>OW240916.1:77735877-77884120 GCA_933207985.1 Pelobates cultripes | reverse complement strand
GGGAGGGGTGATGGTGAGAGGGAGTGGGTGTGATGTAAGAGGGAGAGAGGGGTGATGGTGTGAGGAAGGGGGGTGATGGTGAGGTGGGCTGATGATGAGCGAGGGGTGATGTGAGAGGGAGAGGGGTTGATGGTGAGAGTGGGGGGTGATGATGAGAGTGGGGGTGATGGTGTGAGGAGGAGGGGTGATGTCAATCTGGTAATGGGTGCAATAATAGAGGAACATCTATAATAATTTGCGCAGACAATAAATCGCTGGATGGCTTTCAAACCATGAAGTAAGGGCCAGTCTACAACTGCAGAAAGATTTTTGGGATCCATACGAAAGTCAATAGCAGAAACTAGATAGCCCAGGAATTGCACTTCAGCTTGGTCAAACAGACACTTCTCGAGTTTACAGTTGAAGCCGTTAACAAAAAGAGTCTTCAAAACCTGTCTGTCATGCATATGATGAGTTCGCGATCAGGTGAATATATCAATATGTCGTCCAGGTACACTATTACAAACGTGTGTATGTGCTCCCTTATGACAACATTGGTAAAATCCTGAAACACTGCTGGGGCATTACAGAGACATCACGGTGTACTCAAAGTGACCACTCCTTCTTTTAAAGGCAGTCTTCCACTCATGACCCTCTTTAATACATACTAGATTGTAGGAACCGGGAGATCCAGCTTAGTAAATACTGTAGCCTGTTTAAGTCTATCAAACAATTCCATTATCTATGGAATGGGAAAATCATTTTTGATAGTGATTTTTTTAAGACCCCTGTAGTCAATACACAGTCTTAAATAACCCTCTTTCTTAGATACAAAAAAGAAGCCTACACTGGCTGGAGAAGAGGATCTCCTGATAAATCCTTTCTGTAATGATTCCTTGATATACTCCTCCATGACAAGGTTCTTTTGGGGAGACAAATGATACACTCTCCCCTTGGGAGGTATGGAACCAAGTAGTAAAATCTATCGTACAATCGTACGGTCTATGGGGTGGTAACTTCTCTTTCGTCAAATACCGCTCTTAAAGACATGTACTGATGAGGTATAACAGTAGACAAAGGAGGAGCTGTGGGTACGTTAATACAATTCAAAGGAGTAACTTTGGTGATACAAGACTCATGAGATTTGGTACTCCATGATTCTATTTGACCTGACTCCCAATTAAGAGTGGGGTTGTGTAAAAGCAACCAAGGATACCCTAATACGCTTTGAGAAGAAGGAGAAGAAATGACCTGGAACTGAATAATTCCGATATGCAACAACCCTGTAGACATATGCAGGGGTTCTGTTTCGTGAGTAATCACGAGGGAACATAATGGTCTACCATCTATGGCCTCAATGCTCAAGGGTGTTTCCTTCTCCCTTAAGGGTATCTTGCATGACTTTACAAAGTAGGAATCAATGAAGTTCTCAGCCGCAATTGAATCAACCAGGGCCAGAACATTCCCCATATCTATGAAACTGTTGAAACGCAGGGAAACAGGGAGAAGCAGTCTGTTTAGAAGCGAATGTGGGGACTCTGATGTCACACCCAAGGCCGGTTCCCTATGCAGTCTTAAGTGCCGGAGTTTTCCGACTGAACAGGACACTCTCTTTGTATGTGGCCTTTTTTGCCACAGTAAAAACAGAGTCCTTCCTCCTATACAGTTTTTCTGCATCAGTAAGCTAGGTAACCCCTAACTGCATAGGTTCTACTCTGTTACAGTGGAAATCTCAGGAACATCAACCTTAGTCATAACAAATACAGTAAGGCATCTATTTCTATCCCTGGTGTACTGTCTATCATGAATCCTATTTTCTATATTGAAGAGGTAGTCAATAAGATCCTCCATGTATACAGGAAGTTATCTGGCCATTACCTCATCCAATATAGCATCTGATAGACCTTCCATAAATGCTGTAACAAGCCCACTGTTTGTCCAGTCTACCTGAGAAGCCAAGGTACGAAACTGGATAGCGTAGTCAGCAACCGACCTGGATCCCTGTTTGATTCTCATATATGCTTTAGCTGTATTTTTAGCCCTGCTGGTAGTGTCAAAGGTCCTGTGAAAAGCTATAAGAAGCTATAAGAAAACCTTGGAAATCATGAACCAGAGAACAATTAGCCTCCCATATGGTATTAGCCCACTCAAATGCCTCATCAGTGAGCTGATGCATGAGGAACCCCACCTGGACAAAAGTGGTAAGTGAGGTCCCTCAGGGTTCTGTTTTGGGAACATTTCTATTTAACATACTTATAAATGATCTTGCAATAGGCATTGAAAGCCATGTTTCAGAGTTTGCAGATGACACAAAACTTTGTAAAGTATTAAAATGTGAGCAGGATATTGCTTTGCTGCGGAGAGATTTAGATAGATTGGGGGATTGGGCAGTAAAATTGCAGATTAAATTTAATGTAGAGAAATGCAAAGTTATGCACCTCGGGGGTCAAGAATGCACAAGCAACTTACACCCTAAATGGTAGTGAATTAGAGATAACCACACACGAGAAAGATTTGGGAATTGTTATAGACAACAAATTAGGCAGCAATATGCAATGTCAATCTGCAGTTGCTAAGGCCAGTAAGGTTTTGTCATTTGTAAATAGGGGCATAAATTCTCAGGATGAAAATATAATTGTGCCTCTTTATAAATTGCTGGTAAGACCACACTTTGAATATGCTGTGCAATTTTGTGCACCTGTTCTAAAGAAGGATATCATGGCACTAGAAAAAGTGCAGAGACGAGCTACAAAATTGATAAAAGGAATGGAGCATTTTAGTTAAAGGTTAAAAAATTTAAATCGCTTTAGTTTGGAAAAACTGCGCATCAGAGGGGATATGATCAGGGCCGTCTTTAACGCGGGGCAAACGGGGCAGCTGCCCCGGGCCCAGTTTCTCTTGGGGGGCCCGAGGCACCTGCCCCGTGGGCCCCGCTGACCCCGGCGGGCGGGTGGCCGGTCGGGCAGGAAGGCGGGCGCGCGAGGGAGCACTCACTGCTTCCTCTTCAGCTCCCTCGCGCACCGCACTGATGCCGGAGCCGGAAGATGACATCATCTTCCGGCATCGGCATCCCTATGCGGCGCGCGAGGGAGCTAAAGAGGAAGCAGTGAGTGCTCCCTCGCGCGCCCGCCTTCCTGCCCGACCGGCCACCCGCCCAGGAGCCCAGCAGCACCACTGGACCCCAGGGAATCCCCCCAGCACTCCAAAAGGTAAGGAGGCTGGGGGGATTACATTTAAAAAAATAAATAATGTGTGTTAGTGTGTGTTTGTGTATGTGTGTGTTAGTGTATGTGTGTGTTAGTGTGTATGTGTTTGTGTGTGTTAGTGTTTGTGTGTTAGTGTATGTGTGTGTTAGTGTATGTATGTGTGTGTTTGTGTGTGTTAGTGTATGTGTGTTAGTGTATGTGTTTGTGTGTTAGTGTATGTGTGTGTTAGTGTATGTATGTGTGTGTTTATGTGTGTTAGTGTGTGTGTTTGTGTATGTGTGTTAGTGTGTGTGTTTGTGTATGTGTGTTAGTGTGTGTGTGTTAGTGTGTGTGTTTGTGTGTTAGTGTATATGTGTGTTAGTGTATGTGTGTGTTAGTGTATGTGTGTTTGTGTCAACATGTCTGTGTGTGTGTCAGTATGTCTGTGTGTGTGTGTGGGTCAGTATATATGTGTGTGTATATCTGTGTGTGTCAGTATGTGTATGTGTCAGTATGTCTGTCAGTGCGTCAGTATGTCTGTTAGTGCATGTGTATGCATGTGTCAGTATATCTGTCTGTGTGCCAGTATGTCTGTGTGTGTGTGTCAGTATATCAGTCTGTGTGTCAGTGTATGTGCCTGTGTGTGTGTCAGTATTTCAGTGTATGCGTGAGTACTGTATATCTGTTTCAGTGTGTGTGGGTGGCTGCGCATTTCTGTCTGTGTGTGTGTGTCAGTATGTCGGTATATGTGTCTGTGTGTCAGTATGTCTGTATATGTGCCTGTGCCAGTATGTCTGTCAGTACGTCTACCAGTGTATGTGTCTGTGTGTGTGTCAATATATGTACCTGTGTCAGTGTGTCTGTCAGTGTATGTGCCTGTTTATCTGTATGTAGTCAGTGTATGTATCTGTGTATCTGCTTGTGCATCAGAGTGTGTACCTGTGCATCTGAGCCGCAACTTTAAATACAAATACACCCCTCCATTCAAACTTCAACACTACATGTAAAACACACTCCTGCATTGAAACGTCAACACTACATACAAGCACACTCCTACATTCAAAAACAAACACTACACATAAATGCACACTTGCATTCAAACTCCAGTACCATATACAAACACATTCACACAAACATACTCCATACAAACACATGCTTACATTCAAACATACTAACATGGCTCAGTGCTAAATACAACCCTGCAAGCATGGGAAATTGGTAGAGTCCCAGCTGTCAAAGCATTGTTGGAGTTGCACGATAGATGGGGTTCTACCTTTAGTCCAACCTTGCAATTGGGGGTCCCAATAAAATTCATTCTACTTTAGTACCGCCACTGCGTTGGGATGGATGCCGTGATTGCATACCAGGGAGTGAGGGGCGAGAGCAGCAGGGCACAGGGGGCCCAAGCAAACACTTGCCCAGGGTCCATTCATTATTAAAGACGGCCCTGGATATGATAACATTATACAAATATATTTAGGGCCAATACAAACCATTATCTGGAAATCTATTCATAAACAGGGCTATACATAGGACACAGGGTCACACATTTAGGCTGGAAGAAAGTAGATTTCATCTAAGGCAAAGAAAAGTGTTTTGTTTTTTTGGGGGGGGAGGGAGGGTTTACAGTAAGAGCAATAAGGATTTATTTGATTTATTAAATATCTTACCAGGAAAGATACATTGAGCTTTCTCTCGTTTTAAAGTATGTCCTGGGTCCACAAAACATTGCATTGATACAATAGGGTACAATAACAATATTAATACATATTATATACAAAATTTAACATAGAACAAGTAGGAAATATAAAATCAACCATGACAGGTGCATTCTGTTTTGAGGTATGTAGAGAGGGATCTCTTAGAGGATTTTAGGCTTGGGGAAGATTTGAAAGTGTGCAGGTGGTCGATACATAATTGCGGTGCTCTGTAGGAAAAAGAGGATCGGGCTGCTTTCTTTTTGTATTGTGGTAGACTAAATAAAGTGCTGGTACTGGATCGGAGGTTATAGGAGGTGGGAACAGCCAGGGAGAGCATTCTGCTCAGGTAGGGTGGGAGCTTCCCAGAAAAGTTCTTAAACACAAGGCTGAAAAGATGAAGGAAGTGTCTGGATTCCAGCAACAGCCAATTTAGTTCTTTTAGCATGTCACAATGGTGGGTCCTGTAATTACATTGTAGCACAAATCGGCAGAACGAGTTATACAATGTGTTAAGTTTATTAAGGTGGGCTTGCGGTGCAGGTGCATATACTGCATCCCCATAATCAATGATTGGCATCAGCATTTCCTTTACTGTAGGGCTTAGGGAAGATTTGTTTCTGTACAGGGCACCTAGTTTTGGATAACATTTAGATGCAAGTTTTTCTATGTGGAGGCCAAAAGATAGATTGGGGTATAACAACATACCTAAGTATGTGAAAGAGTGGACTGCAGTCAGTTTGATATTTGATTTTGTTTTGATGGATAGGTGGGAATTGTGTTATTTAGGTACTGTTCCAAAGATCATTTTGACAGTTTTGTCAGTGTTTAGGAAGAGTTTGTTTTTTGAGATCCACTTTTCTACCTCTGTAAACTGGTCTTGGAGCCTCAAGCTGCGGTAGATTGGATTTGCTTGCATAGATTACGGTGCTGTCTGCGTACATGTGTACATTTGAGGATTTGCAAACATTAGGCAGATAATTTAGAAATAATGTGAATAGTAGGGGGCCGAAAATGGAACCTTGGGGTACACCACACATGACTGGGAGAGGGAGGGAGTCGCTGTCAGAAATGGACACATATTGTGAGCAATCCGATACATATGATCGAAACCAGGCAAGCGGACAATCACCAATACCTGAGTTTTTTAGTTTGTGCAGTAGAATGTCGTGGTCTACTGTGTCAAAGGCCTTTGCAAAATCAAGGAAAATAGCTCCAGTGACGTCTCCTTGTTCCATGCCAGCTTGGATGTCACTGCAAACTTTTAAAAGGGCAGTTGTAGTGGAGTGATTCGGGCGAAAACCCGATTCATCAGGGTTCAGATAGTTAGATTGTTGGTAATACTCACATAGTTGCGTATGGACGCATTTTTCTAAAATTATTTACAATACTGGAAGCAATGATATTGGGCAATAGTTAGAAACCAAAGTAGTGTCACCACTTTTATGGATAAGCTCTACTCTTGCAGTCTTCCAAAGTTTGGGTATGTATCCAGCATTGCTGGGATTTGATCAGGTCCAGACTAGTTTTTCATTTTTAAATTATTAAGGTGTTTCTTAATGACAGTAATGGGTACAGATCTAAAATTGAACTTGTCTATATTGGGTCTTTACAAATTTAGTGGGGCCTGGTCCACATTTGTAGTTTCCGGATGTTTGTCATTTATTAGCTTGGCAATCAGGGCAGTGGAGCATCCGGCAAAATAACTGTTAAAGGTATTTGCTACATCTAAGGGAAGTTGCAGGGTTTGGTTATCCACTTTGACAGTGGAGGGTTGGGGGTGGATTAGGGGAGTTTGTAATTTAAAAAAACACTGATTGAAAAAGCCCATGATAGTGGCGAAACGCATCTTGGATGCAGAGGAGACTTTAAAGAAAATACTTTTATATTTATATATTACAATTTAGTTTTTATTGTTTTTGCTACATTAAAGTTTTATCTTAACCAAGCTCTCCATCTACTCTCCTACTTGGATCCGGTTCCCTGTAGGGTAGTGTCACCCCTATAAGTGACACCAAGCGGATTTTTTAGGAGCCAGTTACCAAACAGGCTCCTTCTAAGGTGAGCAGGTCATTTATATATTTAACTCTGCCAATTTGGGGAAATGTTTCTGCCTAGATTGTTGCTCTTTTTGTTTATATCCCCATATTTATAACGAGGAGTGAACATTCAGAAGAAGGTCCTCTGGTGCACCTAAAAATCCAGACCCACTTCTTGTTCTGAGCCGATGCTGAAAAAGGCTCAGAAAAATGTGAGTTTATGTATATACTCACTTATACTATATATGCCAATTAAACATACAGTATTATACTATTGTATTTCCTTTATTTCTTTTACATGTGAGAAATTTTCCCCATAACTCATTAAGGGGTAAGTTAAATTAGCACTGCACCTTGGGACTCTGTGTGTCAGGTGTTGGGTATATCACCTAACCTTGGGAGTCCACCCTTTTGTATATATCCATTTTTTTAGTGGATCATTGGGATATCCAATGACAGTGCTAAAGCTGCTGGCATTAATCTTGGTATTGTGAAGCGCCTTATATACAATGTTTTCAGGTTCTTTGTAATTTATTTATTACTTTCCAAAAGTTTCTATGGTTTGATATGTTATTGTTTAGATTTTCACAGAAATATTGGGCCTTGGCCAACTTTGTTTGTTTTGTGCATATATTTCGCCATTGTCTATATGCACCGTGATCGTTCATAGAGCCAGTACTCTTAAACTTTGACCACAATGAATCCCGAAACTGGTACATTTGGATGAGGTCAACTGTGATCCAATTGATATGTGCCCCATTTTAGACATGTGCAATTTGTTTCAATTTCGGGCAATTCGGACATTCGGGTACTTCTGAATGTCCGAATAGATGAATTGCCGAATTGTCGAAGTCCCAAAGTTCCGAAATTACCGAATTTCTGAAGTGTCAAAGTCCCGAAGTTCCTAAGTTCCAAAGTGCCAAAGTTCCGAAGCACAGTATTGCCTAAGAACTAATATACTTACCCAGTGGAAGAATGAAAAATGTTACACTGTATACAATTTTAAATAAAAAGTATACAAACATAGTCAGGGTTCAGCTGTAAGCATTTGCAACACTTACAACAATCAAGTAACATACATTCATATAAAATGTAAATTACTTAGCCAGTCAATGTAATGACAGGAATGAATAAGTAGATAACTCCCTAATTCCCACAGTATTAGGGAGCTATCTACTAAAAGGCTGAAAGACCTAAATTGGTCTTTCAGACAAATTTACTAATACTAATACTAAGTAAAGATTACTTAGTATTAGTAAATTATGCCCCTACTCGCTATACCTGCTCACTAAAAAAAAAAAAAAAAAGGTCCCCCTCCCTAGCCGCGCGAATAGGGGCTTCTAACCTGAAGGGGGGGCCTATTGTCCCCCCCCCAGCCCCCACCCCTGAACGGCGGGTGTGGGCCCTAAGGTAAAATAAGGGGGGGACACCTAATGTCCTCCCCCCTGGCCCCCACCCCTGAGCGGTGGGTGGGGGCCCTAAATTAGAAAAAGGGGGGGACCTAATGTCCTCCCCCCTGGCCCCCACCCCTGAACAGCGGGTGGGGGCCCTAAATACCAATAAGGGAGGGACCTATTGTCTTCCCCCCTGGCCCCAACCCCTGAATGGCGGGTGGGGGCCCTATATAAAAAATGTTACCCCCCCAGGTGACTTGGGGTTCCCAAACCCTTAGTCACCCCCTCCCAAAAAAAACCTAACCCATACCTGCCCCCCTCACCCTAAAAATAATGTGGGGGGGGCCATTAACTAAGTACCTGTAAAAAAAAAAATTACCATTTGATGTTTTCTTTCTTCTAAAATCTTCTTTTTTCAGCCCTAAAGGCCAAATAAAAAATCCATAATAACCGACGCACTTAAAAAAAAATAAAAAAATCCATCTTCACCCATGGAGGGCTCCACGCAGTCTGAGCTCTGCAGGGCGGGGGAAGGCTTATAAAGCCTTGCCCCGCCCTGCAATTAGGCTCAGAGCACTCTGATTGGTGGGTTTAAGCCATCCAAACAGAGTGCTCTGACAGGTAAATGAAGAGACTGACAGGTAAGTCTCTACATTTACCTGTCACGGCACTCTGATTGGTTGGCTTGAAATCCACCAATCAGAGTGCTCTGAGCCTAATTGCAGGGCAGGGCAAGGCTTTATAAGCCTTCCCCCGCCCTGCAGAGTTCAGACTGCGCGGAGCCCTCCATGGGTGAAGATGTATTTTTTTATTTTTTTTTTAAGTGCGTCGGTTATTATGGATTTTTTATTTGGCCTTTAGGGCTGAAAAAAGAAGATTTTTTAAGGGGTGGGGGCCAGGGAGGGGACATTAGGTCCACCGCTTATTAGTATTTAGGGCCCCCGCCCACCGCTCAGGGGTGGGGGCGGGGGGGAAGGACAATAGGTCCCCCTATCATTTTACTTTAGGGCCCCATGGGTGAAGATGGACATTTTTTTTTTTGCACTCGTTTTTTTTTTGCGTCGGTTATTATGGATTTTTCATTTGGCCTTTTTGGGGGCTGAAAAAAGAAGATTTTAGAAGAAAGAAAACATCAAATGGTACGTTTTATTTTTTTTACAGGTACTTAGTTAAAGGTCCCCCCCTCATTATTGTTAGTGTGAGGGGGCAGGTAGGGTTTAATTTTTTATTGGGGGGGGGTGACTAGGGGTTTGGGGATCCCTAGTCACCTGTGGGGGTTAACATTTTTATTTAGGGCCCCCACCCGCCGCTCAGGGGTGAGGGCCAGGGGGGAAGACATTAGGTGTCCCCCCCTTTTAGTATTTAGGGCCCCCACCCACCACTCAGGGGTGGGGGCCAGTGGGGAGAACATTAGGTCCCTCCCTTATTCTAATTTAGGGCCCCCACCCACCGTTCAGGGGTGGGAGCCAGGTGGGAGGACATTAGGTCCCCCCTTATTAGTATTTAGGGCCTCCACCCACCGCTCAGGGGTGGGGGCTGGGTGGGAGGATAATAGGTCCCCCCCATCATTTTACTTTAGGGCCCCCACCCACCGCTCAGGGTGGGGGCCAGAGGGGAGGACATTAGGTGTCCCCCCCTTATTTTACCTTAGGGCCCACACTTTTGCAAGGGGGTGAACTTTATGGAATTGTCAACATAAATGACAATGCCACCTCCTCTTTTTGCTCTGTCATTTCTATTGCATGATCACCCTTGTATTGCAATTTTCGCAGTTAGCCACGATTCAGAAAGCACAATGATTTTGGGCTTGTAACGTGAACACCATCCTTGCAGTGCATCAATTTTTGGTAATAAGCTGTGGATATTACAGGATATGGAATTCTCTGCCTGAAGAGGTGGTTTTATCAGAGTCCATACAGATGTTTAAACAGCAACTGGATACATACTTCCAAAGAAGAAACATACAGGGATATAATTTCTAATTAGTGGGGTAATAGTTGGTTGATCCAAGGAGATATCTGACTGCAATTTTGGGGTCAAGAAGGGATTTTTTCCTAGTTTGTTGCAAAATTGGAAGCGCTTCAGACTGGGTTTTTTTGCCTTATTTTGGATCAACAGCAAAAACATATATGAGGAAGGCTTAACTTGATGGATGCAAGTCTCTTTTCAGCCATGTAACTATGTAACCTTTGACCTCTCGGTGGGAAAGGATCGGGGATATCTCGCGAAGTGGAATTCCACTTGATTGAGAAACCCCAAGTACCTAGGAGGAGGAGTCAGGTGTGCAGACGCATTGGTTAGGTTTGATGTCTCTGGAATGGGAGGTACAGGATGAGATGGTATGGATACCGGTGTCTCATGGGCCAAATAAGCAGTTCTGGAGAAAAGTGTCTATAGTGCCTTGGCCATGTGGTCCATACAGTTATCCCGCTCTTCAAAGCTCAACAATATAGGTAGCCATTTGCTGTCCTAAACCTGCAGGGTCCATGACCCTATCCATGACCACTGTGGTCCATACAGTTATCCTGCTCTTCAAAGCTCAACCATATAGGTATCCATTTGCTGTCCTAAACCTGCAGGGTCCATGACCCTATCCATGACCACTATCCATGACCCTGTCCATGACCACTGTGTAATACCCTAACATGCAGAGTTTAGAATAACAAGGGACAAGACAAGGATATAAGGTATTACCAGGCCTTAGAATGGCCAGACTAGGGGGCGGGGCCTGACAACCACAGAGAGCAGTCGCAAGCCTGCAGTGCTCTGGGCCAATAATCGCTAAAAATCGACAATCACCCCAAAAATCAGCAGTGGCCCACCAGTAACTCGGTGACTCACCTGCACCACACTATGGGGAAATGAACAAAAAAGCTAAAAGCCCACTCAAACGACAGCAGAAGAAGCATAGGGGACATATTTCTGGTGCGGCCTAAAACTAAAATGGTGGTGACAACGGACTTCCTAGGCCCCTCCATAGCACAACGACAGACAGGTGCAACGGAGCATATACGGCAACTCCAAGGCTCACACCAGACCTTGCAGGCCAGAGTGGATGCAATGGATGACGCCAGGAGATGCACCAACATCAAAGTCAGAGGGATAGCTGAAACGGTCAATGACAGGGAGCTGCCTCACTTTGTCCGGCGCCTTTTGTCGGAGATTCTACATCCCAAGCAGTAGAAGATCCTACAACTGGACGGAATACACAGGCTCCCCAAGTCTCCCAGGGCACCGGCGGACGCACCCCATGATGTCCTCCTTCGATTCCAGTCCCTCCGAGATAAAGAAGCAGTGATGGAAGCCATCAAGAACAAATGCCCATTCCCATTTGAAGACTCCCAACTCACTTTCCTACAAGATCTCTGCAGGGCAATGTTGGAGTGGAGACGCTCAGTCAACAAGGTCACTAAGACCCTCCGAGAGGCAGGCGTCCAATACAGATGAGGCCCATCTCAGACACTTGTGGCCACCCAGGGTATGACCAGCCGCCGACTCACATCAGCAGCCGAAGCCGACCCTTTCCTCCGCAGTCTGGGACTAAACAGACTCAGGAATAACACTTCCACCCCTGGACACTCCTGAGATGTACACAATATAGTCTACCTCGCAATGAAGCCGACACAGGCTGAGACACCACGAGCGGACTTGGGCCTACCTTTACCCTCTTGCAGAGAACGGGTCGATGGACTACTTATCAATAATAATGTGGTTATTATCTAAAGTTTTCTTTTTGCATGTTTAGCCGAAGTTATATAGCTTCTATAATTTGCAGCTGATCTAGCATTAGTCCTTCAAAGACAAACAGACCGACTATACCCCCCCCCCCAGGCTCAGGGGTTAACGAGTACTACCCTTTAATACTCTCCCCACACAGTAACGCTGAACCAGCGACCGGCTACCAGGAGTACACTCCTCCCCAGCGCTGCCGCTAACCCTACAATCACAAACCGAGAATCGGCCTACTGCAGAAATCCCCCATATTTCAGGGCGCAGCAGCTACAAACATTTAAATGGCCACCTTACTCTAGGCCCCCTGGGAGAAGGCCCTTACTTCCCACGGCAAAACCACATGGCCAAAACATCCCTCAACCCACCATTCCACTTAGGGAAAATAAAATATTCACCCTAACTAATCTTTATGCGAGGTAGGCATAACAGTACATTGGGGAGAGAGCGCAGGTAACTTTATTCTTTGGTTTTTAACTATATATTGGGGCTGATGTGTACTGTGGTCATTGCTGCCGCCCAAGAGTAATGGGAGTGAGCGCAGGACTTCTCTTTTTGTATTTGTATAACAGTACATTGCAAAGTAAAGGATATCATGACCCCCGATATATGTTGTGTATATTACGGGTTTACACCTTCGACCTGCCACAGGATGGAGTGCGACAGACATAACCATTAGCCATTCTTAACATATTCCCGTTACGCTTAGTATACTATAACCCTGAGACATAAAGTTCATGCAGGCCTCTCAAATCCAACTAAACGCGGCTACTTTTTGCCTTTTCCTCATATAGCTTAACACATACCTACCTCTTATACAGCTAGCGAGACAAGTAGCGCCTACATGCTCTTGCCATAGACTCAACTCGATGCCAAACGTTTTCGGTAGTCACCTGCATATATGTCTTATCATGTTCTTATTCTTATACTATTTTTATTGTTATTTTATCCTTATTTACGTTTATTTCACTGACCGTACACATGTCTAGTTTTGTCCCTAGAATGGCAACACGTAATCGATCAATTAAACTAGACTGCATGACATGATTTACTCAATTTTTAAATAAAATTGTGCACATAATTTCCATGCTATGCCAATGCCATAACATGTCTGAAACTGCAAGGATTGTTCCGCTGTTGTGGCGAGGCAATCTTATTCTGTATATTCTATGAGCAACAAAAATAAAGAATTAAAAAAAAAAAAAGAATGGACAGACTAAACGTCAGACAGAGATAAAGCGTAATCAGAGATGAGCCTAGTTCAGGGTAACAGAGAGACAGCGAAAACGAGAACTAGCCAGAGTCAGGTACACAGTAATTAGTCAGACAGCAAAGGGTAAAACATAAACTCAAAATCAGAAACAAAGCCAAGGTCAATACCAGAATAAACACAATAGATCAAGGAACACACTAAAGGGTACTGAAATAGAAACCACGATAGGCAAAGTGGATAGGGTAAGGGAAGTTTAAATATCCTTTAACATTTGATAGGCCCACGTCATGCCTACACCCCCAAAATGTGCATGTGTGGTGGTACCAGAATGATGTGGTCCAATGGGAGCCTGAACCCACTTGTGGCTCCCACTGCCCCTTTAAGAGCACTCGTGATGGGAGCCGCGTTCCTTGTGCCAGGCGGGCCTCGTTACCGCTCACTGCGGTCACGCATGCGGCCCGCTCAGAAGAAGAGATCAAGCCTCTCATGTGGAGACAGCAGCTCGTGTGGAGGCAGGAGCTGAGCTGAGGACCCCAGCCAGCCCCCGTATAATGTTAGAACCAGGGCCGGCGCGTCCATAAGGCGGCACAGGCGGCCGCCTTAGGGCGCACCGGCCCGGGGGCGCAAATGTCCGGGTGACCGGCAGGAGGGAAGCGCACAGCGCCCCTCTCCTGCCGGTCACTTCTTGTAGCGTGGCCGAGCGCCAACCTGCAGTGCCGCGGACTGTGTGGAGGGGGCGGGGATATGAACGTCATATCCCTGCTCCCACTGAAGCACACACTGCGGCTGGTGCCCAGCAGGGGCGGAGCTACGGGCCCCCTTCTAATCAGCATGGGAGGAAGTCCTCCCAAGAAAACTACAGCAGCAGAAGGCAGAGACGAGGGGGGCTGGGCAGGACCAGCTCCTCCAACTCCCAACTACCTCAGGCAGCACTTTGGATCCCAGGTAAGCCACCCTCCTGAACCTGTTGGTCAGTGTGTCTGTGTGTGTATCCATGTCTGTCAGGTGTGTGTGTATCCATGTCTGTCAGTGTGTGTGTATCCATGTCTGTCAGTGTGTGTGTGTATCTGTCTGTCAGTGTGTGTGTATCCATGTCTGTCAGTGTGTGTGTGTATCTATGTCTGTCAGTGTGTGTGTATCCATTTCAGTGTGTGTGTATCTATGTCAGTGTGTGTGTATCCATGTCTGTCAGTGGGTGTGTATGTATGTCTCTGTCCGTGTGTCTGTGTGTATCTAAATGTCTGTCAGTGTGTGTATGTCTGTCTGTTAGTGTGTATTTGTGTATGTCTATCATTGTGTATGTCTTTCATTGTGTATGTGTGTATCTGTATGTCTGTCAGTGTGTTTGTATATGTCTGTCAGTGTGTATCTATGTCTGTCAGTGTGTGTGTGTATGTAAATGTCTCTGTCCGTGTGTCTGTGTGTATCTAAATGTCTGTCAGTGTGTGTGTGTGTATCTAAATGTCTGTCAGTGTGTGTGTGTCTGTTTGTGTGTCTTTGTGTGTTTGTGTATGTCTATCATTGTGTATGTGTGTATCTGTATGTCTGTCAGCGTGTCTGTATGTCAGTGTGTGTTTATCTGTATGTCTGTCAGTGTTTGTGTGTATCTGTATATGTGTGTCTGTCTATCTGAATGTGTATCAGTTTGTGTATATGTATATCTGCATGTGTGTCAGTGTGTGTATCACAGTGTGTGCGTGTGTGGCAGTGTATGTGTATATGTGCATATATCTCAGCATTCAAACACCAACACTACACACAAATAAACACCTGCATGCAAACGTACACACTACATACAAACACACCCCTGCATTCAAATGTCAACACTACATACAAACACACCTCTGTATCAGACACCAAAATTATATATAAACACACACCTACGTTCAAAAACCAACACTACACATAAATGCATGCTTGCATTCAAATGCAAACACTACATACAAACACACCACTACAATCATACAAACATACTCCATACAAACACATGCTTACAGTCAAACACACAAATACTGCTCCATGCTAAATACAATCCTGCAAGCATGGGGAATCGGTAGAGCCCCAGCTTTCAAAGCATTGTTGAAGTTGCACGACAGATGGGGATCTATCTTTTAGCCATCCTGTGTACATACACAGACCGTCATACAGAGACATACAGTATGTATGTCTCTGTATGACTGTGTGTATGTATTCAAAAGGAATAAACGCATGCAACACTCCAATAGTACGGATGGTATATTTATTGATAGGTGAACCACCCCAAAGAAAGTGCGTCGTTTCGGCTCAGCAGAGCCTTATTGCATGAGCTGAAACATCACACTTTCTATGGGGTGGTTCACCTACCAATAAATATACCATCCTTACTATTGGAGTGTTGCCTGCGTTTATTCCTTTTGAAGACTTTACTGGTGGATCCAGCGATGTCCGCCTGACACGGAGCATCCACCACTGTTGATGGCCGGAGCATTTACACGGTATCAGTGTGCAGGGTTCTTTGTTTGTCTGTGTATGTATGTCTCTGAATGCCTATCTCTATGTTTCTTTATGTCTGTCTGTATTTCTGTGAGGGCCTGTGTCTGTATGAATGTATGTCTGTGTTTGTATGACAATGTACCTGTATGTGTAGATTGTATGACTGTGTTTGTTTGTGTGCCTTTTATGACTGTGTGTCTGTATATCTTTGTGACTGTGTGCCTGAAAAATTATGTCTGTGTGCTTGTATGGTTGTGTGTCTGTATGTTTGTGTATTTGTGCATGTATGTATTTTTGCCTGTATCTATGTTTATGTGGGAGAAAAAGAGAGATAGATAGGGGCTGGCGGGGAAGTAAGAAATACATAAGAGGTGTTGTAGGAGACACACTAAAGGGGGGTGTAAGGCACAAAGGGGCCAAAGGGATAAGACATTCAAGAGAGTGGATATGCAACACTAATGGGGGTAAGAAATTCAAAAGGGGGCTACGAGAGAGGTGAAGAGGCATTGTTTATTTTTTTTGGGGGGGGGCGTCAAAATGCATCTTCGCCTGTGTAGTCAAAAATCCTAGCACTGGCCCTGGTTAGAACCTCCACAAATATCACTTTCTTAGAAGGACATTTCTTATCTCTTGAAGCAGCCAGACCTACTCCTAACAACCCTGCTGTACAACACTAAGCCAAGCAAATAGCAGAATTACGCACCCCCAACTAGAAAACCTGGACAACAGAGGTATGAGACACAATATTAGGATATGGGGGCTAAGAGCGGCTGCAGGCCCAGAAGATTCATGGCAAAACTTGCCTCACTTTTTAAATATATGTTAGAGTAGCCAAGGGTACCCTCTGCCCAAAGCTGCCACCCTACCCAAAAGGATGTTATTTGTTGTATTCAGGACTATTCCAAAAGAGTCCATTATGCTTAATTCTAGAATCTCAAGAATCTGGCACTTTGAGGGAAACACTATAGCGCCAATCCATGATTTATCATTGATCACGCTGCAAATCCATAGATCTCTTAAATCATAACCGAAACTCTATAGAGTGGCCACATACATTACAAGTGGCACTTTGCTTTCACGCTATCAGCTACCACAGACAAAGCAGAAGATATAATCAAATCTTCAACCAATGTCTGCTTTTAAAAACACGTTTAGCTTACCCGAGATCTCAGTCCCAGACTGGACTCTGCTCCCCACTACAGCCCATGGCCCAGTCAGACCCCTGATGAGGTCAGGAGGAGGGGGTGTGACTTCCACTGCTCTCCTCCCAGACTCCCCAGCGGATGGGAGAAGAGCA
This sequence comes from Pelobates cultripes, assembly GCA_933207985.1. Classification (NCBI taxonomy): domain Eukaryota; kingdom Metazoa; phylum Chordata; class Amphibia; order Anura; family Pelobatidae; genus Pelobates; species Pelobates cultripes. Next base: position 77,867,115 of record OW240916.1, on the reverse strand, counting down.
GTGGAAGTCAATACCCCTCCTCCTGACATCATCAGGAGGGGCTGGCCGACTTCAATTGTTGCTGTGTGATGGCTGCAGGCTCCAGCTCCTCTCTCACCCCTCCGTGGCCCAAGGTAAGCCTCAGGGAGAAGCGATAAGTTTTTTTTAAATCCAAATTTTTTTGGCAGCCCCCCTGTGCCTCCTCTCTCAGTCCCTGTGTCCCACAGCCCCCCACTCAAGCTTCTGTCCCCCCATCTCCAGCTTTTGTCCCCTTCCAGCTCCTGTCCCCCCTCTCCAGCTCCTGTCCTTCCCCCTCTCCAGCTCCTGTCCCCCCCTCCAACTCCTGTCCTTCCTCCTCTCAGCTCCTGTCCTCCCCCCCTCCAGTTCCTGTCCTCCCCCCCACTCCAGCTCCTGTCCTCCCCCCCACTCCATCTCATGTGTCCCCTCTCTACAGCTCCTTTGTCCCCCTATCAGGGCTTGCGCCACTCACCACAGCCCACGTGTCCCTGTCTTGAGCTCTTTTCCATCTCACCACAGCCCCTGTGCACCTGTCAACCCTCCATAGCTCCGGTCACCGCTCCACAGCTCCTGTAAACCCTCTCTCGAGTCCCTGTGTCCCCCTTCTCAGCCCCTGTGTCCCCCCTCCCAGCACCTGCGCCCCCTCCTCTCCAGCCCCTATGCCACCCCTCCAGCCCCTATGCCCTCCCCCTTGCCAGCTCCTGTCCCTCCACCCTTTCCAGCTCCTGTGCTCCAGCACCCTCTTCAGCCGCTGTGTCCCCCCCTCAGCTCCTGTCCACGCCTCTCAGGGCCTGCACCCTTCACCACAGCCCCTGAATCCCCTACATCACATCCCTCTAACTACAGCCTCTATCCCCTAAGTGCAGCCCTAACCTACTTTTGCACCCCATACCCCCACTACAGACCCTATTCCATAACTAAAGTCCCATATCATCCCCATTACAACCCCTCTCCCCCAATTACAATTATATCACCCACACCACAGCCCATTTCCCAAATTGTAGCCATCAACCTACGTCAGTCCCTGTCCCTGCCACTACATTTCCTAACCCCCCAATTATAGCCGATACCCTCCACTACAGCCTCTAACCCTTAACTACAGCCCCTAGCCCCCTATTATAGACCCGGTGTCCACCTCAAGAGTCCCTTTGCTCCCCACCACAGCCTCAGGCTCTCAGCAAGCTTGAAGAGTTCAGTGAAGGCCTACTTATAATGGGCACAGACCTTACTCTTCCTTTAGAGGCTCATCTTGAGACGCTCTCTGGTATTACAAACCTTCCAGGTCACAGTCCTCATAGAGTTAAGACTAGTTTCTAATGCCACACAGATTTCTCAACAGTTTGCATACAGCAAAAAAAGAAGTCAGACCATGCACTAATACCTCTTTCTTCCAATACAAAGACTTGGTCTTTGTGCTTAAATGAGTATCAACTAGAAGACCTCTCCTACAAACAGAAGTTAGCTCCCACCTGACCCACTACTTCTAAGAAAACAACTTGAGACCATTGCTTAACACGGTGTGTATTCTGTTTGGGGCCTTCTAATCAAACACGTCTGGAAGCGCAACAATCAAAAAGCACAGGAAATTTCTACACTGCCCACTCAGGCAGGCAAACACTGCTCACTCTACCAGACAGCCACTAGAGGCGCTTCCTGGAGTTTCACTGCGTTTTACTCTGTGAAACGATTCTGGACGTCCTCACTCTTTGCATGAGGACATCCAGCATCAGAAAAAACTCCATAGGAAATTCTTTCCAACAGAAAGGCCTAATGGGCACGTGGAGCTTGCTGTGCATGCGCATTAGGCGCCCCATCAACGAACGTTGGAGGAGGTGGATCGTGACCCAGCACCTCCAGATCGTGCTGGAATCAGGTAAGTGAATAAAGGGTTATTAAGCCCTTTACAATGCTGGAAGGGGGCCATTGGAGGGAGAGAAACACATTAGTGTTATACATCTTTGTGATCCTTTAAGGTTTTGCCATCATTAGGAGGTTTTTCTTTTCGTCTACTTAGAATTGGAAGGTAGTTCTAAGGTCTGTATTGGAGGATAGTATTCATCTCTCAAACATTGGTCTAGATATTTTTAACCATCTTCAAGCAATGGTTGATAAGGCTGTGGTTTTGTTGAAAAAATATGGGTGTGATGTTTGCCAGCCTAGATAAATAGGTGACAGATTTGTAAATTTGGCCATACTGGCTATTTAAAACAATGTAGGTGGTGTGAGCGTAAAGGTGGAATAGTGGTTGATGGGAGATACATCAGACCTGATTTGCTAAACAGCAACCAGAGGATTTTTCAGTTAAATGCCCCAGGGAGAGATGTTAAAGTTTGCAATATGCAAAGCTGATGCTCTGCAAAACATGGTATGGGTCCCTGGGGCGGAGTATTTGGAGAGCAGGGTGGGCCAATGCTCCAACAGCATTAGTTGCTGTGTAACAGACCACTATTTGGATCTGACTTACGAGTTAGTTAATTGGCACTCACCTGTAGCTAGTCAATTAGTAGACAGGCCTTTAAAAGAAGAGGGCAGCCTGCTGCAGTGTGAGGGAGGAAAAGACAGCTAGGAGAGTGAAAGACAAGTGTGGTTATTGCAAAGACATTTCTTTTGTTTGGAAAATTGGTAAGTGGGAAAGCCACCCAATTGCAGATAGCAATTACTGTCTAGTAAGAGCTCAAGTAAGAGCAAGGGATTTTGTTTGTTTTTGTTATTATTTAAAGAACCTGTTTTCTTACTGAATAAAAGAAAAACTGAGCTGAAGGTGTCCTGGACTTTGTATACCCTAGAAGGCTGTGGTTACTGCAAGATCGGTGACAATCCTACCTGTAAAAGAGGTGGTTTGTTACAGTGGTTAAAATATAACAAACCAAAAAAAATATATATATATAAAAGCATATACTTATCAGTTAACTGAAAACAGCTTTGCACCGAACACCTACCAAATAGTGTTTTGTCTAAATAAGCCCAAATATATAATACCTGTGGAATTCAGCTGATATACAAGAATTGGAAGTAATATGGTGCCTCCCCCGATGTCTTGGGGGGGGCTAATATCTCCCTCTTAGGATCAGGTATCACCCAGTATCAGGAACCATGCAGTTCTCCGACGGGTAGATAAGTTGAAAAGAGGTTTATTGCTAATGTATAAAAAGCAATAAAAAGAAAATCTGGTCTTACGCGTTTCGTCTCACTTATGGGACTTCCTCAGAGACCAATATTCTGTAAAAACAATTATGACAATAATGCTTCCAAAAAAGCAGAGTTTAGGTGGTTAGCCTGGCTGTTCAATGCCAGGCTAATCTTTGTTTCATTTGATGTGAATAAAGTTACAGTGTTTATTATAATAGTGAGTAGTTACAGTGGTTTTTAAATAAATATGTAATTAATACATTATATAATTAATGAATATAAAATTTGGCTTTAAATAAAGAGCCTTTCGATGTGTTTGCTTATTCAGTTTGTTTATTTAGTTTCCTTTCACATAATGCAATTTAGAACATCAACAGTGAATCTTATTTGCACAGACTTATTTCTAAACACAATTAATGTAGTTTCAAGACTCATTTTGTGAGTAACATTGCTGTGGAACTATGTTCTACATGCATACACTCCAACATTATAAGGCTCCTAGAAAAAAAGGACATTAGGATAGAAAAGAGGGACACAAGGATTTGTGTCCAAAATATGGACTGGTCCTCCAAAACCGGGACACTTGGGTGGTATATATATGTTTGGTGTAATATTTAACACAAAAGAGAACAGAGCAGAATAATATAGTACATAGGTGTAAACTAAGTATTATTAAAATGCACAGTCATTTGGCAAAGTGCTACTTTGAACTCAGAACATGTGTATCTGGGCACAGTCCTCCCTGTCAGAGACTAAAAATATTCTGGTATGAGCTCACTCTCAACTCACAAAAATAGGAACCTTCTAAGCACTTGCATTGCCAATATTCCCACTGAAAACAATGGTATCTCCAGGATAAACTAAAAAGGGAAGCTATAATCATTCCGGGGTGATTCTTAAGAATTTGGGTGTAGTAACGGACATGTTTCCAGGTCCCATGCTGTATCATATTACACAGAGGCACAATAACAGTGTAAGCCTACAAATATAGATGTGTAAATGTAGTTGTTTTCAAACATATTAAATATGAAAGATATAAAAAAGGCATTGTGTGAATACAATAATCGAGTTAGTTTTAACTCTATTAGCAGTCACAATGTTGTTTGTGTCACTGAACAGGATCAAAGTTAAAGCAGACCTGTCATCTGAGCTTGTCTTGTCAAACTTGGCGTTAAATAAATATATTAAACCGGTTAGTCCACTTTTTCTAAAAAAGAATGACCAGTTTCCCATTTAAATGGAAATGAATTATTATTTTAAGTATTAGACCCTTAAGGGTCAATAACATGCCAGACAGAAAATGATTTGCCTAATTCCTTGGTCCATAATGAGTTGATGACCATAGAATTGCCATTTGATCCTGGGCCTCAGTAATATACCAATGGGAAGGAGGGCCACCTAAGTGAGCTTCAGGTGTTTCATAGTCCAGAAAGTGGCATACTAGGTTCAAATGTTTGGAGTAACTACAACAGGTCCTAATAATTTTCTTCTTTTTTTTTTTTTTACTCTCTGTCTACAAAATCCTACTGGTTTTTGACTGCAGAAAAAGTCACTGATTTCATCAGAATTCTGCTAAGAGAGGTCCTATCAATCAACTGAGTGGCTCTGAAAGTTCTATATTAATAAGCTCACACCAACTGAGCAAGACACGATTGTATTACCAAAACCTCAATCTGAAATTCCACTGCATAAATACACAATAAATAAAACTCATCATTTAGTAGATGTACACCAAATGAAAACTTGCATACATTTAATTATGCTTTTTTTTTTTTTTTAATCGGGAGTATATCTAAAAACTGATTGCAAAACCTGCAGTTCTCTTGTGTGCTGCCTTTGCAAACCCTCCTCTTCTAACCCAGCCCAGACTTTCTGTAGCTGTTCAATCACAGACTGTCCAATGCAGCTCAATGAGAAGTGTTTGCAAGGCAGGTGATCTTGGCAATTGCTTCCTCTTGAGTTAAAGGACCACTATAGGCACCCAGATCACTTCAGCTCAATGAAGTGGTCTGGGTGCCAGGTCCATCTAGGGTTAACCCTGCAGCTGTAAACATAGCAGTTTCAGAGAAACTGCTATGTTTACATTAGGTTTAATCTAGCCTCTAGTGGCTGTCTCATTGACTTGATTTTCACAGTGAGAAGATGCCAACGTCCATTGGAAAGCATTGAGAAATGCTTTCCTATGGACTGATTGAATGCGCATGCAGCTCTTGCCGCGCATTCGGCGGATGACGTCGGAAGAGGGAGGAGAGTCGCCAGCGCCGGGAAGTAAGAATTTAACACCTTCCGCCCCCTTCAGCCCGGCGGGAGTGGGACCCAGAGGGTGGGGGGGGGACCCAAAGACCCTATAGTGCCAGGAAAACGAGTTTGTTTTCCTGGCACTATAGTGGTCCTTTAAGCTCCACTGAGCTGACCAAACCAGGAAGTAACAGAACTAGTTGTCTGACCGCTAGGGGGTGTAACAAGGTTAATTTCTGAAAGAAAAAAAAAGTGTCAATATCTGTTGCAATCTGCAGTTTTTTGCAAAATGAAAAAATAGGACACACTCTTCACACATAAAGTTTTTCAGCAAGCTAAAGTGCTTTAGGGGTCTGGAGTGACCCTTTATCTAAGAGAATATGAGTGAGAATATAGTTACATATACCTCTGTGAAACCTACATTGCATAATACACACGATCCTTCGTCCTAAACTTATGAGCTGTTGTTTGCATGTTATAGTGCACCTCGCTAATCTACATATCAACGTTTTGCAAAGGCTATGCTGTGGCTTATGTGCCATGCAAAGTCTCTAGTAGACGTACACTAGAAGCAGGAACGTCTTCGTGTTTTATTTCAAATTAAGTCAAGCTGTAGAAATGTTCATTTGGCTATTAAACATATTTAAAACCTTTTATTGTGCAATATACCACTGGCATGCTAATGTCACACATGCTAATAAAACGGAGTTTAAAAGTAATAGAACTACCCTGTAGCACGTTTTACTGCAAACACTGGGTGTGACAAGTTCTTGCTATCAGCTTTGACAAGCAGGCTTGTGTATCTTAGCTGATACAATGTTTGCATCTCGCAAATCACTATTTGCAAAAGCGAACAGGCCCCTTCCTTGAGCATCAGAGGAGTGGCCTCCCTGCAAGAGTCTGACAGCTAATTTTAGCATCCCCAACTGAGGCTTTATTTTTACTGAGTGGGGAGGTGGCTGTGGGGACAGGGATTCCCATAGAAGCTGTTTGTCACATCTAACTAAACCAGCCCCCCCCCCCCCGAGATCCTTCTGCAGTTGCTGTCATTTCATCAGCAGCCAACAGCAAAGGACTGATCCAGCATGGACTTCTTATCTGCCCTGTGCTTAGAGGACCTCACAGCCTCCTTCTCCAAACTACCTGTTTATCCAGTGTTCGATGTGGCTTATTATATCATCTCCATTCTATATCTAAAGTATGAACCAGGTGGGTGCTATAGTCTTGAAAAAGTTTACTGTAATTGTCCACCTGAGACTTCTTGCCCCTTCCCACTGTGAGGGCTTTCTGTGTTTGCTGTGTAGATTGTGCTCGCAGAGAATTGTTCTTTTCTTTTTTAATTATTTTCACTCCTCATCTCTAAATGCTCCAGAACCTTTTAAGGATGTGAAAAGTCTTGTCCAGGAACACAATGAAAGAATTGTCTGCACATTCTGTCTAAAAATGTTGTGCTAGACAAGTGTGTCTGAGGTATGTGATACTTTCTATATTTAGAGAACCTCTCACACAATACTTTTTTTTTTTTTTTAAACAAAAGTATAATCACATTTTCTGCCCATATTTGAGGACACATTGCTTTTAAAAAACAACATTACATTTTTCAAATAAAACTGGACTGTCAGAATAGCATTATGTTGCATCAATACATCAGGACTGTGTCTTAAATGATTGATTGGGCCTGATCATATGGAATGGAGAAAATAACTTATACAGAAGTGGTTTCCTATATAGTGAAAGTATTTTCGCAGTTCAGATTTTAATTTATAGCAAGATTTTACTTTTTCAGTGTGACTGTAAAAAGTTTGATAAAGTTAATTGAAAAATCTAGTTTTTGTTAGAGTTTTGGGTGCATTGCAAGTGCATTTGGGTTAGACATCTAAATGAACCCATTTGCTTAGACAAATATCTGTTCCCTTCTTTCTCTGCCCCACTTAACCCCTGTTCAACCAGAAACGATTCATAATAAAGAAATTGGATTATTTGCCATTAAGTTCTTGGCCCATAATCTTGCATTTGTTTTGGGGAAGTGTGCTGAATTTACCATTTAGAAAATATTTGTGTGTGGCCCCTTCTTAATACTGCCTACTAAATCTCAATATGTTCACCCACCCATGGGGTCCATTCTGTCCCACAACGAATGTGTCACTCTGACCTACTGCATTAGTTTTACTGAGTTGATGAGTCCATTCATCTATACGATGTTCCCTGACTGACTCACCAACACTGTACACTTTATCTCCTGGTTTACTCTTACCAATGTTCTACTTTCTGTATTCCCTATTCAGTACATTGTGCTGTGGGTCTTTTTCGTTGCCAAACTAGACCCAATAAAATAACACTTCTGCTTCCTATTGATATTTACTGCTTCTCCTAATCAAACATGTACCTGCTTTGTCCTCAGCAGTGTCCAGTGTGCTGACCGAGTAACATTTTGCACCCAAAGAGGACCTCAATAAATTTTTTTGTTTAATTTGTTTTTTATTCAGACCTCAAGAAATGTTTGTAAATACCTCAGGTTATCACTCTCAATATAAAATATGATAACTCTATACATACAATCTGGCCACCCAAAAAAGCAGTTAAAGATAAGGGGAACATAGTGACATAGGAAGTAAAATGCACCAATTTCTGGCCATGAATGCCGTTAGAGTGCCTTGAACTATGGAGAGACCATTTATCAAATGGAGGTTAGGCAGCATAAATAGTTTATATAATATACATACCTTGCACTGGCATGTCAGAGGTATTGCTCATGAGAGAAAAGAAAGTTGAACTCTAAAGACAAGTACCCCAAAATTAATTGTACCCAGGCAAAGGAGCATACCTCATGGCCCCAAGGTCTCTTTATGGATTAGCCATCAGCTGCCATAATTGAAAGTCTCTCTGCATATTGAGTAGAGTACTTCAGTCATCCCACTGGGAGTCACACTGGCTTTTTATTTTATTCTGTTTACATTCGCTTCAGCTAGGCATACACATAATCTATAAATTATGCAAGTGAAATCATCTTCAAATGGGTAACATTAATATTTGCTTATACCGCTTTCAAGGAGGCTTCAAGTATGGATACAAGTGGCTGCCTACAGAGCAATGCACCCACCTCAGATGATATGCACGTTGTTCAACAATGCACGGTGCTTGTGCCATTTGGGGATGGGCCCCAGAACTTGCAGATGCTCCCATTCATTTTTGGTGATCTACTATACAGTTTGCAACTTGGCAATTTCCCCCAATGAAAATGTACCAATTCATTTATAGCACTACTAAATAAGAGTGTTCAGTTTGCCCTGTTTATTGTCAAGACTAAAAAATACTTAAGCAGTCCCCAAAGAGTTTTGTAATTTTTATAAAGAGGAACTGTTATTTCACAGGAAACGAGAAACTGTTATTTGTGATATCTATTATCTAACTAGACGTTAGCTATATTAGTTATGCTTTTTTCCCCCTTTCATTTGAAAGCTGTTCTGGTCCCATCTGGCATTCAATGTAAACTCTAAAAGAGTGCTATTAGAGTACAGGCCTTCGATAACTATTATTGGGGTTAGTTAAAGGAAAACTGTCATCAGAAAGGTGGCATTTCCACCTATCACAATGGGTGAAATGTTAAAAGATCATCTCACTTCAGAGAGAAATATATCTATTTGTAACTTTATTATCTATAATTGCTGTGAGGGTTTAAAAGGTGATTGATGATCTCATCCAATGCAATGTTTCCCTATAGGGAAACGATGGCAGGCTAGTTCACATGCATGTCAAAACGCCACACTGCACCAATCAATTGATCTCTAGGAGTCAGACAGACAACCACTAGAGGTGCATTTAACCCATGTAAACACTGCAGTGTCTGCAAAATGACACTGTTTTACATGAAAGGGTGAAAATGACAGAACCACTGCACCTAAACTGGGTGGATTACTGGATTTAGTGGTCCTTCGCTATTAGAAGCATTAAGAACATTTGGTTTCATCATGCTGGGTGTGATGACGCCAAACGTGAAGAACTTTCATTTTTCAAGTTCCTAATAAGGAAATGACTAGTGTCTGTCAGCTTGACAGCCACTAGCGGCATGTTATCGTACAAATGAAATATTGCCATTTCTCGGGAAATGTTTACATTCGTCACATTGCAGGGGCACCAAAACCAATTCTTTAAGAGTTGTGGTTTTGGCGTGTAGAGAGTATCCCTTTACCTGGGACATTGCCTGGGGGCTTCTGTCACCATAACCACAACATTGCGCAGTGTGCCATTAATTTATTTCCCCGTAATGTGTTATAAAACTTAACAGACATTGAATTGTATGGTCATTAAAGTTAAGTGTAGGAGGAATTTAACAGCACAAATTTATGCTTTGATGTTTGCAGGATAAAAGTTCAGTAGAAGTATGGGCAAATAATTCTTAGCACATAGGGTTAGTGAAATATAAAGATTTATTTGCTGCCGTAGGCCCAGCCAAGTCTGTGCGCTTGCCTGAAAAATACTTATTCACACCAAAACTCATAGTCACACTTTACCATACCACCAGTCATGTGTGATTAAAGTCAAATGTGTGTAGCAGAACTCTCTGAAACACATCTAATAAGCCATGCTGTCTCTCTCAACACAGTCAGATACACAAACACACTAAATAAAATCTGACACATATCCCAAAGGTAGAAAAATTCCCTCTCACAGGTAGAAAGATTACCCTGTCTCCTCCAGCTGTAATTTAGGATTTTCTGGCAATTGAGATAAGGAGTGCTGAAGGTTGTAGCACTAATCATTCTCTGGAGAAGCAGGGGAACTTTGCATGCGTTGCTTCCTCTGATGCGCTTCAGCTTGACGGTTGCAATACACAAGACTTGATAAACTGTTGATGGTAAAAGTTTGAAAGTGTGTCACTAGAGGGCAGTGGAAAAGTGCTCTCTTATTGCAATCTATATATAGGGAAACAAGCTAGCAGCTGCTTTGAGAAACAACTACCTAATGGATATGAAAAAAACAAACAAAAAAAATACCACACATGCTGTTTCCACTGCCCTCTCACCATCCTGCCACCCAATATATTTGCATTTTGAAAGAGTTTAAAAGTTGGGCAATATGGTGACTTACTGACAGTGTTGGAGTAAAAGCAGATCTATCACTTTTTAGTATTTCATAAAGATATAATCTTTATGAAATACTAAGACCAAAGCTACCACACGAGAAAGATGGGACTACTTTGTCTTATTGTAAAGCAGGGGCGGGGAACCTTTTTTCTGCCAAGGGCCATTTGGATATTTAAAACATAATTTGCGGGCCATACAAAATTATCGTAAAAATTAGGCTGCTGTATTTGGTCAAACATTTAATTAATATTTAAACATTTAATTAACTCACTCCTAATGTGATGGCTCCATCTGCTTCTCTTTGGTGTGATGTTAGCTGGTAAGAGTGGTGCAGTGTGTGAGGGGTGCCGTGTGTTTATGTGAGGGGTGCAGTGTGTGTGAGGGATGCAGTGTGTGTGTGAGGGATGCTGTGTGTGTTAGGGGTGCTGTGTGTGTGGGGGAGGAGCAATGTGTTTGTGCGAGGGGTTCTGTGTGTGTGTGAGGGGTGCACAATGTGTGTGAGGGGGTGTAGTGTTTGTGTGAGGTGGTGTAGTGTGTTTGCATCCCACACACACTACACCACCTCGCACCTCACACACACATAACCGCTGTGTGTTTGTGTGAGGGGTGCTGTGTGCGAGGGGTGCTTTCTATTTATGTGAGGGTTGCTATGGGAGTGTGTGTGGGGTACTGTGTGTTTGTGTGAGGGGTGCCGTGTGTTTATGTGAGGGGTACTGTGTGTTTGTGTGAAGCAACTGAAACATGAGGAGCCAAAGAGGACCAACAGCATGAAGATGGCGGCTGCGAGGGACAACCTGAAGTAAGTAAAACTCACCTCATCTGTCTGCTTCTGGGGTTTTTGCAAAATATTCAAAGACCCCCGAAATTGACAGATCCACTTTAGCTAAAAGGCCACAGAGAGTGAGGCCAAAGCCATGCAGTGCCTTGCTCTCTCTTTAAGCCATATTTCAGTATTGTAGTGTACTGAAATCAAGTACTTTGCCTAATGTTTTTGGAACAGAATGGTTATATATGAATATATGATTGTATATGAATGAATCTGATATTTGTATGCTTGAGGCAATTTTCATGATTAGACTCTCGATATGGTAAAAATGTAAGAAATTCCTAATAAAGTAATACATTCAGTGGAGATAAAGATTTTTTTTCATTTTACCTGTAAATGAAACTATATAAAGTAAAGAAAGTCTAGTAGTAGTTTATTGTTGCAGGCAGTGTTTTGCCACATGTTTTTTTTAATGGTTGCTCCTTGTACAGCTGTCATATTATTTAAAGTGCTTTGCGATAATGGTTCCCGCCCAAAAATCATTTAGTGAATGGCATTTTCTGGCAGATAAGACTTGACTTTCAAGTTACCATACTATACATATATAGCACATTGAAACAAGATATTCTCTCAGGTGCTTAACAAGGTTTTGACACAGGATGTTTTATTTTCACTTCATGTTTTAATAATTAAAGAGTTTTTATGTTGGGGTTTATTCACTAAACTGTGAATTATGTAAAACTGACAATGGAATTGCAGATTGTATGCCAATATAGCCAATTGAAAGATAGGTAAGTTGGAAAATATTTGATTTTGTTGATTTACCGACAATGTGCAATTATCTTGTTATTTCACCATAACTCAAAATTAAACACTTTTATTTACACTGATTTTTTTGTTGTTGTCATTTTGGAAATGTGTAAAGATTCTATTGAATTGGCACATTCTATTTCTGTTTTCCTGCAGCAATATAATAGCCCACTGTTGAATTAGATTTACTAATATTGTATATATGATTAATTATAGGAGATATATACTTTTTATTTATGTCACTATCTCAATTGTTCCAATGAAACCGTAATAGAGCAGTCTGAGGGGATGGTTGCTAGAAGTAGTACTTCCTTTATAGATCGGATGGTCAATGATTTTCAGTAACTAGATTTGACTGACGTTGCTGCAGTAAGAATGTGGCCTATCATGATTTTATTAATTTTGCTAATTGTTTTGGTAAATTTCTTGAACGATCCTAATTCTTGCAAAAATGTTCTTCTGTCATTCTAATACTGTGCATCCATATAGAGCATGTTAGCACTTTATACATGCTGGTTGAATAAACTGTTAGATGAAAAAATTGGATTTAGTCACATTTTATGGCTGAACAATACTTGCGCTGCTATCTAAGTCAGAATACTTCAGTTTTAAAAGGCCATTTTACATTTATTATTTACGTAATGCTTTAATATATGAGAGATTACCCTGAATCTTCCCCTGTTTATTCAATGCCTGAAAACATCTTAATTAAAAAATCAATATAATAGTGAGAGCACACAAACAAAAACAAGGTTTTTACTACAAGCTGTACAGTTAAAACCTATTTAAAAAAACATAAAAAAGACTATAGAGTAATACAGTAAAACCAATATTTTATAAAACCCAAGTTTGGTAGCATTCACATGGTGCTGAGCCACTCAAATAGTCCACCCCACCCTTTTTTATGTATGGAATCTAGTATATTTTAAGTGCTTCAATAAATTGTTATCCCTTATCCCTGTACTTACCTTGTATGCTGGCGTTCATAAGGCTTAAGGTGGGGAGCTGCACTAAACAGATTTCCAAGGAACATCCACTTTATCCTTTTGTTGATCAAGCTTCCAGGTCTGAGCAGGGCCAGTGCGTCCTATAGGCCTATAACGCGGCCGCCTAGGGCGCTTGTTAAGGAGGGGCACCAGGTCAAATTGTGTATTGCGTGCCGCAGGTCATGGTACCGGGAGCTAGGGAGCACTTACATAATGCCAGACTTGTGCCATCAACCTCAGCACACAAAGATCACAGAGTGCCGCCCTCTGATACACCTATTATTTGTCAGCAGCGTACAGGCACTTATTACGATTGCTCCAGCCCCTTCCCCTGCACTTGGGGTCAAGTGGGCGGGAATATAGCGGAGGCAGAATTCAAAGAAAGTCAAGGCAGCCAGGCGCAGCCCAGATGCCTGGAACCCACGGTGAGCTAACTTGAAATGAAGGCAAGAGGGGGACTTAATAGTGTGTGTGTGTGATTTAAACAATGTGTATCAACCTGCTTGGGTCAGTGTGTGTGTGTCTATGCTTGGGTCAGTGTGTGTGGGTGTCTGCTTGGGTAAGTGTGTGTGTGCTTGGATCAGTGTGTGTGTGCTTGGGTCAGTGTGTGTGTCTGCATCAGTCAGTGTGTGTGTGTGTGTAAGTCTGCATCAGTTAATGTGTGTGTGTGTGTGTCTGCTTGGGTCAGTGTGTGTGTGTCAGTCTGCATCAGTCAGTGTGTGTGTGTCTGCTTGGGTCAGTGTGTGTATGTGTCTGCATGGTTCAGTGTGTGTGTGTGTGTCTGCTTGGGTAAGTGTGTGTGTATGTGTCTGCTTGGGCCAGTGTGTGTGTCAGTCTGCATATGTCAGTGTGTGTGTCACTCTGCATGAGTCAGTGAATTTGTGTGTGCATTGGTCACTGATTGTGATTAGACCATTCAGTGTGAGTGAGTCAATGAGTGAGTGCGTGATAGTATGTATATATCAGTGATTGCATTTGGGCAAAAAGGATTTTAATAATAAAAAAATAAAAAAAATAGAAAAAGATCAGTACTTTTAAAGAAACACTATAGTGTTAGGAATATAAACCTGTATTCTAAATACTATAGTGTCTCTGTCCCTACATAGATGTAAGCCCCCCTCTGCACTGCGTGCCTCCTAACCTTGCTCAATGTCACTGATTGGGCAATGCAGGTCCAATCCAATGTTCCTCATACAGGAGCATTGGGGACCTGATGCGCATCAGTGGCAAGCGCTATGCACTTCCAATGCTTCTCAAAGTTAAACATGGCATTTTAGCGAAGGCGCCTCTAGTGGCTGTCAGTGTGACAGCTAGTAGAGGCTTGTTTAACCCTTTAAGGTAAGGCAATGTTTTATCTTGTGGGGTTAAGCATACATGACCACTGTGGAGCGAATGGGGAGGCAAATTTTTTTTGCCTATGGCGGCAAAAATCCTTGCACTGGCCCTGAGTCTGAGACAGCTATTTGAGTGGCTCAGCACTATGTGAGTATGACCAAACTTAGGTTTTATAAAATATTGGTGTTTTATTGTATTACCCTATGGTCTTTTTAATGTTTTTTTTTTTTTATAGGTTTTAACTGTACAACTTGTGGTAAAAACCTTGTTTTTATTTTGTGTGCTCTCACTATTGATTGATTTTATTTGTGTGTTTAATGTGAACACATAGGTGATAGTACCCCAAATCACAATACCCTAAACTAATCCATTAATTTATTGTGTATTTATACATCTCAATTGAAGGCATTTTCAGCTCGTATGTCTTTGCTGATTATATAATTTACCATCATTATGATGCTTAAATGCCATGGAGATAAACAATTTTCAGTTGTTATAAAACACTTCAGTACTTTAAATTTAGTGAAAAAACTTTATGGAGGGGATGCTTGCTGAAGAGTAGATATCAACACTGTTTTTGGGCAAAGAATTCAAAATGGCCACCCAAACTTTGGTTCGACTGTGTTTGGGTTGCACTTCGGTATGGTATTTGCTCTGTCACAACATCCTTGTTCCAAGACTTAGCCTCAGTTTTGGAGACGCAAGAGGATCATAGGGTTTATTGAACCCTGATGTTTAGCAATTGATACAGTAATTGAAACTATATCTTGGGTTAGCTAGGATCCACACTGTAATCTCTATCATACAAGACTTTCACAATCTTTATCACCCTCTCATCTTTAAAACTTGACCAGATAATTTTGCTGCTGTTTATCCAAGCTCCCATTAACCAGACACCATATCAAGCACTAATACCTGCTCACAGAAACATCTGTTTATTATCTACACCTATTGCAGCAATATCACTATGTTATTTTATGATCTTGTGAAAATTTTGGGAGGGTTTCATTTGTTCTTACTCTAATGACTATTGGCTTGTTGTGTCTGTTAAAATGTTGATTTTAAAAAGGAAGACTTTGGCTTGAGCAAGTCTTTAATTGAGCTGCATTAAGAAGTGATTACTGCCATTATATTTCCGATTTACATGTAGCTGTAAGGGGTATTTGGATGTATTATTAGGAGACAAAGATAATTTGGGGCACATATCCAGTCAAGATGCTGTGTATTTTAGCGTCCATCATTTTGTAAATATATTTGAAATTTTAAAGGCTCCTACCAACATGGGAAGGTGCTCAAAGAAGTTGCATGCCACACCAGCTACAGGTTCCCGAGAAATCGGCGACTATCTGTCCTGAGTCCTAAGCAGGCATTCTTCTAAGCGAGTGGCTGCGCCTGTGGAGGAATCTTCATCCTCGGAAGAGCAGGTGTTGGATGCATCTGGTGACTTGCCCTCATCGGGCTTTTACCACCCTTCCTCGCACAAGGAAGACACAATTCCCTTCACTAAGTGAGACATTAAAGCTTTTCTCAGGGACCTGAAGCAGATACTAGCAACGGAGGTGGGGAAGGTCCAGAAAGAGATACACAAACTCGGAGGCCACATGACATCGGTGGAGAGAGAAGTTAGGGACCCTACAGATTACCACACTGAAACCACTGAAACCCTGTCTGGCCTTCAAGGGACTTATGAGGCTATATATATATATATATATATATATATATATATATATACAACTACTGTTGGACATAGGATTATTTTGGGTGTTGCTTGTGCATTCATAACCCCAGAGTGCATAACTTCTCATTTATCTACATTAAATTTCATATGCCATTTGAGTGCCCAGACTACTAATCTATCATAATCCCTCTGCAGCAAATTAATATCCTGTTCTCTGAAAAGAAATTAAGCTTTAGTGGTTCTGATGACTATAGTGTCCCTTTAACATGGTTTGAGGCTCAGTACTTTGGGGTTGCAGCGACCTTGTGAGGGTCATATCTAGCCTTTATCTGCACTTATTGATAGAAGAGAGTTAAGAACCTTTTATTCATTTAAATAAGAATGGGAAAGGATCCTGAATACATCCTTCATGGACAACAGTGAGCTAATGCCTTTCTTCTACATCAGAAGAATTTTATCAGTTCCAAGTACCAGAAAGTCAACTACAAATTACTTTCCCTTTGGTACTACACCCCTGAATCTTTTTACAGGATTTCCCCTTGTATTTCCCTTAACTGCTATAGGGGCGAAGGGTAGTTAGGATTTATACAACATATGGTGGGATTTCCAACTTATTAAACCATTTTTGCAAATGAATAGGGATACTCTCTCACTGATATTTTCGAGACACCACCTTTATTTGCATTTGAAAACATTCTGCTTAACAATACTCCTGTTCCCATGTCTAAATGTAAAAAAATATATATTTTTATTGCATGCAGCAAAGTCACTTGTGCCTGCCCCATGGAAATGCCCCGAAGCGCTGAAGTACCCACTAAACAGCATTGGTTGTCTAGGGTGGAAGAAATTCAGTATGTAATGCATAGCTGCTTGGACATGACATATGACTTAATGGAGAATGAAGAACAGGAACAGTCGAAGGCTCTACATATTTTTATTAGGTGTCTAGAAATGTAGGAAGCACTTCAAAACTTTGCAGTAGATGATAAAATGCAACATAGTCCTTCACACTCTAAAGGTGTTTACTGTGTTTACTTGCCTTTATTAGGTGTACAAAAATACTAGACTAAATTTAGGGTCAAAATAGAAAGAAAGTATGTTAATAATACAATAAAGTGCCCGGTACTGTATCTAAAACAACACTATTAAAACAACAACCTGAAGCACTAAAAACTAAACAATGGTTGTCTCGGGTGGAAGCAATGAAGGTCTCTGAAGCCTTGATAGCATCTCTAGCAAATAACAATGCTAAACATACCGAACTGGGGTACCCCTGAAATCCATGTATGTCCAGAGGGAATGCTTGGTACTAGGTTCTGTAGACACTATATCATGACCTCTTCCATTATGTTTGGGTTTGCAACTCAGTAAGCAGTGTGTTCTCCCTGTCTTGTGTTCTTAAACCGGGGCTTCCTGATTGGGTGAATACCCAAAGCCAGGAACATTGTCACCTGCCCTCCAACAAGTTTGGCACACTTACTGGGCAGTGCTCATAAACAGTGTTCACAGGAAATTGTTGGAGATGGCAGCTTCTCTCTTTTATTGTATTCTACCATCTTTTCAACCTAAGTATCTTTACTGTGTGTGGAAATTGAAAAGTCTTGAAATAAAGATTGTCAAAAAAATAAAACCTGCGTTGCTTATGAGACCTCTTCAAGTATGTGACAATCAATCAAGTCAATACAAGGGAATTATTATTATTATCATCATCATCATCTTTTGATGTTGTTGGTATAATATTTGAAAATGTGGTTAAAATGTGCATATTCATTTGTTATGCACAACCTGACAGCTACACAGGTGGCTCAAAAAAACTAAAGTACTCAAAAAACATGTACTTTTTATAATTAGTACATTTATGGTACTGCTCTCACCCATGTGAACACTATTCCTGCTTTTATTGGAGTAAATGAGGCAGCAGAGTTAATTAAAAAAACTTACTTACATGTTGCTCCATGATGTTTTTGGGTGGCCTCATGCACCCTCAGGCATCTACGTAGAAATTCTGTACAAGCACACGTCTATAGCATTTTCTTCAGCATTGCTGTACGAGTGCTTGCACTGTGCGTATAGGCACTTCAAAAGTTAATTAATTTATATGTAAATTTAAAAAAAAAATTAAACTAGTGAGGTTGTTTTTTCTTTTAAATGGCACAAATAGTAGCTAGCTTTGAGTTGGTGACAGTGCCTCTTGAAATATTGCGTTTATATTTATTTTGTGTATATGAATTTGTGTAGCACATGATAATAGTCCTCCACAAACAGTAATATATATTGTACATACTGAAAATAAAGATTGTGGGGGAAGAACCTTAGCTCAGGAACATATATCAAAATGTGAATGGTTTACTACTCTAGTGACAACGAGGTCTGTCCTTGTTGTCATGGTAGGTGGATATTTTGATATTCAGCTCATCCATTTGCCCAGTAGGACTCATTATGGACCTGTAAGACCTTCTCCTGGTCTACACTCTGTGTTTCTGCCTTGTTCTTGTCATTATTCATGACGACCAGTGACATGTGTTGCAGCCACTGCTCTACAGTGACCTGTCTCCTATTTATAGCACAATGCCAAGGCATCAGCTTTCTGTCTACTCCAAAGACTGCTCAATCTGAGTGTTATTTTCTACATCTTCATTGCCATAAGACTCAGAATAAAAAAATAAGCTGAGAATAACTATAGCTATACTATAACTATGAAGACAAGTAAACACAATAAACACTTTTAGAGTTTTAAAGTTTTTAAGTGCTTCTGACATTACAGACACCTAATACAAATATATACAGCCTTCGACTGTTCCTATTCCTCTATATCTTTCATATGAAGTCAGATGTCATGTTCAAGCAGCTGTGCATTACTTAGCATGTAAATCATTGCTGTTTCAGTGAAGGGGCACAGTTTGCATTTGGTCTTAAAGGTACACTATAATGTTAGGTGAACAAACATGTATAGTTTTAATCTATCTATTCTGGTTTCGTTGTCCCCCGAACCGTGGGAGGGTTTAAAGGGTGAGTCTTGCCGCCCTGTTTCTTTGGCTGGCCAATCAGATGGTCTATATGAGATTATCTGATTGAACAGCCGAGTTGAAGTCCGCTATTGTGGTGGAAGTGCCTCTAGTGTCTGTCTGGAAGACAGCCACTAGAGGTAGGTTAACCCTGCAATGTAAGCATTGCCATTCCTGCAGAATGGCAATGTTTTCAGTTGCAGGGTTAAAACTACATGGATGTGGCAACCAGACCAGTTAATCGAGATGAAATGATATAGGTGCCTATAGAGCTGAAGAGGTGTTTATAGAGCTGAAGAGGTGCTCCCTTATTGAAAACTTTCAACAATTTTTGAAAGTCTTCACTCATGGCATTGCCAATACTATGAACACTTCTCACAAAGAAAATTTAATTTAGATGCTTTTCTATGAGAAGAATGGCAATGGCTGAGAGTGGCAATCATGCCCCGTAGGGCACCATTGCTTCACTAAGATCATCTTGGCAAATAAACTCAGAATAGGAGGAACCAGGTGAAAACTGCCCAGAGATTTGATATTGCATTAGATTCTGTCGGTCTAGGAATGCCAGAATTGTCATTAGGCTGTTCTATATGCTCTTGCATAAAGAGACACTTCAGGCATCAATAAAGCTTTAATGTATTTGATTAATATGCTGTATATTCTGCCTGCTCAAAACTATGGTTATGCAAGCTGTTTTTAGATATATCCCCAATGAAAAAAATGCATAGTTAAATGTCTCTTTAATGTTAAATAATTATGATGTATCATAATTGCTATGTTTTATTCTACCCCTCTAAAATATTGAATTCATTATTTGTAAGCACCTTGTAGGTATATTGGTGGCTCCTGACTTGTTCCTGATTGTAGACTTGTTTGTACTTGTTTAATATACATTATATCAGGGTTTATCCCAGAGTTTACAGTTATACAGATATGTCTTTAATGTGTGATACATTTTCATGTTTTCCATTAATATATCTGGCCATTGTGTTTCAGTGGAGATTATTTGTATTTATGATATTCCTTGTTTTGTTATGTCCATTTAAGGTGCTGTGAATCTTTCCCGTCGTAGTCCAGTGGCATCATGGCTCTGTGCAATGCTATACTGTTTTGGGAGTTATATCCTTGCAGATGTCCTCCTGGGAGATTCTCCTATTCATTATTTCAGCAATAATGCCAACATACTTCTGGCGTCAGCTGTTTGGTAAGTGGATTTATGGCTGCTCACAGTCAGCATGATAATGGCTTTGGCATAATCATTGATTTGAATAGATGGTACTAACAATACCCTTTTACATCAAACTCAAACATTATTAAACTAAAACTATGGTGTAATAGTAACAATATAATAAAATATACAGTATACAGTTTGTGGCTCAGCTCACTTCGGGGAGGAGAGCGAGCTCAGTCCAATAAAGACCCAGAGAAACTGGGATGAATCTAATGAAGGTAATTTACAGTTGCAAGAAAAAGTATGTGAATCCTTTGGAATGATATGGATTTCTGCACAAATTGGTCATAACGTGATCTGATCATCATCTAAGTCACAACAATAGACAATCACAGTCTGCTTAAACTAATAACACAAAGAATGAAATGTTGCCACGTTTTTATTGAACACACCATGTAAACATTCACAGTGCAGGTGGAAAAAGTATGTGAACCCCTAGACTAATGACATCTCCAAGAGCTAATTGGAGTGAGATGTCAGCCAACTGGAGTCCAATCAATGAGATGAGATTGGAGGTGTTGGTTACAGCTGCCCTGCCCTATAAATAAACACACACTAGTTCTGGGTTTGCTTTTCACAAGAAGCATTGCCTGATGTGAATGATTCCTCGCACAAAAGAGCTCTCAGAAGACCTACGATTAAGAATTGTTGACTTGCATAAAGCTGGAAAGGGTTATAAAAGTATCTCCTTGCTGTTCATCAGTCCACGGTGAGACAAATTGTTTATAGATGGAGAAAGTTCAGCACTGCTGCTACTCTCCCTACGAGTGGCCGTCCTGTAAAGATGACTGCAAGAGCACAGCGCAGACTGCTCAATGAGGTGAAGAAGAATCCTAGAGTGTCAGCTAAAGACTTACAAAAGTCACTGGCAAATACTAACATCCCTGTTAGCGAATCTACAATACGTAAAACACTAAACAAGAATGGATTTCATGGGAGGATACCACAGAGGAAGCCACTGCTGTCCAAACAAAACATTGCTGCACGTTTACAGTTTGCACAAGAGCACCTGGATGTTCCACAGCAGTACTGGCAAAATATTCTGTGGACAGATGAAACCAAAGTTGAGTTGTTTGGAAGAAACACACAACACTATGTGTGGCGAAAAAAAGACATAGCACACCAACATCAAAACCTCTTCCCAACTGTGAAGTATGGTGGTGAGGGCATCATGGTTTGGGGCTGCTTTGCTGCGTCAGGGCCTGGACGGATTGCTATCATCGAAGGAAAAATGAATTTCCAAGTTTATCAAGACATTTTGCAGGAGAACTTAAGGCCATCTGTCTACCAACTGAAGCTCAACAGAAGATGGGTGTTGCCACAGGACAATGACCCAAAGCATAGAAGTAAATCAACAACAGAATGGCTTAAACAGAAGAAAATACGCCTTCTGAAGTGGCCCAGTCAGAGTCCTAACCTCAACCCGATTGAGATGCTGTGGCATGACCTCAAGAAAGCGATTCACACCAGACATCCAAAGAAAATTGCTGAACTGAAACAGTTCTGTAAAGAGGAATGGTCAAGAATTACTCCTGACCGTTGTGCACATCTGATCTGCAACTACAGGAAACGTTTGGTTGAAGTTATTGCTGCCAAAGGAGGTTCAACCAGTTATTAAATCCAAGGGTTCACATACTTTTCCACCTGCACTGTGAATGTTTACATGGTGTGTTCAATAAAAACATGGCAACATTTCATTCTTTGTGTGTTATTAGTTTAAGCAGATTGTGATTGTCTATTGTTGTGACTTAGATGATGATCAGATCACATTTTATGACCAATTTGTGCAGAAATCCATATCATTCCAAAGGGTTCACATACTTTTTCTTGCAACTGTATATAACTGATTTTGATATATATTTGTCCATCTAGAGACAAATGACTTGGCTTGCAATGAGGTTTCAGAGGTTAAGGAAGTTTTTAGTGTTTTTGCCAATGATATACGGCAGGTTGCTTCCACACTGTCATTCTCTGAAGTTCTGCCTGTGCATAACACTCAGAACGACAGGCGGATGCGTATTAGGGACTTTAATTTGTGGCTTGGTGAATGGTGTAGGGAGCAAGGATTTGGCTTTATTTCTCATGGTAGCTCTGTTTGGAATGGAGATAAGCTGTACAAAAAAGATGGTTTGCATCTTTCTCAAAAGGGAACAAATGTTCTCAGTGAGCAGTTCAGAGGTTTTGCTAGGATGTATTTAAACTAGGAGAGGGGGGCAAAAGGGTGATAAAACATCAATCCAATTGTCCCCCAAAACAAGGACAGAAGGTGCCTGTAGCAAGTGTGTTAAAAATGATAAGCTTAGAGTCATGTCTACAAATGCTCGCAGTTTAGGGAATAAGATCCATGAACTTGTGGCAATAATGGCAACTGATAGTGTAGATTTAGTCGCTGTTACTGAGACATGGTATAATGAGAAAAATGACTGGGACATAGCAATACCAGGGTACTCTTTATATAGAAAAGACAGTGAAGGCAAGAAAGGGGGAGGGGTGGCCCTATATGTAAAGGATAGCATAAAATCTAGCCTAATAAAAGTTAGTGAGGCGAACATAGAGTCCGTTTAGGTTATGTTAGAATTTGGTAATCACACAGTAACTCGTGTAGGTGTGATTTATAGGCCCCCAGGACAAATTGAAGAGTTAGATAATCTACTAGTTGAAGAAATAGCTAAAATGACAATGAAGGGGGAAGTTATCATCATGGGTGACTTTAATCTTCCTGATGTGAATTGGAAAACAAAAATAGCTACTTGTGCCACATATTCTAAACTCCCTACTGGGATTGTCTCTAAAACAAGTCGTTGAGGAGCCAACTCGTAAAAAGGCCATACTAGATTTAGTGTTAACAAATGGAGATTTGGTATCAGATATTACTGTAGGTGAAAGTTTAGGATCCAGTGATCATCATTCAGTGTGGTTTAATATAAGAACAGTGACTGAGTCACACCACACAAAAACAAAAGTTTAAGACTGTAGAAAACCAGACTTTTCTGAAATTAGAATATGTGTAAAGGAGTCATTATCAGACTGGAGCAATTTAAATAGAGTCCAAGAGAAATTGGATTATTTAAAAGTTGCACTACTGAAGGCAACAGAAAATTGCATTAGGCTTGTCAGTAAAAGCAAAAAATTCAAGAAACCACTGTGGTACTCCGCAGATGTGGCCAAAATAGTAAAAAAACTAAAAGTTAGCATTTAGTAATTATAAAAAAACCCAGAGTGAGGAAGACAGAATGATCTATAAGATTAGGCAGAAAGAGGCTAAGCAAGTTATAAGAGTTTCCAAATCACACACAGAAGAGAAAATAGCACCGTCAGTAAAAAAGGGGGACAAAACTTTTTTTAGATACATAAATGAGAAAAGAAAAGTAAAACAAGGATTAGTTAGATTAAAAACAAAAGAAGGAAGGTATGTAGAAGGGGATAAAGGTCTAGCTGACTGCCTCAATTCATATTTTTGTTTGGTATTTACAACTGAAAAAAAAGGAAAGGGACCTCAGTTAAGAAAAAGGATAAATGAGTAATTTATTACACGTGAGTTTACACAGGAAGAGGTTCTATTTCAACTGTCAAAAGTAAAGACAAATAAGTCAATGGGACCTGATGCTAAGCTATTAAAAGAGATTAGTGGTGTACCAGCAAAACCATTAACAGATTTATTTAACCAATCATTGTTAACAGGAGTAGTCCCAGAAGATTGGAAGTTAGTGCCCATTCACAAGAAAGGTAATAGGGAGGAGTCGGGTAACTATAGGCCAGTAAGCCTTACTTCAGTAGTGGGGAAAGTGATGGAAACCATGTTAAAGGATAGGATTGTTGACCATCTAAAAACACATGGATTTCAAGATCAGAGACAACATGGGTTTACTTCAGGGAGATCATGCCAAACTAATCTTATTGATTTTTTTGATTTGGTAACTAAAATTATAGATCAGGGTAGTGCAGTAGACATTGCTTACCTAGATTTCAGTGAGGCTTTTGACACTGTTGCACATAGAAGGCTTATCAATAAACTGCAATCTTTAAGTTTGGATTCCAATATTGTTGAATGGGTAAGGCAGTGGCTGAGTGACAGGCAACAGAGGGTTGTAGTCAATGGAGTATATTCGAAGCTTGGGCTTGTCACCAGTGGGTTACCTCAGGGATCTGTACTTGGACCCCTTCTCTTTAATATTTTTATTAGTGATATTTCAGAAGGTCTTGATGGTAAGGTATGTATTTTTGCTGATGATACTAAGATATGTCGCAGGGTTGATGTTCCAGGAGGGATAAGCCAAATGGCAAATAATTTAGGTAAACTAGAAAAATGGTCAGAGTTGTGGCAACTGACATTTAATGTGGATAAGTGCAAGATAATGCATCTTGGACGTAAAAACCCAAGGGCAGAGTACAGAATATTTGATAGAGTCCTAACCTCAACATCTGAGGAAAGGGATTTAGGGGTGATTATTTCTGATGACTTAAAGGTAGGCAGACAATAGAGCAGCAGGAAATGCTAGCAGAATGCTTGGTTGTATAGGGAGAGGTATTAGCAGTAGAAAGAGGGAAGTGCTCATTCCATTGTACAGAACACTGGTGAGACCTCACTTGGAGTATTGTACACAGTACTGGAGACCGTATCTTCAGAAGGATATTGATACCTTAGAGAGGGTTCAGAGAAGGGCTACTAAACTGGTTCATGGATTGCAGGATAAAACTTACCAGGAAAGGTTAAAGGATCTTAACATGTATAACTTGGAGGAAAGACGAGACAGGGGGGATATGATAGAAACATTTAAATACATAAAGGGAATCAAAACAGTAAAGGAGGAAACTATATTTAAAAGAAGAAAAACTACCATAACAAGAGGACATAGTCTTAAATTAGAGGGAGAAAGGTTTAAAAATAATATCAGGAAGTATTACTTTACTGAGAGGGTAGTGGATGCATGGAATAGCCTTCCAGCTGAAGTGGTAGAGGTTAAAACAGTAAAGGAGTTTAAGCATGCGTGGGATAGGCATAAGGCTATCCTAACTATAAGATAAGGCTAATGAAAGTATTTAGAAAATTAGGCAGACTAGATGGGCCGAATGGTTCTTATCTGCCGTCACATTCTATGTTTCTATGTTTTTATGAAGGACAACCCCACATGCTCTAGGCAGGCGGGCTAGCTCCCAACCCTCCCCCCACGCCACTTTCTACTCCACTTAACCATCTCCCACCACCTTCTCTTCCCCCCTATTTCTTGTTTGTCTCTTTGACTTTTTAATTTTTCGCTACGGTGACTGCATCTTCTATCTTTCCCCTCCTCCTTTCCCACCTCATGCTACATGGAGCAAGCTAGGACACTGTTTCTATTATTCTTGTACAATCATATACATTACATTGACACTTAGCATGCATTCTAGACAGATTCCTTGCCACTTCCTGATGCTTACAATATTGACCTTATTATACCTTGTTATAGGGACCTCTGTGTCTAATATATTTGTTCCACTTACGAACGTACTACTGAATGTTGCAACTGCCTCACAAACATATTGCTGTTCTGTTACATGGAAACAATCAGTATACTGTCCCTGCTGTTATTGCAAAATGTTACAAGGATACTTAGCCTGATACTTAGCCTGAATTATAGGACCCGTATTGGCTGCAATATGCTGCTTAATCTGTTACCATGCACAAGCCATTGAGACCTGCGTGTCTAATTTATCTGCTGCAATCTCAACCGTAATGTTGACAATTATAACCTTGTTCAAAAAACAGCTTTTTGAACTAATGTTATAATTGAAGAATGGTTGATATTCTAATTATATATACAGTTGCAATCAAAATTATTCGACCCCCATTGAAAATCAGGTTAATTGTCAAAATTTACAGAATTTCAGCTGTTTGCAATGAACAAATCAAACAAAAGCAATTGTAACGAAACTTCAAGTGGTCTCCCTGAAGTTCAACCTAAAATGCAACTTATAATGACTTCTCCAGTCCAAAATTATTCAAGACTTTTAGACGCACCCCATTCACAATTCTACAATATACAGAGAATACCTTTTTATTTGGTCTCAATTGCAAACACATTTTCTCAAAAGGAGATAGGGCAGGTCTGACAACTGATGACTCAAATTTGCTTTCATGCTGTACAATAGGGCTTTAAGTTGCAAATAGGAGACTCTGGTGTAACTAACCAGTTTAAACTGGGTTTACAGTTCAGCATATGGTTTCAGTGAGCCATTAGGGAAAAGTTGGTCCAAGTGAGTAACTCCCTCTGTGGACCAGGGTTTATGATTACAGGTCGGCAAGCCTATTGAGATTGAATGCAGTGGTGCAGCCAATGATATAGTGGAATATCCACAAAAGGTATCTTGTAGAAGATCCCACGTATTAAGTATCAGTTTTGTGGGAGGTTACATTTTGCAGGGGGCCTTATATGACAAGGAAGTCAAAAGAGGTGGTGTAAGCCTCTTTGTATAGTCCAATAGGCCTTTACCTCCACCCACTGAGAGACTGTGGATTGCAATTGGGTAGAGATAGCAGTACTCATAAAAGGTGTTCGGTAATAAGCTTTTAGATTTGGCAGACCTAGTTCCCCCTGCTTAAGTCCCTTTAATATTTTTAGCAAAATCTTTTTTAAAAATGCAAATATAACTAAATGTAACCCACGGACAAGACACAATGATCAAACAGGCTCAAGAACAGAAACAGTAAAAATAAATGATTTTTATATCATTGAAATCTTCTTGTTATAACATCATATTTAAAAGAGGGATATATTTGAACAAAGAAACATGTAATTAAAATGAAATAGCTGTCATTACACACAGTCTTTCAACAGTCACATTGTAATTCAAACATGCAACTATAACCCCAATTCTAAAGAAGCCCAACCTTAACCCTAACTCCCCGTCCAACTACCGTCCTATCTCACTACTGCCTTTTGTGTCCAAGATCCTTGAAAGAGTTGTGTATGCGAGATTGACAGACTTCCTTGAGTCCAACTCTCTGTTAGACCCTCTTCAGTCTGGTTTTCACGCTAAGCACTCTGAGGAAACGGCACTGACCAAAGTATGCAATGATCTACTCGCTGTAAAATTTCGTGGTTACTACTCTATCCTAATTCTCCTTGACCTTTCTGCAGTTTCTGACACTGTTGATCATCAACAGCTTCTTCTCATTCTCCGCAATATTGGTCTACAAGATATTGCTCTCTCCTGGTGCTCCTCCTACCTCTCCCAGCGCTCTTTCAGTGTTTTTTTCTCTGGCTCTGCTTCTTCTCCCCAACTCCCCTCTCTTGGTGTCCCCCAAGGTTCAGTCCTTGGTCCCCTACTGTTCTCCATCTATACTGCCTCCCTTGGTAAACTCATTAGCTCCTTTGGCTTCCAATATCATTTCTATGCGGATGACACGCAAATCTATCTGCCCTCTCCTGATCTCTCCCCGTCCCTCTTGACTAGTGTCTCTGACTGCCTCTCTGCTATTTCTAACTGGATGGCTGCCCACTTCCTTAAACTCAACTTGACCAAAACTGAAATTCTGGTCTTTCCTCCCTCAAGTGTTGCTACTCCGGTGTCTGTCTCCCTCCAAGTCAACAGTGCTAACATCAGCTCCACCACTCAGACTCCCTGCCTAGGTGTTCTCTTTGACTCTGACTTACCCTTCACGCCTCATGTTCAGTCTATCGCCAAATCCTGCCGCTTCCATCTCAAAAACATTGTGCGCATCCAACCCTACTTAACGCCAGATGCGACTAAGGTGCTGGTCCATTCCACTGTGCTTTCTCGCCTTGACTACTGTAATCCACTTCTCAGTGGTCTTATGTGCTCCCAACTTGCATCGTTACAGTCCATAATGAATGCGGCGGTCCCTGTAAGGGCTCCATTTAAAATCCTGGTTCTTGCTTTCTAATCTCGACATAATGCTGCTCCCACCTATCTATCCTCTCTAATACACAAGTATGTCCCATCTAGATCCTTACGTTCTGCTGCAGACTTACGTCTATCTTCTGTTCGTACTCCCACCTATGATGCTCGCCTTCAAGACTTTTCGAGGGCTGCACCATTGCTGTGGAGATCACTTCCCTCCTCCGTTAGTTGCTCACCCTGTGTGCACTCCTTCAAAAAATCATTAAAACCCCACTTCTTCATAAAAGCGCATCAATTAAACTGTTAAGAGCTCCCGACTAATTCCTCTCTTGCAGCTGTCATTATCTAATACTATCCGTACCTTTTGTGCTTGGATATTGACTGACACTACGACCCAGTCTGTTGATGGGATGTTAACTAATGTACATATTTCACTTTAAATGAAATCCTAGCTATACGTTGTCTGAGCGTTATTAAACTGTAGTCCTGTAACTAAATTGTACTTTTCTTTTTTTAATTGTCTCTGTTGTAGGTACCTGATGTTTTTCTGCCCCCTTAATCTGTTTTACAAGTGTGTTAGCTTTCTGCCAGTGAAACTCATCTTTGTCGCTATGAAGGAAGTAGTCCGGGTCCGTAAGATTGCTATAGGAATCCATCATGCTCACCACCATTATCACCATGGATGGGTCGTTATGGTGCTGATTGGATGGGTGAAAGGTGCGTCTGAACACCAGTAACAAGTAGAAAATGTCCCCAAAATTGTATTAAAGTATGGTCCAGGTACTCAGGGTCTTGTGCAGTAGTTTTATTATTATTATTTTAACTCATGTGGGAAAAGAAAAAACTAAATTAATTAATACATGATTTAAAAAAAAGGAAAAAAACAATCTAATATAATAAAGACGAGTTAAATCTCACCTGTTCTATTTTATAAAGGTGCTCTCCCAAACTACAGGTACCGACCGAGATTTATTTGTAGTAACGGTAGCCTCTGGGGGACTGTCAGGATACACTAATATGCCAAACACGCAGAACTTAAGTAAAAATAAAAAAAACACTAAGGCGTATTACCGGGCCTTAGAACGGCCAGATTTAATGTATAAAATGAAAAGCACAAGCAGGGCCGGACTGGCCCACCGGGATACCGGGAAATTTCCCGGTGGGCCGCGGCATCTGGGGGCTGCGCAGGTAGGTGCCACCGGGTGGCTGGTCCGGTGGCACACTCAGAGGGGGCCCGCCGCGTTCCTCCCATACAAACATTGGCCCACACACACACACAGCCACCCATACACACATTGCCCCACACACCCTACACACCCTTTCACACAAACTGCACCCCTCACACATTGCACAACTGCTCCTATACCCTACTACAGCCCCATATCCCAGCAGACCCCAGGTAAGTTGTCAAACTGTTCTTAAATGGTTTGACTACTTACTCTAGGAGCGGGTCCTGGCACTCCTGGCACCATAACCACTACACAGAGCAGTAGTGGTTATTGTGCATGGATTATTTCTTTAAATAATCTATAAGTGCCCCTCCCGAAATCAGGCTCTGGATCTGCCACTGGTATATATATATATATATATATAATGTATATTAATGTGTGTATTAGTTATATATATATATATATATATATATATATATAAAATTATGCCTATTATATTTACACATATATTAATGTACATTTATATATGCATAATACACAGAGAAATGTCATTGATATGTACCATATGTAATGAGCAGATATTGGCCCAGTCTTGTTGCTAGATGCATACTCCAGCACAATAACATATTTAAAGTGAAGAGCGCACCACAGGACTTTAAAATAAACAAGATAACGTAATTTTTTACAGTTGTGCCCTACATACATTCGCCATTTCAGTCCCATTACCAAGCTTTCCTTAATATGTCATGGTAGTTGGACTGAAACATTGGTTATATGCAAAGGCATGTCTGCTTAAAATAAATCTGCACTCTTTTGAAGCCTATATGTGCTTTTTTCACGTTGGAGTAATAATTTTAAATTTTTAATTCTCTTTTCTAACTCTGTATCTGCACACTAAATAATTTATTTCCAGGGCTGCTTTTAATTCCCAGTCCGGCCCTGAGCACAAGACAGGCTGAGGTCAGGAAAACGGTAGGTAAGCCAAAGGTCAATGAATACAGAAGTCAGAATAGTCAGGAGCCATGCCAAAGTTCAAGGGATACAGAGATCAGAATAGTCAGTAAGAAAGCCAAGGTCAAAATACACAAGAAACAATACCAGAAACGCGCTTTTGGATAACCAGAATGGAAACCACGACCGAGCACAGAGAAATGGACAAAAAAGGTTTAAATAGCCTAAGGTACTCCTTGATTGGCTGCAGAGTAGCATATGAGTGGTTATACACTTAAGGGATAATTAAGAACCTTAAAAGGTTCTTACTTGCACTGTCCAGCATCTCTAATGTTTACAGACCCGGCCGCTGTGTGAGGAGAGGAGTGCCTGTCAGTGAGGCCAGCGGGTGCCGCAGGAGGAGGTGAGTAATTGGCGGCATTGCCATGTGGGAATGCTGCCGCAACAGGATGCACCCGCTAGGTCCCTGTCCGCTCTCTGGCAGGAGCGGACCCGGCAGGTGTTGTGACCAGAGGTAAGTACTCGGTGGCATTCCTCTTGCGATGTGGGAATACCGCGGCCAGCCGGGTCCCAAACGCTTTCTGGCAGAAGCGGACCTGGTGGGTGGCGTGACTGGGACAAAGTTTGTAAGTCACATGTGACGTACGAGCTTTGTCCACCAGAGGCATAATAATCGCGTAATAATCTATTGCTTAATTGTATGCCTTATATAAATTGTTCATGTTGCATTTTGGAGATCGAACCGTTGCACTTTGATTCTGTTTTCCAATAAAACTGCTGCACAAGACCCTGAGTGCCTAGACCATACTTTTGTTTTATTTTTGGAATAGGAGGTGAGCCAGCTCCAGGTCTGGAAGCACCGGGACCATTATAAGAGTGTGTATTCATCTCTTTTGTGGTTATTTGTTACCCAAAATTGTATAGACAATGTTGTGTTTGTTCACTGTAATACTATTTACAAAGTAATTTATTGTTCACCAGTCCAGCCTTTGTTAACATCCAATGCACATACTGGTTTTTTTTCAGGTTCGGGAGTAGCCCTGATGTCTAACTTGGAACAACTTTTACGTGGCGTCTGGAAGCCAGAGACCAATGAGATTCTCCATATGTCATTGTGAGTGTGTACCTTGTTATAATGAGCTTCTGATTGTTCTGCAACATTTGAAACCAGATTGATATACAATGTTATGTCTCCTTACAGCCCAACTAAGGCCAGTCTTTATGGAGCTATCCTGTTTACTCTCCAACAGTCCCACTGGCTACCCATCTCCAAAGCCAACTTAATCTTCTTCTTTACTCTCTTTATGGCTTCTTGTAAGGTATGGTTCACATTTCATGGTGCTTCCCATCCACCCTTTTCATGTTTACTCTTTTATTGTCTCATGCTGTAGTGGTTATGTTCTTTTAACGTTTGAAAACACTAGAATATGTTATGTTTGTTTTTTTATCATTTTGTCATAAGAATTAGGAAAAAGTTCATGTCATTCTATATTTTTAGGAACTTACAGTTGCTATATGCTGTTTGCTAAAATTTCAGTCCCGTAGATCCCATTTTAGAACCTTGGAGCTTTGGAAGAATTTTGTGTGTACTGTATATAAATGGTCTTTTACATCTTCTGGAAAAAAACATAATTTTTTCCTATTTATGTTTGAATACCAGAGGTGTGAGCATGTCTGTGAAATAAACATATTATTGTCTCTTCACTTATACATAAGATTGAACCAATCTCATGTCCAAATTAACAGCTTCCTTTTCTTGCTTTGTTCAGATCTTCATGACCGCAACTCATTCCCATGGATCTCCATTTGCCCCACTTGAAGCTTTCATTTGCCCTTTCCTCTTTGGTAACCCTAATGGTGACCATGATGATCATGGTGACCACCACCATCACCATGACGACCATGATGTGTCCCACTCAGTGGCAAAGTCCAAGGAAGATCTGAATGAAGGAACTCGGAAAAGAAAAGTGAAGAAAGCTGAATGAAAAAGCAAGGACAACTATTATATTAACCATAATATCCGTTAGAATGGCCATAAACAAGGCTGATTCAGTGTTATATGCCAAAGCAAAAGAAATCCCCAACTTTGCAGTGTATATTTTTAATACATTTTATATATGGTGAGAGGCTTTATAACCTCTCAAAAGTCCCCTTGTCTTGGAGATATTTTGGTTGATACTAATTGCTAGATGCTACTGATGTGGATGCCAAGTTTGCCAACAAAATCTTCTCACAATGCTATATTTTGGATTATTGCTCCTATTAGACATTTCATGCATCATGCCCTATGTCTGTTTTGTGAATTCTGCCCTGTGTCTAATATATTTAAGAATATTTTAGAAGATATTTAAGAATCAAAGAAACTGTAAATACACAATTTAAACATCACACCAGCAGTAATGTCAGTCAGCTATGAAAGGGATTATTTTTTTATTTAATGTAAATCCTCATTTGAAAAAAGAGAAAAACATTATGTTCAGGTTTATCAAGCCATATTTGTAACATATGTAACTATATTTAAGAAAAATTAAACACAATCTTCTAATGTATTGCTTTTCTTTTTATTGCCATAATAAACATCATTTGCAGGTTAATTGGTTAAATAGTTAATAGACAATCAAAATGTAGGTGTTTTATAAGAGATTAGTCCTACAGTTTTAAGGAAATAATCACTTTTTCCAAAAAATGTATCATGATCTCACTGAAGCCCCACTACCTGGCTACAAGTTCCTTCTCATTCCCAAGCATTGGACTCTGGTCTCATGGTGCATGTGGTTTCTCTAATATCAAGTGTTATAGTATTCTGAGAACATTGGGGGGCATGTGCATGGCTTAAAGTCAGTACACGCAGCAGTTGTTTTAAATGCAGGTGAGGCGATACCTACTTGTGGTGATTGCTTCCATGGCCCGATTTCGTCTATAATGCTCAAGAGTACACTCCATCCAATATTCAACTATTTTGGTTTTCCTGCACAAGATGCCCAGCTTTTTTCAGTTTCATCATATCGTTCACTTTTCAATTCTTGGACCAAATTTACCATTCTTCACCTGACCCCTCTCAAATTTGATATCTTGATTGCCTTAGCTATAAAAAGCCCCAGTTCCACCCAAAGACATCGTAGGACAATGTTATGATCTTAAGGAGTGTGTATATTTTAATCTATGCATTTGGTTGTAATATTGCTAGAAGAATGTGTATATTACATATGATTATCTACATAAAGCTCGCCTCGTCATCCACATGTTTTATAGATGACAAGTTGTCTGTAAAGCGATCACAGCTTGTCTTGACTGGCCCTTGTTTCCTGATAAGACATTGTGGACAATAAATGTACACCCAATGGAAATTCTTTGCATAATTTTATTCATATTTACTGCCGTCATCTCAATTGCATTGCCTTGGGCAACAAATTCTTCACTTGAACAGGTTAGTGCTATTTATTTCCTGTTCATTGATTGGACTTATGTATTCAGATAAGAGTTAAGCAAACCCCTCCTTTGTAATATATACTTAAAAAAAAAAAAAACTGGTGAATTTTCAAAAGTCTGATTACACCCAAAAATGCATTTTTCATAAGGATAATTTTTTATGAAATACCACATTGACTGTGTTGGAATTTCACTAGAATTCCAACCAAGTCAAAACAAATCATAAGACAAAGTATGGAGAATTTAGTCTTCACTTTGTGCCAATGACATCTTTAAGAGAAAATGGGATAATATATTTTAAGCATGTAAATATACTGCACTTATAACATGTAAAACATATTTAAATTCTTCAACCTGGTCATGAATTACGTTTTTTTTTTTCAGTGTCCCTGTCTGTTTAACGTAACATTGCCATCAGAAATTTATACATTCCATTGTTTCACCTATATATATTTTTTGATACAGTTTTTCACTGAATAAATTATGTCTAACTATGAAAGAGATATAAAAACATGTACTATTTCCTCCGCTATGGGAAATTAAGAGGTACCCACCATTCGCAAGTTCTGGTTGACTGTTGTAGTCAAAATGCTTTCAGTGAAAGTCAATCGGGTGAAGATTATCAAGGATTGAATAATTGGAACATGAACTGGCTCAAGCATAGCAAGATCATATCTTTGGGTAAATGGTAAATGCCTCTATTGAGGACATCAGCAAACTCCACACAATCTATTAAAAGGAAACTGTTACTTTTCTGGATTTTTAATATTGGGCATACTTATAACTGTATTTAAAAAATACGTGAGGTATGAAAGATGAAATGTAGAAATCCACACCTGTTTATCCAGCAACTGGGCACCATCTTAGCTCCCGTTCAGTCATTGTTATAAGCTCTGTCCTTTGCATCTGATAGACAGCATGGATAAAGCATATAGAGAAGAGGAGTAATAAAATAATGTTTATTTTCATACTCATTTGCAATAGTTGCCCTGGTTTTGTCTCGTCTGAGCTGGATTATGATTTAATTTGGGAGAAGGCAGGCCAAAGAAGCCCAAACTATAATGTCTGGTAGGGGCTAGTTGTAAGGCGTCTGTTAGAGAAACGGCTGCAGGCCGTGTTACAGGCACAGTACCTCTCGCAGTATCCACTGTGTATTCTGGCGGGAACACCTGGGACGCCCTTCAGGAGCAGCGTTATGGAGCTCCAACTCGTCAGTGCGTCAAGACTGGTCGATTGTGCTAATTGATAATATTTAGCATCTTGGGAAAAGGTTAACACAAGTTATAGGTGATTTTGAAATGTTTTATTTAGTGGTGTAAAGTGACAGTTCATCTTTAAAAGGACACTTTAAGCATCGAAATCACTATGACTTAATGTTGGGATTTTAGTGCAAAGACTCTGCAGTCTGACAAATATAATCATTACCTTATATGTGGAATGTTTAGATAATTCTGTCGAAAAGCTGTCAGTGGATGTCAATCAGGTGAAGATTATCAATGACTGAATAATTGGAACATGGACTGGCTCAAGCATAGCAAGATCATATCTTTGGGTACATGGTAAATACCTCTTGTGAGGACATCAGCAAACTCAGCTGAAGTAGCAAAGGAACAAAACTGGCCATTATCTACAACCATCAGTACCAAAGATCTAAGAGGAAGTTCAATATATGATTTAGACTGTAAGAGGCATTTTCCTCTTTGTCGTGGAAATCCTGCTACTCTTAGCATAGCTCTATGAAGTATGCAGCAACCTTAGAGTCATGCAGTCCTTATTAGGTATGAATTGCAGAATATTTACATACGTGTTTTACAAGAAAGAGAGTGCAACACAATATGGAATATGTAATAATAAATGCTCCAATGTATGCCTGGGCCATTAATCTTCACTTATGGATGTAAGGATGAAATGGTGATTGGATTTTGTTAGTACATCAACGTATTATTATTATTATTATTATAAGTGAGACATTAAAAATATAGCGAATTATGAAGCAGAATTAACAAAATGTGTGCCAATATAATGATGCATAAATACTGTCATGGCCAGGTATAACGGAACACAAATAACTGAGATAGATAAAAGAGGGAGGACAGAGTATATAAGGACCAGGCTAAACACAGGACAACAAAGGTAAATAAGTAGTAGATTAAAACAGGTAACTTACCAGAGTCAAAGACAATTAAGGATCCGGGTCCCAGAAAGCAACAATACGAGAGTCACAGCTGAGGTCAGAAGTACATGAAGTCAGGAAGTCCTCTTACAAGCTCCAGTACTCTGTGATTCAGTTTTGCCGCCAGTTATCATGGCCACGCTCTGAATAGTTGGAGCCAGGGCCGCCATCAGAAATTGTGGGGCCCCTAACACAGCTCAAGGTCTGGGCCCCCAGCCAGGTGCCCGTCTCCAAGCCCCTCCTCCAAATCCCACCCACAGGAATACACACACAGATACAAAAGGACACAGACACACACACAGAAATATACACACATACTAACAGACACACATACTGAAACAGACACACACACATATACAGACACATACACATGCATAAGGAGATACAGATACACACACACACATATTGACATACAGACACACACACTGACGTACATACATACTCACATACTGACACACACACAGTGGTTTATCCTGGTTTTGTGCTGCCCTAGGCATGACAAAACTCAGGCGCCTCCCTCCCCGCGCCACCCCACCCTTCCCCCCTGCCCCGCTCTTTAAATACACACATTCACTGACAGACACGCATACACTAGCTAACAGACATACACACTCACTAACAGACACATACAGTCACTAGCAGACACACACATTCACTAACAGACACGCATACATTCTCACTAACAGACACACACATAGTAACACACTCACTAACAGACACACACACTCACTAACAGACACACACACACTCACTCACTAACAGACACCCACACTCACTCACTAACAGACTCACACTCACTCACTGACACACACACACACTAACAGACACACACACACACTAACAGACAAACACACGCACACACTAACAGACACACACACACACTAACAGACACACACACTCACTAACAGACACACACTCACTAACAGGCACACACACTAACAGACACACAAACACACACATTAACACACAAACACTAACACACACACAAACACACACACTAACAGACATACACTCACTCACTAACAGACACACACACACTCACTAACAGACACACACACTAACAGACACACACACTCACTCACATTAACACACACTTTTTTTTTTATTCAACTCCCCCAGCCTCCTTACCTTTGGGAATGCTGGGGGGGGGAGGTTTCTCCCTTTCCCTGGGGTCCAGTGGGGCTGCTGGGCGGGCGGCGCTGGCGAGGGAGCACTTTCCCCTGAGCTCTTGCTCAGCTCCATCGCACGCCGCAGAGTGATGCCGGGAGCCGGAATATGACGTCATATTCCGGCTCCAGGTGACCGGCATCACTCTGCCTGACCAGATTTTTAGTTAGCTGCCAGGCTAACAAGACATTTGCCCTGGGCATTTGGGGGTGGCTTTTTTTGCCACCCCCTGAAAATTGTCGCCCAATGCAAATGCCTTGTTTGCCTCGCGGCTAATACGTCCCTGCACACACATACATACAGACATACTTACATACTGACAAACAGACATAGCTACAAACTAACATACAGACATACATACACATAAATACATACTGACATACATACTGATATACATACATACAGACATACACACACATACAGATAGATATATACATACACAGATACATACATACATGCATTCTGATATACATACACACACATCTACTGATAGATATATACACACACACACACATACTGAAAAACAGACATACATGCAAACACATACATATACACACACACCTCATTTTTCAGCCACCATCCTCCTCCTTACCTTTTCATGGCAGGAGAGTGGCTGGGGATGATGGGAGCGGATGCCTCTCCTCTCCTCGGCTGTCTCTCCCCCCGTGCAAAGTAAGCTGGGAGGAAGTGACCGGCCGTCACTTCCTCCCAGCAGCCCTTGCGGTGCAGCCGCAATTTTTTTTTTAACGGGGGCCCAGTCGCGCTATTACACGGCCACAGTGCTGACCGGGCCCCTGAATATATAGGGCTCATCGGGTGGCCTTAAATGCTTGGTCCACCTGATGGGCCCCAGTGCAGATGCACCTGCGGCAGTTTCGCTGCTTCACGTGGGGCCTGGGCGGCCGGGCCCCCCAGGGCCGCCGGGCCAGTGACAATTATTATAGTTGTCACCCCCTGATGGCGGCCCTGGTTGGAGCAAGCTAGACTTGGATCTTCATGCTCCCTCCATCTATTGCATTAGGCTGAATTGGGCTGGTAAGGGACATCATAGGTCTCCCTCACAGGTCATAAAAGCACATAGAAGACTTGGCAGGAATATTAAGACCATACAGTCAAGATTATATCTGTTAGTGAGGGTTATACTGATATATACTCCCTATAAAAAGCAGAATAGTCAAACAGATCAATTGTCAATACCAGATATGAACAGGAAAATCTATAAACGCACTATTTGGCACAAAAAACAGACATCACAGCAATGGAGAGAGGTGTTTACTGATGTCAAATTGACACCATGAAAACTAGTGCCCTAGAATGACGTAGGCATACAGCATCATTTTAAGACTGGTCACTGAAATGTCAAAAAGGTCTTTGGTTAGTGAGGTCATTCAGAGTCAATAATGATGCAGGAATGAAACACTGCCTGAATAAGAGAATACCAACAGGGGTAGATATCATGACAAACACACACTGACATAGTTCCTGTTTTCACAGTACTACTAGGTCCAAGTCCAACACGGATAACTTTGTCTAGCTAAAGTAGGAATGTAGGTGGAAATTACCGATCCTTAGAACTGGTGGGGCTTAGTACAGATGCTGATTAGCAGCAGCCTTATTATCAGGCGAAGGAATAGTCAGAGAACAAGCAGAGGTCTAGCAAAAAAACCAAATTGCGTCAGGTAAGAAATACTAGATAATCATATACAGCTATATATATACAATAATAATATTTAAAAATATATATTGATATATAACAATATTGAAAAGTCCCAGCAAAAAAAGTGATAAAAAAGCCTATGGGTGAAATGCGTTGTGATTATATAGAAGCCTTTCTTTAAAAATCTGTTTTTTTTGGGATGGTATATTACAGTAAACATTGTTTTAACCCTCAAAATGTTGTGTTTATTTTTTATGTATTTTTTATCCTTCATTTTATTTTTAAAAATCTAAAGGAACTTCCACATCTACCTACATATATCCTTGGTGGGGATCACACCACCCAAGCTGATATCATTGAGCAAAAGGTACTTGTGAAATTGTGAACAGATTTTATATATTTTTAGAAAGTACTATTGTTCAAACTGTGAGCATTTTATCTTGTTTTATTCCTTTCACATGCCGTTTACATTGTGAACATCTAAAGGGGACAGCTCCAGATTTATCATTGAGCGGGGATTGCACCGCTCAGAGCTGGGGGTGCCACCTGGCCAGTATTTTACTGGCACAGCCGGTATTTCAGGAAGTTACATATCCCTGTCTCTACTCACTGAATGCGCAGGGGAGCAACTCAGAGAGTGCAGCCAGCAGGTACCAGTAGGCAGAGACAGATGTGTCCACTAGGGGTGGATGGTGGGGGGGGAGGGGGGTACACAAGCGGGAACTGGATTTTTCATGGAAACTAGCTGGGACTCATCAGTTTCAGCATTATAGAAAATAATTTCTCTTTTCTCTATTAAGTGAACTATCATTATCCTTTAGGGAATGATGAGAGGAGAAACATGTTTCTAATATGACATACTAAAAGACAAATGTCCTGATTTCAAACCTGCAGTTTTATGACACCTTCTGTTTTGCTCCTAGACTGCAGTTGTGAGCCATGAGAAGCCTGCAGTCTTTATAACTGGTCCTATCAAACTTCTCTTTTATGGCATCCAAATCCTGGCTTTTCAGACTTGGCATAGTAAATCTTTTGCAGGACTGGATCCTTGATGTTGTTGAGCAACAAGGAGGGTGGGGGGGATGAGGGTGCTTACTGTGTGAGACCCTGGGGAGGCAAGCTGAAAGCTAGCCAGGAAAAGGGACATGTGTGAGTGGGGGGGGGATAAAATCAGGGCAGAGGAAGTCTTGAGTGAGCTAAGGGGTGGAGCCCTGGGAAAGGGTGGTGTTACTATATATAGGTGGCCATTTTCTGTAAGGGGCTCAGCCATCTTAATAATCTCAGCTTGGAGAAGCTTCCCTGTGCTGTTGCCAGAGCTTGTTTTCGGTCATGTCCTTGATGCTCTTCGGGCTGAGACCCTTCAGGATGGCGGGGCGCAGCTGCAGGACCAGCTTGTTCGCCTGCAGGCTGCTGGCGCGGGGGCCGACCCTGCTCACGGTGGGCCACGGCGGGCTCGTCCTCCCGTACGTTTTAGTCCCTCTCCAGACGGCTGGGTATCCCCCAGGTGCCAGAGCCGGTACCCACGCGATTGGGGTGTCCACTCCCTCCAGGATGGTGGGGAGGGCGGCAGCAGGCCTGCGCAAGGCCGGGTGTGACCTCCACTGTTCCTGTCTCTCCACCGCTGCCCGCCAGGAGGTCAGCAACGCTCCAGACTGCCCAGTACGTGTCCCGCTCATCGATCAGACGGAGTGCCAGTCGGGTTTCTGGGTGGGTAAGTAGGCCTCAGGGTTCCTCAAGGGGGGCTCTGGGCCCCTCTATGCACATGGGGGGCTGGGTTATCCAGTAAGGGGGCATGCCGGGAGTGCCCCCTCACCGGTTTCTAGTGGGTTGGGTAGCCCCCATGCTTTCTCTCTGTCTCTCCTGGGCCTACTGGGTGTCCCCCTTCTGTTTTGCCCCCATGGAGTGGGCCTGTGGTTGCTGGGGGGGTTGGAGTCTCACCTGTCTTACCTTTGCAGGCTGCTCTGGACCAGGCTTTTTCACAGGCCTCCGCGGCCCCTGTACCTGGTACATCTCCACTGGATGTTACAGCTTCAGCCCAGCGGGTTCTGCCTGGCTCGGCTCAGCTGCTCCAGTCCACGCCTGTGCCACCTGGTGAGTACCTACTGGGGATGGCGGGGTGGGTGGAGCGCTGGCACTACTTCATTGGCTGGGTGGTCTAGTTTAGTGGATAGTATGAAGGGGTTTCTGGCACAATGGGAGCGCAGCAAGGGGGCTACCTCGCTGCAACCTACATCTTTAGATGCGCAAATTCGGGCCAGCTGGGTCCCTGGCCCTCCAGGGCCTGGTACGGCTGAGACCCCGGTTCC
Source organism: Pelobates cultripes (assembly GCA_933207985.1). Taxonomy (NCBI): domain Eukaryota; kingdom Metazoa; phylum Chordata; class Amphibia; order Anura; family Pelobatidae; genus Pelobates; species Pelobates cultripes. The sequence continues at coordinate 77,826,162 of OW240916.1, read as the reverse complement.
GGTGGGGCTGGTGGCGTCGGCTGCGCTCGGGGCGCCCGCGGTTCTCGGGACGGTCCCCGCTACAGTATCAGAGGTGGCTCTGGCAGCACATGGCGCGTCGTACATGTACTAATTGGGCCAGTTGGGGCTTCATTTGAAAGCGGAGGTGAAGGAGAAGATATGTAAGGGGGAGTTTGTGGAGATATTCTCCCTGCTCCCTCTGTCTGATAGGGATGCTAAGGATGCCGAAAAGGACAGGGAAGACGTTTGGCAATTGCATAAAGGCTTTCTCTATTTTGGCCAGAGTGATCGGGGAAAAGACCCCGGAGTCAGGTGTATGGGGATTTATGCTCTTGTATTAAAAGAGACATGAGTGACTGTGCATTGACATGGGCTTTCCTCAAAAGGTGAACAATGAACTTTCTAATGAAACACAAAACACAAATACCTTTCCTTTAGTTTTAACGTACTGACCTGCTGGTTTATTGCAGCACTCATAACCCCCATCCCAGTTTTTCCATGGGTCATCTTTACCTGCGGGGAAATGTTGAGAAAGCGCCACATCAGCATGAAACCAGCTCAGCCACGGTCTATCCCCCTGCTTCTAAATGTATGTATAACTTTAATTTGATAATAAATGTTGATATATATCTATGTATATAAATATATATCATATGGTCCAGAGAGGCAAAGATGCTGCTGAAAGTTGAGTGCTCCAGCATTGAGTGGCTATTGACTAAATGAGGCCGTGGCTCGCACCACAAGACAGGATCCACAAGATGTATCTGAATATGCTGAATTTGGCTCATTTTAGCTGTTTCTAGCATCTTTCAAGAAACTTAGCTAGATGTGATGCTGTTGTGGCTGGAATAACTTCTATAGCCTCGCTTCTTCATTTTCTAATTTTATTTAAACATTGAGTTCCATGAGAAGTTAATGAAAACAGGTGAAAGCATTATAATCACCAGTGGAGATTTTTCAAAATGTTCTGTTCTAACAAAATTGTTCAAAAATGTAAAAGGAAAGAGTCACCAATGGAATTTGTCTGGTTTCACTGGTTTCCATGGTGATTGCACCATTTTTAGCATTTTAGACCACTTTTTTACAACAGTATACTTTGCTAAATCTCCACTACTGTGTTGGTTCACCACAGCCATCACTGACTGGCACAGCTCAGAGTTGTGGAGTAGACCATTCTAAAATTACATCTATTACATACAGTGATTGTGACACCCACAATGGCTATTTGTACAGCAGCAGCGACATACAATTAAGTAAATCTTGGCTGAATACATAAAGCAAGCAACAGACGTATGAGTGCACATATTGCATGATCGTACATGTCTGTTAGTTTACTCACTCCTCCCTTCCTTTCCCACTGCCACATATCTTTCTTTCATATTATCTCTCTGTTGAGCTGTGTATCGTGGATTGCAAAGTTCTTTGAAAACAATCTCAGGCAACATGAGGACCACTCACATTGCAAAGTATTGTCTGTTTGTGTCATGTTATATTTTTTGGGTGAGTATTGCATTTTGTTTAATCTTGCTGTGCGTATAAAATGTGGTACAACTGTATATAAACAGGAGTCAGCTGCTTCGGATGAATCAGTGAGAGTAAAGGGAGACAAACCCTAGAGAGTAAAGACATGATATGCGCTTGTGTGATTGATGTAACTGTCATAGACTTTAAAGCAGAGTGGACATACAATATAGGTTCTTTATCTTTCTACGTTTCTATGTTGCTAGGTTATACTGACTGTATAAAAGAGCTTGCTGTAGTTCAAGTGGTTATTTTTAGTGGAAAACTGACACTAATGTATGATAGAAGTAATTGCTGGTTTGTACAGCAATGATACTTAAATCCAGTTAGGTTTAATCACCAAAATGTTGGACGATGTCGGAAAATAATATCACCAACTATGTTTTTATGTACAGCTATTTTGTTGCAAACTTAGACGTTTATTCATCAGCTCACCACAACAAGTGTTTTGAAAGGCAGTCTTTACATTGCTGCCTATGGCGGCCTCTAGCGGCAGTCACTCGGAAAGCCAGTAATGGGACTTCCTAGACGAGGTCCTGCAATCTTTCCAGACAATACGCCCCTGTCCATTGCGCCCCAAGTTGGCCACCTGTGTTGCCTTATAGGAATAAAACAGACACTGTAAGTGGGGCAGATAAATTGGAGTGTATTGAGAGTCAAGATGTTCAATAATTAGTTAGAAATAAGGAACAGAAATGCTCTGGAAAGTAATACTATAAGGAATTGTGATTTTGTCTTGACCAGTGAATATATTAATGACAGACATTTCTCCTCTTTCTGAACAGGTGGCTAGCGGACTAATGATTGCTGTAGGATTGTATGCTAAACTCAGTAGTGAGAAAAGTGAGTATAACCACACTGAAACCTAAACCAACCAAACCTAAAACAGTTTGTGGAGAGTTACGAAAGTGTCATGTTCTGGAAAATAATGCATGGGCAAAAAAATTCAGTTTCGGAAATTCGGATAAGTAAAAAAATAAATAATTAATCTGCTTTGGCAATTCGAACCAATGGTATTCGGTTCGGCACTTCAGAACTTTGGACATTCGTAAGCATCCGAATTGCACAAAATTCGGCCAAATGTACATTTGGAACGAAACGAATAGCTCATGTCTAAATGACAGCCAGTTGTACAGATTCAGCTAGTTTGCGCCTATAACGCTAAACCTCCAACACTCACCTGCTGCAATGAGACACACTGTGTCCAATGTTGTTTCAATACACAACTTCTCAGTAATGTTGTCACTTAATGAATGTGCCCCTGTGATTAACTTGCTAAATACACTTTCACACAGGACAATCCTTATACCAGTGGAAACTAAAATTATAACCAAATTATAGTCATGCTGCACAGGCAATACTAATTATATAAATAGCTGCAGTCACTAATGCTACTGCTCTTCTTAAAAGGTAACCATGTATAAAGGAGTGTATTTTGTGGATCCCTTTGTTATAGTATAGTATAGTCAGACCTCTTTGAAATGGAACAACAACATCGCAAAGCATCTAATTATGGTGTATGTATTATACATAATACCATAAATAATTAATTGCTAAGCTATTGCCATATTCATAGACAGAGTCCCCTTTAAAGTGTCATTCTAAACATGTTCACAGCAACATCGTGTAGTGGCTATGGTGTGGTCCTTTGTTTTTCTGTCAAACCCTTCTTGTCCCAAATGTTCTAAGGTTATCAATGTACCTACAGATGAGTCAAACTATGGGAGTTGGGAAAGCCACATATTTTCTCAAACTGACCTAAAATGTGGTGACAGAAAAAAATGTGGTGACTGAAAAAGAGATGGTATAAATAGCTGAATAGGAAAAAAATCTTTAACCCAGCTTACTGACCATTTGGTTTTGCACATTCAGTTTTCAATTTACGATAATGAATTCCTTTACTTGTATACCATAGGAAGATATACTGCTCGCAATATTAGACAATACAGTACTGTGCTGCTATTCGTCAATGAACAATGTATAAAAAGATAACGGATTCAATTTGGTCCATCAGGTATTGTGGATTCTTTTGTCACAGACCCCTCTGTCATACTGATTGCGGTGGGAATCCTAATGTTTGCTATAACCTTCATAGGATGCATGGGAGCCCTCAGGGATATGCATACACTACTTAAAATTGTAAGTAGACATTTATATGTAATGGTATATGATGTATATGACATCCACTCAGTCTGCGGCTGACTTTCATGGCATAATTAGCATCATGTAAAGATTTCTATAATGAGCAAGCCTAGAGGGGCCATCAAGCAAACACCAGAAGATTATAGATACAAAATTATGCACACCAAAGCAAATACCCACATAAAATAGACTCTTTATTCAGCAGATAACAATACTAAATATACCAAACAAAAACACACAAGTGACAGAGGCTAATACCAATACGCAGTACAAATGTATTTAAACAAACACTTACACAAAGCCTCTAAGTGCTGGACACAAACCTACAATCCCAACGTTTCGGCACTAAGAAATGTGCCTTTCCCAAGGGACAGAATAGTATCTGCATCAGCATCTATGCATTTCTGTACAGCTTCACATAAGATACAGAACTATATTACAAAGAGGACTATGGAGTTATTGTCATGGTCTTAAACCAGGTCAGGTAAGAGACTTTGGCCAGGGTTAACATTTGGTTCTTTATTAGTAACTTTAGACATGGTAACTCACAATTTAGTACATCTATGAAGCCAAAGTTGGAGGAGGAACTTATATAGAGGAAGGTAAGTTAAAAAGGGAGAACTGCAAGAAAATAGAGTCAGGTTAATCTATAAGTGAGATATTGACAGAAGGTAGACAGAGAACCTATAAGTGAAATTATAGGTATGTATAAGGAGATAAAATAGAAATCAAGAGTTAGGCAATATGCCCCAGATAGGTTATTAACAAGATATAATCAGATAGTAGAGAAAACCTATCGGTGAAAGTATAGGTTATTTTGAGGGACAAGACAAACAGAACGGTTTCAGATTTGTAAGTAAAATAGACGTTTAGAGAATCAGCCCCCTGTTTTAGAAGGAGTACTGATAATTCAGGTAAATTACACTTCGCAATCCTGGTTAGTAGCATAGATCAGGTTGATATAAAGCAGGTTAGTAACCTTAAGCAGGTTTGTATTGTAGATCAGGTTCGTATAAAGCAGATTGGTAGTGTAGTTCAGGTTGGTTTAAAGCAGGTTGATAACCTTAAGCAGATGGGTAGTGTAGATCAGGTTGGTATGAAGCAGGATGGTAACCTTAAGCAGATTAGTTGTGTAGATCAGGTTGGTTTCAGGTAAGTTTATAGGAGCCAGGATCCGAAGTTCTTTCAGGTAGACCATAACTTCAATCAATGTAAAGGCCCCCTTCTGAGCAGGATGTGGCTCTTTATAGTCAGATGTAGTCATTCATTCCAGGCAGGTGAGAGAGAGGATGTGGATTAAGACTAGTGGCTGGGGAGGCCACTATTGGTGGAAAACTGGAAATGTTAAAATAAAATAAATGAAACATGATTTTGGATGTCAGGATAGGATCTTGACAGTTATTGATATCGTTCTGCTTTACAGTTTGCCTACATGCTGGTCATAGTACTGATTCTTCAGTTCGTGGCCGCAGTACTTGGTTTTATGTTCTCTGGAATGGTAAGTACCTCTTCTTGTTTCTATGGAAATACAACACAAGTGATCATGATTTGTTTTTGTTATCACATTATGATACCTTCTTTTCAGGTCGGCCTTAACATTTTTTTAATCACAGCGGCCCACTAAAAAGGGGGCGGGGCAGAGAGGGTGTGTTTTGTCATCACCAATGACAAGCACGCCCCCTCTCAAAGTGAGCATGTTGGTTTAATGCTATTATAGGGTAGACCATGCTCAGAGCTCTGCTGAAGAGCTCTAGCATGAGAAAAAGGCTCTGTATTTGTTCTGCACAGTGCAAGCAAATTTAATAACAAGTGGTCATGATTTGTTTTTGTTATCATAGTATGATACCTTCTTTCAGGTTTGGACTGGAAGAAAAATTCGGCCTTGGCATTTTTTAATCACAGCGGCCCACTAAGAAGGGGACGGGGCAGAGAGGGTGTGTTTTGTCATCACCAATGACAAGCACGCCCCCTCTCAAAGTGAGCATGTTGGTTCAATGCTCTTCCAGGGCAGACCATGCTTAGAGCTCTGCTGAAGAGCTCTAGCATGAGAAAAAGGCTCTGTATTTGTTCTGCACAGTGCAAGCAAATTTAATAACAAGTGGTCATGATTTGTTTTTGTTATCATAGTATGATACCTTCTTTCGGGTTTGGACTGGAAGAAAAATTCGGCCTTGGCATTTTTTAATCACAGCGGCCCACTAAGAAGGGGACGGGGCAGAGAGGGTGTGTTTTGTCATCACCAATGACAAGCACGCGCCCTCTCAAAGTGAGCATGTTGGTTTAATGCTATTCTAGGGCAGACCATGCTCAGAGCTCTGCTGAAGAGCTCTAGCATGAGAAAAAGGCTCTGTATTTGTTCTGCACAGTGCAAGCAAATTTAATAACATGCTTGCGCTGTGTTTCCTTGCAACTTGTCTCTGGTGTCTTTATAAATGGATAGCGCGGGCCCTGCATGGACCAGCAGGGGAGATCCTGTGACCTCCCCTGCCAGCCCTGGCCCATAGCCATTGCCGCCCCCCCCCCCCCGGGCATTTGCCCGGTGTGCCTGTTGGCCAGACCGGGCCTGCCTTCTTTTGTCTTAATCATGAAATATGTTTAAAGAAACCCTCTGGAACCCCTAAAGCACTTCGGCTTGCTGAAAAGCTTTATGTGTGAAGAGTGTGTCCTCTTTTTTCATTTTACAAAAGTGCAGATTTCAATAAAAATTATTTTGTCACAATATTGACAAAATTGGATTATTATGGTAGTATTGCCATTATTTTTGCATTTATGCATTTTTTTGTTTGTGCTCTAATATTTATACATGAAGATAATGGTATTTTGACTTTGTAGGTTCTAGAAAAAGCTGCATCTGTGATGACAAAAGCGATAACTCGATATCGAGATGATCTGGACCTGCAAAACTTTATTGATTACATTCAAAAGAAGGTAAGAACCCATTCACATCCATTACAGGGCTGGTGTATTTATTGCCATTGTTAAAGGGACACTATATTCACCCAGATCACTTCGGCTCATTGAAATTTCTGTCCCTTTTAGTCCTGCACTAAAAAAACTATTGCAGTTTTATAGAAAATGTAATGATTACATTGCAGGACTAACACTGCCTATAGTGACTGTCAATCATATTGGTACTTGCGAGGGTGTGGAGATAAGGGGATGGCGCACACAATGGTAGATGGTTATCTTGATATTGGGATAAAATACCTAGGTGCTGTAAACATAAAAGACCAACATAGGGCAATATGTATATACAGAATAAATAAGATAAGATAACTTGGAACACTCACAATATTTAGAGCCCATATAAGACAGCTCTAAACTGTAATAGCGGGTTCATCAATCAGATGCAGATGTAAAAGTGTATTTAGGTCCCCCCGAAAGACGATGGAATTCCTCTGTATGGTAAATCAGGAACCAGATTGATACAGGATAAAAACTTTTACTCACACAAAATAAAAGAAAGCACAACGCGTTTCAACCTTATAGAATAGGTCTTCCTCAGGGTCATATGACATGGCATATGAGCAAATGTTCTTATATACCATTAACAATCAATAAAAACAATACACATGTGGTAATTAAAACAAACCCATCCCCTTCTCCATATATGGAGTAGTTCCAGAGTATTTCTGCCTCAACAAGTATGGAGGATGAGGCTGTATCCTGAATGGGCGTGTGCACGACCTTCCTAAGATGGCCGCGCATCTATTGCGTTATTCGTTCTTCCAGCAGGCGTCAACTTGTACGCCTGTAGATTTCGCCAATAAGTCCATGCCTTACAAAAGGAGTTGTCCATATAGTCCCGCATATATATAGAGCTCAAAGAAGACGTTAATAAAAGTCGCCATTTTAAAAAAGGGAAAAGTGAGGGTAAAAAACATAAAGAAAATAATATGGATTAGTTTTATAATCATCTTACCAGTAAATAAAAGAAACATAATATGTTAATTCTACCAAGAAATAAACCGTTTAATATAACATACACAGTACAGGTTAAAAGCTTGTTTTAATAAAAATATACATTTGATTAAAAAATTATTTTTTATAAAAAAAGATAAGATTAAAGAGAGGGTGGATTGATTAAAGGACCACTATAGGCACCGAGACCACTTCAGCTTAATTAAGTGGTTTGGGTGCCAGGTCCATCTAGGATTAACCCTTTTTGCTGTAAACATAGCAGTTTCAGAGAAACTGCTATGTTTACTTTAGGGTTAATCCAGCCTCTAGTGGCTGTCTCCTATGAGACCGGCTGAATGTGCGCGCGCATTCAGCCGATGAAGGGGAAAGGAGGAGGAGAGTCCCCAGCGCCGAGGGAGCCCGGCGTTGGAGAAAAGGTGAGTTTTTAACCCCTTCCTCACCCTAGAGCCCAGCGGGAGAAGGGCCCAGAGGGTGAGGGGGTCCCGAGTATGTTTTCCTGGCACTTTAGTGGTCCTTTAAAGAATTGGTCTAATTTCAAAGTCAATATTTAGCCCTTTTGGGCACAAAGTCTGTAATTCGAATATCCAATTAATTTTTTTTTTTTACTTAAATTAAAAACATTATCACCACCTCTCCAGTGGGTTGTGACTTTTTGGATTGCCATAAATTCCATTTCTTTTGGATTGGAATTATGTATTTCTACAAAATGCTTTGACACACTGTGGTTTAAAAATCCAATTTTGATATTTCTAATATGCTCATTTATTTTTGTCTTAAGGGGTCTTGATGTCTTCCCTATATATTGCAATCCACACGTGCATTTTAATAAATAAATTTTAAAAAATTGATTCACATGTGATAAAAGAAAAAACCATTAAAATCCTTTTTTTGTTATGGTGGATGTAAAGTTTTCTTGATAATAAGGGTATTTTTACAAGCATTACAATTCCCACGGTGATAAAAACCTTTTTGTTTATTGGACCAATCCTCTAAAAAATAGTTTCCTTTCTCCTTTGTAACATAACTAGAGGTTAACATTTGCTTAACATTTTTAGCCCCTCTAAAAATAAATCTGGGTTTATCACCTATAAAATCATAAATATCATGTTCTTGTTTAAGAATATGCCAGTTCTTAGTTATAATTTTTTTTAAAACACCTATATTACTGCAGTAGTTAAAAATTAGTGGGATTTGGGGCGTGGCCTGATAGCCGATGGAGTGAGACGCACTCGACCCGAGCTCCTAGGCCCCAACCCGCTAAACCCCGACACACAGCGAAATATTAGCTAACAAATGGGAAAAAGTGACTGGGTGCAGCTGGTACCTCCGGTGCGACCCCAGCAAGACGAAATCACGGCCCGATGGACGAGTTCCTCACAACACCGCAAGGCCTCTGTGGCACCGACGACGCCACCATGACAACGCCGCCCTCACCTAGTTCCGCCGAAACACACTCGAGCCAGCTCTCCCCAACACCCTCCACGCTAGCCCAAATATCGGCGGATCTAGCCAACATCAGAACTAATATGCTCACCCGCAAGGATAAAGCGGAAATGGTGGCAGAACTGAGGGCGGTAATCAGGGAGGAAATCAATGCGGTCCGCAGAGTCCTCACTGCACTGGAGCAGCGTGTGGACGATCTGGAGGTAGACCGTCTGCAGAACGCCCAATACTGGCAAGCAGCAGAGATGGCGACTGAGAGGCAGGGGAATGTACTGCTGGACCTCCGCCAACAGGTCGAGGACCTTGATAACAGGTCGCAGGAAAAATCCGAGGCCTACCGGAGACGGAGGGAGAAGACCCCCATGACATCCTCGTAGGCCTGTTCACACACCTGCTGGGAGACAGGGCCCCCAATGACTATGGCATAGAGAGGGCACACCGGGCTCTGCGGGCCCCCAGAAGAGACTGCCTACCGAAAGACGTCATCTGCTCGTTAGAGTCGTTTCAACTCAAAGAAACCCTCACGCAGGCGGCTAGAGCGCAGCAGCAGATCTCATATATGGACTCACAGGTCTCCCTCTATCAAATTTGTCCACAATCACATTGGATGCCCGCCGGGCCCTAAGGCCGTTAACCCGGATGCTGCAGGAGAAGAGGATCCCCTACAAATGGGGGTTCCCATTTAGCCTACAGGCAAGAACAGGCAACGTGTGGCACATTATTCCGTGGCCAAACGACGTTCCCTGCTTCCTGACCGCAACCAATTTACCCGCAGTGCAAATCCCGAACTGGATCCTAGATGGGCCACCGGCATGGCCACAGGACCCTCGGAAGCAGCACACAATCTCCAGGCAGGCCTGGTCCCACGTCGGCACAGAGGAGGGCCAGAGGTCCCCGAAGAATAGCCCCAACCAGGAACTCCCACCCCGACGAGCAAAATGTATACCTTGCACCAGAACTGAGCACCCTGTGCCCAAGGCGCACAGGAGAAAGCGGACCCACCGCCAACTAGAAGGCCTGGACTGGGGTATGTAATTTCCCTAAACCCTACCCAATAGCCTTTGGTGGGAAGCATAGGTGGGAGCCCGGTAGGTTGGGAGGAGGAGATTAAAACGGGGGGAGCACAACGGGTAGAACGACCCACTGGAAGGCCCAACAACAGGGGCTCACAACAGGAGGGAACCCTTAGGTTTGGAGGGGATGGAAGGGAGGGAATAAGGAAGACTCCTGCCGGTAGAACACAGGTGGGCGTCAGGCAACGGACACCCGCACAACAATAACAACTGGGATGGTACAGCAACAGCGGTCTGAAATGTGGGACAATGGATCACGGAGACTGAGACACCTGAGGGGGGACTAGGTCCGGGATGGGACGGGTGAGGGGATGGAGTACCTCTTAACTCATGGGTGTTATACTGTACAAAGTTTAAAAGTTTACCACGGGTACCTTCGGCCTAACAACACCCCGGACGAGAGACCCCGCTACCCTCTACACACAAATGCAGTAAACACACTACATTACATGTAAATAGCTGAAACACAAATCCAAGGCGGTGAGACTACATGGCACCAAGGGTAGATAGTGAGGAGCCAGAGGGAGGGGCCCAGAATAGAATAGGCGTAAGAGGCTTACCCGCCCAGACTACTGGCGTGAGACCATAGGGGAAGAACGCCAGTAAGGGAACTAGGGCCCAGACAGCAAATAGAGGGAAATGCACAGGTTAGGAAAACCCGAGGCTACAACCGCTCACCGGGAGACCTCCCCCTAAGTGACCACTCACCACTCACATTTCCCACGCCAAACAAGCGGGCAGAACACAAGCACAGCACACAGGCTAAACACGAGACAAAAGTCGCTGCAAATTACACGCACCCCCCCTGGGCAACCACTCAAGAGGGGGAAACAACACTGGGAGGGACATGGACCGCACACAAAGACGATCCGACCAAGGACCACACTAGCACAACTGGAGACCATGCACCCGACGCGCCAACTTTGAGGGTCACACACAAAAGTATAGCTGCACTTAGGGGTTGACACACTACAACACTAGGGCCCCCCAGGTGGGAGAAGACCCCAGCGCTGACCACAACAACAGCAGACATTAGCCCACGACTTTATGGGACCACTGGGATACCCCGAGAGGAGACACAGAACACGCGGGCGGTACACAAGATACAGCGGAACCAGACGGACACTAACTAACCTAGAGGAGCACTAACTAAGGGAATAGAGAGACTGCCGGGAACCGGAGAGACCGGAGAGGAGCACACCAACACACAAGCGAGACAGGTGGGGGCGCTAGGGACCGGGAGGACGAGAGCACCTATAAACGCCCCCACACTAGCCAACAATAATGGCGCGACAACAAGCATCCACGACGGGTTGGGAGCCGACGGAGAGAGAGGACCAGACGACACCACTACCGAAGGTTTCACCACTGAACCTCACTGGGACAGACCCATACTGTAAGTATAACCGGGGTTCCACGGGACGGGCACACCACCCTACCACTGGAACATTAGCACCTGGTACAGGGTCGACGTCACACACATACAACACCACACAAAGAATCACGCAATAGAATAGAACTGTAACATCGCAACACCCCCCCGACCCTCTTACCCACGACGATACCCACCCCCTACCCTGCCTGGGCCGCAGCGGACGGGTGCGCCGCCCCTCCCCGCCTGGGATGGCGGCCGGAAAGGGGTTTTCCCCGGCTCGGCTGACATACTGGTCCAATAACGTCCAGGGACTCAATACACCAGAAAAGCGCGCACACCTGCACCGACGGCTGTGGACAGCAAAAGCGTCCGTGGCGTTCCTGCAAGAAACACACCTCAGAGGCGGAGGTGCACCCAAGCTGGAAAACCGATGCTACCCACAGGGATTCTACGCGAACCGAACTGACTCCAAGAAAGCAGTGGTGGTGATTCTTATCGCACACACGACACCATTCCAATGCACGGAAACCCAAGCAGACCTCAACGGACGATATCTATTCCTCAAGGGGACAATCGTAGACTGTGTATACACCTCCGCCTGCCTGTATGGGCCAAACAAACAACAGCACACCTTCTTGAGCAGGACACTGACCAAGCTGGAGAGATTTAGGGAGGGCCTGTTGGTGATGGCTGGAGACTTAAACTTGCCACTGGACCCACAAATGGACACCTCCAGAGGCCAGAGCGCGATCCCCACACACTGCCTGCGTGCAGCACAATGATCCTTGCACAAGGCGGGGCTCGTGGACTGCTGGAGAGCCTTCCACCCAGAAGAGCGGGACTATACCTATAACTCAGCAGTCCACGCACACTACAGTCGGATAGACTATGTATTCATAGCCCAGGAGTATTCGTCCCTACTGCTCAACGCAGACATAGGTTTGATGGACTACTCCGACCACGCACCGGTTCTAGTACACACGAGCTCCCCACTGTCCCCACGGGACAGACAATGGAAACTGAATGAATCCCTGCTAGAAGACCAAGAGCTCACAACCACGGTAACTAGCACCTTAACTGACTATTTTACAACTAATAACGTCCCGGACACCCCCCCATTAACGCTATGGGAGGCTCATAAATGTGTCATTCGGGGACACCTTATCGCAGCTAGCACCAACCGCAATAGGAACCGGAAGACGTGTATCGCTAACCTGACGAAACAAATAGCGGACCTAGAAAGGGAGCACAAGAACTCTTTAGACGAGGGAACGTTCCTTCACCTCACCGAGGTATGCAGGGAGCTCAGAGATATACTGTCAAAGGGACTGCTCCATACATCGAGGAAAGCATCCAAGTTTTACTACGAACATTCCAATAAAAGTGGCAGACTGTTGGCAAGGATGCTCCAGGAGAAACGGAGAACACAACACATCCACAAAGTCCACATGAGAAGAGGCGGCATTACACGGCTCCCAGAGGGCATTCTACAAGCGTTCCGGGACTACTACACGGCGCTGTACGACCAGGCACAAAACTGGACTGGACCAGCTGCAGGACAACACCAGGAGAGGATAACCACATACCTGGAGGACCATGTTCTCCGTAAGCTCCCCCCAGAACAGGAAGCCGAACTGGAACTACCCCTGACGATCGAAGAACTCGCCGCAGCCCTGAAAACAATGAAACCACACAAAGCCCTGGGACCAGACGGCCTCTCAGCCTCATATATACGCGCCTTCAAAGACATCCTGCTACCCAGACTCCTAACGGGCATCAACTCCATACCAACTGGAGGCCAGTTTCACGCAGACACCCTGAGGGCGTCTGTCGCAATCATACCGAAAGAAGGCAAAGACCCAACAAACTGCGCCAGCTACCAGCCGATCTCGCTGCTGAACGCGGATTTAAAACTCTACGCCAAAGCCATGGCCATCAGAATCGCACGCACGCTCCCGGACCTGATACACCCTGACCAAGTCGGATTCATACCCGGGAGGGAAGCCAGGGACAATACCATCCGGGCCCTCAACATCCTACACACGGCCACGACTAGCAAACGGGACATGGTGCTGCTATCCACGGATGCCGAAAAGGCATTCGACCAGGTAGACTGGATCTTTATGGCAGAGACGCTGAAACACATGGCTTTTAAGCCACACATACGTACCTGGGTGGCCGCGCTGTACACAGCACCATCAGCACGCATACGGGTCAATGGAGCATTAACAGACTCGTTTAACATATGCAACGGCATCCGTCAGGGCTGCCCCCTGTCCCCCCTTCTATTCGCCCTCACCCTTGAACCCTTCCTTGAAGCGGTTAGGCAGGACGGAGGAATCACAGGACATCGCATAGGAGGGAGGGAACGATATGCTCTTTTTCCTGGAACAACCTAGGATCTCAACGCCAAACTTGCTAGAGGCATTTCGGACCTATAACGAAGTATCTAACCTGAAATTTAACCTGGATAATTTGGAGGCGAAGCCGCTTGCCTGAGACAACACCCTCCAACAACACATGCACACACAATACCCTTTCAAACTGTGCCCAACCAAACTCCACTATCTAGGCATCTGGCTACCAAAGGACATCTCCCATATATACCAGATGAACTTCGCGCCCCTTCTCGCCACGTTGCACCAGGACATAAAGCGATGGACAACACAGTACCTCTCCTGGTTCGGCCGCATAAATGCAATAAAAATGAACGTCCTACCCCAAATCCTATACTTATTCCAGATGTTGCCCACAACCATCCCGCGTGAATTCTTCCAGGCGTTAACGACCACTATCAGACGATTCGTCTGGAACCAGAAGCCAGCACGCATTCAGAGATCGACCCTAGAGCAGCCAAAGAGTGAAGGAGGCACGGGGCCATCAATCATCACGTACTATCAAGCAACGCATCTTCATCGACTAGTCGACTGGCACGCCAACCCAACCACTAAACAATGGGTTAGCATAGAACGGCAGCAGGCAAAAGGGAAGATCCCTGCCCTACTATGGCTGGGAGAAGCCGCGCGGGGGGACATGCTCACCGGGAACCCAATGATAGATGCCACACTGGGGGTCTGGTGCAGAGTGTGATATACCAAGAAACTTACGACATCCCCCAACCCGCTTACACCCATAACTAACAACCCGACGTTGGCAGGAGGACTTATCCCCGCCGAACTAAAAAACTTCGGAGCAACGGACTGGGTATATATGAGCCAATGGTGCAACGGGACGACTCTAAAGACCAAGGCTAAACTGCTGCAGGACCGCAGGCCAACCGGGCTGGACGACTACCGATACCATCAGATAAAAAGGTACGCCGCACGGATCACTTACACCGCCCACTGCTGCAACTAGAGCACATCTGCACGACAAGGCAGCACCTCGCGCATGGCGTATCGACCCTATACTCCATATTACAGGCCAACAGGGACAAGGGCCTACTACGCTTCACGGAACGTTGGGAAAGAGAGATGGAGACTGAATTAACTGACCTCGAATGGGGGAACATTTTCCAGTTGACGCACAAAGGATCCATGTGCACTAAATTTCAAGAATGCAACTACAAGATACTGACGCATTGGTACAGGACTCCAGACGTCCTAGGGCACGTGCACGAATCGATCCCAAGAGGGTGCTGGAGATGCGGCACGGAAGAAGGCACAGGAATACACATTTGGTGGACGGGCTCCCACATAGTACCATACTGGCGGATGATAGACCACGCGATCAAAGAAATCACGAGCACGGATGTCCCCTTCGAACCGCTACCAATGCTACTAAATCACACAACCATACCACCAAAGACATAAAAAAATTGGCTCACCATACACCTACTCACAACAGCAAAAACGCTTATACCAACACTGTGGAAAAGCCCGACAATTCCCTCCTTTCAACAATGGGTCGACAGGGTAGAAACAATCTACAACATGGAAATGATGATGGCCTCGATGCAGGGACGTTCGGACAAGTGTGCCCTGACATGGTTCCGATGGATGGACTATGTGTCTAAGAGAGCGGAGTGCTGGAGATGCGGCACGGAAGAAGGCACAGGAATACACATTTGGTGGACGGGCTCCCACATAGTACCATACTGGTGGATGATAGACCACGCGATCAAAGAAATCACGGGCACGGATGTCCCCTTCGAACCGCTACCAATGCTACTAAATCACACAACCATACCACCAAAGACATAAAAAAATTGGCTCACCATACACCTACTCACAACAGCAAAAACGCTTATACCAACACTGTGGAAAAGCCCGACAATTCCCTCCTTTCAACAATGGGTCGACAGGGTAGAAACAATCTACAACATGGAAATGATGATGGCCTCGATGCAGGGACGTTCGGACAAGTGTGCCCTGACATGGTTCCGATGGATGGACTATGTGTCTAAGAGAGCGGAGTGCTGGAGATGCGGCACGGAAGAAGGCACAGGAATACACATTTGGTGGACGGGCTCCCACATAGTACCATACTGGTGGATGATAGACCACGCGATCAAAAAAATCACGGGCACGGATGTCCCCTTCGAACCGCTACCAATGCTACTAAATCACACAACCATACCACCAAAGACAAAAAAATTGGCTCACAAAACACCTGCTCACAACAGCAAAAACGCTTATACCAACACTGTGGAAAAGCCCGACAATTCCCTCCTTTCAACAATGGGTCGACAGGGTAGAAACAATCTACAACATGGAAATGATGATGGCCTCGATGCAGGGACGTTCGGACAAGTGTGCCCTGACATGGTTCCGATGGATGGACTATGTGTCTAAGAGAGCGGAGTGGGCCGTGGCGGGGGGGGACGGTTGGGGCGGCCGCGGCGGCGCAGGCGCCCCCGACATAATAGCGCACAGCCATAACAAACGCCACAATGGACAGAACCACACACCTGATGATCCCCACCTGACACAGGACGATAGGCAAGCAACGGAGACGTACAGCCGTCACATACCCCGACAAACGTAGCAAGACTAACGACAATCACAAAACCCAGCAGCAGAGATGACTGGAAGACAGACAGAGGAAGGCACACAAGACCAGGGGCCAGGGAGGCAGAAGGACCCAAGACCCCCACAGATACACAAAAGATAGGGAGGAAGTGAAGGAAAAACTATCAACAGAAACAAGGTGACTCCACGCCCGGTAAAGGGCTTCATGACCCCACAGGGCCGACAACTAACAAGGGCACGTAACATACAGACCGACCCGACCCACTGCAACCTACTACGACTGACACTAGCCAGGCACACCTGGCAGGGAACACACCAACACATGCGATGTAGTACGCGACAACCCCACACAAAGGACCAAAAGGAATACCAACACCGATAGACACGTTAGGAGACACACTACTCCAATAGACACTAAGAAATCACCAACCAGGAGTAAAAACCCAACCCAACGCCCCGAACAAACCTAGAGCAATAGAGCGAAGACATAACCAGATAACAGCGTACACACAGCCAACGCCAAACACCAGATACAGGGCCAACAAATGTGCAACAAACAATTGCTATGACCACCCGAGCTCAAAGGGCAAAAGAAAAAGGACAGGCAAACCACCCCCAAAAAGGGAAACACACTAAAACAGGGAGCTCTGACTCAGGAACAAGCTACATAGAAGAGCCCCCAAATCAGCACAAAACCAAGCAATAGGCGTACTCAACGAAGCCCAGCAAGGGGTCAGACAGTAAACCGTAGACATTGGCAAACCAACTAACCTAGCTTCCGAGGTACATAAACACATGCACACACGTAAACACGGATACTAAAAACAGATAATCATCAAGGAAATGTGCCCTTCTCTCGTCAAAATAGAGCCGAGTATAACTAGTTACGTTCACCTCCACCCATTAGAGGTGTAATTGTTTTACTAATATTCATTTAAATATGTTCAATGTTACAACATGACTATTTAGATGCATGACTGAAAATGAAAAATAAAAAAATAAAGAATGTAAAAAAAAAAATGTGTGGGATTTGTTTTTGTTGTATTGTTTGGTCTCTTTTTTTTTATAATTTAGTAATTGTGATCAATTTAGATCTTTGATGCTATCAATACTTCTTTGAAGATTTTCTTCTTTGTATCCTTTCTGTAAAAATAGTTTAAAAAAAAAAAAGATGACTGGTTATTAAAATCTGTTTGGTCCAAACAATTTCTTTTTAGACATACAAAATTACCTTTAGGTATATTTTGTAGCCATGGGTGATGGTGGCAACTGCTTGTTTTGATAAAACTGTAAATAATGACACGTTTAAAAAGAAAGTGCGTATTTTAAAACTATTATCTAGGATATAAATATTAAGATCTAAAAAGTCGATACTAGTGGAGCTGATGTTTTTGGTTAATTTAATACCCCAAGCATTGGAGTTAAGACAATTAAAATTTTTTGTTGAATTATAAATGTCATCTATGAATCACTTATATAGGACGAAGCTTGCTCCACAGCCATGTCCCTGGTAAATAAATAATCTTTCCCAGTATGACATAAAAAGATTGGCATAGGTGGGAGCAAACTTGGTTCCCATAGCTGTACCTCGAGTCTAGAGGTAAAAATCATTTTCAAACCAGAAATAATTATTAGTTAAAATCAACATGACTCTCATAAAATCAGTTTGTACATCTAAAAACTATTTTGATTGTTTTAAGTAAAAATCTACTGCTTCAGTTCCTATACAGTGTTCTATAGTTGTATATAAACTGGTAATGTTACAGGTGATTAAAAAATACCCCTCTTCCCATTTTTGGTCTTCTAGAATTTTTAAAAGGCTCTTGGAGGTATGAGGGGCAAGATTTAACTAATGGTTGTAAAAAATAGTCGATAAATTGTGATATTGAAGTTAAAATAGAATTTATGCCTGAAACAATTGGCATGCCTCTGGGATTTTCTAAATTTTTATGAATTTTTGGCAAGGCGTAGATAATTGGCATTTTAGGGTGTTCGGTCAAAAGAAAGGAATGCTCGTTTTTATCTAACACATTGTTATTCAATCCTTCTTGTCAAAATGATTCATATTTGATATTTATTTTTGTAGTAGGATTTTTATTTAGTTTTTTATAAGTAGTCAAATCTCGTAGCTGGTATCTAATTTCATTAAGATTAAGATATGGAGGGGTCTTGCTTAAGGTCTTTCATAACCTTTCTCTCTTTGAAAGATAAATTCTCCAAAGGGGCAGCGGGAGGGGGAGAGAGGATTGGTGTAGTACGCCATGTCTTGAGTACCGGAGAGCGCGTGCTCCTTCTTTTCAGGAGAGGGTACACTCCAAGATAGTGAGCTTCCCAGGATTATGAGGAACATATGAGAGTTACCATAAGTAATCTATAAGAATGTAACATGTCGGAACCATAGAACAAAATAAAACGAGATATAATGGAAAAAACAAATATATTATTGGCCTTTAACTTTAGTTCACCGAGGATCTTCTGTCTCCATCAAGGTGCTTGCACTGGTATACCTCTGGTATGTGGGACAAAGGGAGTGACGTTAGCAGGGTCCCATGAGATTTCGGGCTGGTTCGGGGTTGTAGTTGGAGGGGAAGGGCAGTCCCAAGTTCTTTAGGAAGGATGTTGCATCTTTCATGGAGTGGAGGACATGAGTGTTTCCAGCCTTCGTTACCATTAGAGAGTTGTCAGTCCCCCATCTGTAAGGTATTTCTGCCGATCGCAGTTGGCTGGTAACAGATCCATAGGTTTTTCTCCATAGCAAGGTGTTTATTATTAAATCCTGAAAGAAGGTCAAATTGAAGTCCTCAAAGGCGAGCAGTGTTTTGCCCTTCAAAGCTGTCATTATTTGGATTTTATCCTGAAGTGTGAGACAGCGCAGAATGACATCTCGGTTTACGTTTGATGTAATGTGAATTGTGCTGGGAATGCGGTACAGTCCATGGTCAGTTTGTGTGCCACTGTGGGAGGAAGTAAGGTAGTGAGAAGGCGCCAGATGTAGTGAGGCAGTTTCTCTGTGGTGACACTAGCGGGGACACCCCTGATTTTAATATGTGTGTGACATTTCTGGCAGATAAGATTCTCTGGTGAGTTTGCAATTGGTGCATTGAGTCCTGTACTGTTGACAGGTTAGCTTGTGTGTCCTTTATGTACCCCTCCGCAACCCCTACACGTTCAGTGACTGCTTGCAACTCCTTTTTAAATATAGCCGAGTCAGTGGCTAGTATCTTGTGTATGTCAGCCAGCAGGACCTTCAGGTCTCGCTTTGTGGTCGGGGCTGAGTTTCGGAGGATTCCGCAGGCATAGTATGTGTTACCTGAGAATTTGACGGCACCTTCACTTCCCGGCCGCTTGGCTCGGGGTCGGCCTCCTGCTAGTTTTCCGCTGGTGTTGATCTTGGCCATGCAGGCCTTTGCAGCATTGCCCCAATGTCTCTGTTGTCTGAACCAGAGACAGGTTTTTGTGATCTGCTGCCCATTGCCGGCATACAGGCTTGTGCAGGGGGTTGTGTGGGAGGGGAGCTGGCTCGTGCCCAGTCTTTGCCGAGGAGGGCCTCAAGGCAGCGTGTGGTAGGCCCCGGATCTCCGTTGCCATTTTGGCTGCTTTTGGGCCTGGAAAAAAGGCATCAATCAATGCAGCCTGGCAGCAAGTATGTAGTTTTTAAAGCTCGGTTGGCTTCTGACAATATCGACCAGATTCATTCTGTGTCTTTTTATAGGAGTTTTGTATAGTAAGTTCCTTATCCTCTGTTACGACACGTACCGTCGGGTAGATGAAGCCGCCGTTTAGGCAATAATCCCTTTTTCCAGAAATGCAGTTTAAATCCAGCCGATCGCCAAACTCCCGAACGAAGTCCACGAACGCGGCAACTCCCGATCAGCTAAACAGTCGAACGCCTTCCACAGCTAGAAATAACGAAAGCGCTGTCCCAGTAATAATTCCCCCACAAACGAGACCAAGCTCCGTCTTGAGGGTCAAATGAAGTTCTGTTTAATGGGGGCTACCTGCCCGGTATTTATGCAGGTCTCCACAAGGTGGACACTCCCCAAGGGGACCTTGTGGAAGACTGTAAAACATATTGGACAGTAGCCAATCGCAGTGGCTTCAATAATAGCCCTTCCCATCTTACCCATAAATCCGTCTTCTCTACCCCGGAGATAATTAGGAAGAAACCTAATTATCTCCCAAGGTAGAGACAATCGCCATTTTAACTTACAGTAATAAAAATACATTAAAATACATAACTGAAGAAATACCGAATGCATATAGTTCGTGTAACGTATCCCCAGACAGCCTGGATCTGAGTGCCTGTTTTCACCGAATAGCGCTCAGATCTGATGTATCTAGTCGAATCGCCATGGAGTCAAAGTCCTTCACCAGTCCTTCGGTATACGAATGACTCCATGGGATGGCTGTCGGGGTGAAAGTCCATACGAATGAATAAAACTCCCGAACGACCGACGTTCGCATGCCTTGTCGAAAAGGAAGGTAGGCAGCAGCTTTTCAGCGGTGTTCGGTAGTTTAAGTGTCCGTTTTTAGTTCCATACAGTTTGTACCGAACACCGCTCTGTGTTCGTATGTCCCAAAATGGCCGCTGCCTCGTGGTCGACATGCGAACGACGACCACCCGTACGAATGGAATGGAGAGGTGTCTGCGGTTAACCACAACGTTCTAATTGGGGCCAGGAGGTTAACCAGCAGCACACTCCTCTCCTGGGTGGTCGTTCGTTCGGTAGTTTCAATCGGTATTTTGCAATTTACACGAACGGGGGTATAGGAACAGGCAATTCCGCGAACAAAAGGGAAACAGACGAACCAACAATGCAGATGAATCTGTCACACGGCTCCCCCCTTGTGGGACACTCCGGCAGACCCGGCTTGACCCTTCAGCGGGTCAACGTGGGGATGACCGGACTAGGATGGGGTGAGGATGTCGGTTTGCCTGGACAATCCATCTGCGTTCCCATTCTGCTTACCGGGTCGATAAGTGATGGTGAAATTATATGGCTGTAGTGCTAAACTCCACCTCAACAGTCTGCCATTGTCTCCAGAGACCCGGTTATGCCAGACAAGGGGATTGTGGTCCGTCACAAGGGAAAATTCCTGTCCATATAAATACGGGCTTAGCTTCTTCAATGCCCACACCAGAGCCAAACATTCCTTCTCCACTGCCGCATAACTCACTTCTCTGGGTAACAACTTTCTGCTGAGATATGCGACAGGGTGCTCTCCTCCATCTTCCCCGACCTGGCTCAGCACAGCCCCCAGTCCATACATGGAAGCATCTGTATGGACGAGAAAACGTTTGTTAGGGACTGGGGCAGCCAGGACAGGGGCATTCACAAGAGCTTGTTTGAGTGCTTGGAACGCAGCTTCACAAGCTGGAGACCACAGGACCTGCTTAGGAAGATTTTTCTTGGTCAGGTCAGTCAGGGGTTTGGCAATAGCGCTGTAGTCGGGGACAAAGCGTCTATAGTACCCTGCTGTCCCTAGGAAGGCTAACACCTGGGTCTTGGTGATAGGTGTGGGCCAGTTAGCAACTGCCTCTATCTTGGCTGGCTCTGGCCTCTGGCTCCCACACCCTACTCTGTGACCCAGGTACTGCACTTCAGCCATGCCTAAATGGCACTTCTCTGGTTTCAATGTCAGGCCAGCGGCCCGAATCTTGTCCAGTACTACCCCTACATGCACTAGGTGTTCTTCCCAGGACTCACTGTAGATCGCAATGTCATCCAGGTATGCACAAGCAAATTCCTGGAATCCATCAAGAAGTCTATCCACCATACGCTGGAAGGTAGCTGGGGCATTCTTCATCCCAAATGGCATGACCTTAAATTGGTACAGGCCAAATGGGGTGACGAAGGCCGACTTGGGGATAGCATCCTCGGCCAGGGGAATCTGCCAGTAGCCTTTGCACAGGTCTATGGTGGTCAGATAGCGTCCCCTGGCAATGCGATCTAGCAATTCGTCTACCCGGGGCATCGGGTAGGCGTCAGTGGTGGTCCGCTCATTGAGACGCCTGTAGTCCACACAGAACCGGGTGGTCCCATCCTTCTTGGGCACCAGGACTACAGGCGAGGCCCAAGGGCTATCGGAGTGTTCGATGACCCCCAGCTGGGTCATCTCCTGTATCTCCTTCCGCATTCCTTCCCGGACTGCTTCAGGGATACGGTAGGGGGTTGTCGCAGAGGGTTCTGTCCAGGGGTTTCTACCTTGTGTACAGCTAGGGTAGTGTAACCAGGTTCTTGGGAGAAGGTCGCCTGCTTTTCCCACAGAAGCTGTCTGGCCTGGCCCTTCTCGGTAGCGCTCAATCTGTCCCCTAGCTGTACTAGGCTAGTAAGATCCGTCTGGGGGTCCCTCTCTAACAGGTCTGGCAAGGGTAAACTTTCTGTATCATCTGCAGCAGGGGCACATACTGCAGCGACATTCTCTGGTCTCTCCTGATACTCCTTTAGCATGTTCACATGGAAGGATCGCTGGATCCTTTCATCTGAACAGCTGGCTATAAGGTAGGTAGTATCACATATCTGTGCTAACACCTTATACGGGCCCTGCCAAGATGCCTGCATCTTGTTCGCCTTCACAGGTTTGAGTACTAACACTTTCTGCCCAACCTGGAAGACTCGCTGTCGGGCACCCCGATCGTACCACCTCTTCTGTCTCCCCTGAGCCACCTGGAGATTCTCCCTTACCATTAGGGACAGTTTCTCCATGCGGTCCCGGAGTTCCAGAACATATGGTACTATGGGGGTCCCTTCCTGCTCTGTCTCCCCCTCCCAGTGGCCTCTAATGAGATCTAGGGGTCCGCGGACCCTTCTCCCATATAGCAACTCAAAGGGGGAGAACCCAGTAGATTCCTGGGGCACCTCTCTGTAGGCAAACAACAGATGAGGCAGGAATCGCTCCCAGTCTCTGCAAGTGTCAGAAAAGGTCCTCAGCATCTGTTTGAGGGTGCCATTAAATCGCTCGCAGAGACCGTTAGTCTGTGGATGGTAAGGTGAGCTAAGCAGCGGTTTAATACCGCACACCTTCCACAGTTGCTGGGTGAGCACAGCGGTGAATTGGGTTCCCTGGTCAGAGAGAATCTCTTGAGGGAACCCGACTCTGGTGAAAATCCTAACCAGGGCATCAGCAACTGTCTCTGCCTCTATATTAGACAGCGCTACTGCCTCTGGATAGCGAGTGGCATAATCCACCACGGTGAGAATATATTTCTTACCGGATGGACTAGCCCTGGCCAGTGGACCCACAATGTCAACGGCTATGCGGGCAAAGGGCTCCCCAATGATAGGCATAGACATAAGCCTAGCTCTTGGGTGGTCCCCCCGCTTTCCTATCCGTTGACATGTGTCACACGTACTGCAGTATGTCCGCACAGCCTGATTGAAGTTTGGCCAAAAAAAGTTCTGCATGATCCTATAGGCTGTGCGGCGGGAACCTAGATGTCCAGCTAACGGAACATCATGCCCTATCCGCAGAATCTCCTGCCGGTATTTCGCGGGCACCACCAGCTGTCGATTCGGCGGAGGGGCAACACTCTTCGGGGAAAGCTTGGGGATCCTATATAACCTGTCCCCCACCCACTCATACCGTTCCCCATCTAATCCTTCCTCTCCAGTATCTGCTCTGTCCCTATACTTCTGTCCCTATACTTCTGTCCCTATACTACATGATCAAACATTTGTGAACATCTTCTCTAAATAAACACCTTTATTAATCTCACCCAATATTACCCCATGAAACTACATTTATAGGGTAAAGTCACCTAATAGTGTACTTACAGATTTATTATATGATTATGTGATACTGTAAAGTGAAAAGCATTGTATTAATGGCTAGTAGTTATGTAATATGTAAGCAAACTTATTTTCTAATTTTCTCTTTGTCTTACAGTTTGAATGCTGTGGTGTCAACACCTATACAGACTGGTCCCAAAATATTTACTTCTTCTGTGTAGATAACAACCCAAGCCTGGAAAGTTGTGGGGTGCCCTATTCTTGCTGCATCAGGGAAAAAGGCGAGGTAACAAGTACTGCTACGGTGCACTTTGCTATTAATAAATAAAACACACCTGATACAAATCATAGAACCTGCTCTAGAACTTTAGAATTATCAAGAATACATACCTTTCATTAAAGGAACATTATAGCCACCAGAACAACTACAGCTTATTGAATTTGTTCTGGTGAGTAGAATCATTCCCATCAGGCTTTTTGCTGTAAACACTGTCTTTTCAGAGAAAAAGCAGTGTTTACATTACAGCCTTGTGATAACTTCACTGGCCACTCAATGGCTGTTAGGGATCCTTCCTGGGTCATGGCTGCCTAAAATGCATCCAAACATTCAATATCTCCTCCCTCTGCATGCAGACACTGAACTTTCCTCATAGAGATTCATTGATTCAATTCATCTCTATGAGAAGATGCTGATTGGCCAGGGCTGTGTTTGAATCATGCTGGCTCTGCCCCTGATCTGCCTCCTTGTCAGTCTTAGCCAATCCTATAGGGAAACATTGTGATTGGATCAGGCTACCACTTCTAATGATGTCAGCACACTGCTTGTTTTTCTGAGTCTAACAGCATGCAGAGTTACAGCTTCAAGCTTGAATACAGTAAGATGTTTACTATATGTATGGAGGCATGAGGGGCCCAGGGGGGCTAGATGGTGGTGTTAACACTATAGGGTCAGGAATACATGTTTGTGTTCCTGACCCTATAGTGATCCTTTAATTTATTTGAACACAACTTTATCGAGTAGGAAATTACAGGACATACTTACACCATTGGATTATTTACAATAATTGCATATTTTTCTCCGCACTGTGAGTTTTATTGACGTGAAGTTCTCTGATTCCCTCACACATGAAATTGTGAGCTTTATTTACATGGAGCTTTGTTATACAGTCATGCATGACAGCTTTTCTGCTGTGGGTCGTTTTAATGCATTCTTACACAGTACACATTATTGTGTGTTTTGTTGCTGTGCAACTCTGCTATACCATCATATATACAGCACATTACAGAGAGCTTTATTGCTCTGGAGCTCTGTGATTCACTAATTATCACCACATTTGCTGTGAGTTTAATTGTCATGGAGCTCTGAGATACACATGTATAGATAGTACATTACTGAAAGTTGTATTCCTGTGAAGCTCTGTGATTCCCTCATGCAAGCAGATTCAGAACTTACAGAAAACACACAGTGTGAGGAACACTGTTGTAGTAATTTGGGTCATTTATGAGGACACCCCCCTTAAAATAAGATACACTTGGGAGGTATGCTGCTATGTCACATCCATAAGTGCTTATAACTAGTTATATTTCATTTTTAGATTATACATTTTAATTGCAATATGTTGAGAATTAATGTAAAATTAACATTGCTGTTTTCATCAACTAATTTTAACACATTAAAGGTAATCTAAACAACGAGGAATGAGTTATAGAATTATAAACAAAATATTTAAAACAAACCAAATACAGTGTGTCTCGTTTGCCAAGCGTATTATTAAAAAAAAAAGTACTAGAAATGCATTTTATGTTGTCTTGCATTTTATTTAAAAAAACACTAAAAGCGACAATGTAAGTATCCAGACAACTTCTTCTCTCAATTAAGTGGGCTGGGCACCATATCCCCCCTGTTTAGATCCTGCAGCTGAAAACATTGCCGTTCTACAGAATGGCAATGTTTTAGTTAAAGGGCTTAAATGCCTCCAGTGGCTGCCACTCAGTCAGCCACTAGAGGTGTTCCAGTCCAAATAGAAGAAAAATAAACTATTTCTATTCAAGGTAAAACTATTCTACATTTCTATATGTGAAAGCATAGAATTGGCCGATATCATCGACCTCAATGATCTCAGCCGAGGAAGTAGAGCTTCTCTGAAGAGACTGGTACTGCAAGGGAGAACAGGTATTTAAATTACTGTTTTTTTTTCTCCCTGCAGCTGGGGGCCAGGAACCTAAATGGCTCCCAGGGCACTATAGCGTTAGGCATACACATTTGTATTCCTAACACTATAATGTTCCTTTAACTATAATGCTATGTTTAAAAAACACAAACAATACAAGTTGTGGACTGTTCACTTCTCCCTGTTTCATTCCCTCTTCCTCTCCTTTTGACTCTTGATTTTAGAAACATAGAAACATAGAATGTGACGGCAGATAAGAACCATTCGGCCGATCTAGTCTGCCCAATTTTCTAAATACTTTCATTAGTCCCTAGCCTTATCTTATAGTTAGGATAGCATTATGCCTATCCCACACATGCTTAAACTCCTTTACTGTGTTAACCTCTACCACTTCAGCTGGAAGGCTATTCCATGCATTCACTACCCTCTCAGTAAAGTAATACTTCCTGATATTATTTTTAAACCTTTGTCCCTCTAATTTAAGACTATGTCCTCTTGTTGTGGTAGTTTTTCTACTTTTAAATATAGTATCCTCCTTTACTGTGTTGATTCCCTTTATATATTTAAATGTTTCTATCATATCCCCCCTGTCTCGTCTTTCCTCCAAGCTACACATGTTAAGATCCTTTAACCTTTCCTGGTAAGTTTTATCCCGCAATCCATGAACCAGTTTAGTAGCCCTTCTCTGAACCCTCTCTAAGGTATCAATATCCTTCTGAAGATACGGTCTCCAGTACTGTGTACAATACTCCAAGTGAGGTCTCACCAGTGTTCTGTACAATGGCATGAGCACTTCCCTCTTTCTACTGCTAATACCTCTCCCTATACAACCAAGCATTCTGCTAGCATTTCCTGCTGCTCTATTACATTGTCTGCCTACCTTTAAGTCATCAGAAATAATCACCCCTAAATCCCTTTCCTCATATGTTGAGGTTAGGACTCTATCAAATATTCTGTACTCTGCCCTTGGGTTTTTACGCCCAAGATGCATTATCTTGCACTTATCCACATTAAATGTCAGTTGCCACAATTCTGACCATTTTTCTAGTTTACCTAAATCATTTGCCATTTGGCTTATCCATCCTGGAACATCAACCCTGTTACATATCTTAGTATCATCAGCAAAAAGACATACCTTACCATCAAGACCTTCTGCAATATCACATATTTTCCAGCATCGTGCCATTTCCCTCTCTAACTCCCATTTGTATTAGTTCCTCTACTGATTTACCCTATCTATCAACTCCCCCGCTTTAACTGAGCTCACCTGTTTTAAGAGGTCAAAAACGTGTTCTAGTATGCCCTGCCACATATTTTCAATGACGAAGATCCTGATCTCTTTCTTTAAGTCAATAAACAGATGCCAATGTCTTTTTCAGAGTAGTTTATAAAAAATTTTAAGCCACTGAGAACCCAAAGGAAACAAAATACTGATCGAGTCATTTCTACGCAATTATATTCTGATTTAAACAGAATAATTTACTGAAAGCTCCTTCTGTTACACCATATATTTCAATTTATTTCCTGATTTCTGAAATTGCATGTACTAGTATAACTCAATCCCGAATTGACTTGTTCCCGCAGAATGTCATTAATACTATGTGTGGGTATGAGACCCAAAGACTTAAACGGTGGGATGCAGAGGATCGTATCTTTGTAGATGGCTGTTTGGATAAGATTGTCAGTTGGGGTCGGGTGAACCTTCTATTTCTTGGTGGCCTAGCCACAGGACTAATTATCCTAGAGGTAAGCAGCTAACATATTAACACTCTGGTGTATCATAAAAGTGTAATATGTCTTCTATATTTTTGGTCTGATGATGCTATAGGGGTTGTCAAATTACTTGCCTATTAGTTTTGTTTAATTTAACTCCTATAAATAATATTATTAATAATTAACAACAGTGGGGCTGAATAGAGCTTCCAACTCTAAATAAGCAGGCTATGCTAAGCTGGCACAAGTATTCTGGAACCTGACGGCATTAACCATTTATCCTTAAGAAGTCAATAAAATAAGCACCATTCATTTGCATTATGAAAATAAATAAATATTCTGTTAAATAGGTAGTATTGTTTTTTAAAGTTATATTCTGGCAATAAGAGATCTGTGTGGCATGTATATAAACTAAAATTCACCCCCTGTCAATTGATATATTATTCATCATAGAGATGATAAATAGAAACAAAACCATATGAACCCTACATACTTTCGGTCAGCTTTGCCCTAAAATGTTGATTGGACTGAATAACAAATACTTATTAGAAACCGAAAACAATGGAAGCGTGGGTAAATGGGGCAGCGAAGGGGTTAACCCTAGGTAGAATAAGATGCAATAAGAGAAAGAAAGGCACTGCCTCAAGGAAATTTTTATGTATATTTAAAATATAACTTTTAATAGTAAATCTATAAAGAGATAATGAGAAAAATGAAAAAAGAAAACAAATAAATTGATATTAAAGAAACCTCAATTTCCCACAGGGGAAATGAAAGATAAGTGATATAATATTGAAAGTTAAAAATAGACAGATAGGTAATCGTAATTAATAGAAGAAAATCCAAATTAGTGTTAGGTAAGTTGTAACTTTTTAGCCATAATTGGACACTTCACAGATAATAACAGCTAGACACAAATTAATGTTGCAAAGTGCTATAATCTGTCAGCTGTTATATCTAAATGACTCACTAGGTCTAAACTTTAATCTGTCTAATGTGAACAGACATGTATTCCCGTTCTAAGAGATATAGAGTAAGACAGGTCCGTCTAAAAAGGATTCTTGTTCAGTCTAACTGTTAGAGGTAGGACAGGTGGAAACTATGTATATACATATAAGTCACTATGGATAGTTACTATGAACATGGATCTCTACAAATAAATATTATTGCCCAATATATGATCAGAGGGCTAGATTTAGACAATAGGACTATGTAACAGAAACTAGTACCTCTAATCAGAAAGTTAGACTAGCTAGATACCACATGTCCTGATAAATGAAATTAGAACATGTAAATTATAACCAGAAAAATCTTTTGTCCGACAGAATTTACCAAGGACTTAAACTAAGATTGTTAGATATATGTGTAACACTATCTAACGAAAAAATTTCACTGTGCCTTCGAGGGCACCTATCTCAAAAAAACGCTAAGCTAGCTAACTGTCACAAATAAGTAGAGACTGAATATGAATTGAAACACCCTGATAAGCGTGGTGAGAAATATAAACTTCATTCCCTAATGTGCGAGAAGAAAAAAGTCTTGACCGAATCCCAGCCTAGCACTCTAAAGATCACAAGTTGATTTAAAGTTTTGTTAGATAAATCCCGCCAAAGTAACAAAATCTATTCATATAAGACTAGGACTGAGATGAGATAAACTCGGAATCTCCCAAACCCCGACGCGCGTTTTCCGGTAAGGCGGCTTTTCATCTATTAATTACGATTACCTATCTGTCTATTTTTAACTTTCACTATTATTTCACTTATCTTACATTTCCCCTGTGGGAAATTGAGGTTTCTTTAATATCAATTTATTTGTTTTCTTTTTTCATTTTTCTCATTATCTCTTTATAGATTTACTATTAAAAGTTATATTTTAAATATACATAAATATTTTCTTGAGGCAGTGCCTTTCTTTCTCTTACTGAATAACAAATACATTTTTTTTTAGAGAAAAGTGACAGGTCCTTGCTTTTTAACTTCAGTAAACTTATTTTTTTGTACTTGGGAGTTTGAGCATCAATTGAGAGATGCCGTATGCCTTCATGCACAGCAGTCATTTTCTCTAGCAGTACCATACCCATGCATGTGCTATGCATACCACACTGGGAGAGGTAACTAATTTGCATATTTTGACAAAGTTTGTAAACAAATAAAAATAAACTATAGAGAATTTTTCAATTGGTGGGTTCTACAGCCTACTTTTAGTTACTAGCTATTGGGTTATGCTAGAATTGATAAGTGACAGTTCTGTAAGGCTTAAATAAAATGTATTTTTATCTTTAAGAATGGGTCACCAGATGTTGGAGGTTCAAAAATTCATGGATCAAATATTACTTTATATAATGACAACTACTGGCTATTAAAGTGGTAGCAGGGGCCTGAATAAAATGAGAATGAGAGAGACTAAAAAGGATACCAGCTACGGTAAAATAAACTGATACAAATGCCCATATTAAAGTTAATATGTGTACGGCAAAATTATGCATTTAGGATTATGAAACAGATGCTCCCTTGACAAAGATATCTTCTCTGCCACAATTGAAACACTAGGGGGCAATAAGATCTATAAAATCAAAACATTGGATAGTCAATACATTGTTAAACACTTATCTGTGTCGACTACTCACTGACTTCAGGTGAAAGGGGTTTCCAATCACTTCCCCCTATAACTTTCTTGCTGTGTAATCAAAACATTAGAAGACAATAAAACTGGCAATTCTTTAAAAAAAATGTGGAACTGACCGGGAACCACGAGATTTTCATGCTAAAAATAGTTCCAGGGCATTCGCGGCTAAGTCCCCCTGAAGTCTATTCGCGGTTTTGGTCCATGTGAACAAGATGGCCGCCACCTCGTGGTAGTCTATAGGAATTGCGGCCACCTATGCGAACACTTAGACCACAGAGGTGGGAATTGCAACCATGTATCAATTAAGCTTAATAAGCTCCAGAGTGGTCTTCGGTTTGTGCGGCTGTTCGGCAAACGATTCATATAGCCCCAATTGCATAAACAGAGCTTGTTATAAGTCCAAGAGGAACAACTGGTGTTTTAACACAGGGGCCATAGTCACAGGGTAGGAGTCTGGCAAACAGGCCCCTCCAAAAGACAGTGGCGAGGTCACTTTCGCCACACTATCTAATAAAATATGAGCAGGATATTGCTTTGCTGCAGAGGGTGTAGATAGATTGGGGGACTGGGCACTAAAATGGCTGATGAAATTTAATGTAGAGAAATGCAAAGTTATGCATTTTGGGGTCAAAAATGCAGAGGCAACTTACACCTTAAATGGTAGTGAATTAGGGATAATCACACACAAGAAGGATTAGGGAATTGTTATAGACAACAAAATAGGCAGCAATATGCAATGTCAATCTGCAGTTGCTAAGGCCAGTAAGGTTTTGTCATGTATAAATAGGGGCATAAATTCTCGGGATGATAATATAATTTTGCCTCTTTATAAATCGCTGGTAAGACCAGACCTTGAATATGCTGTGCAATTTTGGGCACCAGTTCTAAAGAAAGATATCATGGCACTAGAAAAAGTGCAAAGATGAGCTACAAAATTGATAAAAGGAAAGGAGCATTTTAGTTACGAAGAAAGGTTAAAAAATGTAAATCTCTTTAGTCTGGAAAACAGCGCCTCAGAGGGGATTTGATAACATTATACAAATAGATTCGGGGCCAGTACAAACCATTATTTGGAAATCTATTCAAAAACAGGGCTATACATAGGAAACAAAGTCACGCATTTAGAGTGCAAGAAAGGAGATTTCATCTAAGGCAAAGAAAAGGTTTTTTTTTTACAGTAAGAACTATAAGGATATGGAATTCTCTGCCTGAAGAGGTGGTTTTATCAAAGACCGTACAGATGTTTAAACAGCAATTGGATAAATACTTGCAAAAACAAAACATACAGGGATATAATTTCTAATTAGTGGGGTAATAGCTGCTTGATTCAAGGAGATATCTAACTGCCATTTTAGGGTCAAAAATATTTTTTTTCCTAGTTTGTTGCAAAATTGGAAGCGCTTCAGACTGGATTTTTTTCCTTCTTTTGGATCAACAGCAAAAACATATGTGAGAAAGGCTGAACTTGATGGACGCAAGTCTCTTTTCAGTTATCTGACTATGTAACTATGTAATATCTATAAGCATGAGAACAAAATACACAGGACTCCATAACCACTACAAGCTATAAGGGCTACAATGCCAGGCCTCTTTGGCACTGTCTCATTTTTAATAGTTAAAACAAAATTTCAATTGGTTTGACATTTACCCCAGACACCCATAGACTGGCCATTTTTCACAGATAAAGTAAATTAAGCAACAAATAAACTGTTGTACCTGTTTACACAGGATGCAATAGTAAATCCTATGTAGTAGGCTTAGAGTACTTAGGGTTAGAGGGTCTATGGTTATGGGGTAATTAAAGGGCCACTATAGTGCCAGGAAAACATACTCGTTTTCCTGGCACTATAGTGCCCGGAGGGTGCCCCCACCCTCAGGGACCCCCTCCCGCCCGGGTCCGGGGAGAGGAAAGGGGTAAAAACGTACCTTTTTCCAGCGCTGGGCGGGGAGCTCTCCTCCTCCTCTCCTCCCATTTGGCTGAATGCGCATGTGCAGCAAGAGCTGCGTGCGCATTCAGCCGGTTGCATAGGAAAGCATCTACAATGCTTTCCTATGGACGCTTGCATGCTCTCACTGTGATTTTCACAGTGAGAAACACGCAAGCGCCTCTAGCGGCTGTCAATGAGACAGCCGCTAGAGGAATTGGAGGAAGGATTAACCCATTTGTAAACATAGCACTTTCTCTGAAACTGCTATGTTTATAAAAAAAATGGGTTAATCCTTGCTGGACCTGGCACCCAGACCACTTCATTAAGCTGAAGTGGTCTGGGTGCCTAGAGTGGTCCTTTAAGGTTAGTTTTGACTGGTTGAGAATGATTGGAGTTACAGGCTACAGTCTGGAAGTCTTCCTTAACACTTAGCCCCTCAAACTTTTAATACCCTATAACCCAAACTCCATATGCCTAAGGACCTCAACTTTCCCCTGACCTCCCACTAATACTAACTTTACCCTAATCTCTGTCCTAACCATATACTTGTGGCTTTGTTATATATATTCTGTTGCATTCTTATAAACACAGCATCATTTCACTACATTAACAGCATTTAAAACACGTTGTTTTAATCCTTAAGAGAAAGATTTGGCCCCATTGGATGCATAAAGTGTTAACTACCTTCGAACAATTATGCTACCCCACTAGCCAGATTACACAGCTACTCTCCAAAATCTATATTCTGCTTCAGAAGGGGTCCTCAGCTGTGGACTTTGCTCCCTTTCAAAAATCATGGGCAGCTACACTGTACGTTCAACTGACAGAAAGAATCAACAAGAATTGCCACAAAAAGAGACTGGTCGCATATTTTCCAGAAGGCCATGTTCACACCACTTAGCCATATCAAGAGGGAGTCATTTTATAAGAGGGTCACTCGTACCGTGCTATACAGATATTACATACAGAATAAAAACAGAGATAAGGGCTGCGCCAAAATGGACCAATAAAATATATGACAAAATATGGAGGTAATGCAAATAAAAAGTCTTAGCTGAGCAGATCTTCATTAGATCAAATAGTCTATAAAAGTGCTTTGTCAGGAACACTGTCCCTGCTGTCTTTCCTCAGGTAGATCCAATAATATGAAAAGATAAAACAAAATAGAAAACCAAATAGTGTGGTATGTCCGATAAAATGCAACAAGTGATAAAAGAAGATAGTATTGCACTCACATGTATTCTATAGCTAGCTCTAGTTTGGAAAGCGTACAGCGGTACAATCCCCGCTTATGGGATATAACACATGTGAGTGCAATACTATCTTCTTTTATCACTTGTTGCATTTTATTGGACATACCACACTATTTGGTTTTCTATTTTGTTTTATCTTTTCATATTATTGGATCTACCTGAGGAAGGACGGCAAGGACAGTGTTCCTGACAAAGCACTTTTATAGACTATTTGATCTAAGGAAGATCTGCTCAGCTAAGACTTTTTATTTGCATTACCTCCATATTTTATTGTCATATATTTAATTGGCCCATTTTAGCGCAGCCCTTATCTCTGTTTTTATTCTTGTTGTACTTTAAGGGTTTTTTGAGGGATTCTCTTAAAGGGTTTATTTTATTCAGATATTACATACACTCTTCCCTAACGTCAGTTATAATTACTGGTGGTGTAATTCATGAGAAGGCACTACAGAGCACATATGGTGGTTCTGCCCGACAATACACAAATTCTGGAAACAAGTGCTCATTTGCATTAAGTTATTCTACCTATCACTAATTCACCTTTACAAGTTTTTACTTTGTTCAAGATATAAATAATCAAAGACTACTAGGTTCCTCTGAAATGATGCCAATTACATCATTCCTAAAAACTCAACCTCTAACTCTACAACAGTGGGTGAACAGAGTAGATGATACAAGATCCAAGGAGGAATTGCACTGGGGGGCAGACGGCAATGCCCATCGATACAGTAGAGTATGGAAACCATGGCTAGATTTCTGGTCCACTAACTTCAATATGACCGCATAGCCTATCATGCTACTTCATCTTGATTACACCTGCAACACACTCCTCCTGCCTCGCTAACTTCCCCTGAGACACCGCCTTGCTGGATCTCAATTGCTACTCCAGACATCCCGACTTATGTTCTAGCTAACTTCCTGTGCTTTACGTACTACATAATTAATGACTATACTGACGCATTTTACTTACCTACACAATTGGCATTCTTTAACCATTGTTTATCTTCCATTATTCTCTATTATTTTCTCACAAGTTCACTTAATCTTTCATTTGGAGTTTTTTATTTGTATAAACCATGTCAGGACCTAGTACTATATGCATGATTAGTACTGGGTGTTTGTGATTCGTACACAATGTCACCTTATAACACAGTTGACTTTGTAGAATACTTTATGCCATATGTACATCTAACAACCTCACGGTGACCTTGAATGATTGTACTTGTTATAACATGTGTATTTCGACTGCAGCTATTTTATTGTTGATATTTCTTGCTCTTTATCAATAAAAAGCAAATTAAACAAAAACAAGCATGTATTTTTGCCTTGTAAATTAAAGAAGCACTGTCATGGCCGGATCCGTTTTTTTTTAACCCCCCCCTCGCGACTCCACTACATCTAATTGTCCCTCTAGTCATCCTCAAATGCCTCTAAGCCCCCCATATTACCTATTTTCTTATCTTTATTTTCTGCCCGGACCTAGGTCCTGGGCGCTGCCATGTTTGTGTGGGTAGATGAAGTTCCTGTGGGACACGTTATCTGCCCATACTAGATAGTTCTGTGAGAAAGAAGAAGTAATGAATAGAAATTTCAAACGAATGAACAAAGACCTTGTTTATTACAAGGAGGGAGCTACCGGCGCGCAGCTCCCTCCTTGTAATATGTAAAAATAGAAGCGGCAGGGAGCAGTGGTCCACGCTACTTCCTAAGCCCCCCATGTCCTCCCTCACTTTATGGGGGTTAATATAACCCCCATAATAGCATAAGGGAGATTAAAATCTAGATTAAACTCGCTATGCCACGAGTAGGGGTTTGTCTACTAAACAGTGAGCAGCCAGTGGTTGCTCACTGTTTTAAAAAAAAAAGCCCCCCATCTAAAAAATGGGCACTCACCCGTTGCTCATGGCGGGTGGGGGCCCTAAATGAAAATGGGAAATTTGGTCGTTTTGCCGGCGTTCGGGAATACGGAAAGGAGGCATCGCACGAACACGGAGGAAAGGTGAGAATTGTGGGAAAATTTCTCTGACCACAGGAAATGGAGCACACTTTGCTCCGCGCTGGTCATAGATGGTCAGGCGTAGGAAACCTCCATAAGACAAATAGTCCCTACTTTGTCTTATGTTTTAAAAAAACTAGAGCAGACAGGAAGAGATGAAGGACAGATCCTGAGAGAGGGAGAGAAGAGGAAGCGATTAGGGAAAGGTAAGTTCAGCATGACAGTGCCGCTTTAAGTCATACAACAGTATTGTAGTCTGAATGGAGCCTATGTATAATTGTAACGCTTGCTTATTTTTATTCTCATTCCTAGCTTTTTATCATCTTTTTGGCATTTGTTTTGATCTATGAGATTAATATTGTGATGAAAAGGCGAAAGAGCACAGTTCCTATTACAACAACACAAAAAAAGATTGATGGAGGTGAAATGTTTCTGAGAGAAATGAAGTGTATAGAGAAAGAGTTTGAAAATGAACTGGAGTACATGGAGGTAGAGGAACGAGAGGAAACATTTGTCAGACAACGGGGTTACATGGCTGCCATAGAATGTGAATACCATGAACAATCATGATACGGAAAGTGACTGAGCACCAACAGACCCTAAGGACAAAAATTCCAAGTAGAAAAATACATGTAGTCTGGACATTGTATTTTGAGACTGCATTTCTTGGATGATTATTTAACTGTGAATAATAAGACTTGAAACCGAGACTGTGAAAACTGGCAATAGGCTACGATCTGGTTTCAGATATTATGGCCCTTAAAAAGTTCGGCATTTCAGATGTGTGAAAAAGAAATCTGGTTCTATTGTTAGTATGAATTTTAATCTCTCGTCAAAGGATCAGAGCTTGTGACATATGTGTTCTCCAGGAAACCAATGCATTGGCATTGACATATGGAAATGTTATTAAACAAAAATATTTCATAATTGATGCTTCTGTTATGATAGAGTTGGGCCCTTGGCAAGTAGATTTTTCATTACCATCTGCATTCATAACAGTTTGTGGTTCATTACAAATATTGAAACATTTTCTGGGCAATATAACACCGCTTGATGCTTGTCATTAAGAAGTACTTCTCTGCATGCTTCTCATTCTATTTTATGGGGAGGAATTATGTTTTATCTGTGTGTAAAGGTGTTTGTTTGTGTCAGTGTGTATGTGTCAAGGTGTGTGCATATGTCAATGTGTATATGAATGTGTTTGTAGGTGTCAGAGTGTTTATATGTGTATATGTATGTTAATGTGTATGTATATCCGTGTAAGTATGTATGTGGCCGTGTATGTGCATACATCCCAGCTATCGTGCACCAACATAACATGCAAACACACCCTGCAATCAAACAAAAACATTACATACAAATACAGCTCTGCATTCAAACTCCAAAGTTATACGCAAACACAACCCATCACTGAAAAACCAATACTACACACAAATATGCATCCTCATTTATAAGCCAACATTACTTCCAAACACACATCTGCACTCAAACGCAAACATTACATATAAACACACACCTGTACTAAAATGCTGAAATTATATACAAACACCAACACTACACATACAAGCACACCTGCATTTACAAGCCAACATTACACACAAACACAACCCTGCATTCAAATGCAAATACTACACACAAATGAACATCACTGCATTCCATTGGCAACAGTACATACAAATACATGCACACACATGCTCTATGCAAAAGCATGCTTACATTCAAAACGCACAAAAATTGCTCATAAATACAACCCTGCAAGGATAGAAAAAATGGTAGATCACCAGCTGGAATAGCATCATGGATGTTGTATGACAGATGGGGATCTATCTTTTCAACACTCTTGCGATAGAGGGGGCCCAACGCATTTCTTATGGAGTCCTCGCTAAGTTAGTTCTGCCAATGCTTGGGATGTTTTTCACATGATTACCCATCAGTGGAATAAATATACAGTATGTTTAATTAATTATGTTACCTTTATATGTTATTTTGTTTTTTTACACATTGTCTATTTATTTATGTATTATTGTATATATTTAACATCTTTCATCTTTGTGCAGATTGATCATTTTAAGTTCTGGCAACATGACCGGTTATGCTATTCTGTCTACTACTTTGGCTTGTTGTTTTAGCTGGACAGCCTTCCTGGGCCTAGGTCTGTCTTTTCTCTACCCTTCCTTAGGTTGTTTCTTCAAGTTTCATCAGTTTTTGCTTTTTGCTAGCCCATCTGTGGATTTTCAGACTGTCCAGTGACAGCCCACACATGTGCAATGATCGACAAACATGGCAAAATGTTTTTATGCGAGAATGACTCAAATAAGGCAGTGGAAGCCATGATGACCATCTTGAAAGTGAAAAAAGGCCACAATCTAATTCAAGGCTATCAGGTGCCCCCCAGTAACACCTATTATGAAATATATAAATGGAGGAGACTAAACAGCAAATTTGAACTTCAAACTTACTACCTGCCTGGATTCTTACCTGCTTGCTCCGATTTGCCATTTTGCTCCTTACCGTAGGTAGGAGACTCTGCTTCCCTCTACTAATGTTTAGCTAAACTATGTAAATATTACATATATTTATTTTATACTATATTTTAGTAGCCCATATGGCCTATTCTTCAAAGTCCAATAAATGTCACTTTGTTTCAATGTGAATTGATGCAATTAAGCTATATTCTTTATAATCATAATTTTATAAAATATTTCTGATATTATTTTAGTAAAAAGGAACTAAGTGTAGAAATAAGTGAACCTCTGTTTTTAATCTTTCAAGATTCTTTTCTTTCAGGAAGTGTTTCGGAGGATTGGAGGAAGGCAGATGTGGTTCCTATATTCAAAAAGGGTTCAAAATCCTTGCCTGGAAATTATAGACCCGTGAGCTTAACTTCTGTGGCTGGTAAAATATTTGAAAGGTTATTAAGGGATAATATTCAAGAATTCCTTGAGAAGAACATGGTTATCAGCAAAAATCAGCACGGTTTTATGAAGCACAGGCAGGGCCGGACTGGCCCACCGGGATACCGGGAAATTTCCCGGTGGGCCGCGGCACCTGGGGGCTGCGCTGACACATGGGTGCCATCGGGTGGCCGGTCCGGATGGCACACTGAGAGGGGGCCGGCCGCGTTCCAGACACTGATGGCTGAAGGAGGAGGAGCCTGTCTACCATGCTCCCTCGCGGTTCCCACAATTCCCAGCACAGGAACCGCGAGGGAGCATGGTAGACAGGCTCCTCCTCCTTCATCCATCAGTGACTGGAGTGCCGCCAGACCAGCGAAGCTGCCACCCGGCCCGGCGGCTCCAGTCTGGAATGCGGCCGGCCCCATTGCCTTCTTTAAGGTAAATTGGGGGGGGGAAGGTGTGAGGGGAATAGAGAGAGGGGGGGAGGGAGGAGAGGGAGAGACACAGGAAAGGGGGAGGGAGGGAGAGGGGAGAGACACAGGAATGGAGATGGGAGAGACACAGGAAAGGGGGGAGGAAGGGAGAGGGAGAGACAGGAAAAGGGGTAGGAGAGAGAGAGACACAGGAAAGGGGAGGGAGAAGGAGAGACACAGGGAAAGGGGAGGGAGGGAGATGGGAGAGACACAGGAAAGGGGGAGGGAGATGGGAGAGACATAGGAAAGGGGAGGGAG
The DNA here is from genome assembly GCA_933207985.1 of Pelobates cultripes. NCBI lineage: Eukaryota > Metazoa > Chordata > Amphibia > Anura > Pelobatidae > Pelobates > Pelobates cultripes. The sequence continues at coordinate 77,786,670 of OW240916.1, read as the reverse complement.
GGAGAAGGGAGAGACACAGGAAAGGAGGGAGGAGATGGGAGAGACAGAGGGAAAGGGGAGGGAGAGAGATGGGAGAGACACAGGAAGGGGGAGAGATGGGTTGGAGGGAGAGAGACACAGGGAAAGGGGGGAGGAAGGGAGAGGGGAGAGACACAGGGAAAGGGGGGGAGAGATGGGGAGAGGGGAGAGACATGGCTTGGAGGGAGAGACATAGGGAAAGGGGGAGGGAGAGACAGGGAAAGGGGGTGAAAGAGGCAGAGGGGGAAAAGAGAGACAAAGAGGGAGAAATGAGAGAGACACACAAGGGGAGGGGAAGAAAGAGGCAGAGGGGGAAGAGAGAGACTGGGAAGGAGAGGGGAGACATTGACACAGAGGAGCAGTGAGGGGGAGAAAGAGAGGACCCGGGATAACGCTCCAGCTCTCACGAGGGTGAACTCTAGCCCTGGAGCTACGGGCTAGAGTTCACTCTCACCACTTCCTGGTGGTCGCAGTAGTAGGAGTGAACTCTAACCCCATACACACACTGCCCACACACACACCATACACATTCACACACTGCCCCCACACACACCATACACATTCACACACTGCCCCCACACACACACACACCATACACACCCACACACTGAACCTTTCACACACATTGCACCACTGCTCCTATACCCTACTACAGCCCCATATCCCAGCAGACTCCAGGTAAGTTGTCAAACTGTTCTTAAATGGTTTGACTACTTACTCTGGGAGGGGGTGCCGACACTCCTGGCACCATAACCACTACACAGAGGAGTAGTGGTTATTGTGCATGGAATATTTCTTTAAATAATCTACAAGTGCCCCTCCCGGGCTCAGGCTCTGGATCCGTCACTGGTATATGACATGTATATTAGTTTTATATATATATATATATATATATATATATATACATATATATATATTATATTTACACATATTAATGTACATTTATATATGCATAATACACAGAGAAATTTCATTAATATGTACCATATGTAATGAGCAGATATTGGCCTAATCTTGTTGCTAGGTGCATACTCAAGCACAATAACATATTTAAAGTGAAGAGCACACCCACAGGACTTCAAAATAAACATTTTTTACAGTTGTGCCCTACATACATTCACCATTTCAGTCCCATTAATAAACTTTCCTTAATATGTCAAAGTAGTTGGACTGAAACATTGATTACATGCAAAGGCACGTCTGCTTAAAATAAATCTGCACTTTTGTTTATTTTGAAGCCTATGAGTGCGCTTTTTACATTGAAGTACTTTTTAATTTTAAGTTATCTGTTCTAACTCTGTATCTGCACACTACGCTGACGCGGCGCATTATGGGGCTGGTAAATATTTTTTTTCCAGGGCTGCTTTTAATTCCCAGTCCGGCCCTGAGCACAGGTCATGTCAAACTAACTTGATTGCATTTTACAAAGAAGTAAGTAGAAGTATAGATCAGTGTGTTGCCGTGGATGTGATCTATTTGGATTTTGCCAAGGCATTTGATACAGCTCCACACAATAGATTAGTGTTCAAACTCAAGGAAATCGGTCTAGATGAAAAAGCTTTTTGAAGGAGAGTTGTCATTAATGGTAAATTTTCAAGCTGGACGGAGGTGGCAAGTGGTGTCCCTCAGGGGTCTGTTCTGGGACCCCTTCTATTTAACATGTTTATAAATGATCTTGAAGACAGCATTGAAAGTCATGTTTCAGTGTTTGCAGATGACACAAAACTTTGTAAAATAATACAATGTGAGCAAGATATTACTTTTGCTGCAGAGGGATTTAGATAGACTGGGGACTGGGCACTCAAATGGCAGATGAAATTTAATGTTGAAAAATGCAAAGTTATGCACTTCGGCGTAAAGAATACACAAGCAACGTATACCCTTAATGGAAGCGAATTAGAGATAACAACACACGAAAAGGACTTGGAAATTGTTATAGACAACAAACTATGCAACAATGTGCAATGTCAATCAGCAGTGGCCAAGGCCAGTAAGGTATTGTCATGCATGAAAAAGGGCATTCATTCTCGGGACAAGAATATAATTTTGCCTCTTTATAAATCACTGGTAAGACCCCATATTGAATATGCTGTGCAATTTTGGGCACCTGTTCTAAAGAAGGATATTATGGCACTAGAAAAAGTGCAGAGGCGGGCTACAAAATTAATAAAAAGAATAGAACATATCAGCTATGAAGAAAGGTTAACAAATGTAAGCCTATTTAGCTTAGAAAAACGTCGCCTGAGAGGGGATATGATAACATTATACAAATATATTCGGGGCCAATACAAACCACTGTGTGGAAATCTATTCACAAACTGGACTTTACATAGGACACGAGGCCATGCGTTTAGACTGGAAGAAAGAAGATTTCGTCTAAGGCAAAGGAAAGGATTTTTTACTGTAAGAACAATCAGGATGTGGAATTCTCTGCCTGAAGAAGTGGTTTTATCAGAGCCCATACAGATGTTCAAACAGCTACTAGATGCATACTTGCAAAAACAGAATATTCAAGGATATAATCTTTCAATGTAGGGTAATAACTGCTTGATCCAAGGATAAATCTGACTGCCATTCTGGGGTCAAGAAGGAATTTTTTTCCTAGCTTGTTGCAAAATTGTGCTTCAAACTGGGTGTTTTTGCCTTCTTTTGGATCAACAGCAAAAAACAAATGTGAGGTAGGCTGAACTTGATGGACGCAAGTCTCTTTTCAGCTATGTAACTATGTAACTATGTAAAGAAGGAATGTACGGGATGTGAATGTAAAGCAGTAAAGACTATAATTGTCTCCAAATGGCAGTGTCTACCTCTACTATACATAATATAGCAATTCTCTAATGGATATGAAGAGAAGATGCACAGGGCATTTCAGAAGCCATTAATCTTAGAAAGAAAGCAGAAAAGAGACCGCGGCATTGAGAGAATTCCTCAGACTCTTCAGACAATGAAATGATGGTTCCTGTAGGAGAATTCCAGATATTAGACTACATTGAATCAAATGAAGAAGAAGCTAATTTGGTTCCTGAATCATTAGATGAAAAGACACTTGACAAATTAATTCAGATGGTGAGAAATACCTTGGAGATAACTTAAAGCACCTCAGATAAATACTTTGGTGATCTTAAAAGACAAAAACATTATTTTTTCTTTACATCAAGCCATTAGGATATCATATTAACTGAATGGAAGAAACATGTCTCCTTTCAAGGTAAACTATCATGGTATACAACCATGAAGAAGAAACAACCAAACTTTTAACCACCCCTCCCAAGGTGGACACACTAATTTCCAGAGTTGCCATAAAGTCTGGCCTACTTTAAGAGAACCAGTGGATAGAAAACTTGATACAAATTTATCTAATGTCTACACTGCAGCTGGTGCTAGTTGTCATCCCGCAGTACTTGCTTCGTATCCAGAACCATGAGGATTTGGCTATGTTAGCTGGAGTTATAGAGAGAGGAGTCAAGAGATCTGACCTCAAGGATTCATTATGGAGGCTAAGAATGGTAAGATTTATTTTCAGAAGCCCCCTTGGATATAGTTAAAAACATTCTCAAACTATGGTGCTTTCTCATTGCAGCAAAAAGGGTGTTATGGCTGTGGTATTGGGGAGCAGATGCATCACCTAAATCTAACTTATGCTCCCTTCCATTCAAAGGTGATCTATTATTTGGAAAAGCACTGAAAGAATCAATCAAGGAAGCAGTAGATAGAAGAATGATTTTTCTCCCCCAAGAAAGAAATGCCAAAATGCCTTATTCTTCATGGGTGACCAGGAAACCTAAACAGGAATCTTATTTTAGGGATAGCCGGGCCTACAAACCGGAAATAGAATTTAATAGATCTTCATTGTGGTGCAGTGGACAGTCATCTTCAGCCAGAATCAATGGTAACAAGAAACAAGAACAAGTCCATTTGTTCAAGTAACAAGATATTCTGACATTCTATAAGTTGTGTGTAGGAGTCTGTCTATTGGATTCAGGACACCTGAGAAAGAAATATTAACGACTCTCACTATTATAAATTCCAGTTATCGCCTGGAATCCATCAGAAGCCCCAGAAGAAATTTCTTTATCCAAACATGTATACCTTCAGACAGTGACCTAAAAGATTACGTAAAAGATCTGCTAAAAGAACAGGTGCTTATTACGATTCAACCTCAAGAAAGATTTCAGGGTCATTATTAGTGGATGAAGTTCCCTTTGTTTTCTTACAGTCCCCGTAGTCAGATCTTGGTAGAATTGCACTTCTTCAATCCATTGTGGGCAATTCTGTGCAGCATGCATTAATGCTTCCTAGTTTGAAAATAGTGCATTCACACTATGAATTCTCTCGGTTGGGCAGAGAAGGCTGTCGGGGAGTGCAGAGTTCTCTGGGCACGGTCCATAAGGAAACCTAGAGAACGGTCAAATAAGTGTTCAAGAACAGTGAGTCTCTGGATGGCAGGAAGGCTTTTTCTGGAAAGTGTGTTGCTTTGACTTTCTGCCACTGCCAATGATGGAAGGAGCGTGGGTAAGGTAGAGTGAATGTCTCACATGCTTCAGGGGAAATGATAACAGTTTACAGCTAATGTTAGCAAGGCTAAGATGCATGGGTTTCCGGAGCTCTAACAAGCTGCGGTCATTCTCGATGGTAGTCAGGCTCTGCAAACCATAAATGAAATGATTTATCTTCCAAATGGGAAAGAATTGAGCAGTGACATTGCAGTGGCATGAACTATACCCCCAATCAACCTCACTAAGCTAAAGTTGTTTTGGTGCTTAGGGGGTCCTTTTAATTTGCATTTCAGTCACTGCATGGTGCTCAGCCTGTAACACTGTAATCAAACAGTAGAGAGAATTGCACGTGGATCGTCCTTGGGTTAGCTATATGTCACATATATCTTATGAAATGTAAATTCATCTTTTTTTGTTAAGTTCCATAAATTATCTGCTCCAGGACCATGGAGCCCATAATCCAACGCTGTAAATGGTAACAATGAAATAGCATCGCTCTAGCACATGGGTTATTCCAGGTTATGGTTGTTATTGGCAAGGTAAGAGTTATGTGAGTCAGGTATATGAATTGGGAAGTTAGGTTGTAAGTTTCAGAGTACTAACTAGACAAACACTATTTATGTGCACACTATATTTGTGCAAAAGCATGAGTTCACTATTTTAATGAGTGCCAAGTGAAAGTAAGAGTTAATTGCACACCAATCCAAAATCCCTATCTTTGGATAGTGCGCAAATAAATCTTTTCTACGCCCAGGAGTAGTGGGAGTTTGAGTGCTTGGCTTACTTTTGGATATTTTAACGAGTGCTGAAACAATGCCATCTAACAGTAAATTACCTTGTGAGCACAATATGTACTGACATCCTATCATGGTGTGGGCACTGTGACTGAACTGTAATAATTAAGACATAGTTTCACACCCTGAACAAATGATGGCATAACAGTGAATTATAATGGAGAGCTATAGTTACATAGTTACATAGCTGAAAAGAGACTTGCGTCCATCAAGTTCAGCCTTCCTCACATTTGTTTTGTTGCTGTTGATCCAAAGAAAGCAAAAAACCCAGTCTGAAGCACTTCCAATATTACAACAAGCTAGAAAAAAAATTCCTTCTTGACCACTATCCCTGGTAATTTGGGTAGGAGGTCTATTCATGGTTTGTTGTATTTTTAAAACATTTTTAACAGGAAGGTAATTTAAAAAATCTAAGAAATGATAACAGTTTTAAATGTAAATTGTTGCCGTCTTTTCTGCATCACCAACAACTTTGTGGATGACAAGGTGGCCGTTGATAATGGTCAAAAGACCATGAGAACAGGTTAAGCCTGTCTGTCTCACAATGACAGAGCGTGTGTGTGTGTGTGTACAAGGCAGCCACAAGAATAGAGAACTCCCTGCTCCCAGAGGGCTCGTTTAAGCTCTACCCAGAGAAAAAACATTTGTTGTTATAGAGATGGGACAATGCTATATACACTGTGTTTCTCTCACAACATTTTCTTTGCAGAAAATCTGATGAACTGCTTCTAACGTGTTCATTACCAATACAACCACTTAGATTTTTTAACAAAGCAGTGTTTTTCAGTTAAAATTTTAAATATAAGTTTTTTATTTATTTTAAACTAAGTTGGAATTTTTCTTGAAATTCTTAAAACCTCCAGGGACAATAGGTGTAAAATGTTCTGACTTCTGAAATTTTTATTCAGGAAATGCAATTTTTAAGGCATTTAAATTGGACATAAGGTATTGGTCCCCCAGAAAATTGGAAGAAAAGAACAGATTATCCAGGTAAATGTGTGAATGCGTTTGTATAACAGGATAAAGTTTGATAAAAAATTGCTTATACTGTGATGTGAAGTTGGCACTCAGATAATTAGTTGGTCCCTTTTTAGGATCTTTATATTCAAAAGCCAGTAAGCTGTCCAATGTAGGGCAAAAGTGTGGGTAGGAACTTGAATGGGGACAGAAAGGACAAACTAGTCGTGCATTTAACACATGTTGAGCCCACTTAGGCAAATATCAGGTGGCAATGCTGTGGAGTACCTTTTTAATTTCAGACGTTAATGTTATTTGCCATGAATAACAACGATGTTATGGAGAAACACAGCATATATTCATACTTGGTCTGGAAAGGGATTTAAAAGAAAATGTAATATTTTATACCAAAGAGCTTAATTTTAATTTTGAATATTTTCATATTACATTTGCAATTCACTTTCAATTCCAGACAATTCACATTTTAGTGAAAACCCTGTACATCTTAACAACTCCAAGGTCTACACAAAGTTCTAAAGATGTTTAACTTCAGATTATGATCACTGGTGCAAAAATATAGCACTGTGATAATCGACATTGATAGTAGAATTAATCTGTTCCTCTCTGCCTGAGAGAACCCGGTATAGATAGAGTCAGACACGTAGGTTTTAATAAGTGTAAGAATATAAATAATTAGTAAATGTTCAAGCTTTTGTGTTCAAGTCAAGTTAACAATGGACTTCGCAGTTCTTCAAGAGTATTCAAGTATTCCTGAAAGGCAAAAGAGACACTATTATAGAGCTGACACCGAGAATACATGTGCATATATTGTATAAAATACAGATTCATATGTAGCTGACATTTTTAAACATTGTGGGCTATTAATGAGTCTTCTTTGAGATAGAATGTAATTTAATTGTGTTGAAATGTAGGGTAATGGGGTACACCACCCCCAAGTGTCCCTATTTAGGGGCAGTTCATAATTTGGGGCCAAATCCATCTGTTCCTTTTTTCTATCTAATGTCCCTAGAATTCTGGTTAATAGTGAGGTCTCTCTGTGATAGAATTCCGGTTAATAGTGTTATTGTGTTGTGATAGAATGCAGATTCATAATGTGTCTGCACTGTGATAGAATGTAATGCAACAATAGTGTGTCTCTTCTTTGACAGAATGCAGGTCATTATTGTGTCTCTACAGTGCCAGAATGTAAGTTAACAGTAGAACTGGATTACACTTTATTTGGCCTAGATCCCAGTCTTCGATAGGGGCTGCCACTGAGGACCCTACCTGAGCTGGCAGAAGAAACAAAATACCTTTTTGCTTGGCCCTGCTCCCTCTTAAAAGTGCAGATCACTTTAAGTAATAACTCACAGTCCCAGTACTTCTCAATGACTTAGAGTGAAGGCAGACAGCGCTCTGAGTCAATGACTGAGTAGTATGACTGGAAGAAGCTTTGACAGTATCTGCAACTGACAGTGGTGCACACCACATGCTCTACCACTGGACTACCAGGGATCCTGCCCAGACTGTCCCTCGACTGGGCCACCAGGGATGAGCAGGAAGGGGGGAATTATACTTTTATTAAATGGAAGGAATGATGTGTGGACACAAACACTACATTCTGCAGCCACACGCAGTGAAAATTAGCCTCCACCGACGCGCAACACTCAGACACCGAAAGTACAACAGTCAGCTACCACAAACAAAACTCAGCCTCCCACCCAGACACGCACTATTCAGCCACTACACACAACTCCAAACAAAGGGCTTCAGATGGGCAATCAGACGATGGCCCGGGCTATCTTAATTTAACTCTAGTTAAAAGTGTGCACATTCTGTGCAAGAATGTAGGATAATACTGAGCTCAGTCTTTGACAGCATACAGGTTACTCTGCTACCTCTTATCTCCCCAGTTTAATCTTTAGATTGTAAGCTCATGGGCAGGGCCCTCTACCTGTTGTATCGGTCTGTTCTCTTTCCAACTGATACAGCACTGTGGAATATGTTGGCACTTTATAAATGCCAGTAATAAATAAAATAAATAAAATTGCATGAACACATTGCTACAGATTGCAAGTAATTCTAGGGCCAGAGCTGTGATGAAAATAAAGTAGTGTTAAAATGCAGGTTCATATTTTGCCTTCACTGTAACAGAATGCAAGTTAATAATGTGCCAAAATGCTTTGTAAAATTCAGGTAAAGTCCAAATTGTTATTAATCCCACCCCCACCCCCAGCTGCGGACTTAATCCACACACTTTCGAAAACACGGATATCTGGCTGCGGCTTGGGAGCCCATAGATAGACTAAGACAACAACTTTCCAGGGACAAAGGCACCATAACATTAGGCCCTGCGCCACCAAGAGGTGACCCACGCACAATAACCGCTACAATAGCACACTTTGACACCTCAGGGCCCCAACAGAACCACATAAGGCCCTACTAAGAATGAATACACAACACACTTCCCAAGATTTCTAAAACAGCAACTAATTAAGGATGGCTAGGGCTGAAGCTTGATGCACTACCGATCAATCTGTCGAATTTCACAATGTTACCTAGAGAAGGGAAAAGGTACTACTGTTAAGTTAAACAAGAGTTTTAATATGTTAGACTCAAAGAAAAATGTTTCCCACAATATATGACTGTTTGCCATTTTGTCCCCTGCGTGGGAAACCTATTTGATGTTGAGACACTAATAAAGACTGATTTAACACAAATGGTTATTAAATGGAAATTTTATAAAATTTGCCTCTCCTGTTCCCTCAACAGTAAAATGGATATTAAAAATATACTTAGAGGGAGAAAGACCACCCTTCCTAAAGAACCAACCAACTCCGTGAGAATTTTCATAAGTTCCACTTTTTCAGGTAAAGTATTATACATCAAGTATGCATGCCAGAAAAAAAAGCAAACATAGACACTCATACGCTAAAACTTTAGTACTTCTTATTTATTTTTCAAGAGATTGGATTAACACCACTCTTGCAGATACAAAATTTGTCAGTGTACTGCTTTTGAAAAATACAGCTGCATGTTAAAAGTGTCTTTATGTCTGCCGGGGGCCACAACTCCACCTAACTCACATTCCCGGGCTAAGGGAACACACCGCACCAGACAGGTCAGGTAAGGAAACACACCATACGACGCTATAACTGACTTCACTCAATATTAATGGGCTCAATAGCCCAAACAAACAGAGCCTCCTCTTCCGAGAACTTAGGCGACTGAAAACAGACATAGCCTACATCCAGGAAACCCACTTACCATGCACGGCAAAGACACAGCTCACAAACCACCTCTACACTAGGGCATTCACTTCCTGAGCACTGTGCAAGAGAAATGGTATCGAAATACTTATACATAAAAAATACCCAATAAACATCACTCAGTCACATATTGACAAAGAAGGCCGGTACGTGGTCCTAACGGGTACGCTCCACGCTAACATATACCACATGATTAACGTATATGCCCCTAACGCTCCCTGTAAAGAATTCTGGCAGAACTGGATTTGCTGATCCTGGGGCTCCCCAGAGGGATCTTAATACTAGGGGGAGACCTAAACGCAACACCGTGCCCAGCTACGGACCGCGGAGGAGGCCTTCGCCTCCCCAGGTCACAGAACAGAGGGGTACAGGACAGACTTTTGAACACTTTTATTAGCCACACAGGCTTACTAGATCCCTGGAGGATCCAACACCCGAGCACGCGGGACTATAATTTCTATTTGGCAGTACATGCCACCTACTCCCAAATAGACATGTTCCTCATCAACCAACTAGCCCTGCCCTGGATCAAAACCTCTGAGATAAACCTCATCTCTTGGTCCAACCACGCTGATATTGCAATCACACTCAGAATACCAGGCCCCCACGCCCCATGGAAATGGAGACTAAATGCCTCACTACTCAGAGATCCCCAAACAAAAGTAGCCATATAACAAGAAATAACCCGTTACTTTCAAGAAAACTGCTCCCTGGACATATCACACACAACGCTATGGGCAGACCACAAACCGGTGATCAGGGGTCTATTAATCAAAACGGCCACATATCTAAAAAAAGAAAAAAACAAAAAGCTCTCCAAAAACTATTACGTAAAACTGAAATGCAAAATAAACAGCAGGCAACCCCGAACAGGGCTAGGGAATTGACCGACATCAGACGACAACTCATGCTAGATGATGTGAGTAAGGATATGATCCGTACAAAACGCTTATTCTACGATGATTCCAACAAAATGGATACGTTACTAGCAAGGGCCCTCAGACCCAAACGAACAGAGGCAAACATCACTCCAATAAAGATACCCAGGGAAAAATTCTCAATAACCCTACTGACATTACTAATGAATTTACGAAGTTCTTTGCCCAGATCTATAACCACTCCCCCACACTCACATACGACATTGGTACGTACATGGCGCAGATCACTGCCTTTCTGCACAAAGCCAACATACCGCGACTCCTGGCAGATGTCACAGCCCACCTAGGGGCACCCACAGAACAGGACGAAATAAACAAGGCCATAGCGGACCTTAAAGGGGGCAAAGCCCCAGGCCCGGATGGGTTTGACGGCTCCTATTATAAAGCTTTCAGGGAACAATTGATACCCACCTGGCCGCTATGTACAAGGCCTCGACTGAAAACGAATCACCCAACACCGACATATCTACAGACAGAGACAATACAAACGTAGCAAACTACCGCCCATATACCTCATCAACTACGATTTTAAAAGTGTATGCAAACGTCCTTGCCACCAGACTCAACTCCGTCCTTACCAGACTCGTGCACGCAGATCAGGTGGGATTCGTCCCAACCAGGCAGCTCCACGAAAACATGAGACACGCAGTTGACTTGATGTGGTGGGCAAACAAGACGTGAACGCCTTCTCTGATCCTATCTCTGGACGCGGAGAAGGCCTTCGACAGAATCCAATGGCCATACATGTTTGCTCTCCTTGAGGAGATGCAACTCCCCCCCACGTTTGTTAGGGCGACCTGACCCGAGCACTATACACCGCCCCAAGAGCCCAGATACTACTCCCAGGGGCCCGTCCGCTACCTATCGACCTAAAAAATGGCACCCGTTAAGGATGCCCCCTGTCCCCCCCTCTTGTTCATATTGGCTCTGGAACCCTTACTACACCTGATCAGAACAGAAGGGGATATAAAGGGTATAAAGATTGCTTCAGAGGAATTTAAAATATCGGCATACGCGGACGACGTCCTGCTCACCATAACAGACCCCAAAAAGTCAATCCCCCACGTCCTCCGCATCCTACACACGTATAAACAGGTGTCTGGGTACAAAATAAATATAGACAAGTCGGTTGGCATGCCACAGGGACTCTCTGACGCAGATGTCCATTGGCTGCAACGCACGACCGACCTAAAAATCAGCACACAAGCCATCAAATACTTAGGAGTCAAACTCACACAAAACTTTGCAGACCTGTATACAGAAAACCTCCAAAGGCTACTAAACACCCTACGAAAGGATTTGGACAGGTGGCACAAAAAACCCATCTCATGGCTGGGAAGATTGCACACTATTAAAATGAATCTCCTCCCGCGCCTCCTGTTCCTCTTCCAGACGTTACCGGTAACAGTAACTAAAAACAATCTCAAATGGCTACAAACAGCGATAGATAACTTTATCTGGGCTGGGAAGAGACACAGGGTAGCAAGGCACACATTATACGCCCCAAAGAGCAGGGGGGGCCTCGGACTCCCTAACCTCCACTTATATTATCTCTCAGCTCACCTAGCTCAAATAATAGAATGGCACTCACCACCAGACACACACAGGTGGGTCGACATAGAAACACTCCTTATGAGCACTGACTTGCCTTAGTTCTGGATATGGGTACCTAGGGCTGATCTGCCCAGCCATCCTAAACTCCATAGGGATTTCGAATGCCACGGCACACAAGTATGCGCTTACACACCCCACATCACCCCTAACACCATACCTTCATAATAAAGCGTTCCCACCAGGAATGACCCCGAGAGATTTTCGAGGTCTGGAAGACACGGGAGTCCAACGCTACTGCCATCTATATTAGGCGGACGCATTCCGCACATTTGAAAACGTAAAAACCTTGGTCCACTTGCCACCAAAGACTACTTTCGATATCTCCAACTAAGGGACTTTGCTAGGAAACCTAACATAGTAGAGGCGGCTAGACTTAAGCCCACGTTCTACGAAACACTCTGTATGTCAGATGGACCATGTGCCGGCCTCATCACTCGCCTCTATATACAACTAAGCACACCTACAAAAGAACCCCAGACACCTTACATATTGCAATGGGAAGCTGAACTCCAACAGACATTAGAGAGCGGGAAATGGCAGGACATATGGGAAGCAGCGGCCAAATCCTCAGTATGCATCATCCACCAAGAACAGTGTTACAAAATGCTCATGAGATGGTACACCACCCCAGTTAAATTACACAGAACGGGCAAAACTCAATCAGATACATGCTGGAGAGGTTGTGGGGAGAAGGGTACATATCTGCACATGTGGTGGACCTGCCCTAAAGCCACCCAATACTGGGACGGCGTAGCCAGACTCCTGACAGCGATACTCAAAACACCAATCCAACCAGACCCCTGGACTTTCTTGATAGCCAAATCAATGGATAACTTAACCAACAGAGAAACAAAGCTCCTAAACAAAATAAACCTGGCTGCCAAACGTGCCCTTGTGCTGACGTGGTTCCAGGTAGACACTCCACACGTAAACAAGGTAATACACAACATCAAGGAAGCCTGCCTTATTGACAAGCTGACAGCTCAGGTACGGGATACATACTCACACTTCCTCAAGGTGTGGGAAACCTGGGAAGATTACATTAACTCCTAAGGACCCGCAACCTCCCTTCACCATCTATGTCTCTCCTTCCCCTTTCTCTTCGCAAACGCGTGTGTGCCTTCCCTTGCAACAAATAACTAGAACCAGTCCCCAAACATCTCGGGGATAGAGATGTTCAAGTCCACAAGCCCAAAAGCTCATAGCACATAGTAACCGTGGCCCAACAACACCACCACACAGCTAACCCCCTAGCCAAGGAGCAAGGCCTGTCTTTAACCATAAAAGCCAAACTAAGAGAGAAATGTTTTCTTTCTCTTCTTTATCTTTTCTTCCTTCTCACCTGTCTTGCTACATGTACTTGTTTGTTATCACGAAACAAAAAAAGGTGACAGACTATGAATATACCTGTTCCGTAACACATGAACCGACCTTAACATGCTAATGCTGGCTTCTGCATTAGCCTCACCATAGTAAAAACGACCACTAACCATCACATGCAAACATTGGTTTCTGCGCAAGCCAAAACAATGTATAAATGATGTATTTTGGTATCTGTCACAACCTAAATAAAGAATTACAAAAATAAAAAGTGTCTTTATGTCATCCAAAGTACCTTTAACCCAAAATTACACACCATTCGTGGTAGGAGTGCTTTGATTTTCATACCTTCATTTGGTGCTTGAGCAGTCAGCTTGCAGTTGCTGGGCAGCTATTACAAACAGCAAACATTTGAAATCCATGGACCTAGTTTGACCCCAAAATAGCCCTGAATTAGATTAGAAATAACAATGTATGTTTTCTAGATATGGCAGAAGAGCGTGATATGCTTATGGAGCTGGCCTATCCGGAGATACAGGCTTTTTGCCAGAAGAACGGACTCACATTTGAGGTACTATTTGGGCAAATCATTAATATAACAAAATTACAGTAAAATTTATTTGGGTAAATGATGGTATAGCATTTACAGTATGGTTGTAAATCTTATGTCTATAGTGTTATACAATAATAATGTGCTTTGGAGAAAATGTTTGGACTTCCAAGAATTAAGGAACACAAAGAAGTATTCCTAACGCTGTGTTCCTCTACCCCACTCTAACCCCCCGTGCCCACTCCCCTAAAGTCAAATAAAGGTTCAAAAGCCCTTTATACATCCTCTTATTCCAGCGCCAAGGTCCATCAGTGCTGGCTCCATCATCCTCTCCTCCGATGTCCACGCTGAGGGGCAACCTAATATGCATGGGCGGCAAGTGCATTAGTCCTTCCCCATAGGGGAAATCCTAAGGATTTTCAACACGCAAAGTGAAAAACTCAGTGAAACAGCAGGAAGTGCCTCTAGTGGCTGTCTACAAAAGGCAGGCTTAACCCTGCAATATAAACATTTCTGTTTCTCTGAAACTGCACTGTTTTAGATTGCAGGATTAACGAGACAGGGACAAAGCACCCAGACCCCTTCAATGAGATTAAGTGGTCTGTGTGCCTATAGTGTCCCTTTAAAGTGTTAGTAGATTGGATTTGTTTTTATTTAGATCTTGTGTCTTCAGTTAACACACTCATATTCAATTGTAACTGTCATTTATACTATTCAATGTTGCCAGTAATTTCATTCTTTACCTAAAGTGGCACCTAAACAAAACAATTGAAAACCTCCAGAACAGTTTCAAAGTGAGAGCTCCATGCTGGGTTTACTTATGCTCTTTTAAAAGAGTTTGAAATTACATCTATATACATTGTGCTAGCAGTTTTATCAGCAAATATATGGAATGGCAGAAAAACCTATTAAAAATAGGTTTTTCTCCCATCTGCCTTTCAATTCCTCTGCAGACACAGATCACGGCGTGGAAGCAGAGGGCAAGGTAAGTGGTGACAGTTTCACTTTAAATTCCAGTGTAAATCCCCAAGGTGAGTGCAAAGAGATGTGTAAGTAACAAAGGGAAGAAAAAGTGTCCTTTGAAATAATAAAGTTGACTGCTGTAGATCCAATGCAAAGTCCTTTGTTTGGGTTCCATAAAATGAAACAATAGGAATGATAACCATGGCAGTAAAATCTCATGTATGTACAAAATGTTGATTCTCCAAGACAGCACAGATAATTAGACCCGAGATATAGTTACTCATATTAATATGACTCTGTATAGTAACTTAGAACAGGTTATGAAGAACACATTATTTATTTCCTATTTAAAGCGCCATTGTCCAACTGCTCTTCAAAACTGTAACTCACACCTTTTCCCCACAGGTTGTAGATATGCGGTGGGGAGTCCGCGACTATGCAACTGTAGATCATATGACAACAGAGCTATGTATGAAAGAGATTGAATTCTGCCGCCGGACATCAATGGGGCCTTTCTTTATTGTGAGTTTGTTTTTACATTCTGGGGAAACTGTCAAGCTAAAATCTAGAAAAGGTATGAATAAGGGGAAGGTGTATTAAGTTCAATGTTTATTGCAAAGATCAGAGATTAATGAGTAAGAGTCAATGAGTGCTCTGAAATTTCAGAAGTTGGAAATCAGACAGTTAAATGGATGGTACGGTCTTTGTAACTGACTGAGGGAGATATGCTCATGTAGGAAAAAATACTTAATACTTTTATTTAATTATCACACAGTAATCTCAGTTTTTAAAACTGACCCTTATTGAACAACACATTTTATGAACTGTATTCAACCTACTACAATCCTCAACTGAAATACTATTCTCTTTTTTTTTGGTGGGGGAGGGGGGGAGGGGGGGTAGGAAGTAATATAAAAAGTAATATAAATATCAAATATATATTGCTTTTTCTAATATAAAATATTGGTCCTTTCAGAGTAAAATGTTTAATTATATAGTAAGCATACTCACATTCAGACACAGACGATCTCACTGACACACACAAGCTCATTGATACACAGCCTCATAGACAAACAATCTCACTGATATACATAAGCTCATTGACATAAAAACACAAGCTCACTCATAAGCAGGCGCACACACACACTCACAGTTTAATGTAGTGGTTCTGGTGTCTATAGCCTGTCCCTGCAGGCTTTTCAATGTAAACACTGATTTTTCAGAGAAAGGGCAGTGTTTACATTGCTTCCTAGTGACACTTCTAGTGACAGACACTCAGACGGTCACTAGAGGTGCTTCCTGTGTCAGTGCAGCACAGTGTGCAGCACCTACATTCAGGGCCTCCACACTCTGGAGGCGCTGAACCTGGGGCCGGCAGACAGCTGTCTGTGCTGGATGGCCGCAGGGGGAGCTGTGATGGCGGCAGCTGGGGGAGCTGTGCTATCACTGCTCTGCTCCCCCGCCCCAGCGCGCAGCTTAATGAGACAGGGGCCGGACTATGACGTCATATTCTGGCCCCGGTCTCATTAAGTAGCGCGCGAGGGCAGGGGAGCAGAGCAGTGACAGCACAGCTCCCCCAGCGGCCACCATCACAGCTCCCCCTGTGGCCATCCAGGACAGATAGCTGTCTGCCGGCCCCAGGTGCCGATGGCCCACCGGGAAATTTCCCGATATCCCAGTGGGCCAGTCTGGCCCTGACAGCCTCTCATACAAATCATGCTCTTGAAATCTTGTGTGGCAATATAATACAAATACATTCAATATCAAATACATACTACATAAAACGACGCATAACAATAAATAAATATATAAATAAAAAGATAAATGGCAGACCTTGAGGCTTGGCGAGCTGTTATATCGAAAAGATCAAAGATTAAGAGAGAAAAAAAAAGAAAGAAAGGCAGAGGTATAATAATACATCTCCTCCCGTCTTTTCCTACATTGCCTTCCCTAGTCCTTCCCCTTTTCACTTCCCTCCCCTATCTCTTTCAAAGTTACTGGAAATTCATAAATATTTTAAGTTCTTTTTCATTTAATTTATTAAAGTGTCCTTTCTCGCATTATATCCTACCAATTTATTTTTCATTTCCTTTTAAGATATTTAAACATTGAATCCAAAAGTCTTGATCTTTTTTATTCCAGTTTATTAGATAAGATATTCCTTTCTCCATTTCTAATTTTATAATTATTTGATTTTTAATTTCTTGCCAGTTTGTGATTTTTTCCGTGTTCTTGCAATTAAAAGTTTTACTGCAGTTAAGATATGTAATATAATTTTTTTCGCATGATTATTTTGATTTGGGAAATTTTAATGTAGTAGTGCTCTATCACAGGTTAAATTCCATTCATTTCCAAATCTTTTAGTTAGTCTTTGAGAAATATCAAGCTATACGGTATGTATTTTTAGACATGACCACCATGCATGTGATTAGCATGTTCAAATCCACATCTCCAACGTTTTTTTTTTCTTTTTTTATTCTTTATTTTTCTTGTGCATGAAAAGACAGTGAACATTTTCTTGCGATGCCACAACAGCAATATCAAGTTGGGTAGTAGCATTGAACTTGGTATGGCATACAATTAAACAGCACTTTTTTATATTAAGGACAGGCGAAAACTGAAACGTTATGTCACGTGAGTAGATATAATTTTAGGCTAAAGTTTCTAATAATTCAAACATATGCTTCTGTAAGGTAAGTATAAACGTATGCATCTGTACGGTAAGTATAAATGTTTGCATCTATGTGGCTGAGCATTGCTTGCCCCATGGGTGTTTCCTGCAGCGCTTAACGATTACAGTGCGGTACAAGGTGGGATACAGATATGGTATTTTGAATCTGTGCTAATACAAGTGGGGTGGTTGCATAATGTAAGGGATGTCATTAAGCTCTTTAATGAGGGTCGCTCGGGGTGCGGACCACAATGATCCCATACAGTGACGGTCTTGGGTCAATTAAGAAGACCTGCTTAGGGTGACCAAGGTAACCCGTTAAGTGTGGTGGGTAGGGGTACTTAGAACAGGCTCACTATAGTTTTAGCAGGCTTTTGTGTATATCCCTATTAGGCCGTTTCTCTGGGTGATCGCGCCTATGTGTGAGACATCCGAGCAGGGCATAAAACAGACAATGAGGGTTAAACTACAGTTAGGTCACAATGATCATGTATCAACTAATGCACTTTAACATTGGCAAAAGTCTCCCCTTGTCAGATACAAGAGAGTTCAGTGATCTAAGGGTTACCAACCCGACAGGTGTCAGGGTATGTCGGCAGCAGCTGAGACAGCCGGGGAGTGTGCCCACATGGGGCGGTTCAAGGTCTGTCAACTGTGGGGCAGGGTGAGAGGCATTTCAGCCGATGCCCAGCGTGGGAATGTCTCGGTAGCCGGTACAGCTGGTCCCGTCGGAGAAGTTCCTGGGCCCGGTTCCAGCTCTTGCAGTTGTCAGCGGGGTTATCTCTTGTGCGGCCTCATGGCGTGCAGCGTGATCCTGGAGCTGGTGCTTCGTGCCGTGCTGGTCAGACGGGCTTGGGTTTGGTGAGTTGCAAGCAGGCAGGATCTGCTTGTTGTGCTTGTGGATCGATGTCCTCTTCCCCATGGGCCGCGGAGGGGCATACCGTCCATGTCCCTTTCCGGCATCCAGCCTATCTGCCTCCCGAGCTGCGGTGCGGCCGGTATTGTGAGTGTCATATCGAGGGGTTGCGTCTTGCCGGGTGATGGCATTCGGAGCCGCTGAGGTGTAGGCGGGTTTGGCATATTTGCAGGATCCCCTCTGAGGCGTGGGAGCACCAGTGCTGGTGCCTAGGATACTTGGCGTTGTTTCCCTCTGTGCTGGTTTCCGGCTCCGCTGGTGGGCCACTCTGGGGACACGAGGGGGATTCCCGCCTAAGTGGCGCCGGATTGCTGGGCGGACCCACGCCGCCACCTCTTTGATCGCCCTCTTGTAGGGCCGTCTCTGAGCCTGGAGCTTTATCCAAAGGCTGGCGCAGATCTGGTCGAAGAACTCCCGTGAGTGCTTGGGAGGCTTCATTAGAGTACATTTAGTGGTAGGTTGTGTCAGTGCCGCCATCTTGTGTGGGCCTGGATATGCCTGTGTTGCTTTGGGTGTAGTCGCTTGGTCAGACGTTGGTGTGGGGGTGATCGTCCCCCGCGAGGACCGGGATATCCCCCGCCGGTCCAGAGGGGGGGGTAGCAGGGTTGTGCTGATTTCACGCTTGCGAGCGGGTCCTGTGTCGGAAGATTGGCTGCCTCCCCCAGACCTCTGGCTCCGCTACGTTGTAGGCTGCATGGTCGGTATAGGGCGTTTCACCACGCATCGGTGCCGGACCGGTACTGTTCTGTTACTCATGGTATCTTCAGTGGATCCCTGGTCACCGTGAGTTGCTAGCGTTTAAGGATCGCTATGTGGTAGCTTGTTTGTGCTCTGTAATGCAGGAGCTCTTAGAGTGTGCGACCGGCCATTTTGGCTGCCAGGCCTCGCCCCCCCATCTCCAACGTTTTTTAAAGGCATTTGGATATATTTTATTAATAACAGAGGGAACTCTGTACCATCGGTTTACTAGTTTGTATTGTATTTCATTTAAATCCAAACAATGTATTGCTCTATAACATAGATTTTATGCATTATTCCACTCTTCTATATTAATCCGAATCTGTAGAACTTTTTCCTTTCTAGATATGGATATTGGTGGTCTATCTTTTTTACATATTCTAATTATTTCCAGACATTTGGCTTTCAAATGTCTATAATCATTCTGTTTGGAAAATTTTATTTAAAAAATGAACTATTTGGCAGTTGTCATTTTGAAATAAATTATCATTTCGAAATCCCTTAACTCTAAGGCAGGTGTAGGCAACCTACGGCACTAGTGCCATGTACGGCGCTCAAGGTGCCTTTGCACGGCACTCAAGGCTGCTAGAGCCAAACAGGCTCTGGCCTATTAGGAGTCCCAGTAAAACTTCAGATATCTGCTAATACGAAGAGGTGGTGAAGGACAATCCTCAATTTATGCATTGAAGCACGTAGAGGAAGTGATCTCAGAGCACTTCATTCCAGCACTTGTGAATGGGAATCCACACAGTAGTAGAGCAGCTCGTAGTTGTTCTTGCAGCTCCTGTCTTTGACCTGTACCTGGCCGGCCTGTTCCCCACTGGAGCCCAGGGAAGCCACCCACACTGCTAGATGTACACAGAAATGTAGAAAGACCCTCCCCTCATACAAATAATATGGACAGCCCACACACACACATAAACACAATCCGCACAAACATACACACAATCCGCACAAAAGCAACACCACTAACAATCCACATACATGCACACAACCCCACATGCAGCCTCTCACATGTTATACCCCAAACAGCCCCCACACATACACACACTACCAAACACACAATGTGACATATCCATCCACACACACACAATTCCACAAGCTGCCCCCATACACAGCCCACATTCATATGTACCATACACGATACCACAATCTACTCATGAACATATAAAATATAATAGCTCATATACGCACAAATACAACGATACAAAGCAATTATAGTATAAATAACACAAGCAGAATACGGCAGCATACACACCTCAATTTAAAAAAAATTGACATGGGACATCAAAATCCTATATCGGCACAGTGCTGCTAAAAGGTTGCCTACCCCTGCTCTAAGGTATTTAAATATTTCATGATCCATAAGATTAAATTATTTTTGAAGTTTAGAGAAAAGCTTTATTTTATTTCCTTCTATTAGATTATGAATTTCCATAATTCCTCTATTTATCCATATTGATAAATGTATGTTTTCCATTAAACCACTAATTATTTTTAAGGTTAGGCAAGCTTTTACTTTATCCTTTATCTTACTTTTGTTTTTAAATTTAAACCAGTTTGGTAAAATATGATTGAGAGGTGAATTCCATTCTGTTTTATCTGGAGTTTTTAGCGTTCTCTTGTTTCCAAAATTGAGGCTTAAAATCTTTAATTTCTATTGTAGACCAGCTTTCAGATGAAGCTTTATTTATTTGTGATATAATTGGGTGTGCTAATAAGGCTGCATCTGCGTTATCTTGAATAGTTGATATTCCTAACCCTATGACTGAGGGAGATATGCTCATGTGGCCAAATTGACTTAATACTTTTATTTAATTATCACACAGTAATCTCAATTTCAAAACTGACCCTTGTAAGAAAAAAAAAAAAGAAATTTTAGGAACACTAGTGGAAAAACATTGCCCTACATTTCTACAAGTGAGAGATATTCATTCACTTAGGAAAGATATTACATACTTCACAACTCCTAACACAAAAATTGACAATATCTGGTCCACATAGCTGTCCTAACCACATTCTTTATCTACCTTTCCATTTCTTTTAAAATCTTTTTTGTTTTTTCTTATCCCTTTCTTTGACTGAGGGTGCTTCTCCTTTCTATGTAAAAACTGTACCCAATGTTTCTTACAACCTTGTCGTACGAACAATGAATTGTATAAAATAGTGTTATTGGATCACAGTATTCTGGTTGTCTTTTTGTCAAAAAAATTGAGGAATATTTTTTTAACTTTCCTGTTTCTGATTGTATCATGTATACCGGTATTTCTACTTATCAATATAAATGTAAACAATTAAAACACATTTACAAATGGAAGGTATTATTTTAGAATGTGAATTAGCTTTGGTAAATATTTCTCTCGATGCAATACTCATGAGGTTGTTGTAGTACCTAACTTTTACTGTGCTTACATGCACATCTTAAGTAGTATATTTAGATAGTTATCTATTCTAACGTGCGCTTGGGAGAGATAGCAAACCTCTCTAGAGTATCACCTCAAGTGAATAATGATTCAACAAACCTCTCTTGTGAATTTTCATTTTTTTGTTATGTAAACAGATCTGATGGGTGTTTAGTACTTTGTTTAATAACATGCATACCTTCTCAGTAAAGGTAATAGAGAATAGCAGGTTAATTAAGGCAATGTAAATGTCTCTGAAATAAAGGTTGAATATGAAAAAAAAATATTCAACAGAAATTAAATAATTAAATTTTTATTGGTGTTTTATAAGTGAAAGGAATGAGGTGTCTAAGGATCATAACCACTACAGTCTAGTTATGAAGGAGGCATACCCTATCCATTGTTTCTACTTCAAACTATTTTCAAATGATTTAATACTAACTTAGGGTTCCCCAGGGCTCAGGGCCTTGCTCACTGAACTACTGATGCAAATGTTCTACTTAAAAGCTTAGTCCAACAAAATAACGAAAAACAAAGGGTCAGCGCTAACTAAAAACACAAATGGATAATAGATAGAGGCAGCACACCTAAAAGGAATAGGGTTCCCTCGTAAGCCCTACACAGTTATGGAAACAGAAAATAAACTAGGATGAAGGTAGCGCCAATAATAGAGTAAAATAAAAATAAATTTAAAAAAATATTTAAAAAAAGGAATATATAAGTGTGAAAAATATGAATAAAAAAATCCACAATTAAAAGTCCAATTAAAAATGAAACCAAATACCACTGGTATGGGAACAGCCAAATCTTGATAGAGATAGATGTCTTACTTGGGGTTCAGGTCCAAGCGTGCATATGTTGAGAGAACAAAAGGAAAAATCCAGTGCTCTCTGTGTAGCTAAAAACCAGGAGCATTGGCTATCTTTATACTACATTTGTGCCATACTCCTTTTTATTTACTTTTTAAATTTTATCAACTGCCTGACATCTGGACCACAGACTCCAGTGAGAATCTCACCAAGAATCCAGGTTAGGGATCATACCACCTGCACTCTACACATCGAGCAGTGAGTTTGCTAGACTAAATGTGAGTACAATACCTATACTTTATTACTCCTGGTTTTTAGCTATACAGAGAGCACTATCTACCTTGGGTTCCATCAACAACACCATGCTGAGAGACCCTAAGAATTCCACCTACCCATATATCTGAGAAGTGGGGATAATACCACTTTACATTGTCTATACCAGAGCTGGCCATAGCTCTGGTAAATGTGAGTAGGACCTGTTTGGTATTTGCACAGTTTTAATATTTGGAACATACTGTGCCATAGGATTTTTCCTTTTGTTCTGTCTACATATGCATGCTTGGACCTGAACCCCATGTAAGACATCTATCTCTATCAAGATTTGGCTGTTCCCATACCAGTGATATTAGATTTCATTTTTAGTTGGACTTTTAATTGTGGACTTTTTTATTCATATTTTTCACACTTATATATTGTTTTTTTAGTATATAGTTTTAATTTTTATTATTGGCGCTACCTTCATCCTAGTTTATTTTCTTAGTCCAATAATACACAGTGTTTTTAGCCTTGTTTGCACCCTCACCCCCAAACGTAAAAAGAAACAAAACAAAATATTGCTAGTTCTTCTTCAGCCTGATCTTCCTCTACTGATATCACTCTCCCTTGCTGGGGTGGGTAGAGAGTCGTGGTGGGAAAACAGGGAGGACAGAGTGAGGGAGGACGGGATGGCAGATCCAGAGCCTGATCTCGGGAGTTTGACAACTTCTCTGGGGTCTTCTGGGATATGGGGCTGTAGTAGGGCATAGAATCAGTGGTGTGTGTGAGGGGTGCAGTGTGTGTGAAAGGTTCAGTGTGTGTGTGTGGGGGTGTAGTGTGTGAATGTGTAGGGTGTGTGGGGCAATGTGTGTATGGGGGCAGAGTGTGTGTGGGGCAATGTGTGTATGGGTGGGCAGTGTATGTGTGTGTGTGGGACAATGTGTGTATGGGGGGCTGTGTGTGTGTGTGGGGGGCAGTGTGTGTATGGGTGGGCAGTGTATGAGTGTGTGGGGCAGTGTATGTGTGTGTGTGTGGGGCAGTGCATATATGGATGGGCAGTGTGTGAATGTGTATGGTGTGTGTGTAGGCAGTGTGTGTATGGGAGGGCAGTGTGTGAATGTGTATGGTGTGTGTGGAGGGCAGTGTGCGTATGGGTGGGCAGTACATGTGTGTGTGGGGCAATGTGTGTGTGAATGTGTATGGTGTGTGTGGGGGGGCAGTGTGTGTGTATGGGAGGCAGTGTATGTGTGTGTGGGACAATGTGTGTATGGGGGCAGTGTATGTGTGTGGAGGGCAGTGTGCGTATGGGTGGGCAGTACATGTGTGTGTGGGGCAATGTGTGTGTGAATGTGTATGGTGTGTGGGGGGGGGCAGTGTGTGTGTATGGGAGGCAGTGTATGTGTGTGTGGGACAATGTGTGTATGGGGGCAGTGTATGTGTGTGGGGGGAAATGTGTGTATAGAGGGGCAGTGTGTGAATGTGTATGGTGTGTGGTGGGGCAGTGTATGTGTGTGTGCCAGTGTATGTGTGGGGGTGGGGCAGTGTGTGTGTGTGTGTGTGGGGTGCAATTTATGTGGGGGGCAGTGTGTGAATGTGTGGTGTGGAGGGTAGGGGGGCTTGTTATATGTATATATATATATATATATATATATATATATATATATATATATATATATTATTTTTAAAAAATAAAAATAAATATATTTGTGTCCACTCTCCCTTTACTAAGGGAGGAACCGCGGCAACGCTCCATGCTCGCGAGAGAAGGACCCGGAGGAGCTGCAGACTGAGCTCCCGGATCCTCTCTCCCTCCGTCCCCTGCTGGCTGCCAGCATGGTGCCTGCGGACCGTGGAAGGAGATCTCTGATATATAACTGTGATGTCCACTGAACTATTGAGCAATTTAAAATACAATGGGCACCTGTGATGTCAGTATTGAAAAAAAAATAAACTAATATTATTTTGTCTTGAAAATGATATTATTTATAAATATACCAGGGCTCAAAATGTCAAGTCCTTTGCTACTAGACACTAAAACTACTCCCCATTGCAAGCCTGTAGGGTTTATGCCACCCTCACAGGGCTGAATCTAGACTTGTCGGGTCTAGTGGGTGAGGGGAAAATTTGTGCTTTGAATAAAGAATATACTGTTTTGTACTGTTATATAAATGTGTTTAATAAATAAGTTTACTAATACAAAATTTTACCTGATTCTCTATAAGGGTCTGGTTGGACAGCGCTATGGTTTCAGACCCATCCCTAGAATCATTGATGAAGAGGAATTCAACATTCTCTATAACAAGATTCAAAGAAATGATTCTGATGCTCAGCTATTGACTCACTGGTTTTGGAAAGATATGAATGCTGTTCCCCCCAATTACATCCTACAACCAATCACAGTTCACCTTCCCTACTATGGTGACACTAATCCGGCCCGTGCAGATCTACAAATGCAGGATATGAAAAAATGGAGGTGGATAGAAAGACAGCTCACTTTAGCCCTTCGATCAGCTGCCACTGATGCACACAAAGAAGGACTAATTACGTCAGAACAAAAACACAAATATTTTAAGTCAGGTGTGTTTGAGTGTTATTATTACTATTTTTTACAATGTTCCATCAAAAACCATCATGCAAGACTTGCAGGGGCATTCTTTTACCAGTTTACAGTCTTGTTTAATCAGTCCTTTAGGATATATTGCATAATTTAGTAATCTTTTTTTTTTTTTAATAGTTACATACCTAAAAATAGTCATACATCCATCAAGTTCAGTCTTTCTCACATCTGGTTTTGCTGTTGATCCAAATGAAGGCAAACAAATATCTCATTAGATCAGTAAGGTAGTACCCCACTCATTAAAAAATATATCCCTGAATATTATGTTTTTGCAAGTATTTATCCAATTGCTGTTTAAACATCTATATAGACTCTGATAAAACCACCTCTTCAGGCAGAAAATTAGCCTTAGACTAAATCTCCTTTGCTGCTGTCTAGATGCATGACCTTTTGTTATGTATTGTCCTGTTTATAAATAGATTTCCAGACAATGGTTTGTATTGACCCTGAATATAGTTTAAAACTGTTTTAAATATTACTTATCCATGTCATTCTTATGAATTGTTTGTAAGGTATCCCACATGAAATAAGAGAATAAATATGCAATAGTTAAAATTTTACATATCAACAGGTTTCTTCGCACACCCTCATAACAACAGCAGGCCCATTCAAATCTCAGCGCCAAGAAAAACTATTACTAGAGTCAATATATCCTTTCATCTGTTTGCGTTGGTCTACAGCAACACCTACTAATCAGAAACCAATTCTTGGACTAATTCATATATCAGTTAAATACATACTATTTATATGTCCACGTTTGTCTTACAACCAGAGGTTCTCAAGAGAGTAAAATGGGTTTCATCGATCTGTAAAAAAAAAGATATATTCAACCTGTAACAATATTCCTAGTAACGTCTGTTAAATATGATGAGTGATTGATTATTTTTTTCTTTAAATGGACAATCCAGACATGAAGGAAAAACATGCAAGAAGCTAATTTCATTGCACTTTGAAATATTTTTATTTGCAAAACAAAAGTAAAATCCCATGAACCATAAGGCTACCCCTGGTTTATATTCACTTCTTTTATGTGTGACTTGTACTGACATTTAATGTAATTCCTTTTTCACTCAGAAAAAATACATAAATATTAGGTTTCTTTAACACATTCAGTAAGATATATTCAGATATACAGATACTTCCTGTCTATAAAAGACAATTTGGTTGCCCACGTTATATGAGCAGTATAGTTAAAGAGTGTACACGTGTGTAAGATGTTGCTGCCATCTGCATTGTCTTTAATTCATTTGGCAATTACTTGAATTTTTATTTTTCTTGCATGTGGGTATTTATTAAATGCTTTAAAAGGAGGGTGGGAATTCTCTCTAAAAAGTCCCCTTAACTTTACAAATGATGACTCTGTCCTCTGGTTTAATTTACTATCTTCCATATAATGTATTCCAGTGACTGAATATGAAATTGAAGCTGGTCTCTTGGCCTCCAAAACCAATGAGTTGAGGTCAGTGATGTTTTTCCGGGAAGTGAAGGATCTGGAGTTCAGTGATAAACGTTCCAAATATCTGGATGTCAAAGAAGATGGCAGCTTGGATACAGAAGCTCAGGAATTTCTGCGTTACCTCAAGGAGAGAATTGCCCAGAATCATCCAGATGAAGTGAAGAAACATATAGTTGAATTAAGCAAACCGACAAAAAGTTCATACTTTCAGGAACTTTGTGATCAAGTCATTGCTGTAGTCAACCATCAGATATTGAACTATCTGACCAGAGAGATACCAAGCGAGACAGGATCAGAGGTGCATCTTTTAAAACTTTAATGTCTTCTTTTATATAGGGCTTTTATGAATTGTAAATGTATGTACACTAGTCTAATAATTCCAGATGAGAATGTCTTTTAAGAAATCACTTATTTATCGTACGAAATTAACTTCATGACATTTTAAAATGTAAGGTGGCACTTACATGTATGTTATTGCATCAGGACATATATGCAACATACCAACCAACACACTTGGTCTTTATCTTTTTTTTTTATATTTTCCCTATCTGCATTGATGTGATCTCTAAGTAATACAATTGTGAGTGCTGTGATATATATTATTATTCACTAAAATGTAAATTGTCGTGATTTCAAAGTGAATTTAAAATTTTGGGTAAGGATTGTTCCAGTTCAGCTAATGTGGCCTAAAATTTAAAACACCCTTTGAATTCCCAATAATTCACATTTTCTTGATTAAACTTGACAGTGCAGATATAGTTACCTTTCAAACTCAAAAGAATGTTTTCTGCTCTGTCTCAACCTATACTGTGTGTTTAAGAGATCAATCCTTTAAATTGTAGGCCAGAGTACTGCAACTGAAAGCATGGCTTATTTAGATAATTTCTACAGTTTGACTATTTTGACTTTGAATTCTCATTTTAGTGAATAACCCTTTATGTTATTTTAAGAATAACATGGATAAAGGTTATCTATGCCCTGTTGCCATGATCAAAAAGTTCCAACGAAAGTGATATTTTAAAAGTGGTTAGACCACACTCTAGTAGCAATGCATAATAATAAATTCCCTTCACAGTCTAAGAAACTACTTCTTCTAAGATGTCCATTAAAAGTGTCCATTAAAATATTTTGTGACATTGGACACTGGAGTTATTATTGGACTACATTTCCTGTTTTCCATGTGAAATATAGTGCAATGGTAATTGAAGGGCTCAGGTTAGACACCCACTTCACGGATCCTTATAATATAAAAGGATCTTTTCTGAAGGCAATGAATGGCTGCTACTTTATGTAAATATGTGCTAATGGTGGGAGTTAAGTTGTGTCTGAAATATGCTTAACAATATTGTACATCATTTGCATTTACAAGATTCAGCCCTGGCTGGGATGGCTAATGCAAGAAGTAACACACCATTTATCCCTATCGCATGAGAAATCAGAAATCTTCTGTGGACAGCAGGAGTTGCTGCATAGAATTTTGGGGAATATAAAAGATGAAGCTGATCGTATTCGCCCCCCACTTGTGATTTCTGGTACCTCAGGTTCTGGAAAAACTGCACTAATGTGCAAAATTTTTGAAATGCTAAGATTAGATGCATCCAATAATGGAGGTCCTGTTCTGGTGCTACGGTTGCTTGGGACCTCACCTCAAAGTTCAGAGATCCATGATGTCTTGAAAAGTATTTGCTACCAGGTGAGCGGCATCTTCATTTTGATCTTTAATTGCAACCAAAAATTGTAATAACCTTCTAACATCACATATGCTTGTTTGTTTAGGTATGCTTAGTTTTTGATCTGCCAGCTCCATCTACCCAAGTCACTAACACTTACAATGAGACAGTGAGATTTTTCCACCAACTTCTCACACTTGTATCTGAGAAGAGGACAGAGCCTCTGGTGTTGATCTTGGACTCACTCGATCAACTCTCACAATCTGACGGTGCCCACCATCTACATTGGCTTCCAAAAGAATGTCCAATTAATGTGCATATTCTAGTTTCCACTTTACCTGAAGAAGGAGGTATACTAAATACCCTACATGCATTCATCAAAGACCCCAAATTATACCTGGAGGTGCAGCCACTGTCTCCTGAACATTGCGGTCAAATGATTGAGAAGCTCATGTCTTTAGCTGGTCGCTGTCTGACTCCTGCTCAACTAGAAATTGTCTTAAATAGCTTCAAGATCTGTGGACAACCATTGCTCCTCAGATTAGCTTTTGATGAGGCCAAAAGGTGGGCATCCTATGCACCACTCTCAGAACTCAAAATTGCCACAAGCACAAAAGAAGCAGTGCGTATGCTGTATCAGCGTCTGGAAGTGCTTCATGGTAATGTGCTAGTATCACATGCCTTGGGATATATTGTAGCTTCCAGGTTAGTACCTAGTATCCTTTTGCTTAAACCATGTCTGATTTCTTCACTAGGTCTACGCATCCCTCCTAATTTTCAACTTTCATTGTTTCTTTTACTTTCACTTCATTCTGCCTCTTTTCCTCTTTTATGTTGAGTCCCCGTAGTTTCAACATGGGACCATTCTGTTCTTAATCTATTTTAGCTTACCTTTGGGTACCAATTATATATATATATATAGATAGATAGATAGCATAAATATAAATTATGCTTTTTTTTTCTGACCTCTCTCCTTTCTTCTTGGATTATGTTTGAAATGGCATTAGATCCAATGATTACTAAATGACATCCTACTTTGTGGAAATGATCCTGATCAAGACTACTACTTTCCCTACCTCAAGTATCAATCCTCATTTACAGGGACTTGCTTGATCACTTGTGCAATCTACAACCCTTGTCTTCAAACTCTATAAATTGTCATTATTAATATTGAATTTAACTTTCATTTGTTGCATATCCAGTCTTTCTCCATAGCGTCTCCTATATTAGCAGTTCCCAATTGTTAAAGCCATTTTTTCATCTACAATGCCCTATTGAGCATTGGTATTTAGGTCATCCGCATAAAAACCTATTTAAAAAGTTATAAACTTACTTGAAATCTATAACTGGGTGGAGCTCTTCACGCTGGTTTCCATGCCCCTGTCAACATCACAGCTTTCCTTGAGAGGTTCAATCACATGCTTCTTATAGCATCACTCTGAGCTGTTGGCAAACTATTAAAAAAAAACAACAACATGATAATTAGCCATTGCAGGGAATGCTAAAATAAACAAGTGAGAGAGGGAAGGCGCATTGAAGCTTCCCCTGACAAAAGCATGTATTTAATGTATTTCGCCAGTATGCAAGAGTGCACTGACGACAGATGTATTTTTTGCACAGAAATGACATTTGGCAGCCAGGCTGCCTAAGTCACATGTGCCAAGGGCAGTGGCATACACACAATTCATGGGGCCCTGGTGCGAAACCGATCCATCGCCTCCCCCCCCCCCGACAGACACACACACAAACACCTACATACAGACACACATACATACACACAGACACATATATACATACAGACACAGCGCTGACCAGGCCCCCTGGAAATCCTAACAGCATGGGCCACTTTATGCGCCCTCTGAACGTGCAGTCCGGGCCGGGGCTGCAACACATGGCGGCGGGCACCCAGTTGCAGGGGTCCACAGGGTGGCCGGGCCTCCTGGAGTGATGGGCCCGGTCGCAGCTGCAACCACGGTTGTACGCCACTGGCCAGGGATGTAATTCACAGTCCAACTCAATGAAAGCAAGTTAGTTCAAGACAACAGAGGGTATACAAGATATAATGCGAATCTGGCAATGTAAAGTGAGCCAATGCACCTAATGAAATACTTTGGATTCTCGATTTTGTGTTTTAACAATGTATTACAATTGATCACCACATTTATATGATTCGGCTTATTTCAGCAATTACTGTATAGTATTAATGCCAAAAAGTTTATTTCTGTGGATGCAGTCATGACCCATAATCAGATTACACTATATATAACCTACGCCAATCCCAATCAATGACAAATATATGAGCACTGATCTTCAATGTTTTTATATATTGCAGGAATGGGCTCTCAGAAGCAGAGCTGAAAGACATACTGTCATTGGATGATGACATTCTCTCAGATATATACCAGTATTGGGCCCCTCCTAGCAATGATGTAATCCGATTTCCTGCTTTGTCTTGGACTCGTCTACACTATGACTTGGAAGGTTACCTAGTGGAGAGGCAGGCAGATGGTAGTACAGTACTGGGCCTATATCACAGGTATGCCAAGTATGCACATCTGGTTATATATGGAATGAAAGTGGGTAGTAAAATTCTGTGCGGAAATGTGGAATTTGGACTGAGTGGTAGCTTTAATAAAGAAAAGCATTAAAGGAAGAGCAGATTAAGTAGATGTGGTAGGTATTGGATAAAGTATATAGCAGAGGAAAAATTGAATTTGAAAAAAATATATATTTATTCAAGGTAATAAACATTTAGTGTCATATCTATTAGTTGCTCAAGAGCTCAGTGCTTCTCAAACAATTCCACAAAGGTAAACTAACAGCCCAAGCACTATGGATTAACTAGTACTATTCTAATAGACATATTGAGAAAATTGGATGACCCATGTTTCAACTTTGATTTGAGAGCCACACAGAAAAAATCTTGTTATTAATCCCTTGGGCATACGGCATCAACAACATCAAGAGGGCGGGAGTTTGAGAGGCCTACTGTATGCCCAGGATTGTTGACCACCTGTCCCTTGTAATGGGGCAGAGGGCTTGACTGAGTCTCCCCTCCCTACACTGTACACAGAGAGAAGTGAAGGTAAGCCATTCAGACTTTTTACTGGACTTCCCCCGTTTAATAGCCGGGTTGTTTATTATTATACAGGAACATCTGAAGGACAGTTGGCTCTTTCTTGTTACATACTGTGGTATCGAAGGGAAAAAAAGGTATTAAAGGTTACTAGTTGTTTATGTAAGGCAAACATAAAACTATAAACATTTAAGGAGTTAGTACTTATCACAGCATTTAGTATTAAACATATATATATATATATATATACATATATATATATATATATATATGCACATTAGTGCATCAGCCTTTCTTCCCGTCACAGTCAGAACCCTATTCCCCTTTGCTTTTGTCTGCAGGCAATTCATTGAAGTGGCTCGGGATATGTACCTGACTGGCTCAGAGAAAATCAAATTGCATCGTACAATGGCTGAATATTTTATGGGCACATGGAGTATGGGTAAAAAACGTCCCATTTACTTAGCATTGATCAAGAAATCCCTGAACGCTGACAGGAAGGTAACTGTAAAAATTCTAATTCATATCAATGTCCTATTTTTAAGATTTGTATTTGAAACAGCATCATCTGCTAAGCTGGAGTATGGGCAGAAAATTAATTTGGTCTAACTTTGCATCATCTCCTTTTAGGTTGCACCACAGCCCTTGTGGTTTTCAGATGATAGACCCAACCTGAGAAAAATGAGTGAGCTTCCATACCACTTGCTGAAAGCAAATCGCTTTGGTGAGCTAGAAAGAAAAGTTTTAGGTGAGGATGGACAATCTTCTATAGACATTATGCACTATATCAGTGTATTATTTCCCTTGAATTTATACTTGCTATAAATGTAATATTTAATTTACTTGCACATCTGCTTATTAGATGATAAATTAATATCTGGTACTTTATATTGTGTAGGTAACATGGATTGGATAGCCAGCAAAATTGTCTCATGTGGGATTAACTGTGTTATCAAAGACTTTGAGATGTCTGTGGGAAGCTCGGATAACGATCAACTGCGCCTTGTGCTTGAAACGTTGAGACTCTTCCAGCCAACTATTAATTTTATTGAGGGTTCTGTAGGTGAGTGAATCAGGTAATATACCATTTGGCCACCCAATATATATATATATATATATATAGAGCAATCACAACAAAACACATATGTAAAGCAGAGCCAAAAGAAAACAAATATCTCTTTTAGTAAAAGTGTCATTACTTGTTTGATAACTGGGAACTGTTTAAAGTGAGTTAGTGGTGATTATGTATGCCCCAGTGGCGTACATACCAGGGTCGCGACTGCGACCGGGCCCGGCCGCCCCTGCGACCCAGTGTGTACCCACTGGGCCAGCCTCTTCCCCTGTGGGGCCCAGGAGCCAACCACCCCAGGAGCCCCCGAGGCTGGCCCTGCTGACACCCGGCGGGCGCGCGAGGGAGCACGCTGCTCTGAGTGCTTCCTTTTCAGCTCCCTCGCGCATCGCACTGATACCGGAGCCGGAAGATGACGCATCCCCTCGCGCGCCCGCCTGCCCGACCGGCCACCCGCCCAGGAGCCCAGCAGCACCACTGGACCCCAGGGAATCCCCCCAGCACTCCAAAAGGTAAGGAGGCTGGGGGGATTACATTTAAAAAAAAAGAGTTAGAGTGTGTGAGTGTGAGTGTTAGAGTGAGTGTTAGAGTGAGTGTTAGTGTGAGTGTTAGAGTGTGTGTGAGAGTGTGTGTGAGAATGAGTGTGAGAGTGTGTGTGAGAGTGAGTGTTAGAGTGTGTGAGTGTTAGTGTTAGAGTGAGTGTTAGAGTGTGTGACTGTTAGTGTGAGTGTTAGAGTGTGAGTGTTAGAGTGTGAGTGTTAGTGTGTTACTGTGTGTGTCTTAGTGAGTCTGTTTAATGTCTGTTAGTGAGTGTGTGTTTGTCAATGGGAGTGTATGTATGTTTGTCACTGAGTGTGTCTCTGTCAGTAAATGTGTGTGTCTGTTAGCTAGTGTGTATGCGTCTGTAAGTGAGAGTGTGTGTGTCTTCAGCACTTACCTTTCTCCAGCGCCGGACTCCCTTGGCGCTGGGGATCCCTCAGCCTCTCAGCTCCGAATGCGACCGTGCACGCATTCAAACCGCCCATAGGAAAGCATTACTCAATGCTTTCCTATGGACGTTCAGTGTGCTCCTCTAGCGGCTGTCCGAAACTGCTATGTTTTCAGCTGCAGGGTTAAAACTAGAGGGACCTGACACCCAGACAACTTCATTGAGCTGATGTGATCTGGGTGTCTGTAGTGGTCCTTTAAGTGTGTGTGCATCTGCATGCACTGGTCTACATACCGCGTTCGCAGCCCTGTAACCCCTGCGACCAGGTGCCCACCACCATGTGTTGCGGCCCGGCCCGCGCGCGGGGGTGAGGTGGGGCCACGGATCAATTTTCACACCGGGGCCCCATGGTTCATGTGTACGCCACTGGTATACCCAATGATCAAATACATTGAGAGCCCCGGTATAGCATAATGTTTAAACCTGTAGGCATATGGGAAAGGTTTCCTTTTACTCGACATATGCATTTCCCATATATGTCTGCAAGTAATACCATACTCGGGCCACAGGGCCGCACTACTCAACCCAGGGACGGCCTTCACCTTATTGAGGCGACCGAGGGGTGTCTTATTGTAATCTACATATTGCGAATATGATTGAAGGAATATAGCCATGGGGGTCAACTGTATTAACTATCAGTTTAGCTAACTAATTTACTCACTCACTTATTAGATTTAATCACCAATTTACATGTCCGCTAATACGTTGTTCTATATCGAATGTCTTGTTTTATAAGCTAACCAGTAACTTTCAGCATTCATCTCACTGCTGTAGTATATAGCAAAATGGGCTAAGTGACTTTTGACATACCTAATAGGCACCCAGTTTGCTGGAGTAGTTAAAAGAATAACTGTTGAACGTTTTTGGTTTAACTCAGAGAACACCACACACCCACACATGTACTGACACCTTGTCACCTACGAGCTTTGTTACAACTATTATTTGAAAAGCATGAGGAATGCCATCGGAGTACCACATGCTCATTTGTTATATCTCAATGCACTGCAAAAATAAAGAATTACAAAAAATGTATGCCCAATGGTAATCAATTACTGTAAATAAAAACACATTTTATTAAAGACACGGAGGCGAGTATATGCATTCTTTCTTTATTTTTTTCTCAACAGCAATAACAAATTTTTATGAGAAAAAAAATCATCTGTATAACACAAACATTGCCTAGAAATACTGCAATCAATCCTAACACACTATAGGCCATAAAAGGTGTGACATTCCTAGACTCCTCCTCTTTCTTACTTCTCCACCTGTAGTTTTAATATATTGGTATTATATATGCTTTTATCAGATTATTATCCTCAGTGACTTGGTGTTCCTACTATCACCCTGGGAGAGTTGACTTCCCCTTTTCCCCTTGCTCCCTTGTTGGACTTGCATTTACAATGCTCCTTCTCATTTGGGGCCTTTTCCCTCAAGCCTCGCTCCCTACCATGGTGCCTCTTACCCTATCTCTTGCTTGACCGTCCACACTGTGGCAGTGGTAAATCTGTGGTGGCCTTGGGCTGAATTTTGTGATCTTTGCTGCTGTCTGAGGCGTGCCACGCACAGACGGGACTTTCTCGGTGGCTGCTTTTACCTACGGCCCACTGAGTGTGTGCAATTCTTCTTGTGCCGACCATCTTTTTGAGTTTTTTTTGGTCGCCGTGTATGCGTACTCGCACTTGCACTAGCAGCGGCCATCTTTTTGGTTTTAGTCATTGTGTATGTGCTCTCACACTTGCAGTGGCGATATTTTAGCTTCCACCCAATAGCCGCACCCCCAAAAGAGTGTGAATTTGGGAGCTTATGGCTGGACACAATCCCTACCTCTCCATGGCACACTCCCAGCCTGTTTTGTCTACTACAGTGAGTTATTGGTTGTGTATGTGGTTTGTATTACTTAATCCTTTACACCACCTTTCTTTCTCCTTTAGACTTTTTACCTTTTCAGGTTTCTGGGCTCAGTTGCCTGATTATTGTGCTGTTTTTTCCCTATTCTGGCTATGCTAGTTTCTGGATCTACTGTGTAGTGTTGTCCTAGCGCTACTATTGTATTTGCTTCTGTGCAAATCTATTGTGCCTCTGGATCTGCACTTCCCCTGTCTGGGGTTTCCCCCTCTGACAGGGATGCTAGAGACAACGCCACTCTTATGGCTTCAGAAGAGTTCCAATCTCTCCTAGATTCCACTATGACACACTCCATTAACAAGGACTTGGCCTCGGTAATGGGAGTCATGTCTTCCTCTATCACACACTCTATTAACCAGGATTTTATGCAGGTGCAGGGCAATAGCCCGCACGCTGTTCAGACACAAATAGCCACTAAATCAGCTAAATCTGGCTGCAAAGCTCTCTGTAAGCAGAAGCATATGTAACCCCTCCACCTAAACAGCTGTCCAAGATGGTGTGCTACCACTGCGCAAAAGAGCCCCAGGCCAGAGGGTGTAAAAGGGCACGTGCCCAAGAAAAATTGTCCGAATCGGACCAGAGCGAAAGGGAGGGTTCAAAGGATCCATGCATGGACCCGTATAGTGAGGACGGCTCTGACATTGATGGTTCTGCTGAGAAACCATCTGGGTAACCCAGATGATCTACATCACCCTTGTTCAGCTGAATGGGAGCCTCCCAAGCACATAGCTCAATACCTTGCCCTTATGGCTTGCAAATCCCTGTCTAAGGAGAGTTGCAGTGAATTGAGTGCTGAATGCCCATGACCCATTCTCCTGATTTGTTTGGTTTCATTCATGGTTTCATTCCTGAGCAAATCTGGATGGAAGCCTAGGAAAGGTCTTGACTTCTCATTGAAGAACTGTCAAGATACATTTTTGGACACCCAGAGCTTGAGGATTGCTGTTGGGACACCACAAGTTAGATTGTAATATTCTTATGCACTGCAAAAAAAAAAAAAATATATATATATATATTTTTTGGACACCCTGGGCCCTATAACAAGGTTGTATGAACTTACTGAGTCCGCTCTTTGACTTTGATGTGACTTAGGGTTGGTTACAATGATAAGTTTGCCTTGTGGGCAATGCTAATACAGCAATGTCTTCTTTTTTTATATAATTCTTTCTTTATTGAGGCATGAGCAATCAGCAATACAGAATAAAGAGAAGGAGTTTTTTTTTTTTTGTAACAAACATAGAGAACCAAACTAAATATACATGTCTACACGGTAGTACTAGTGAACAGTTAGTCTCAGGATTAAGGCAAGACATGACCCCCTACAGCGATGTCTTCTGAATGTCACAAGGCGATTCTTTTAAAAATCGAACCTCGCAAACTATGTAAACACGTTTACCGCTTTTTACAAAGTGCAAACGTGACTTAAGTGGGTGTTTCCACCCAAGGTTTTTGGAAGGGCCGGTAGAGGAAGTACCTGTCTGGCTGTGGATTTAGGGGATTGTATAGAGCAGGCAGAGGCTCCTTCAATGCTCAGAGACTGGTACAGGATCATACCATCCATCCATTCTTCCCATCTCGCAGACGTCCTTGGACATCCTGCAGAGCACGGGATTCTGCCACCAGAAGGTGACCTTATAGTGGGGGCAAATTTGCAGTATTTTATTAGGCATGGACTGGGATAACATCAAATGTATAGGTTTTACAAATGGCACAGGGGTACTATTTAGAACTCATCTCTCATCCTATACAGGTAGTCCAAATGATAATGCCCATCGACCATCAAGACTTAATTACGAAGGAAAGTTTGGAACTGGAGCCAAAATACGCTATTCAAGAAGTCCCTTGGGACACACCCAGTTTTGTAAGCATCCTTTTCCTTTTGCCTAAGAAAGGAGGTGGGGTCTGACCGGTCATCAGTCTCTGCCCTCTAAACGCTTCGTTCAATACCACCACTTCAAGATGGAAGGTATTCAATGCCTCCGGGACATTTTGTTGCCTGCAGATTGGATGGTAAAACTAGATTTGAGAGACGCGTACCTGAAAATTGCTATTGCAGAAGAGCATCAGAACTTTCTCCAGTTTCGATAGCTAGGGACGAAATGGAGATTTGCATGTCTCCCATTCAGTTTTTACTCGGCTCCTTGGTGCTTCAACAAGGTTCTGAAGCCTGTGGTTGCTTTTCTATGGACGCGAGGCGTTCCCTTGATAATCTACTTCGATGATATCCTCCTCTAGTCTCAATCACAATCACAGCTTCACATTCATCTATCTTGGACTTTTCACCTGCTCCAAAACCTGGGATTCCTGATAAATTAGGAAAGATTTGTCATTCAACCAGAACGAATAGACTTTCTGGAATTTCATGTCGATTCAGTACAAAAGATCCTATGGTCAAAATAACCACCATCAAAAAAGAGATAAAACATTCAATGAGCCATCCGAAAATCTCTCTCAGAGGGCTCTCTGAGAGGGCTCCTAGTGTCTTCCATACAAGCAATCTTTCCAGGGCTTTTCAAAGATTCAAACTTCGTATCTGTGTTCAGGTCACTCTTACGAACCTGTATCTCACTAGACACAGAATCCAGAGAAGAACTGGAGTGGTGGCTCACCTACAAGGAGGCGTGGAACGGATGAGCAATCTTTGCCGCTGCTCAGGACCTAATCATAGAATTGGACGCCAGATTACATGGCTGGGGCATGCGCTGCAGGACAATTTATACTGGTTGCAGATGGTCCACAGAGGAGTGATTTATTCACATCAACTGTCTAAAGTTAATGGCGGCATCCTCTTCCATTTGCAGTCTTTCTCCCAAAGGCATAAGTTGCTCTATGCTTTTCAAGTTATACAAGTGTCAACTATTTGCTATATCAATCATCTGGGGGGAACGAAATCCAGGATGTTAGCGATTATGGCTCGAGAGTTTTGGCATTACTGCCTCCATCACAGCATATCGGTGATAGCAGAACACATTCTGGGCCTGAAAAATACCGAAGCGGACAGGAACTTTGCAGATACCTGTCCATTTTCCACCGTCTTTCCCACCTGTGGGCACCCCTCCACAATTGGATTGGCTAAAATCATCAATTCTGATGATGCCATCCAAGGAGGCAGATCGGTGGTGGGCGAACCCACACAGCACTGGAAATAAGGTAACTTTTATTACCTTTTAAGGGGGAAAGGGGCAAACCACCAAAATTGTGGTTTTAACAGCATAGGGTTACATACATGTAAAAATTCATGTTTGTGTTCCTGACCCTATAGTGTTCCTTAAAAGTTAACTTTAGCTGCACAGTTTGCAGAGGATGCCGTCAGCCCTAGACAAGACCTTCCTTCACCAGGATAAGAGACTTCAGTCACAATGGTCTCATTCTCAACTAAACCCATAAACTTCTTTTCAAATATTTTTTAATAAAGGTTTTATATTTTTACATCAATATATGCAATACTTTTACATTGAATACATATAAGACAAATTGTATATGGAGATACATACGTCAAATGTACAAAAAAAGAGTACAAACAAAACAACAACAAAAAAATTGTATATAGTAACAACAATACAATTACTTTATTATATATATATTTTTTTCCCATATGCAGTTAACAATTAGCTTTTTAAATCGAAAAGAACCCATAAACTTCTGTGTGGCAGAGTAGTAATGTATCTCTCAGCTCTATGATAACTAGAACTGCTCTATAAATTGTTAGTAGCCATACTGTAAATCAGGGCTGCCCAACAGGTAGATCCCCAGATGTTGTAGAACTACAACTCCTATGATGCTTTGCATGCCTTTAGAATGCATTTAGAATGACAAAGCATCATGGGAGTTGTAGTTCTACAACATCTGGGGATCTACCTGTTGGGCAGCCCTGCTGTAGATATATGTTTGCACAGTTTTAACAAGATGGCTGTGCAGCCCTGAACTGACATGCTTACAGCCTTCTTGTGTGAATGGTGTGTGCTTTAGTAGAACACATGTAACTAGGAAGAAAAAACAGTCAGTATACTTGCTCTGTTAGCAACTGTGCAAGCTGAAGCGTGACCCTTTACTCTCTGTTCTATACAATCACACCATTTTAAAATAAGTTTAACCTAATTTATTTTAAATGGTACTGTAACTTTTTTATGTGGAACCATATCAAATGCTTTAGCAAAAACTATATTTCATAAAATACAAATAAGTTAGCTTAACATAGTCTGTCTTTCTTAAAGGGACACTATAGTCACCTTAACAACTTTAGCTTAATGAAGCAGTTTTTGTGTATAGAACATGCCCCTGCAGCCTCACTGCTCAATCCTCTGCCATTTACTAGTTAAATCCCTTTGTTTATGAACCCTAGTCACACCTCCCTGCATGTGACTTGCACAGCCTTCCATAAACACTTCCTGTAAAGAGAGCCCTATTTAGGCTTTCTTTATGGCAAGTTCTGTTTACTTAAGATTTTCTTATCCCCTGCTATGTTAATAGCTTGCTAGACCCTGCAAGAGCCTCCTGTATGTGATTAAAGTTCAATTTAGAGATTGAAATACAATTATTTAAGGTAAATTACATCTGTTTGAAAGTGAAACCAGTTTTTTTTCCATGCAGGCTCTGTCAATCATAGCCTGGGGAGGTGTGGCTAGGGCTGCATAAACAGAAACAAAGTGATTTAACTCCTAAATGACAGTGAACTGAGCAGTGAATTTGCAGGGGAATGATCTATACACTAAAACGGCTTTATTTAG
Source organism: Pelobates cultripes (assembly GCA_933207985.1). Lineage (NCBI taxonomy): Eukaryota > Metazoa > Chordata > Amphibia > Anura > Pelobatidae > Pelobates > Pelobates cultripes. Next base: position 77,746,452 of record OW240916.1, on the reverse strand, counting down.
CTAAAGTAATTTAGGTGACTATAGTGTTCCTTTAAGCTATGTTGATTCCTTCTAATGACACTGTTATTTAATATGAAATTCTGAATATGAATCCCTTAATAAATCTTCATATCATTTATCAACCACTGCTGTAAATTTGCAGGTCTGTAATGTTTGGAAGTGAAAGATAAATGGCTTGGAGAGTCTGACAGGGAAGGGGATGATTCAGATTTACAGTATTAAAAAATAAGCCTTGTATGTTCGGAACGTTGATGTTTTCTTCTTTTTTATTCTCGAGATGGTCAGTAGCTGAATGTAGTGATGGATGAGTGAAGGAAGTAAGGCGAATGTGTGATGCCAGCGATATAAACAGTCCTGAAATATATCTTCTTTGGCCAACTGCCTACGGATAATTCAGTAATTATAGTGTTAGTAGGTGAGGTATAGAAAGCATTTGCTCTGCATAACCTTGTAAGTGGTGGCTAAACATTGACCCTTTATTGAGTGTAACGATAGACTGTGTGGAGAAAACCAACACCAGTCAGAAGGTAGAGCGCTGAAGAGATGCTTGTGAATAACTCACCTCCCCCCTCTCTTTTTAGGTGTATTAGAACCTAGAGGTAGGGAAAATGGAACTACAATAGTGAAATACTGTAAGGTAATAATTAAAAAGTGTGAAGGTGTATAGAACCACTCACTTGGTGCTGAGCCTTAACAGGACAGGCTCAGATCACTTGATCAGATGTGTTTTGGTAGGTAACACAAACCAAACAATGGATGGAAATACTTCTGGGTCCTTTAAAGATAGGAAAAGCCAAGCATAGTGTAATATGCAAATGGTTATGAATGAAATGGTGAAAGAGTATATGAAACTGCTCACCTGATTCAGAGCCTCTATCTCTGGCTCTGAGTATAAAAGTATGGGTACCACTAGGGGGGTACCAAACCCTGTAGATTAATTCAGGAACACCACTTTCGTCCGGATGGAAAATAAAAGTAAAATTTATTTTACAATATAGAATTATAAAAACAATAGTAGAATATTAAAAAAGTAGAATCCTCCTGGATGTCCGAAATTGACCCTTTATTATCTATGTTAATTATATCTACAATAATCCACTCTGTGAAGTTTGAGGCTGTAGCAGAGGCTTGCACCTTGCAACTGTTTTGAACAAGTATTGCTGATTTGAGGCTACCTTACTCATTTGATGCTGAGGCAGGAACCAAGTGTATAGCCAGTAATCTGCTGGAGATCAACTGCATGTTCCCTGAGGATCACTTTACTCTGCCATTGTTGGAGCGCCCAATGTGCCATGAGGACCAGGATAGTGTGGTGTTGGAGATCAAGGGACAATTGTCCTGTAATAAAATTATAATCTTCCTGCTACTCGGAACCTACATGTTAATCACAGGTAGACTTCTTCACTATCCAGAAATTTTGGGACATGATGCGGCATTCACAAACCCTCCTAAAGCTGGAACTGGGTGTACTATTGCCAAAACTTTGTTTTACAATAAGATCAGTGTCCATATTATTGTATTAAAACTTGTGTGGACTTTGTATATCACTAGACAGTGTCATTCAGTTTCATTGTTTTATGAACAGCCTTATTTACTCAGATTTGTCTCAATGTGGGCAGGGCTCGAGTCCTGCAGGAACGCATGGGAACGGCGTTCCTGCACTTTTTCCAAAGCAGGAACGCCGTTCCCATTACCTGTCCTGCAGGACCGGCCCTGCTACCTGCACTGAGGGGCCAGCACACGCTGTCTTCCCTCTCCAGCTCTAACTCTCGCGAGACTTGCGGCTGTTACCATGGCAACGCTCCGCACAGGCGAGTCTCGCGAGAGTTAGAGCTGGAGAAGGAACACAGCGTGTGATGGCCCCTCTGTGCAGCGGCTGGCTCCCTCCACCGGACCACCAGGCGATCTCCCCCCTCCCTGACAAGGTAAGAAGCAGGGAGGGGGGAATAAAATAAAAAATATACATACACATAAAGTTAAAAAAAAAATGCTCCCCCCCCACCCATCATCCAGCACTCACACACACCAGCACATCCAGCACACACACACCCATCATCCAGCACTCACACACCCATCATCCAGCACACACACACCCATCATCCAGCACTCACACACACATCATCCAGCACTCACACACCCATCATCCAGCACTCACACACACACATCATGCAGCACTCACACACACACATCATCCAGCACACACACACCCATCATCCAGCACACACACACCATCATCCAGCACCACACATCACACACATCATCCAGCACTCACACACACATCATCCAGCACACACACACACACATCATCCAGCACTCACACTCACACACACATCATCCAGCACTCACACACATCATCCAGCACTCACACAAACACCCATCATCCAGCACTCACTCACACCACATCATCCAGCACTCACACACCACATCATCCAGCACACACACCCACCATCACACTCACACACCATCCAGCACATCACACACACACCATCCAGCACTCACACACACACCATCCAGCACTCACACACACCCATCATCCAGCACTCACACACACACATCATCCTGCACTCACACACACACATCATCCTGCACTCACACACACATCATCCAGCGCACACACACACATCATCCAGCGCACGCACACACTGCATTCATTATACACACTGTTCACTCACTACAAACACTCTACATTCACTATACACTCACTACAAACACACTACATTCACTATACACCCTCTGCATTCACTATACCCACTCTGCATTCATTATACACATTCTGCACTCACTACACACTACATTCACTATACACACTCTGCATTCACTACAAACACACTACATACACTGCATTCATTGTATACACTCTGCACTCACTACAAACACACTAAATTCATTATACACAATTTGCACTTACTACAAAAACACTACATTCACTATACACACTGCACTCACTACAAACACACTACATTTATTATACACACTGCACTCACTACAAATACACTACATTTATTATACACACTGCATTCACTACAAATACACTACATTCATTATACACACTCTGCACTCACTAAAAACACACTGCATTCATTATACACACTCTGCACTCACTACAAATACACTACAATTATTATTCATACTCTGCACTCACTACAAACACACTACATTCATTATACACACCCTGCACTGCACTATATGCATAGGAGTGTAATTTTTTTTTTAAGGGGGGGGGGCGGGAATCTTGGGTGAGTTCACACACTTTTTTCCCCAGGACTTGACCCCTGAATGTGGGTATATTCTCTATATGTGTAATAAGCAGACTGTGAGAGAGAATGAAACAGTGATTCAGAAAGACACAGAGAGAGTCTAGGGAGGAGAGTGATGGGGGAAGACCAGTTCTGAGACAGAAGAGGAAAATGACTTTACTGGCCCTGAGCATCTCTCGTTATCAGTTCTTTAATATGTCAATCTAACAGATGATGCACTGAGGATCTAACAGAAAGAACTTGTATTAGGGCAGCATAATAAGTGGCACTATTGAAAGTATAATTTCCTATTATAAGCAGCTTGGTGGCATAGGAGAAGACACTGATATAATAAAGATTGCTTTTTGTGTATATGAATATTCAGTATGGTGTGCATTATTTTGCCTTTATGTACCTGTTAGCTGGCAATTTAGAAAATGCCTCTGTAGGATAGCACCCATTTTATGACAAATGCTCTCTATATACAGTTGTTGCTAATTACTGCCAATATACAGTTGAATTATTAATGTTTTATATTTACAATATGCTGTCTTGCATTTCTCTTACACAGACCCTTGCATCATATACACAGAGATGTTAGCAAGACTACTCTTCTTCAAAGAGTCCTGTTCATCCCTAATTGGTGAGCTGTGTCGGCAGAGTAAGTCTTTGTTTGACAAATATCCACATCCCACCTTCATACCTATATGTGGCTTTTTCCAGCCTCCCGGTGGACCACTGCAAACTACACTTACTGGCTTTAAAAAAGGTACAACATTCACTGGAGGACTATGTATACTTTATAACGTTTAAAAAAAACTATAAGAATTAGAGCTATCCTGAAGATGATATTCACAAACAATGAAGATTCACAAACATGTCTGTATTTTGTTTAAAGGGACAATATATCCCCAATGAAAACATGCATTTAATTATGCATTTTCATCACTGGAATATTTCTAAAAACTTTCAAAAGTGCAGATGCTGTCTTCAGCCTTTGCAAGCCCTCCTCTTGTTCCCCAGAACAGACTTTCTGCGTCTCTCCAATCACAGACTGTCAAGGTCAATCTCCCTAACATGCAAACTAAGGGACTCAATGGATACACTAAGCCAGACGTATTACCGGGCCTTATAAGGGCTGGACGTAACGTATTATAAAGTAGAGCGAGATGAATAAAATAGTCAGACAAGCCAAGGTCGGGATTGAAGATGGAAGAATAAACGTAGAACGAAGCCAAGGGTCAAGGGTACCAGAAGAACAGATAAACAGGAAACAAACTGAAGTCAGATACCAGAAAAAACACACTAAAGAAAAGCACTCTCTGGCTACAAAAGACCATAATAGGGCAAGGAAGTGATGCAAGAGGGAGGTAAAAATAGGGCTAAGTAAGAGTTGATGGGCTAAGGAACCAATTTGGGTAATTAAACAGATATAAATTGAGTGCTAGACCAGATGTAAATTATGCTACTTCCCTTGTAAGGGGCTAAAGAGAAGGAAGGCGCACTCCTCCTAGCTTGTCAATGAATGAATGTGCACGCACTTGCAATGTCGTGATGAGCGTCTTCACACTGTGGGAGAGGAATGGGCCGACAGGAGGCATGAGAGAGACTTCCCAATGCAACACATTGAGAAGTTTTTTCAAGGCAAATGCCTCCCTCTTGAGTTACAGCACTAGTTTTCCGGTTGCAACTGGGTGGGAGGGCGGTAACAAGGTTAATTTATAAAAGTGCCATTTTCTATGGTAAAAATGACAAAGAAAAAAAACGTTTCTGTTTGGTGTGTTTCTTGTATAGAAGATTTATATGGTGTAACATAAATAGTTTATGTGGTGTACAAGAGAGCAGAATACACACTATGCATTTTTCTGTATATAAGAACCAGTAGGTTTATAATAATTTTCTTCAAGGTTGGCTCACAAAGAAGTCTGTATCAAATTATTAACTGTACAAATACGTAAATATCTTCAATGGCAACTATGCAGTTTGATGGAAAACAGATAAAATATATCAAATAACTCTTTTAGTTTAAATTAAAGATTTAAGCTTTTTCTAAAGCTATATTATACATGTTTGCTAATACTTTCATGTAGAGGACACCATACAAGTCTAAGGGGGAACATAAATCAATGTCGTTGCATTTATCATCATGTTTAGGCATCACTGTTATGGAACTCAGCACAAGCCAAGATCTTCTTGTTGTGGGCTCTGAAGATGGGACAATGATAGTGTGGAACATTGAGGACATTGAAGTTATTCATACCCTGATTGGCCACACTGGTTGGTAAACTTCATAATTTATTTTGAATTGAACAGCCTTCAAGCATAGATAGTGCATAAGCATACTGCCATATTAAAAATATTTTACAGGAACTGTTACTTCCTGTTTTTTTTAACATTATATTAATTTGTCACTATATTTAATATTTAACAAATGTGTGTATGTGAGGTGTGAAAAATAAATTGTAGAAATCCACAAATCTGTATTCTTTAACCTCCATCTTAGCATCCTGTCAGTCATTGTTGTAGGCTCTGTCATAAAGAGGAAAAATTAAACATTGTCAGGGTAAGGGTTAACTGTGATGGCTGGCCAGTACTTGCTAGCCAACTACCACATTAAAAAGGGGGGGGCTATTGGTGAATGATCATTTGCAAACTGGCATTCTACTGGAAGCATTCGCTTTATCATCGGCCACCACAGTCGTTGATAAATCTGCGATTCCGGTGTTGTACATTGGTTAGGACATGGAAATCACTGATTTTCTGAGCTCATCAAAACCAACTGGCCGAGTACAGACCGCATTTGGATTACTGAATCTGACAACTGCAAACAAAATCCGATGTTAACCCTGCATGAGCCGTTTGCAACAAATATGATTATATATCTTCTACATATGTTTAAGTAATATTCTTTAAACAAGTATATAGAAAGGAGAAGTACTGTATAATATCCCAAAAGGACCAGAAGACAATGCTAAACACCCAAAAGTGTACCTCACATACACCAATATAATACAACAAAAAGGTAAATCTATACCACACCAACAAGTGATAATATAGATTAAAGTTCTTGATTTTCTTTTTAGTGCTGCTGATTGACAGTGAGTAAAGAAATAGTGTAATGGCTCCAAATTAGGTCCTTTTGATTCTGATCATGTTTATTCACTAAACTAGGAATTGTGGGAGATTGAAATGGGAACTGCAAATTTAGCCCAAAATACATGTTATAATTCCTAGCTAAGTGAATAAGCCCTAATGTTCTTTCTGGATCAAAATGCATGTCATATGGTAATGTTATCTAATGTTTCAACTTTATTTAAAGCTGCAATAACTTGTGTAAAAGTGTTTGGAAAAGGAACCAGAGCAGTTTCTGGCTCCCTGGACAATACCTTGCTCCTCTGGAACCTGATAACTGGCAAAGCATGCCTGCGAATTCCAGAGGACCACAGTATCTATGAAAACGCTTATCTGCACGTTGATGAGAAGACTGGGATAATTTACTCAGCAGCAGGGTCTCAGGTAAGATGATAGATCATGCATGAGATGTAACCTTGTTTTTTTATCTGGGAACTCATGGAAGATATTACTGTAGACCTACATAGTACTATGTGTAGTACAGTGCCTATATTCCCCAACTGTAAGTTGTTGTATATGACAATCTCAAAGTTATATAAATATTTAGCAGTATGAAAATATACCGTGCTGTGAGCATAGAATTCCTCCTGGTTGCTAGAATGCAGACCTGTACATTCAGAACCTCTTGAGCTCCCGTTAAGTAAGGTGATTGATGTTAGCCTTTCTATATATGCAGTTGGGAGGAAACAATTTAACTTCTAATATTAGAGCACTAATTAGGCTAACACGTGCATTTGCATGCACTATCACAGGGCTCTGGGATTGTGTTTGGTATTAAATACAGAGAAATGTTAATACATTTATCATACATGCGAGAAAACATACAGACCATTCCACAAACTGATATTACATATTATAACATACAGTTGAAAACTTTACAACAATTTGAAGTATAATACAAGACAGTTTCCTAAACAAAATACACTGGTTTGTTTCTGTCCTTGTAGGTCAATGCCTGGAATATGGAATCAGGAGAACTCATTCTAAACTTCTCGCCTGGGGTTCCTAATGTCCCAATTCAAGCAGCAGTACTGTTACCACAACAGCTTCTAATCACTGTAACAGAAGGTGGGACGGTTCATTTTTGGGATAGTGCCACAAGAGAGCTCCGTGGATCACGTCAGCTACCAGGAGTGTCCGGAGAGGCAGCAGACCCAGTCTGCAGCTGTGTCATTCCCAAACATGGGAAAATTGTGGTTGGGTTCAAAAATGGTGCCTTGGCACTGGTAAGTACAGAAAATAAGTAGTGTTCTAATTACTCCAAACTCCATGACCACCTCTGCTTTTAGAAGAGGTCATGGAACAAGTGATCTGTATGTGTAGTGTTTATGCTTGGAATGCTGCTTATACAAAGCACACTTCACTTTTCTCCTGGGGTTTAGTTGCACCCATAGCACATGTGAATGTTAACTCTGTGCAAAAATTCTGTCTGTCGGCACGCATTGCGCAATCAGCATCTACCCTTGCAGGCAGCACTGTGAACGCCTGCAAGAAGCCTATATGTCCCCTCCCTCCATTCCGCGACGCCTTCCAGCTCTTCCCATCTCTCTACATTGTCTACATGGGTAGAGGTGTAGAAAGTATTAGGAGAGCTTCACCTGGCACTGGATTCCAGGTAAGTAAATTTTACCTTACAGGTTTTTTTTTTTTTTTTAAACCCCTTAAGGACACATGACATGTGTGACATGTCATGATTCCCTTTTATTCCAGAAGTTTGGTCCTTAAGGGGTTAAATTAAAATGAAGGGGGACCAAGTTTTAAGTGTCCAATAGCTACATATATTGTCATATAGGCTGAAAAAAGGCTTGAGTCCATGTTCAGCGTTTCTCACATCTGTTTTTGCTGTTGATCCAGAAGAAGGCACAATAACACTTTGAAGGGCAATATCAATGAAATAAAAGTAACTGTGAAAAAGAGTTATATTAACTCTTTAACAGATGAATACCCATAAAACAATTCACTCCGGGGAATAAATCTGTCCAGATTGAAATCTAAAAAGGACACATTGAAACATAATTTAAAAATTATTCTTGTGCAATGTTTAATTATTTACCAGTAATATTGATGTTAGATTATAGATATAATTATGCACAATGTTTAGTTGGAAGAGTACCTTTTGCGGCATAGATTTGAGTAGGTATGGAAATAAAATTGACAGAGCGTGCAATATGCAAAAGCTAATTAAAGAAAACCAATAATGCAAACATTCATTAAAGCATTATAATGACCACCGCTACTTTAAAAGACATAGAATGAATGAGTTGTAGTGATCTACACATAATTGTTAATGAAACCAGACGCATTGCACTTAACACTTTCTAGCAGCCAGTGATTTTAGACTTGAATGCAGCCATTATGGGTTCTGCATATGAAGCCCGAAATGCATATATGTTTTGAGTGCAAGAGTTTCTGGGGAAACCAGAAAGATATTCATTCAGGGTGGTGTACTATCTGTTCAACATAATACAATTATCTGTTTCTCCTAGTTTACACTCTTCCATGAAGCTTTATGTACCTTTGAAGCTTTTACATCTTGGTGTCAAAGTCTTGTATTAAAATGTCAGTGTGCCCAGACCACATCATTGAGATGAAGTGGTTTGGGTGGCTGTAGTTGTCTTTTAAGGTTATCATGGGCGTCCGCAGGAATTTTTCCGAGGGGGGGGGAGTGAGGGGCATAATTGTAATGACATCCATGTTTGGTCCCTTTTTGACAGGGTCATGAAGGGGAGGAGCAAAGTCATTATCACATAAAGCCAGGGTGAATAGCATTTTCACAACTATGGTGTCAGGAATACATGTTTGTATTCCTGACACTATAGTGTTCCTTTAAGCAAATTAAAGGAACAGTCTGGTCACCATAACAACTTCATCTAAATGAAAATGCTATGATGCCAGGAAGCCCCTGGGTGCTCTCTTTCCTTTAAGGGGTTAAACCGCTCTTAAATGGTTTAAGCCCAAAGGCTTCCTCCAGCTCCAGATTTCCAGGTTGCTCAGTTGTATTTGGCTTCTGAAATAGAGTGTCAGGAAGTGCAGATTGACGTCAGGCATGGGTGCTACAGATTGGCTAGAGTGGTCAGTTGACGCTCTAAGCCAATCTCTAGTTCCTGGTTCATAAAAATGTTTTACTTTTTTATGAATGGGGAGCTACTGATTGGCTTAGAGTGCCAGCTGACCGCTCTAGCCAATCAGTGACACCCCCTCCCCAGCGGCCCTCTGTGCTTCCTGACACTCAGTAAATAAAAGTGAACACATTAACACTGATATTATTTTACCTGGGAGATGAGCAGGTCCCAAGTTTCCCTGCCAGGCCCAGATACCAAAGCCTTATGGTGTGGTGTCCAGAATAAAGTGGAGGGTTCACTTCACTTGTCCTTCCTGCTCCAATCTCCTTTTCTTCTCCTTCATTTGACACAGTCTTCTTTTTCTTCTGACACTGTCTTCTCTCCTCCTTGGCTCCTTTTGCTCATTTACCTTTCTGCTACTTTTTGCTTATTGTGCTCCCCCTTCTGCTCCTGTCTCTTTCTGATCCCTTTCTGCTTCTTGCAGACCCTTTCTGCTCCTTCTCCTACTTTACCTTTTTGTTCCTTGCTGTCCCTTTCTGCTCCTTGTTACCCTTTTCTGCTCCTTCTCCTACTTTACCTTTGTGCTCCTTCTGTCCCTTTCTGCTCTTTGCAGACCCTTCCTTCTCCTTGCAGACCCTTAATACTCCTTGCTGCCCCTTGCAGACCCTTCCTTCTCCTTGCAGACCATTCATACTCCTTGAAGACCCTTCCTGCTCATTTCTGTTCCTTCTCCTACTTCACCTTTATGCTTCTTCTGTCCCTTCCTGCTACTTGCTGCCATTACCAGCTCCTTGCTGACCCTTTCTGCTCCTTCTACTTCACCTTTGTGCTGCTTTACCTTCCAGCTCCTTGCTGACACTTCCTGCTCCTTGCAGACCCTTTCTTCTCCTTGTTGACCCTTCATGCTCCTTGCAGACCCTTCCTGCTCATTTCTCCTACTTTACCTGTTGTGCTCCTTGCTGTCCCTTCCAGATCCTTGCTGCCCCTTTCTGCTCATTTCTATTCCTTCTTCTTTCTGCTCCTTCTCTTACTTTACCTTCCTGTAGGCTGATCTATAGGCTCTGTCCCCCCTCAATGCCTCACTTCGATGATCTATAGGCTATCTCTGTCCCCCCCCAATGCCTCACTTCGATGATCTATAGGCT
>OW240916.1:77512813-77735777 GCA_933207985.1 Pelobates cultripes | reverse complement strand
CTCACTTCCCTAATCTGTAGGCTATCTCTGCCCCCCCACCCGCCTCACTTCCCTGATCTGTAGGCTATCTCTGCCCCCCTATGCCTCACTTCGATGATCTGTAGGCTCTCTTTGCTGGCTGCATGTGTTGCTCCCCTGCGGATTCAGTCAGAGAGAAGCAGGGATAAGATGCAGCTTCCTGTCCCTGTCTCTCTCCATACACAGCGCCACCTACTGTCCGGCGCCGGTATTGCACTGTCTTTTTAATCTCACACGAAAATGAGCAGAACAAGCTGAAAAATGCAGGGGGGAGGGGGAGGTAGGGCAAGTGCCCCCCCCCTTGCGGACACCCATGGTTGTTATATCACCTATGATGGAAAGATCCCAGCATTACCTGGATAGTCATTACCATTTACCTCAACTACAAATAGTGAAGGCAGAGAAGAGACATTCTGTGGTGACCATTTTTCTTTTGGGGAGAGATGTTATGCGAGTACTTCCTTGGCTCTTAAAAGAGCCGTTGTTTTTCTTTTTTCTGGTATACCTTGCGGGTCCTTCCTAGTGCCTCAACAAAATATTGTAGGTCTATTATAGGTAGGAGCTGCAGCTGAGAGCAGTGCTTTACTGATCTCACCTTCAGCGCTAAGAAGAGTTACTAAATAACGTTTTCACTGGATACTAAAAAAAACATTTATTTCTTGATGGAGAGGAACACCTTTGTCCTTTTTCTTATCTACTAGATTTCTTCCGGTGGGGCTGTGTCAACAGAGATAATGCCCAGTGCCCTGACCTTTGTGGTGGCAGCTGATGATGAATCATTGTTTGCCGCAGGTAAGAATAAATAGCTAACATTTGCTCTAAATGTAGAACAGCAATTTTATATACAAAATACTAATTGAAGATATTTCAAAACAGTTTAAAAATTTTTTTTATCTTTGTTAAACTAATTCTGTGAGATGAACAGACACACAAATACAATGTTTCTCAATAATTGTCGGTATGACAAAATGATTAGTAAAAATGGCTATGAATATTTGTAAGGAAACTGATGGCATTTTAAGGAATGCGGATTACTAAAAATGCCACCAGAAAATTTAAGTGTGCACATGCGCCCTTAATGCATAATTGCCTTTTTTTTTTTTTTTTAATATAACAAATCATAACCAGAACAATCTCACCTATCGTTGGCTGATATTTCTGGCAAACAGATATAAAGGTAATGTCCCAATGAAAGATGAAATATTAGGGCAAAAGCGAGATTTAAAATCTACATGAAAAATAATAAAAAAAGTTCTGCAACCTTGAAGCAGAACATTGTGATTTTTACACATCCCATCATCTAAGTATGTTCTATTAATGGAATGCCCCAAAGCACATGTGAGTGCCCAGAGCAGTATCCGAGCTGATGTTACAGTGAACACGGACATACAGAGGAAGTGCTCACTCCATCGCACTTAATCACTCAATTAAATGCTTGAATAGATTTTACTGTGGTGAAGGAATAAGGAATTACCAGATAAATGCAATTCCATTGTAAGCAATGTCTAAATTACACGCTGCAGACACAGATTAGTAAAGGCACAATCTATTCTATATTTTGAACAGTATACCAGTTCATCTCCATATAATTATTAACTGCTGATTCTTAAGGTATCCATTTGGTTCCATCTAAATAACACATTTATTTTATTTGGTGCCCATTTGTCTAGGCGGTACTGCTGTCTTTCCTCTGCACCTAGAACAAGGCTGCTTTTTAGTATAAACAATAAAGATGGAATCTGCCTAAAGAGGTTGTTTTATCAGATTCTGTACAGATTTTTTTTTCTATTTTTTCTGTGCATAGGTTAGGTACAAGCAGTCCTGAGGTACCCCAACAGCATTCTTCAAGCGTAATAGTATGTGATACATTGGGTATCAGGTACGACATGCACATTTTTTATAATAGTTAAAGCAGGAGACATAAGAAATAAGCAGAGGGAAAAACATATGAACTACAAGCTTGGTCATCTGATTATGTGAGTGTGACACAGTGAAATAACACCAAGTGATTCTTTACGATATGGCTTACATGTTGAACAACTTGTACGTGCTGCGTGGTGGTGTGATGGGGGTCTGCCATATTGGCATGTGTTCCCGAGCTAGTGTAGGCTTAGAAGTAAGTGTTAAACTACCCTGTCTACTGTACAGTTCAACTTAACATGAGTGAGATAAGGTAGGTAGTATGGCAAATTATACTAATACCATCGGCAGGACCTATTTGCTGACATGCAGTGTGGTCGCTGCGCGGGTGTCGTGGACAAGCAACATACATTGATAAAGGCAAACACAACCTATCGTAGATCAGAACTGGTTACTCTAAGAGTTAAATTCACTGCGGTCTGGAGCCGTATGTGAATATGCTTTCTGCTCCCTAAATTTATCAGTCCCGGTTGTGCTATATAGCAGGTCTAAACTGGGTGCCAATGGACCTGGCGCTGACAATTCTGGAGGCTCGATATAGAGAATCCCTGTCAACCGATGCCTTCTTTTGGGAAGCAGCTAGTGTTTGCTGGTGGGCAGTCGGAGGCCGCAGGTGCAGAGGCATTGATGGGGTGTCCCTTGTGTGTGTAGGGAGGCTTTATGTGGTATTTCATGGGTGTGTGTGCTTTGCGTGGGGATGTGTGCGTAGAGGTAGGCTGCTTGTGGGGTTTGGGCTGTTTGCAGTGTGGCATTTGTGCGGAGAGTGCTGATTGAAGTGTGGGTGAATAAGGGCTGTAGTCTGTGTGGGGGGATAGAGGCTCTGGTGTATGCCTGGGGTTAGGGGCTGTAGTATGAGTTTGTGAGGATAGTGGCTGTAGTGTGTAGAAGCAGGGGAGGGCTGGCAGCCTTAGGCCTGGGGGGCAAATCCAGTCAAGTGGCCCATTGCACCACCACATCAGCTCACCATCCATGCGCACCTTTTCCTGGTTTTATAACGGATATAGGTGTAGTACATGTATTGAGCACATTTTGTATACATCGATGGAATTACCATCCCATACACCGTCACCAGGGCTTGACAAATTTAATTTGAATCTAGAAGCTAGCTAGTTTTTCAATGTCAAAAATACCATTCTAAAGGGATGCTGTAGTCACCAGAACTACTACAACTTAATGTTGTTTTGGAGTCTACATCCTGTCCCTGCACGCCTTTCAATGTAAACACTGACTTTTAAGAGAAAAGGCAGTGTTTACATCGCTGCTTAGCAACACCTCTAGCGACAGTCACTCAGACGGCCTCTAGAAGTCCTTCCTGGGCCAGTGCTGCACAGTGTGCACCACCTACATTCAGCGTGACTCTTAATTCTACCTGTAGAGATGCATTTATTCAATGCATCTTCATGAGGAGATGCTGATTGGTGCAGCATTGTGTATTGGCGCATATGCGTAATAGCCTTCCATTGCTATCCTAAGGGCAAGCATTGGATTTTCTGAGATCAAGACTAATGATCTCAGCCATGGAGGTGGGCATAGCCACAGTGAGTCTGGAATGGCGTGGGAAAAAAGAGGAGAGTAAAAAACACCTTTCCCTTGTGATTGAAACGGGGGCAGTCACCTAAACAGACACACTCACTGACAGACACACACACTTGATGATTTGACACACACTAACAAACACATACTCACTGACAGCAGGGCCATCCTTAGTAGTGTTTGGACCCTGGGCAAGCGTTTGCTTGGGCCCTGTGGATCCTGCACCCCACACGGCATGCAATCACGCCCTCCAACCCCTCCCCCCCGCAAAAAAAACCACACACATATATGTATACACCCACACACACACACACACATATATATATATATATATATATACACATATATACACACATATTTGCATACACACACACATATACATGTAAAAAAAACAATTATATAGCTGGTTTATATAATATATATATATATATATATATATATATAGCTGGTTTATATAATATATATATATATATATATATATATATGTATATGGTTTATAAACTATTTTTCAAATATAAATATTATATAAACCAGCCATGATACACATATATATATATATGGAAGGCGTGGCCTGACGTTGTGGGAGGGGCTTGGTTCCCCTTCTTAAGGAGCACCAGCCCTTCCCTCATTACCTGTTAGGTCTGGCGAGTTGTGTGGAGAGAGATCGTCACTTCTGGTCGGTCCTCACGCCATTCTGCTTACCTGTATCTCCGTGGTTAGCTTCCAGGGTCCTATTTCCTCCGCTTTCGTCTGGCTGGATTCAGCTCTAGGCTGGGCGGTCGCGGGGTTTTTTCGTTGCGGCAAAATCGTAAGTTACACGGCCGTCGCAATTTTCGGCGCGGCCAGTTTACGTCATCTTAGTACGACGATCACAAGCACGGTAGCAGTTCGGTACATAATTACACGAATGCCGGCATTCGGTTTCGGCTCATATACTTTATATAGCTATGTTTAAATGTTTATTCTTGTGGGGCAATTCGTTACATATTCTGGTCATCTTATGACCGTTCGTTTGCCGCAACTCTTTTCAATATTAGATGTTAAAACTTGTGATAGGCACGAGGGCGACCTCTGGTGGCTAGTTATCATTACAGATTTCTCTCTCGAGTTCTGGTTCCACGATCCCTGGTCGTCATAAGGGTTATGACATGTGGCATAAATTGCATTTTTGATTTAGGTATGATTACAGAATATTTGTAGACATGTGTTATGACAACACGGCTGGAACAATTACATGTTACGGAGGATTTTGGTAGCAATAGTTGTGACACATTTTTGCTTGTTAGGATATATGTCTGGAATCAATTCAGCCATCAGGAGGATGGTTAAATTATACTACTTTGGCCTACAATATACTTTCTGGTTTTATAATTAACACATACACCATATTAGTATCAAATATATATACAGGACATATTGTCATGAGCAATGCTTAGCCATTTGATGATTATGGACCTCTTATGTTTTCAGTATTCAACAACAATTCCACAGTGGGCTGCTACTCTACCAACTTTGTCAATTGACATAGGTCAGTAATCACGATGAATTATACCTTAATGGTCACGCAAGACCTGGGTCCTTATATGTGTTTTTTCTGTATTACTAGGTATAGGCATCCTTGCTCTTTTTGAGTATTTGGTTCCAGTCCTCTACTGTTGGAATAATTACTGGTAGGTATCGGGATAGCAGGGGATTGAGGGGTACATATTTTTAACCCTTACAAACTCAAAATTACTCTCGTAGGATGCTACAGATCACCTGTATCACCTTATCATACTATCTTGCAATTTGCTCATCAGGTACGTCATGTTTTTCTCGATTATTTCTCCCTCCCTACCTACCCTTTTTCGGGTAACAGTACAGATATACTGGCATACACAATAGGAGCCTATAGGTATGTTTTTCTGGCCTTCTACGCCTTACGTTAGTGGTCCCGCGAGGCCAACATCCATCCTCATTTCGGAGGTACGGCATTCCCTCGGGCCAATTCATAGCTAGCCGCCTCGCTTGGTTGCATAGAGAGGGCCTCACTTGTCACTCCCATTCTGTCTTATGCTTTTACGAATCACGGAGAGGCCATCACCCCGCCATAATGCCAATGGCTACGTACCCCACACGAGCCAAATCATAGATAGTGCCTCTCAAAGCCGCTTGGCAACTAGTAGGGCCTCGCCTGTCACGTTACTAAGTAATACTTTCGCCGCTTGGCATTAGTTACACCAGCCAGTTGGGTAGGACCCCAGGTAACATTATTTTTATGTTGTAGCATGTCACAAATACCCGAAGGCGGGGAAGATTTGTCCATCCCCAGCACACCGGCTAGATCGGTCACTCCATCCCGGGGTGACGACAACGCGAGCCCTGCATCACTCAGGTCATGGACCATTCCTCGGATCACTGCCGAACTAAGGAAGAGGAATATTCCTTTCCCAGCTACTGCTAGGAAAGCAGAATTATACAGACTGATGAATACACAGACTGATAACTCAGGGGCAGGGGAAGGGTCCAGTGGCAGCCAGTCTTCTGATCTGCATACTGTTTTGTCCTCAGTCCTGACCTCTTTGGGTCGTATTATGGATAAACTCGACAAGATGGATGCAGATAGCCAGCAACGGTCATCTTCTGCATTAGGGATTCTGGTCGCTACGGTGCGCCTGGACCCCCTACGGGGTAATATACCAACCGGTCTGAAAGACCCACATATTATTAATCCGGCACATATGGTGCCTGCAAATACTAAAAAGGACATCTTGGAAGGGAAGGATATCAATCTGGTATCACTTCTTATAGCTTCGCAAGATGTCCTTGAAAATAAAACCTATGCATATGGGGATGTGTCGGTTGTGTTGAAATCTAGGGACCCTAGGTTGAATCGGAAACTATCTATTCCCGAATTTGTGTTGGCTTTCGTGATATACAGAGATGTGATATGCTCTGTATATCCGGATAGGAGAGAAGAATTGGACCTTTATCTCCACAAGCTGGTGGATTTGGGGCAAAAGTACGGTGGTACGTCTTTTTACGACTACCACCGTGCCTTTTCCGCAAAGGCGTCGGCCGCTCTATCTCAGTTCAATTATCAAGCTGATTGGGGTGTGCTTGATACAGAGCTTTTTTGTCGACACTTTGCGGGCCTCAAAACCCCAGCTTGTGCCATTTGCTCATCCAACTCCCACACGGCTAATCTGTGCCCTAACTCTCCAGAGGTGAATGCCGTTTTTTCTCCTACTAATGTGATGCCCACTGGGAGAACAGGCAGGGTGCTGAAAGATAAACTAGGCCGTGATATAGTGTTTTTGGGAAAATCGCAAGTCTGTAATAATTTTAACACTGGCACTTGCGGATACAGTGCCTGCAGACTACTGCATGTCTGCTCCCAATTTTTCAGGGCTCACTCCAAAGTAATGTGCCCCAATAAATTATATCCTAAGCCAGGGGTAGGCAACCTTTTAGCAGCACAGTGCCGATATAGTATTGTAATGTCCCGTAGCGTGCCAATCCTATTTTTTTAAATTGAGGTGTGTATGCTGCCGTATTCTGCTTGTGTTATTTTTACTGTAATTGCTTTGTATTGTTGTATTTGTGCGTATAGGTGCGTAATTATATTGTATAATTTTAATTAGTAATTTATGGTATCGTGTATGATACATATGAATGTGTGCTGTGTATGAGGGCTGCTTGTGGAATTGTGTGTGGATGGAAATGTCACATTGTGTGTTTGGTAGTGTGTGGGGGCTGTTTGGGGTATTGCATGTGAGATGCTGCATGCGGGGTTGTGTGCATGTATGTGGATAGTTAGTGGTGTTGTGTTTGTGGGGATTGTGTGTATGTTTGTGTATGGGCTGTTCGTATTATTTGTATGAGGGGAGGGTTATTTCTGTGAATATCTAACAGTGTGGGTGGCTTCCCTAGGTTCCAGTGGGGACCAGGCTGGCCAGGTATAGCTCAAGTATAGGAGCTGCAACAGCAGCTGCAGGCTGCTCTACTAAAGTGTGGATTCCCATTCACAAGTGCTGGAATGAAGTGCTCTGAGATCACTTCCTCTATATGCTGCAATGCATAAATTGAGGATTGTCCTTCACCACCTCTTCGTATTAGCAGATATCTGAAGTTTTACTGGGACTCCTGATAGGACAGAGCCTGTTTGGCTCTAGCAGCCTTGAGTGCCGTGCAAAGTCACCTTGAGTGCCGTGCATGGCACTAGTGCCGTAGGTTGCCTACCCCTGTCCTAAGCAGTACTTATCGTCTCTTAATGTCTCCCTAGTGGAAGAGCTTTTGTGTCTCGACATCTTGTTGAGTTTTTGGTGGCAGGATTTACTTTGGGGTTTCACACGGGTATTATTCACATGCCTACGGGAATCTTGGAATGTAAAAACTTACAGACAGCCCAAGCAGCTCCCGACACTATTGACCTACTTCTCCAGAAGGAAGTTGACCAAGGTTTCTTAATAGGCCCTTTCGACTCCCTGCCTTTCGCGGTTTGGAGAACTAACCCCATAGGACTGGTCACTAATAAATCTTCCAATAAACAAAGGTTAATTCTCAACCTATCTGCTCCCCATGCATCACCTACCCCAAGTCTCAATTCACTAATTCCATCAGAAGAATTTTCCCTCCAATATGCTACCATAGATAATGCCGTCACTGCCATCCTCTCGGCCGGGGTAGGGGCATGGCTGAGTAAAACGGATATTCTAAACGCTTTTAAGTTACTCCCTATCCACCCTTCCCTGTGGCATTTACATGGTGTTAAGTGGCAAGGTTCATATTATTTTTTTACGCGCCTCACGTTTGGTTCTAAGAGCAGCCCCAGGATTTTTGATATATTTGCTGACACGTTGTGCTGGATGCTGCTTAACATCTGTAAATGCCCCGCCGTGATCCATTACCTGGACGATTTCCTGACCATAGAAAGGAACCTGGTACCTCCTAGTAGCCTCCTGTCCATAACACGACTGTTCACACAACTAGGAGTACCTGTTTCACCAACAAGACTGAAGGTCCAGATACGATCATCAACTTCTTGGGGGTGGTGCTGGACTCTGCACATATGCAGGCTAGTCTCTCCGGGGAAAAGATTGAACTCATCCTGGCAGCCATCGACCTTTACCTAGCAGGTGGCTCATTTAATAGGAAGGAGTTCCAATCCCTGTTGGGTTCACTAAATTTCGCTATGAAAATTATTCCACAGGGGAGAGCGTTCATATCCCGTTTTCTTAGCCTATTTCCCCTATTGCAATCTGATGCCTCCCGCATTACGTTAGACGTACATGCCACCGCTGACCTACATATGTGGAGGGAATTCTTGCTAAATTGGAATGGGAAAAGCATTTTTATCCCGGTATGGTCAGATAAGTCGGTGTCAGTCTGGACGGATGCCGCTGCCACTTCAGGATTTGCCGCTATTTGTGGCAATGAATGGATGTGGGGTAAATGGCCGGGGGAAATTACTGAGATCCCCAAGTTCAAGGACACATCAGCCTTATTTGAGCTCTATCCCATTGTGGCAGCAGCAGTTAAGTGGGGAGCTTGCTAGTCTGGGAATACGGTGCGTTGCTTCTCGGACAACATGGCAACATGCCATGTTGTAAACAAGGGACGTTCCTCTTCCCTGGCCATCATGCAGTTTATGAGGACTCTCACATGGCTAGCTGCGAAACACAGTTTTCTTTTAACTTGCATTCATGTGCCTGGGGTTCTCAATATCGCTGCTGATCACTTATCACGGTCTCGGTTTCAGGAGTTCCGGGCAGCACTACCAACAGCTACCCTGACACCAACTCCAGTACCGCAGTGGCAGGAAATGGTTTAGGACTAAAAGAACTGCTCTATCACGGGCAACAACTCTCGCAACTCGGTCTTTCCGATAACACCAGGAAGGCATATGGCAGAGCGTTTCATATTTTCAATATATTCCTGCTGGACTTTAATATCACTGACCAATTTTCCATGGAGACAATCATCGCATTTATTTCTTTTTGCCAACTTCATCAGGTATTCAACATCACGTCCTCACCACTTGGCCTAATAGACAACGCTTTCAAACCTGGTGAAACCTGGTGTGGTTGGAAAAGCTGGTGAAGGTCAAACCTGGTGAAGGTACAAGATCACTATCTGCTATCCCTACACCATACCAAAACTAGCGTCAAAGGACAGACGGACAGACAGACCCCACTAATAATAAATGGTGTCCGGTGGAGGTTTTCGACAAATATCTTTCCTTCTGTACAAAAGCTCCAACACAACCACTCCTGACCTTACACGGTAATAAGCTCACTACGAGTAAATTCATGGTGTATGTTAGAATGTTGTTGGTCCGTTTAGGATTGAACCCAGCAAACTTCTCTGGTCACTCATTTAGAATAGGAGCCGCCACTACAGCTTCTAAAAAGAATATACCAGCTCACATCATTAAAATTTTAGGCCAATGGAAATCCACGGCTTACACCAGATACATCCCTCAGCCAATACAAGAGGTGTGCCTAGCATTCAAGACTATGAATATGTGATATGCTATGATGTATTTATAGGATGAATAAACTTTTTTGCCCTCTTTTATTTCAGGCCTACTACCTCGTCAGTTCCGGCACACCACAACTGACATTTCCATTCCCTGTTTGTCTTATGTTACTAATGCTACGGCTTTATGCCGTGACCACAAAAAAAATAATAAAATATATATATATATATATATCATATCATACCCTTGTTTTAGTTTTATATATAACCAAAACAGCTGTTACACAACGTTTGAACATCTTCAAGAGAAATCTAGTGTCACAACTGGAAATAAATGGACTACAGAAGTAGTCAAACATACACCATGAGGAGAAAGAAATGCCCATACCCACATTCTTACCTGCAGAGAATCGTCAACCTGAATCCATACCCAAGATGGCATAACAACAGATATAAGGGAAATGATCCTAGAAAAACTAGCAGTCGTTGACCAGCGGACAAGACTACCGAAGATCACTGGAAAGCAACCACCAGACAGCATGCTAGCTGCAGTTAATGAAGCATTGTCCACAATTGCATCCTGCACCATCACAGAGACGAACAGGCTCATATATGCCACAAGTGGTGCTCCAGCTACTTGACTACAAGATCAGGCTCAAAGAGAAGCAATGCCCATCATGGAGACTACGACTGGAAGCTAAGATAAAGATAAGATGGAAGGAAGTTAGTAAGCTGCAACCACTTAACAGTGGTGGAAAGCTCAAAGATAGACCCTGGCTGCTGCTGAAGTACAGGGATTTGCCCATACCAGAGGCAAAGGAAACAGCTAAGCAAAGACTGACAGCACTGGCAACCAGACTGAGCAGATACACCAGAGAAGCAGAGGCTAAGAAAATCAATGCCCTCTTTACCAAAGAACCATCCAAGGTTTATGCACAACTACAGGATAACCACAACACCTCCTCAAGGACCCACCCAGAGCTAAAACTAGAAGAATATCTGTAAGAAAGAAACATCTCATAACATTAAGGCACAGTGGACTAGACCTGAAAGCAGACCACTGCATGCTGCCAGAACAGGAACAGTCACCATCACAGTTGAAGATATCCAACAAAGAGCCCCAGGACCTGACATGATCCACTACTACTGGATAAAGATGTTAACAGTGCTGCATGAACGCCTAGCAGCACAAATGAGCCAGCTACTAGCAACAGGACTTGACTGACTGGCTAACACAGGGCAGAACAATACTGGTCATGAAGGACCCTCACGAGGAAACAACACCATCCAACTACCAACCGATAACCTGCCTCCTCACAACATGGAAACTGCTGTCAGGCATCATAGCCTCCAAGATCCAAGGGCATATGAGGCAATATATGAGCAATACTCAGAAGGGGATTGGAAACAACACCAGAGGATCAAAACACCAACTAATAGTAGACCAAGCAGTTACAAGGGAATCCAAGACCAGACAGACCAATCTGTGCACGGCCTGTATTGACTACAAGAAAGCCTATGACACAATGCTACACACATAGACACTGGAATGCTTGGCTCTCTACAAGGTCAGCAAGACAATAAGAGCCTTCGTCAAGAACTCGATGAGCAAGTGGAAAACAACTACAGAAGCCAATTCCAGGACAATAACTCAAGTGAACATCAAATGTGATGCACTATCCTCAATGCTGTTCTGCATTGGCCTCAACCCCCTTAGCCAGATCCAAACGAAGAGTGGATAAAGATACAGGTTTAAGAGTGGAGCCACCATCAGCCACCTACTCTCCGTGGATGACATCAAACTGTATGCCAAGAATGAGCGAGACATTGACTCACTGATCCACCTAACTAGTTTATACAGCAAGGACATCAGAATGTCGTTCGGACTAGAGAAGTGCGGGCGGATGATAGCAAAAAGAGGGAAGATGATCAGGACAGAAGGAGTTGAAGTTCCAGAAGGCCAAATAGATGTAGTGAACAGCTACAAGTATTTGGGGGTACCACAAATGCATGGCAACCATGAGGAAGAGGCAAGGAGGATAGCAACATCCAAGTACCTCCAAAAAGTCATATGCCCTACCGGTCATTAGGTACCCAGCTGGAAAAATAACCTGGCCAAGAGAAGAACTGGTCACCATGGATGTCAAGACCAGGAAATTACTCACTATGAATGGAGGATTCCACTAGAAATCCAGCACCCAGAGACTGTACACCTGCCGGAAGGAGGTAGGTTGGGGCCTGATGAGTGTCAAGGCCACAATCCTGGATGAAACACAGAGCATCCACAAGTACATCACGAAGATGGCTCACACAGATGAACTGCTAAGGGAATGCCTGAGACTTCCACAGATCGAGGATGCAGAAAAAGAGGAGGTTCCTTGGCAAGACAAACCTCTCCATGGGGTGTACAACCAGCAGATAGTGGATGTGGCTCACATGACAAAACCATGTGGTTGGAAAAGGCAGGACTCAGCACCAGATCAATAGAAGCTGGAGTCTACCACACCAGGCAAGACCCAAGGTGCAGACTGTGCAAAGAGGCCTCTGAGACAGTCCAGCACCTAGTAGCTGGATGCAAGATGTTAGCAGGAATGGCATACACGGAGAGACAAAACCAAGTTGCTAGGATTGTGTACCGAAACATCTGCACATAATATGGATTAGACCTGCCCAAGTCCAGATGGGAGATACCACAAAGGGTAGTAGAGTATGACAGGGCTAAGATCCTGTGGGACTTCAAGGTCCAGACAGACAAGCAAGTATTGGCGAACCAACCCGACATCGTCGTGGTAGACAAGGAACGAAAGACTGCAGACATGGTGGATGTGGGAATACCCAGTGACTATAACATCAGGAAGAAGGAACATGAGAAGGTGGAGAAATACCAAGGACTGAAAGAAGAACTAGAAAGGATGTGGAAACTGAAGGCAGTAGTAGTCCCAGTTGTGATAGGAGTACTCAGGGCTGTGACTCCCAAGTTGGGGGAGTGGCTTCAAAAGATTCCAGGTGGGAAATCTGAGATTGCTGTCCAGAAGAGTGCAGATCTAGGGACAACTCAGATACTGCGCAGAACCCTCAAACTCCCAGGCCTCTGGTAGGGGACCAGAGAATGAGGAATAAACATACCACCCAGGAGGGGTGAAAAAATCAATGTAAAATGTTTTTTTTTTAATAAAATGAAAACAAGGGTATGCATACTATGGCTGGGGGCTGTATATATGGCAGGGGGACTGTATAGCTGGCTGGGGGCTGGTTCAAATATGATATATATATATATATATATATATATATATATATGCTGGGAGGCTGTATATGTACTGGGGGTTGTAAAAAATATCTTGGTGAGGACTGTATATGGGCTGGGGAGCTGTATAAAATATGTGGGGGGACTGTACATGTACTGGGGGTTGTAAAAAATATGTTGGTGGAGACTGTATATGAGCTGAGGGGCTATATAAAATATATGGGGGCCTATATATGTGCTGGGGGCTGCATAAAATATGTTGGGGGACTGTATATGTGCTGGGGGGACTGTAAATATTTACATACTTATTTATATGTGAGGGGAGACTTTGTGGGTGGCTGGGGGTGCCGGAGGGGAGGCTGTGTGGATGGCTGTGGGGACTGCACAGGTTGTGTCCAACACGCGTTGGCAGCACGCATGGGAGGCAGGTAGAGACTGCCAGCGCAGTCAGTGAGACCCTAGCGTGACTGTCTCGCCACATGCAGGGGAGGAGTGGAGAAGCAAAGTGATTGCCGACGGGTGACCCAGCGTGAGCGCTGAACGCGTATAAAAATCATTGCAGGCAGCTGGCGGCCTGGGGGACAAATGCTTTCCTGCCCTCCCCATCCTAGCCCGCCCCTGTGTAGAAGGAGAAATATGGGCTGTATTGTGTGCAGGGAATAATAGGGGCTCTAGTGTGTTCAGTGGGGATAGGAGTTACAGTGTATGCCTGGGAGAATAGGGCTGTAGTTCCTGGGGGGATAGGGACTGTGGTGGGTGCACTGGAGGAAAGGGACATTATTGTGTGCACAGGGGGATAGGAGCTGTAGTTGGTAGGGGGAAGGAAAGGTACTGCAGGGGGTGCAGGTGAGGATACGTGCGGTTAGTGCAGGGAAGGACTAGGACCATTCTAAAAATATATATATATTAAATATTTACAATTAAAGTTAATTTTCAACTCTCTTGGTGGCTGATGGGCTATTAATTTTGTCTGAAGGTGCACAGCATGCCTGCTGCTCTAGTGCACCCACTGATCTGGCACCAATCCATGCCAATACTCTGACTCATTACTTGTGGAAGCCCTGTGGGCTGGCCAGTGAGTGAGATCTTTGATCTCCTTACAAGCCATAAAATGTTGCAGCTCCTTGTTTGGGCCTGGGCTCTTTTAGTGCCTGCCCTACTTGGGCTGTTGGCTTTGGCCCGTGACCATCACGGCACAACAGCATTAGGTGGTCACCTAACTCACCTTATTAGAGAGCCACCTTTGATTAGGAGGTGTATGTTACAGACCTTGTGTCATGGCAGCGCTGAAGAGTAAATATTAACCGCTCTAAAAGCAATTAAATACAAGTAATATTTATGATAAATAATATGGAAATACATGAAAAAAATTTGAATATCCAGCAAACACAGGTTAGAGATTATTTAGCACATATGGCGTTATTTACAATACTTTGTAATTACACTATCACTTATTGTTACTTAAATATATTTCTGTATTAGGGTTTGGGAAGCAGGTTCAAGTTTTCCGAGCTGATTCGAATACTTTAAGGACATTTCTGGCTACCTTCTTGGAACATCAGGATATAGTAGAATCTGCTGCCATCAACAGCAAAAAGAACATTATAGTGACCGGTTCACGAGATGAAACAATCAGGGTCAGTATGGATCTATATGAAAATATCAGTGGGTAAATAGCGCATCAGGAAAGTGTTATCAATATAGCTACAAATAGACAAAATTGAAAATGGAAAATAACATATTGCTGCACAATGAAACAAACTACCTTAGTCCGTACAAGCAAAAACTGTTATATGCAAGAGAGACTATACTTAGAGTATACACACAGATATATATATATATATATATATATATATATATATAAACAAAATTTATTTATTTATAAAATATTTTACCAGGATAATTCCAACAGTCTAACAAATAGGAAATCTCAATAGCAATCCAGAGAGATATGTTATGGGACAAGTGTGTGATCAAGATACATAAGAATCACCCTAAGAAAAAATGCCAATGGAGATAACAAATGTCAATTAATGTTCAGGGTTTGATGGAATGTTTTTGTTTTAGGGGAAATAGGACATTGTCTGTAAACAAAAACAAAAAAAAATAATTATGTGACGTATATATAGGGCATTTCTAAAGGGACACAGTCACTTTATCTCCAATAAAGAATAAATAGCAATGTGTTGACAGATGTGCCCTTTTTTCCCCCAGGTATGGAATTTGTCTCAGAGAGGTATGCTTATGGACATTTTCTATGGAATGGGAATGCCGGTCACTGCATTGGCCATGAAAGGCAGCACGGTAGTGTCTTCTTCACGCAGTGCTTACTACCTAAAGTTGTGGAACCTGGATTATGATCAAAAACACAAAACAATACCTCCATTCCAAGACCTCAGTGGCTGTGTTACATTTTCAGATTCAGGAAACCGGGTGTATTTCCCAAGGAATGGAGATAAACACAAGATTGTTGTTTGGGACTCTGTGCAAGGTAATTGAGTTAAAACATCATTTGAAACACTAAGGAAGTGACAGAAAGTAGTAGTAGAAAACAGATACACTTTTGGTCGTTCACTAACTTGAAAACTATGGGGAGATCACTACTTGTCTTTTAGATTTTTAGTCTAAACTCCGTTTAAGCTGCTACCTTAAATTAACTTTAGATTTATGTTTGACAGTAGAGTGTTCCTTAGTAAGTTTAGAAAAAGGGTCCAACTTTGTAAAAGGACATTAAAATTACCTCTAATCCAGTGCCATCATCTCTAGTCCAATCAGAAGCTGTGCAGACCTATGGCAATTGCGGCACTCTGCCAATCCAGTGATTCTCTATGAGAGCATTAGCTCTGCTCGATGCCATGATGTTGGGTGTGATGAGACTTATCCTAATTAAACACCTGTAAATAAAATATCTGGTATGTGACTGAAAGCCTCCAGAAACATGTTTTAGACTAATATAAACATTCCTGTTTCTCAGAAACTGCAATGTTCTACATTGGAAGAGAAAATGGACAGCATCTATGCACCAAAGCCACTACATTAAGCTATAGTGGTTTTAGTGATTGTCTTTTTATGTTTTTTTGCATCCATAAGAATGCTGAGCTGTAAAACATAGGATTTAGGAGGGCAGCAGTTAATCATAAAGCATACAGAAGAACAAATGTGATATGTTGAGTGCTAAGGTAGGCTGAATGTATATTCAAACAATCACAAGGCAAGGGATGACCAATTAGAAGGTGTAAGAGTAAACAAATGAGTAATATGTCATTCTATTTTGCCAAGACTATGGAAGAATCAACTTGGATATTTACTTGTTTTAGAGACAGGGTAGGTAGGGGACACTCACTGCTCATGGTGTATTGGGCATTTCTTTATCTTGTTTGATAGACAAAGATTTCAGGCCAAGTGCTCAGGGACCCACCAGTAAAAAAAATTTGTAAGACTTGGGTTTACAAAGGTACAGAGATTTATACGCTGGGTTGTTGGTGGTATCTTACAAATTACAGAAGATGTATAATAAAGTCCAGTATCTTCAGCTTGGTATGTGTCGCCTTATGATTAATAAAGCAGCAAAATTAGGTATTTTGATATATATATTTAAACTGTACCTCATGATTGTGTTGCACAGAAGCTTGCATTTACTCCACAAATTTTACATTTAAATAATGTTTATATATAATCTATCCATATTCACTAGGGCGGATGGCTGATTTACTGGAAGCCTCTTCAGAAGTGACCTGCTTAGAAGTTGCAGAGCAGAAGAAGGTTCTTTTTTGTGGTTTGAGCTCTGGCACAGTGTTATTGTTCCCTCTGGACCAGAGACAAGATGTTGAATGCATACCCCCTCCTGACCTCAATTTGACTGTGCTGTGTTTGTCACTAAGCAAACATGAGAGTAGACTTGCTGTGGGTTACCATAACCTCATACTTCTCTTTAATGTTACCCAAGGAAACCCTCTACCAACACTGGATCCTATATGCTCAGTTCATCCAAGTTTCTCCAGCCCTGTGTACCGAGTAGCAGCCCTGGAAAATAGTCACATATTCTATGGAACAACAGGAGGGGACCTTTGTCTTTTCAAAAGTGAAGAAAATGAGAGTTGCTCGATGGAGGGTCACAAGAGTAAAATTACATGTCTGGCAATAAGTAACAAGGAATTATATGCACTTAGTGGCTCTGACGATGCAGTCCAACGTCTCTGGAACCTAAAAACCATGGACTGGGAACATGAGATGTGTTACAAGGTGACTAACCTTCCTTTCTAACCTGATATTTATAAGTATGTTATTTTAAGACCATCAAAATGTAAAAAAAACACCAAAAAACTATTTTAACAGAAATACATAAATCCGTCTGTGCATTTCTGTACTTCTGTGGCCTTGCAATAAAAATGAAACATTTAAAATAAAATAAATAAATACATAAAGCCACAGCCCTAATACTGAGTTCGACATATGAAATTAATGGAACCCTACCTCCCACTCAGAACAGGGTTTTACACTTGAGTGTGAATTGTCAAAGCATATTTCAAAACCACTGCCAAAACAGTTGTAGCATATAAAAAATATATATATTAAAGTATTTCAGTGATAAAAAAAAATTGCAACAAGCTCAATTACTGTTTTACTATTTTTTTGCTGATTATGTATAAAAGTAATTGCAAAGCAGCCACATTTTTAATATCACGTTAATACATTCTTGACATTCTGTTTCTAGCATTAAAACGACACTATAGGCACCCTGTCCACTCCATCTCATTGAAGTGGTCTGGGTGAAGTGCTCCTGTCCCCTTAACCCTGCAATGTAACATGCTTTCTGCATTTTCGCGGAGTTTAACTCTGTGAAATTACATTGAACGTCCTCACTCTGTGCATAAGGATGCCCAATGTCTTCAAAATCCCAGTTGGAAAGCATTTCTAGGAAAAGCTATAATGTGTGAGCAGCACTCACTGTACATGCACATTAAGTTCCCACATTGGCGTGACGTCGCTGGAGGAGAGGAACCTTGATGTTGGAAACAGGTAATTGAAAATGGGTTTTTACCCTTACAGCACAGGGGTGGCGCAGAGGGACACTATAGCATTAGGAATACAGTTTAGTATTCCTAACGCTATAGTGTTCTTTTAACTGCAGACTGACAAGAAAAAAGTTGCAATTTTACCCCTTGTCCTTCTTGCTCATGGAGCCTTTTTAAAATATGTTTAAATGTGTCAAACAAAGGTAAAAATGTCATTAAATGCATCATGCTTGACTGTTAGAAACTGTACCATTATTGAGAATTTAACATATTGTTTGTTGACAGCTATTGAAGCTATAGTTAGCAGAATACATTTAGTAAGAACTGAAATGGATGGATTTTAAATTAAGAGCCCCTACTCTTTTTTTAATACCCAGATACCTTCCAAAGTCTTAAAAAAAAAAAAAATCTGTGCAAAATGTTTCACCCAGACCTATTTGTAATGGAACTGAACAAAAAGAGGTTTCTCTGTGCTTTGGCTTTATGAGAAATATAACACATTACTCCTCATTTTCTAATTAGGGATTCTTTTTCAATGGTGTTGATTGTGCCTGCTTCTCCATGGATGATCACTATATTTATACTGGATCTAAGGATCGAGCCATCAAAGTGTGGGATGTTTTAACTGGTGAGCTATTAAAAAAAAACCCCATTTATTCTTTATCTGCTTTAAATTGTTAATATTTCATTTTTTCCCCATCTTTTAAATTCTACCACTTTTGTAATGTCCATTCTTCAATATTTTGCCTTCCCTAAACCTACTACCACAAACGTCTTGTATTTGTGCCACTTCCATTTCAGTAGTGAAACTAATTTAGGTCTAAATATTATCATTAGTTCCTAATACTGGACTATTACTTCAGCAGCACTGTGTAGTTAGTTGCACCTCGTGACACATTGACTTGGTGGGACACAATTTGCACAACGGATCTGAGACATGGTTCTGACAAACACAGACATCACACACACACACACACACTCTATATATATATATATATATATATATATGTGTATATATATATATATATATATATATACATACACACATACATACACACACATTATTATATATAATATTCATATTATACATTGACATGTATCACTATTTTATCCCATATTCACTTCTTCCCTCTTCTCCATCTCCACTTTGCCTCCTCCATTTTGCATTTCTTGCTGTAGCGTTACAGGTAAAATTTTATCCATGAATAACTCGTTTCAGAGAGTAATAATATAATTATAATTTCTCATAATCGAGTCCTGTTTAAAGCATCTCCGAAAACAATTATGACATCCCTATGTTGGGGAGTATATCTAATTTAATTTGTTGTTTTTTTAAATTTTGTGTATGCGATCTAGGTTCACTTCTTGCTGTACAGTATGTGTATGCAACCGTCACTCGTATTATACCTACTACCGATGGGTTCATTGGCACCACAAGGCTTGGATATATTATACAAGAAGAATTCCGGTGCCCAGAGATCATCAACCCTCAGTATAACCCAATACAGAACATCAAGGCTACCTGTACACTTAATTCCAAGAAACCTAAAGACAGAAACCATAAAGCTGTAACAACTTCCAAGCCAAAAAAATCACGAATTTGTCAAATTGTATAACTAGATCTCAGTAATGTCCTATATGATAACATCTGCATTTGAATGAAAATATCAGAATGGTTACTTTGTAGTTAATTAAATGATCCAGCGTTTATAAAATAAATATTTGCTGGGTTTTATGAAATTCCTTAAATATAAGCAAAACTAAAAAAGGCAGACAATTCTGTGTTTAGCCATATCTGAAAGATATGGGACATATCAGAGCTGATTTCTCAAAACAGTTGTTCACCAAGACAGAGGAGGCCTGCTGTATCATATAGCCTATATAACTGACAGAGAACCAAATATCAACAATATAAGATATGAAACTCAGCCAGCCTTTAAGGAGGCTGAGACTCAAGGAAGATGAATTTTAATTGGATATATATGCTAAAAGATAGCAAGTGTGAATATACATATCAAGACTGTAACTTGGGTAATTTAAAGGGTTACTCCAACCACCATGACCACTTAAAAGCATTTAAAAGTGGTCATGTTAGTAGGAATCTGTAAGTGTAGCATTTCTGCTTAAAACGCTGTGTGTTAGTGTGGGGCTACTTGCTCCCCTCGCTCATGTGCTGTAGGCAGCCCAGAACTCTTTTCTGGGTTACCTAATGTCATGCAAAAAAATTTTTTTTTTAAACTTTATAATGGTGGGGGGACCTAATTAGCAATGCCCATGGTATAGTAAATAAAGAAAAGGGTATACTTAGAAAGTTTGTATAAACCCTTTAAATTTTGCAGGAAAAAAAAAATGCCAAAACCTCCAACAAACT
Organism: Pelobates cultripes; assembly: GCA_933207985.1. NCBI lineage: Eukaryota > Metazoa > Chordata > Amphibia > Anura > Pelobatidae > Pelobates > Pelobates cultripes. The sequence goes on along the minus strand of OW240916.1, from coordinate 77,715,217 downwards.
ACTGAATGACCAGAGAGACCAGTTAAACGTTATTTAAAACGTTGCCCATCTGCTAAACACATACAGTATAGCCTTATATGGGACGCAGAGCATTCACAATGTTGTGTAATAAATAAAACAACTTTTTATATTAATAGTGGAGGGCTATCAATATAATAACGGGGTGGACTTAATGTTTTCCACAGCCTCCACCCATGGTAGAGGCTATAATAAAAAATAGACCGTGAGCTTATTGTTCCCCCAGCCACCACCAATATTTTAATGCTATGTTCAATATTGATTTTATAGATTACAAAGTTATATGATTCAATGCAATATTTTGCAATTCCGGATAAGGCTTTTATCAGCATTAACGTAATCTATTTGAACCAATTAAAATTTTATCGGGAGCCAAAAAACATTATCAGCTGGATTGTAATCAAGGCCAAAGTTAGCGAGATGAAGACTCAATGAGCTGTTATACCTGGAGGGTATTATTCTATTAATGTTTCTATTAATTATTTTAAATGTTTCATAGGAGAAGAGTGACATAACTGGATGCAGAAAATAGATTTGGCAGTGAATCAGAGACCAAGAAAAGACTAAGCATTTCTGAGGTGTACCAGTGGGTGAACAACATGTGGGAAAAAGTGAGAAGTCATAGAGATGTAGAGGCATTCAAACACCTTAGCATAAGTAATAAGATGAATGGTACTGAAGAAAGTAATGGTTTAAGTGAAAATAAATGGATTCGATTAACATTATCAGCAAAGAGGATGAAAACGTTGCAAGATTTGATGATTCATAAGCTGAAGTTTATCATAATAATAGTACTGGTTGTTTTATGTTTTACTTTAAACTTCTAGTTGAAATATAAGGGTGCATCTACCAGGCATACATATAGTGCCATCTTGTGGTAGAAGAGATAAAATCTCAGGGTTGTGTACTAAAGTGTGAACAATTGTGGTTTTAAAGTCAATCCCAAATTTTATGTAAAAATAACAAAACTGGAAAAAAAAGTTATTTTAAAAATTTGGTAATTTTGGCCTAGTATTTAGCATTGTACTTTGTACTTTCAGCAATTTACCCTCTACATTCCTTCAGCTGCTATTTTTCCTGGATGATGTACCTCGATCCCGTGTAAAACTGACACTCTAATACTTATTAAACCAAATACTCCTATTAATGAGCTACATTTTTATACAGGCCTATGCTATTGCATCAGGTTACTGTCATTTCTGCACTGTTCAAAAGAAGACACCAATATTAAACATATAAAACAGCGCAAAGGTCACTCGTTTACACTAGTTTAGGGTCACAATGATGCGACCTGGCAAAGATTATGTTGCATCGAATTTGTCCAGACCGAGGCGGAATTGATCTAAGTGCATCAATATGGAGCGATTACCAACAGACTGGGAATTTTGCTGGATTTAGGCAGTTTCAGTATTACAGCAAGTGGGAACAGACTGTGAACATGTCTGGATTGACACCTCTGCATCAAATTTGGTAAAGATTGAATATGAGTTAACAACTATTTAGAATACCCTGAAAAGTATTTAAGACCAAACTAGGTAATGGATTAGGGGATCTTAAACTACAAATTGAAGCCCACAAATGGGCTAAATTTTAGGTAGTACTCAAAAGAATTCTTTACAAAAAGTGTACCCCTTATCGCACCTGGTCTGGAACTTCAATACCACCATAATAGAGGCTACTTAAACATCATCTAACTCTAAGGCAACACAGTAGGCAACACATGAAACTAGTCTAGGATAATGAATCTAGAGAACCCTCTCATTGAAAAAGTTACCATCTTATCTCAAGGATATCCAACAAACATTATCTGTACTTTCTCACATCAAAGTACTGGAAAAAGTACATCTTGAAACTACAATGATTGATACCACACTTTATCAGAAAGCCAGTTCTTTAAATTGGTTGATATAATGGGATAGCTTTCATCCTCACTCACTTAGATGTAAGATACTAGTAAGCCAATACTTAGATCTAAGTAGACATTACACAATGAAGATTTTGAACGAGAAGAAACAATCTTGAGAAAACAGTTTAAAGCTTACTGAGCGGGCCTAAGATGGCTGCCTCACCCTTTTCAATGCTCCTATATCTCTCTAGCTAATAACTTAAAACAGGAAGTCTGACAAAAGACACTAATTCTACTTCTTTTCATTTGTCTCCTTGCTAGGATTAACAACTCTTCCATTTGCCTCATTTCCTGGTACTGCCCACCCCACTGCTCCAGGAGCCTACTACACGATATCCTGTCTGCAGACAGCCTCAGGACCTGCAGTACCTCTCTCTGCAACCCGCCTCCCCCCCCCCCGCTCATCCCCCTGACTGTGCTTAGAGTAATATTTTTGGTAAGCCGTAGAAGGTTGCCATTTTAGGGTGAAGATTGCTCATCACCGGATAGCAACCCTCCTCTGTGTCCTTCATCTAAAATTCCTTTATACTCCTGAAAGAAATCATTTGTAGGGCCTGATTTCAAAATTCTGTAGATATTATTATTGTCCAATACCCAATAAACCATACTGACGTAGCTAGCTGTAACGGGTATCCTATACTCCGACTGAGTATATCCATTTTAAATCTCCCGGTTCCCAAGTTGAAGCTGTGATTATAGCTCAGGTATTAGGGATGCGCATGGGTAAAAAATTTGGTTAGGAAATTCGGGAAAGTAAAAAGAATTTGCTTTGGTGTCACGTATCCTGCGTCTCCAGGTGACAAACACGGATATAATTACCTTCCTAAGACGAGTGTTGCTCGGCGGTCCTCTGCAATGATTCCTAGCATGACGATGGACGCCGACCGCTGTGGATCCACACTTTTATACTGCCCCACGTCCGTCCACGGTAAAGATGACGTTGACATGCGGGTGATTTCACGCAAAAGACGCACACGCACGTTTTAGGTTCAAAGGCTAGGTACGGCCAATCAGATCTGCAAGCGGGTTATTTAAACTCACTTATTCCTTAAGCTCATTGCCCTGTTTTGGTTTCCCTTATATTGTTATGGTGGGGAACTCCTCGGCGTCCTTTTAAGTATGTTTAGGGGAATTCCTCGGCGTCCTTTTAAGTACTTAAATTGACGCAGGGGAGTTCCCCTGAACATGCCAACTGAGGAAGCCTCTGCCATAGGGCGAAATGCATTTTGGACTGATTAGCCATTGAGCAGTATCTTCAAAAGGTTGAGAAGTCATATTTTGGACTTTTTTATTATACCATTTTATTTTTAACACACAGTGCACTTTATTTACCTTTTAATAAAGCTTTGTTGGAGAAAGGAGCTTGCACATCTCATCTTTATCCAAAAGCTGCTAAGGTTACCTAAGACCAGCAAGAAGAAGGATGGGGACATCCTATTAAGAGCCCCTCTGTGCTGTTCATGAGAGCCATATGCTAATTTGGCTCCAGGCTTGTGAGTACTTCACATTCACCATACTATTATACCAGTTTATTTGCCAATACTGTACCATGTTATTTTGCTTTGTTTTATAGATACATCAGACGTGTCCCACCTATTGTATGTATTTTAGGCTAGTATTCTGGTTATTCTCTGGTACGTTAAGTCCGGCCATTCTAAGGTCCTGTTAGATGTTATCCTTAGTCCTAGGTGTGACACTATTCTGCGCTGGATCAACTGTAATCCTGACATTCGGGAATTCGGACCAATGGCATTCAGTGCGATTTGCACTTCTGAATTACCGAACTTCAGCAATTCAGAACTTTGTAAGCATCCGAATGTCCGAATTGCATGAAACAAATTACTCGTCTAGTAAGTGGTTGTGGTGGAAATCCTGGGCAACGCTAACCACTTGCACATCTGTAGGGCTCCCAGTGCCCGGACTGCCACCACAACCACTTACACATATATAGGGCTCTGAGTACCAGGAATTATTGGTCAAGATTCCTGTCAGCATTTACGTAATATTCCCTCCCTCTCTCTTGTTTTGCCACTTTTCAGAAATCCGAAGCACTTTGGAACGTCGGCAATTCTGTTCAGTACAGCACTTCGGACATTCATAAGCATCCGATTGTCCGAATTGCACGAAATTTTGTCTGAATGTACATTCGGACCGAAATGAATTGCACATGTCTATCAGGTATACCCAAACATCAGCCAAGACTTGATGATGGGTACAAGAGGAATGTTTTATTATGCCAAGTGGCCAGATTATATTCAGCATGGGATCTACATTCACTTGTACAGTAAGCCCGCCCAGGCGCCTTTGTGACTGGGAGACAAGAGAGCTAACGTTTGCTTAATCTAATTATCTCCCACTAGAAGTACAAAATATTATACAAAATCCTCAAAATATACATAACACATATATGAACCCCCACAAGCATTATATCCTCGGATATCCTGGATTTGAAATAGTGGTAGCGGTCGGTCACTTGCGGGAGTTCAGAAACTAATAAAATGTCGAACAGTTCCCCTGGCACATAGGTAGTGATTGTTCGCCAAGTTCGTGCAAACAATCCTACCGAACAGCGCTCTCCTGTCATGTCGGAAAAAGAAGCAGGCGTAGACGCAGGATCACCGTGATTCACACGAGGATGTATCCGACTTTGAGTTCCATATGCTCGACGACCAAATGCCGCTGCCTGCGTTTGTGCGACAAGATGGCGTTTTGCACTGCACATGTTCAGTTATATGAACGGCAGCCACACAGGGAGAGCACTTGAGTTTGTGGTTATTTTATGATCTGTGTTTGGTAGATTGCAGCTCCCAAACTGGGGAAACGTGAATGGGGTTCGGGGAACGTAAGATACGAAATAGAAGGGAAATGTCTTCAACACAGGGAAAATAGTGAGTTTGTCACATTAGCAATGTACACAATGACTGTTGCCCCCCTAATCAGCCGGTTTCACAATAATCTCAACCTTCTTCTTCAATTATTCTAAAGCTTGTTGTTCTTTTTTGGTCAGATTGCTGTTAGGTTGGATGTCAAGTTCTTTTACATTCACCCTTTAAATCTCACTTTCAACTGCTTCTAGAAAAAGTTAAATATTGCAAAAATTACACATATAAGGTGTAAATTTGCTATTTGGTTTGAAGTCGGAATGGTTCAAAGGCCTCAGACCTTTATTCTCATCCAGAAGATCCAACAGTGTCTGCAAACTCATTATCACCATATGACAGGCCACAGGGCTTGTGTTTCCTCTCAATTCGAAGTTGATGAAATTTGTGCTTCGACTTCCAGGCAAAGAGATGCCATACAAATTTGTTAAAAACAGGGAATGACACTAAAGACCTTTCTCTAAAACTTTTAATTGGTGTATATCAATGTAGATAGAGTAATCACTCTGAATAGTCTGACAATTTCCATTTGAACAGTCTCTAAATTTTTTCTCTTTCTCCCTCTCCCCTTTATGTTGCGAAATGTATACCTCATCCTGCAACCTGGGCTTTCCTCCTGGGTTCCCAAATTTAAAAAAATAACTAACTTTTTTGAGAATACTGCAAGTATTAGTAGAATTTTGAGCCTGCAAAGAGGAAGCTGAGGTTGTGTTTGTACTTTCTCCTTATCATTATCTAAAGGTCTCAAGACGTTATCGGCGTCCTTGGACCACACATTGAAAACGGGTTTTGTTGATAGAAATCTTGCAATATTGGCTAAACTTGGAAAAACACTCTGGTATTAAAACGTTTCAAAAAGCCTCAGAAAATAATACTAAAGCTCAGAGTTGGTTGGTAGGCCATCTCAAGGGCATAACCGTAAATATATTTGACAACTATTAAACTCAGGCTCCACTCAGGGACCTGACTTTATAAGAGATATTACTTTTTAATATTACTTTGTATCAGACAAATTGAGAATATACATTTACCCTCAACTGAAACTATAATTCTAATATTATTAAATTTTTTGTCTTAAAGTTTGGAGTAAATAATTTGAAACTGGATTTATCCAACTCTACTTCCTAGGAGATTTGTGGGTAGTTTACATATATTTTTGGATGCTTGGGGTGCATAAAGTTTATTTTCTCTTTGACTAAGATCTCTTTCTAATGAGAAGTATAAGAACATTTGCTTATACTTAAATAAACTATCCCTTTACACTCTGGAGTTGTTTTAGTTTGTTAAAACATTTCCTATGGTATTTACTTAACCTCCACTCTAATGGTAGCTAAATTATATATGAACCAATATGCCAATATTCTCTTTAGAATTATTTAACCTTATGTACATTAGTGCGGCAGATATAGGTCGTTAACCTTTTTGAGGTTTTATGCCACAAGTGTAAGTTGAGAGATTTCTGTGATTATCGGTTAATTGACAACTAATTCTAAATATACATTACACTTCCACACGTTTTTCACTTAGGTATACCTATTTACTGCCAGATAGAAGAGACTCTGGTTTGGGAAGTACCAGCTGCGATCCCCGGATCCAAAAAGCGCAAGGAACCTCACCATCACACTTATTTGAACCCTTGTGTGTATATTTTTCTTTATGTAAATCCTTATATTTTGTCTTTGATTTATGTGAATTAGAGATTTTAAGCCATAAAATAAATGTTATGTTTTATTAGGGCTACCTCTTATGAAGCCAGGTCACTGAGTGGAGCCTGACTTTATAAGTTGACAAATATATTTTGGGTTATGCTCTTGAGACGGCCTATCAACCAACTCTGACCTTTAGTATTATTTTCTGATGCTTTTTGAAAATGTTTTAATAACTTGAAGATCAGAGTGTTTTTCCAAATTTAGCCATTGTGGATTTCTATCAACAAAACTTGTTTTATTCCTAGATTTTTAAAGCGGATATGCCGCCCACTAGGGACAACTCTATGATATTGATGGTGGTAGATCAATTCAGCAAAGTGGCCTATTTTATACTCCTAGCCAATCTTCCCATCTCAGCCAAGCTACACAAAATATCTGCGTGAGGTATTCCAGTTACATGGCATTCCCTAAGTCATAGTCTCTGAGAGAGGCTTTTAGATTGTTTGTAAATTTTGGAGGGACTTCTCTGTCACCCTATCACTGGTAAACTAATACTACCACCAAGCGTGCTAAACAGGTCTTAAAACAATATCTGCGCTGCTTTGTCTCTGAACGTCAGGAAAACTAAGCTGTCCTGCTTCTTGGGCTGAATTTGCTCACAACAATGCATCCCATACATCTGCCGATTGTATGTTTATTACAGCTACCATCTTGCAATCCTTCTGGCCTCCTTTGCCAACAAAGATGACTACGTTAGATTTGCATTAAGCCAACTAGCAGAGGGCCTGAGGGCAGAACCTGGCCACCATGAGAGAAAACGCTATGCTCCAAAAGAAGCATGCTGACAGACATCGTACGGCACCTCCCTTGTATCAAGTGGGTGATACGGTCTGGCTCTCTACCCAAAACATACATCTCAGCATCAGCTGGAAAATATAGCACCCCATTACATAGGCCCTAATAACACATTATATAATAAGGCCCTAATAAGATCTTGGATCTGACACTCAGGCAGTTTGTAACTTTAACCATTACACTGTTTTGTCATTTGTTCTCACATTGTGCACATATACTAAAGTAGCGATTTACATTAGCTTATTGCTTCCTTTTATCCTGTCTCTTTAGCAGTTAGCTGCAAAGGCAGTTAGGGTGGTTCAGTAGGGTTACCAGGGTGTTTCCTCTGCTAGCTGAAGTAAATCTTATGTTTCTCTTTTATTTTCCCTGTCTGTATGCACCAAGTATTAAGAGTTATTGGGCTTCAGACACCTCAAATGGGCTCATTTGCTTGACTCGGCTGTGTTTATTTAATTGGAATGTTGTATGTTATTTAGCTATTCTTTCTCTGAGGAGGTATATATAGACCTGTTGGAGACTTTACAATTATTGATTTATTTTACCTGTTACTGCCAACTAATCTAACATACATACAGTGGCGTACACATGACCCATGGGGCCCTGGTGCGAAAATTGATCCGTGGCCCCCCCCCCCCGTGCGCGGGCCGGACCGCAACACATGGCGGTGAGCACCTGGTCGCAGGGGTTACAGGGCTGCGACCCTTGCGACCGCGGCATGCACACACACTTAAAGGACCACTACAGACACCCAGATCATATCAGCTCAATGAAGTTGTCTGGGTGTCAGGTCCCTCTATTTTTAACCCTGCAGCTGAAAACATAGCAGTTTCAGAGAAACTGCTATGTTTCACTGAGGGTTAATCCAGCCTCTAGTGGCTGTCTTACTGACAGCCGCTAGAGGAGCACACTGAACGTCCATAGGAAAGCATTGAGTAATGCTTTCATATGGGCGGTTTGAATGCGTGCGCGGTCGCATTCGGAGCTGAGAGGCTGAGGGATCCCCAGCGCCAAGGGAGTCCGGCGCTGGAGAAAGGTAAGTGCTGAAGACACACACACTCTCACTTACAGACGCATACACACTAGCTAACAGACACACATTTACTGACAGAGACACACTCAGCGACAGACATACATTCACACTCACTTACAAAACATACACTCTCATTGACAAACACACACTCACTAACAGACATCAAACAGACTCACTAACACACACACTCAGTAAGACACACACACTAACACTCACACTCATTAACACTCACACTCACTCTAACACTCACACACACTCTAACACTCACACATGTTTTTTTTAAATGTAATCCCCCCAGCCTCCTTACCTTTTGGAGTGCTGGGGGGATTCCCTGGGGTCCAGTGATGGTGCTGAGCTCCTGGGCGGGTGGCCGGTCGCGCGAGGGAACACTCAGTGCTTCCTCTTCAGCTCCCTCGCGCGCCGCGTAGGGATGCCGGCGCCGGAAGATGACGTCATCTTCCGGCTCCGGTATCAGTGCGGTGCGCGAGGGAGCTGAAGAGAAAGTACTGAGTGTTCCCTCACGCGCCCGCCTGCCCGACCGGCCACCCGCCCAGGAGTGTGTGTGTGACAGCAGGGCCAGCCTCGGGGGGCCCTGAGGTGGCCGGCCCCTGGGCCCCCCAGGGGAAGAGGCTGGCCCTGTGGGTACATACCGGGTCGCAGGGGCGGCCGGGCCCCCTGCGACCCTGGTATGTACGCCACTGCATACATATATATATATAACAATAAAGTGTGGTGTGCTTATTAAAGGGACACACTGGCCATCAATACAACTTTAATGAATTTGATAGATTTTGGCCTCATTAATATGCTTTATTTTAAATTACATGTTGTGCATGCTCAAATCTTTATAGTTTTTGCACAAAGTAAATAAATGTTTCACAGAATTCTATAACATAAGCCTGCCTCCTTGACCACTGTATATAAATTACGCCAAAATCTATCAAATACACTAAGGTAGTGTTGGTGTCTGGAGTGTCCCTTTAAGTAGGTCTTTCTTTGACCAATTTTATGGTTTTCTAGTTAGACTTGTATTTAGACAGGCTAATTCATTATCACGTGGGAGGTCATCGTTATAAATTGTGTTACTTTTGTTTTATACAAGGAAACATGACTATCTTTATTTACCAGGTTGGATTAGCCACTTTATGATATTTTGGCAAGGGTCATTATTTACACGAAATAGGAAGAACAAACCATTGAAATATACATATCGATGGTGGAACGTACGATCACCGCCAGTGTAACGCAAACTTCATAGTCATGCGCCACTGGAAAACGGCGCACCAGAAGTGAAAATACGAAATGAGCTTCAGACTGACCTTGAATTAGAAAACGTGACAGGAACAGCTGAGAAACACAAGCAAACACCTCCTGGACCACCAATAAGAAGACACAAGAGCCATATATAAGGAGAGACTCAGGGGGAGGGTGGTATACTGCTTTCTGCATTGTGATTGTTTTATTTGATTTGTCACTTTGCTGGTTATTTTAGCTTTATTTTATTTGTTGCTAAAATCATTTGGAGAGTCCCTGAGGAAGTTCTTTGGGGTGAAATATGTAGGACTCCTAGCAACTAATTTTGTTTTTTGCTTTTATATACACTTTATATAATAAACAGTAGTCTTTTTTTCACCTGACATCTGAGTCCGGCTCTCCATACTCGCAGCGTGACTGCTAGGCGTTTTGGATTAGCCCCCCACAAACATCGGGGGAGGCACGCTTCTGCGATTTATTCTACATTATCTTGTGAGTGCAATTTATGCTTGCGCTTTTTTATTCATGTAATACAGTGTTGCGCTATATATGTTTCTTTGTGTTTCCTTATCTTATTTGTAGATCTACAGCCATATTCTCCATTACTTTTCCTGCTTTTCTACCATATAGAAAGCAATATAGTCTGGGATATTCCTGGAAAAGGCTACTATCACTATCTATTAAGATAAGTGTTTTGTCCATCACACTATTTATTTTGTTTATGTTGGATGTGTTTGTTTGTTTAACATACCTATCAGCTAATTGATATACATGAGCAAATGGCTGCATCATGTCCAACTGGGATGAAGATACAGACAAAACTAATATTGCGGAGATTCACCTCAGCGCTCTCTAACAAGGTAGGTATCAGGTTGAAGACTATACTGCACAGTTTAGAATGTTTAGATTGGACTCTGACACTAAGTGGAATTCTGCTGCATTCAGAAATCAGCCAGTTTACTAGCCAGTATATTTGTTTTTTTTCCATATGGGAATTGCTTTCTACAGGAATACCTGACTTGCCTCAATACTTGGATAAATCCACATTTTCTGTTACTTTCTTACATATGAACAATCTACCATGAAATTTGTTTATTTTCTTACTACTAACTGGCTAATTGATTTACAAGGTGAAGCAGCCTATTTTATTTAGCAAGGGCGGCTTCCTTTTTTTATTGTTCAAAATCAGATTCTGATTCAGACTAATTTAAAATAGACTGTTTTATCTCATTTTTGCCAATAAAAGTTTCTGCAATTTGATGTACTATTTTCCTGCTTGATCTGTAAGGAACAGGAGTGAATATGACTCATTATCCTTTAATGAGTAAACCAACTTAAAAGGAACAGTCCAAGCAACATAATCACTACAATACAACTTATCTAATAAAAGTTTAGTTGAAACTATTTTTATTGAAGCTAACAGGGTGTATAACCAAGACATGTATACGTGTTTGAGGCAAATGATACATACAACAGTTTTGGAGAAGCTCAAGATTCTTTTTTTAACCCCTTAAGGACTGGACTGTTTTTGCGATGTTGTACATTTGCGACCAGGCATATTTTTACACTTTTGTGGTGTTTGTGTTTGGCTGTAATTTTCCGCTTTCTCATTTACTGTTCCCATACAAATTATATATTGTTTTTTCAGGACAAAAGGGGCTTTCTTTACATACCATTATTTATATAAACTCATGTATTTTAATTTAAAAAAAATAAAAAAATATGATGAAAAATTGAAAAAAATACATGTTTTTTACTTTACTTGAAAAATCTTTTACTCATCTACAAAAGCGAATGAAAAAAACTGCTAAATAGATTCAAAATTTTGTCCTGAGTTTAAAAATACCCAGTGTTTACGTGCTTTTTTGCATGTTATAGGGCTATAGGTACAAGTAGGATATTGCGGTTTCAAAACATAAATTTTTAAAATTTATCAATAGTGACATTGTAACACTATTATCTGTCATAAATCTCTGAATAACACCCCACATGTACATATTTTTTTTAAAGTAGACAACCCAGGGTATTCAATATGGGGTATGTCCAGTCTGTTTTAGTCTTCACTTAGTCGAAAACACTGGCCAAAGTAAGCATTCATATTTGTTTGTGTGTGAAAAAAGTAAAAAAAACTAAATTGAACGCTAATTTTGGCCAGTGTTTGTGACCAAGTGGTTACTAAAAAAGACTGGACATACCCCATTTGCAATACCTTGGGGTTGTCTTCTTTTGCAAATGGTATGCCATCATGGGGGTAATTCTCATTCCTGGGCTACCATACGCTCTCAAAGGCAACGTGACCAACCTGGCCATTTTCAATGTAAAATATTTGACCCATATATTTGACCTTGTAACTTTCAAAAATGCTATAAAACCTGTACATGGGGGGTACTGTTTTACTCGGGAGACATCGCTGAACACAAATATTAGTGTTTAAAAACTGGAAAACGTATCACAACAATTATATCATCAGTAAAAGTGCTGTTTGTGTGTGAAAAATGCAAAAAGTCACTTTCACTGACAATATCATCGCTGTGATATGTTTTACTGTTTTGAATCACTAATATTTGTGTTCAGCGAAGTCTCCCGAGTAAAACAGTACCCCCCATGTACAGGTTTTAGGGTGTCGTAGAACGTTACAGGGTAAAATACAGTGCTAGCAAATTAAATTCTCTGGAATTTCGGCCTGGGTTGGCAGGCAGGTCCCTCAAATTGCAATCAATAAAATTATTGAATTATGTAAAAATATTACATAAATACGCACGTAGAATTTAAACATATATGCATATTTATATATTTGAAGTCTATGTGTATATTTATATAATTATGTAATTTTGTATATGGACGTATGAATATTTCTTATTATTTTTATATACATAGATATATATACAAATTCATTCTAAGTGTATTTTGATATAAATATATATATATTAATTTTAAAATACAGTTAGAATAAAATTTCATATAGCTATATAATTTTTTTTAAATTTTTTATTATTATTTAAAAAATTTTTTATTTAATTTAAATTATTTATTATTTATATTTTATAATAATATATATATACAATATATATAGTTATTATATATATTATATATACACGTGTGTAATTTAATTATAAGTGTATTTTTATATTAATATAAGTACATATTAATATAAAAATACACTTAGTATGGCATTATATATATGATATATAGACATATTATATAGATATAATATATGTCTATATATCATATATACACATATAATTATTATTATTTTTTTTTTTTATTAACACTAACTATTTTTTTTTTACTGATTTTACACTAGCAGGGAGACTGTCTGTCAGCACAGGCAGTCCCCCTGCAGGCAGACACATGGACACCTATTGTGACCATGTGATCGCTGTGTTAAGCGATCACATGGCCGCAGGGGTCCTAATCCACCACGGGTCATCGGTCGGCAACGCAAAAATGCCGATGACGGTCCTGAACCATCCTCGGTCATGAAGGGGTTAACAAAATTTCTCAAAACACCATCATCCTCCCAACAAACTCCTATGATTCATATAAATTAAAATGAATAATTTAATATCTTTTTAATGGGACACTATAGTCACACAGACCACTTCAGCTCAATGAAGTGGTCTGGGTGCCAGGTCCCTCAGGTTTTAACTCTTCACATGTAAACATCAGAGAAACTGCTATGTTTACATAGCAGGGTTAATCCAACCTCTAGTGACTGTCTTCCTGACAGCGGCTAGAGGTGCTTCTGCAACACTGGATGCAAAATTAGTGATTATTCTAGCTTTAGTGACTGAATAATCTAAATTTTATTAACGACAGGAGGCAAATATTTGCTTATCTTTCTTTACTCAACCTCCCAGCAGCAAAGAAATAGTTAACAATGATGTAAAACATTTAACCAATCAGTATACAAGCATAGAATATAGTGTCCTTAAGCTCCTCCCAAATCCTCTTTCTTTCTGTAGCCGAACGTGGTGTAGATCAACCGTGTAAACAATTAACGTTAAGAACTATGGACAAACAGAAACCATGTAAACAAAACTGTGCACTGCTGGATTCTTCACACTAGAAGGGAATAGAGAAGGATTATGAAAGTATGGGTTCTTGTACCAGAGAACAGTTTACCGATCTCCTAAGGTGTACCTTGAATCGGGATAGTTCATACAGATTGTCATAATTGAAGGTGTAATCGTTTGATGTAACCAGTGTGTAAACCTATGTCATATGATGTGAATATGTCTTATGGAGATGCATGGTTTAGTGTAGTCAAACTTACCTCGAAGGGTGGGAAAATATTTGCCTCCTGTCGTTAATAAAATTTAGATTATTCAGTCACTAAAGCTAGAATAATCCCTAATTTTATGGCAAGACAGGAGGCTTCATATTTGCTGTTTTAACGCTCCTATATAATAGAAGATACAGCATGTGGCATGGGTTTAAAATAAAAGGTTTGAAAGGTCGATTCCCTGGACCAATCTGCGGAAGCTACCTGCCCGGAAGGCCGAGGATGCGGCTGTACCTCTGACTGAGTGAGCTCCAAAGAAGGGGTCAATGCCTGCTTGGACAAGAATCCATTTGATCCATCGTGCGACAGTAGGAGTGGAGACCGGATTGTGCAGTTTGACGTAAGAAACCAGGAGAGGCCCGGTAGGTAGCCGTGGAGTCCATTAGTTTTGTACAGAAAGTAAGGGTAGAAAACTGAGAAGAATTTTTTTTAAATGATGTTAAATTTGCCCCCTTCAGGTGTAAAACTTACAGCATGAAGGTCAAATGCTTGTATATCCGAAACTCTACAAAAAGAGACTAGGCATAGAAGTAATGCTATAAGAACAAAGGGGGTGGGGGGGAGAGTCAGCGCTAAATAACAAGAATATAAAGCAGCAACCCAAAAAGGGAATCCCTCAAAATCCTTAATAAAATAAGCTAAAAAGATGTGAAGGGGGTAAGGGCTGCGCTAAAAAGCCTGTAATAATAGACTAATAAAATAATGACCAGACCAAATGGTCTAAATGAATAAAACACCAACAGATAAACCTATATACGTATAGGAGACAGTGAGGAATAAATCTCACTTAAAACAACAGAATAAAAATAAATATAAATAAATAAAAATAAATGGCTTTGCCATTCCAAGCTTCCATGTTGTGTAGCCACCAGTGGAGTTCTATGCGAACTTCGTCTGTGAGGGAGATCAACTGCGTATGAAGTGGACCGATGTAGGTAGTACGTTTTGAGCCGCTGCATGGCTCGATAGTGTAATGGTCCTGGTTAAATAGCCTGGATGGAGGCTGACAGAAGGCCTATGGTATGTGCCAGATCGCATAAGCGAATGTGTTGGGATGAGAGTAGTTTGCGGATGTCTCTCTTTATGGACTTTATCTTTGTGGAAATCAATTGTAAGTTCGCTTGTATGGAATCGATTGGAAACCCAAGGAATTGAACCGGCTGTGAAGGTTCCAAGGCAGATTTCTGGAAGTTTATGACAAAACCTAGGTTTTGTAGCAACGCAGTTGTCATGTCTGTTTGTTGGCGGAGTAGAGTTGGGGTCTGAGCCATTATCAGAATGTTGTCTAGGTAGATAATGGACCGTATCCCCTGCGATCGGAGTAGCACCATTACGGGTTTCATTAGTTTGGTGAAACACCATGGTGCTGAGCAAAGGCCGAAAGGCAGGCATGTGAACTGCCAAATCTCCCCTTGCCAGAGAAACTGAAGAAAGGCTCGATGGTTGCAAGCTACAGGGACTGTGAGATATGCGTCCTTGAGGTTGAATCTCGGGATCCAGTCTCCCACGCAGAGGAGGTCCCTTAGAAGATGTATGCCTTCCATCTTGAAATGTCGGTATCTGACCTTTTAGATTGATAATAGGGCGAAGATCTCCTGTCTTCTTGCGAACCAGGAAGATGTTGCTGAGGAATGTGTGTGGGAAAGGCGATCTTTCGATCGCTCATTTTTCCATTAGTTTGTGTAATTCTACTTGTAATGTGAGGTCGTCTGTCGTGGTCATTCTCAGAGGTGTGGGTGGTGTATCCTGAGAAAGAGTGGAAAGGAAGTCTATTTTGAAACCCTTGACTGTGTTTAGGATCCATAGATCCTGTGAAAGTAACTCTCACTGCTGAAAAAAATGGGCTAGTCGGCCTGCTATAGGAATATTGAGAGAAAAAGGGATTACTACCTGGAGCAGTGCATCTGTGTAGGGAGGCAGATCCAAGCCCTCGTATGGATCCCCTGTTGGTGAACAACTTCCGGTGGTATGGGCGAGTAGTTCCCGAGCTCCAATAGTTGTCCGTGGGACAAGGCCTTTAGCCTGTGAGACTGCTCTGCTGGTTGTTTGGGCCCTGCTTGGATAGGTCTCTTATAAAAGAGACTCCAAAAAGTAAGCCATTGGCTTCAGGTCCCAGTTCTCGGGATAGCCACGTTGGCATTACCTAAGAAGCATAAAGCTCTCTGGGCCCATTCTCGCATGGTGTGCGCATCAAGTTCTCCAGTGGTAATAGCTTCATCAGCTACAATTTGCACATGAGTTTATCTTGGGTAGATTCGAGGCCTTGTTTAATGCCCTTACGAGGGTCTTTGCCAGTTCTATTGAGGACGTTACTAACATGGGATCGAATTCTGGCATCAGAGACACTTTGTTGGGTATGGTTGGCCAAGGGCATTCGGCTCTGAGTTTGGCACGTACTTCTTTATCTAGGGGCTTCCGTAGCCACATTTTATAAAAATTGTATATGTGGGCAGGTGGGGCCCATTTGGCCGAACGAGGGTGTTTAATCCAAAAGGATGTCTGATTCGTATTCTTTGGTTCTAGGCCTGAATTTGCTTTATTTTCAACGTAAGTTCAATGTAACAAAATCCGAGGTAATAGTTATCAACCATAGAGGTAGAACCCTCTAAACGGTCTGAGGTGGCTCGAACTGGACGGGTGGATGAAAGTTTAAGGGACTTGTCGGGAGCCTTGCCCTTTCCTGCTGATGCACTATTCCCTTTCCAGGGACGTTTATGTGAAACCTCCTCTGTGTCCGAGGACTGAGAGTCAGAAGGAAGATGAACAGTGGGATGAGCTTCAGCAGAAGATTTGTCATGAAAGGCTGCTAAGGGATAAATTCCGTAATGGTGGAGATAAGCCATGTGCGCAGTTCTTGCAAAATAATGGGCTCAGCTTGGTCAGACATGTTTGGCCTGTTAACAATGTCTAAATAAATCAAGGAGTTATGCAGTTAGTAGGGGTCACCCACTATGTAATAGAGTAACTGTAAATGCGGCAGTATAGCAGTTAGTGGGTTGGCCACTAACCTATATTAAGTGGAATAAACCACAATTGATAATAACCACTGGAGTTGGGGGGGGTCACCAAAATACTTCTTAATAAAAATATAGAGATATTTGACACCAAATATATAAGCACAAGTCATAAAGTATATTCGTGAAGCAGCTTGGAGCCGTTCACGTTGTCAACAACAATGCCGAACAGACGATACACTAACTGTCGCAAAAATGGCAGCTATCAAGAAAGGGCGGGAACGACGCGCGTCTATGTACAGACGCGAATAGGCGGAGGTAGGAAAAAGGCGGGAAACCTAACCGCGGCTCTATAGGAAATAGAGTCCGCTGTAGAAAAGATTGGTCTGCGGTCTCTCTGAAGAGAGAACCGCGGCCAGAGGCAGTTAACAAGTCTGGCGAACCTCCATGATTTGAGCGGAGGTCGTTCAAATATGTAAACAGATAGTATTATTCACATAGGAGCCTGTTATAAGGTGTATTGATGTTATGAAATATGATGTAAATGACTGTTAGTGTTCAGGGTTATGTGAAAATAATTATTAGGTGGTGAAGGGAAAAATAAAACATGTATGATAATAGTAAAATAAAGAGTGTGATTAGAACTGTACAAATATAGGCAATAATATAGACAAGTAAAATGTATAAATTTGCCTATACTAAAGCAATATAAATGGAATAGAGTCACCTGGGAGGCAAGCAGCGAAGAAAGAGGATTTGGGAGGAGCTTAAGGACACTATATTCTATGCTTGTACACTCTGATTGGTTAAATGTTTTACATCATTGTTAACTATTTCTTTGCGGCTGAGAGGTTGAGTAAAGACAGATAAGCAAATATGAAGCCTCCTGTCTTGCCATAAAATTTGCATCCAGCGAGCAGAACGTCCATAAGAAAGCATTAAGTTTTCCTATGGACTATTAGAATGTGCGTGCGGCTGCGCATGCGCATTCTGCTCCACTCGGGAGCTGACGTCGGCGGGGGAGGAGAGGTCACCAGAGCCGAGGGAGCCCGGCGCTGGATAAAGGTAAGCTGCTGAATGGGTTTTAACCCCTTCAGCGCCACGGGAAGGGGACTCTGAGGGTGAGGGTCCCCCAAGGATGACATAGTGTCAGGAAAATGAGTTTGTTTTCCTGACACTATAGTGATCCTTTAACCCCTTAACGCCGTTACAGCGTTCTATGCCATCCCGCATTAAATGGGCTTTAAAGCCGTTGCGGCGGCATAGAACGCTGTAACGGCTTTCAGCCTCAGGAGCCTACAACTACTCACCTCCGCCGCGATCCTCTTCTGAAGGGCTGCCTGACAGCCCACGCAGCCCTCCCCCGGCAAATGTGGCCCCCTATAGCTGGCTGTGGATCTGCCAGCAGTGGGACTGTCTGAAATGTCTGCTGGTGGGAAATGTAAAAAAAAAAATGATTAAACATGTTTAAAATTAATTAAATGTGTATATATATATATTAGTTAATACAATGTTAAACAAAAATCTGCACACCAGTCAAGCCATAAGACTTGCTTTTCCCACAGAAATCCCAAATCTGCAGTGATGTTAAAACCGCAAAGGATTCTGGGTGGGCAAATGCAAATTAGTTTAACAAAGAATCACATTTTTGCCTCATTCCATTTTAAACATGGATTCTTTTTAATCTGTGTTTGCAGTATACAACTGCTTGGAACAGAATTTAGGAAAAGATGCAAAACCAGTGAACCACTCATGGACAGCTGTTTCGTTGTTAATGCAACTCTTAAGCATGAGGTTGGTTACTGGTTTGCTTATTGAGGCTTGGTAGTGCTTGGGAAGCAAAATCCAATTAGGTTATGGTATATATAATATATATATATATATATATATACACACACACACACACACACATCATATGTATATATGTAACGTCATAGTGTATTTTAATATTAATATAAGTACATATATTAGTATTAAAATACACTTAGAATGACGTTACATATATATAAGATATATATAATACATCTATATATTTTATATTTATATATACACATAATTACAATATATAAATAAAATAAAATATTTTTATATTTTTTACAAAATTTAAATACATTATATTTACATATGTAATTTCATTCTAACTGTATTTTGTTATTAATATATACATATATATAACAAAATACACTTAGAATGACTATATATATATATATATATATATACATATATATATATATATATATATATATATATATATATATATATATATATATATATATATATATATATATATATATATATACACACACACACACACAAAATTTTATATATAATTACATAAATAAAAAAATGATGATGATCTTGATAAAGACCCCAGGTGGGTCGAAACGTCGATTTTTTTCGCACAGATTATGCTTTGGTAAGCATTTAATAAAAGAAACTTGTTTTTTCCTTATGAAGTCCTAGTGTGCTCCCTTTATCTATTTTGTTATATAATTACATAAATAACTACATAAGTGTACATGTAGACTTTAAATACAAATATACATATGTATATTAAAATTCTACGTGTATATTTAAGTAATATTTTAACATAATTATATGATTTAATTAGTTAAAATTTGATTGACATGCCTGACAACCCAGACAAAAAGTGCAGAGAATTTGAATTGCAAGCACTATATTTAACCCTGTAACTTTCCAAGACACCATAAAACCTGTACATGGGGGGTACTATTTTACTCGGGAGACTTCGCTGAACACAAATATTAGTGTTTCAAAATGGTAACTTGCATTACAACAATAATATTGTCAGTAAAAGTGCCGTTCATGTGTGAAAAATGCAAAAAACTTCGCTTTTACTAAAAATATCATTGTTGTAATACAAGTTACCATTTTGAAAAACTAATATTTGTGTTCAGCAAAGTCTCCTGAGTAAAACAGTACCCCCCATGTACAGGTTTTATGGTGTTTTGGAAAGTTACAGAGTCAAATATAAGGCTTACATTTCATTTTTTTCACATTTAAATTTGCCAGAGATTGGTTATCTTGTCTTTTGAGACCGTATGTTAGTACAGGAATAAGAATTACCCCCACGATGACATATCATTTGCAAAAGTAGACAACCCAAGGTATTGCAAATGGAGTATGTTCAGTCTTTTTTAGTAACAACTTGGTTACAAACACTAACCAAATATTAGTTTTTTTGCTTTTTTCACACAAAAACAAATATGAATGCTAATTTTGGCCAATGTTTGTGACTAAGTGGCTACTACAAAAGAATGGACATACCCCACTTGCAATACCTTGGGTAGTCTACTTTTGCAAATGGTATGCCATCATGGGGGTAAATCTCATTCCTGGGCTCCCACACGGTCTCAAAGGTAACATTACTAATCTGGCAAATTTCAATGTGAAAAAGCTGAAAAATGGAATGTGCTATATTTGACCCTTTTAATTTTCCAAAACACCGTAAAAACTGTTAATGGGGGCTACTGTTGTACTCGTGAGACTTTGCTGAATCCAAATATGTGCTTTATTTGCAGTAAAAGCTAACAGTATTATGACATTTACAGCTAAAATGTGAGGCGGAACTACACATTTTTTAAATTACTCAGTTTTTTTTTTTTATCTTATTCATAATAAATTATGTTTCATATATAAATATTTGATATGAAATGAAAACCCTGTTTCTTCTGAACAAAATGATATATAATAAGTGTGGGTGCATATAATATGAAAGAGGTGAATTACGGTTGAACAGACATATAGCGCAAATTCCAGTTTTTGTTTACATTTTGTTTTGATCAGAACGTATACTATTGACTCCGTCCTGAAGGGGTTAAGTTATCAAGAAAATTAATCCTTTTTCCTTTCACCTGCCCATAAATTTAAATCTGAAAAAGTCCAGTTTAGGCAAATTGTGTCTTACGAAATTAGACACAAAATGGACATACAGTTAAGTATGCTATTACTCATGTTTATCTTTTGTTAATCTCTCTTTTGAGTATTACACCAAATAGAGATGCAAACATTTTATTTTTTATATTTATTTTTAAATTGATGTGAGTGAAAGTTGCCAAAGGCAGAGTGCTATCTAACAAGCTTGCATAATTTTAACCAGTCACCCTAATTCTCATGGGTATATTGTTTTTATATTTATTATATACACAGTATAACACCGTATGGCCATATTTCTTGTCTCCTTTTCCCATATCTATTGATGTACCCCAAAACTAAGGAGTGAGTATACAGTTGTAGAAGTTTGTTCAACCACATCAGTGCTTTCTAATTTGAGGACCAATTCATTTGATTTATGTTTTGTGAATGGGTGTAGGTGGAAAACCCCATATGTGTTTTAACTGCTGTTTATATAATTACATAATAGATTAACCACCTTTATCACATTCATTTTTTTTGCAAAAAACAAAGAACGATTGATTATGGGGATGTAGTGTATGCACCTGCATCGCAAACCCACCTTAATAAACGTAATACGTTATATAATTCGTTCTGCCACTTTGTACTAGAATGTACTAGAATTACTTTACCCACCTTTGTGACATGTTAAAAGAGCTACACTGGCTATCGCTGGAATCCCGACGCCGCCTTCATCTTTCCATCATTATGCATAAGAGCTTTTCTGGGAGGCTCCCACCCTATCTAAGTAGAATGCTCTCCCCAGCTGTTCCCACCTCCTATAACCTCCGATCCAATACCAGCACGATATTACGCATACTGCAATACAAAAAAGAAAGTGGCCAGTACTCATTTTTCCTACAGAGCAGCGCAACTATGGAATAACCTCAGGGACACAGTCAAATCTTCATTCAATCTAAAATCTTTTACGATATCTATGGCAACATACCTCAATACAGAATGCACCTGTCATGATTGACTATATTTATTGCCTATTATGTGTTAAATTTATATATGTGTGTATGTATATATATGTTTTTTGTATGTTTTGTAATATTGTATCCTATTGTAACAATGCAATGTTTTGTGGACCCAGGAGATACTTGAAATGAGAGGAATCTCAATGTATCCTTCCTGGTATAATATAATATATATATATATATATATCTCCAAGTTAGATAATTTATCATAACTACCTAAAACTAAATGATAAACTTCCCTTGATAATGCGTACAATTTCAAATGGAAAATGTTAGTCCAAATTACCTGAAGCAGAATTTGACTTGGCTCAATGTTCATACAATTTGGGCTTTAACCTTGACATTGACTTGGAATCCCTGACACTTTACCCTTTTAATGAAAAGCCCTGCTATGCAGCCAGTCATGCTGACACCAAGTACACTCCATAGGAAAACACGAGCCCTCCCAGAACGTAAACCCCCTCTAATTACTTAGTAAACACTGCCTTTCTGTCCCCCTCTCCTGTACACTATTTGTCATAGCAGCAGCAGTAGTAATCGCCCCCAATCCCTGCTTCCCCTCATTGCTCTGTATGCACGCCATGTTGCTCTACCCATCCCTCCTCCCCCTCCTCCGTGCGTGTCAGCTCTGCGCCATGACGTCATGTGACGAGCAGTAGCGGCCGCGGCGGCGGATTTCCCGTCGTGCTCCGGGTCAGTCTAGGAGGCTGCGACCAATGCACCGTGTCACCGGCTTGGGGGACAATGACAACGGATCCGGTAAACAGGAGGACCGGGATGGAGGGAGGGTGTGCGGGATAAGGAAGGAATCCGGAGCCGGCAATACAGGGAATGCTATAAACAGAGAGAGAGAGAGAGAGAGAGAGAGAGAGAGGAGGGGGGTAGTGTAGGAGACAGAGGGAGGTGGAGAGAGAGACACATAATAAGAGAGGATGGAGAGTGGGGAGAGGAGCACACAATGCTGTGTACACACAGAGAGAGAGAGAGAGAGAGGACATGGATTGGAGGGCAGCACTGGGGGAGGGGGAGGGAGAGAGGGTGTTAGTATGGAGGGAGGGAGGGAGGGCAGATCTGCATTGCAATGGGGGGAGAGCTGGGCAGGCAGGCAGGCATTAATGGGATTTAGACAGGAAAAGCAATGCGCCTGTGAAAAGTATAAAGAGATGTCAGATCATAACAATAGCAGACTGCTGTGCACAGTGCTTCTTAAAGGGTTAATGTAATATGAACACAGAGCCCCATAAAGGGTTAAGGTAATTGGAGCATAGTGTCCTTTATTAGGGTTAAGGTATTTGGACCACAGTCTCCTTTAAAGGGTTAATGCTATATGTACACAGATCCCTTTTAAATAATTAAGGCAATTAGAGCATTGTGTAATTTAAAGGTTTAAGGTAATCTGAACACAGAGCCCTTTAAAGGGTTACGCTTGAATGCTTATACTGATGTACAGGTCGCACTTCTAAAACCATTATTATTATTATTATTGCCATTTATATAGTGCCAACAGATTCTGTAGCGCTTTACAACATTGCACTCTGACTATTCTTCTACTGGCGTTATGGGCTATGAAATCTTGCAGTGTTCACATTTGCTTGATGTTATATAGGATACAGTCAAGTTGCTATAGTTTTGTCTCATTATGATAAAAGCACAGATTAATGTACCATTTTTTTTTTTTTAATGTATTCTCAGCAGCACTGGCTGAATTTCAGAGGCGATAAAGGGCTGCTGATGCGATACTTCGCCAGTATATTAACTATGAAAGCATGTGAAAGATCGTATAGTCAGAGGTATTAAAATGCGAAAGGGAGTTCTCATAGAGATGGGGACATTATAGTCATCAAAACAACTTAATTTTGAAGTCTCACTGCTCAATTATCTGGCATTTAGGAGTTAAATCACTTTTGTTTCTGTTTATGCAGCTACACCACCTCTGGCTGTAACTTGTGCAAAGACCAGCAGGCTATAAACCGTGCAGAAGATGAGAAATTCTAAATCAAACCGACTGCACAGTAAAGGAAGCGTAAACATTAGATGACTCTTTACAGGAATTGTTTTCAGAAGGCTGTGTAAGTCACAAGCAGGGAGGTGTGACTAGGGCTGTATAAACAAAGTGATTGAACTCCTAAATGGCAGACAATTGGGCAGTGAGATTGCAGATGTATGATCCATACACCCAAACTGGTTCATTAAGCTAAACTTGTTTTGGTGACTATAGAGTCCCTTTAAGGCATATAGAAAGTCCTGCGTCCTATTTGGTCATCCTTAATCATGGGTTTTATATAGTGGTGGAATGCATTGGGTTATGTATTGTTAAATATGTAAATTCTATTAAGATGTTATCCTCCAGTAGAAAGTTAATTGTGATAGTTTATAGAAGTGTTAATTATTGTATAGTGTGTTTTATACAGAACCTTGTTTTTACGTTATTTTTA
This sequence comes from Pelobates cultripes, assembly GCA_933207985.1. Classification (NCBI taxonomy): domain Eukaryota; kingdom Metazoa; phylum Chordata; class Amphibia; order Anura; family Pelobatidae; genus Pelobates; species Pelobates cultripes. The sequence goes on along the minus strand of OW240916.1, from coordinate 77,691,057 downwards.
CCTGTTTCTTCCACATGCTAACAAGATATGGAAATATTTTTTCTTTATCTATGTAGTAATGTTTAAAAACGTACTAGCTAGTACACACAGAGTGCCGTGGATCATGTTATCCTGAATGTGCCACTTTTTCATTGAATTCTTCTGGAGAAGCCATCTTACCTGCTAAGAGGTATTACAATTGGAACCAAAAATGTCAAATGTCAGTGGAGGAGGGAGTTGTAAACCAAACTCAAACAACTGGTGTAAATCACAAGAAAAGCTTCCTGTACATGTAAGTAAGCTAAAAAAAATAAAATTTTACATTACTAAATTAAATACTTTCAACTATATCTTAACACAAAATTGTTTATTTCCACTGAGTGCCTGTAATTGTCACACATTTAAAGGATCACTATAGGTTCAGGAACAGAAACATGTATTCCTGACCCTATAGTGTTAAAACCACCATCTAGCCTCCCTGGGCCACTCATGACTCCATGAATATAGCAAAATCTTACTGTATTCAAGCCTGAAGCTGTAACTCTGCATGCTGTTTGTTTAAGAAAAACAAGCAGGCTGCTGACATCAGAAGTGGTAGCCTGATCCAATCACAATGCTTCCCCATAGGATTGGCTGAGACTGACAAAGAGGCAGACCAGGGGCAGAGCCAGCATGATTTAAACACAGCCCTGGCCAGTCAGCATCTCCTCATAGAGATTAATTGAATCATTGAATCTCTATGAGGAAAGTTCAGTGTCTGCATGCAGATGAAGGAGACACTGAATGTTCGGATGCATTTTAGGCAGCCATGACCCAGGAAGGATCTCTAACAGCCATCTGAGGAGTGGCCAGTGAAGTTATGACTAGGCTGTAATGGAAACATTGCATTTTCTCTGAAAAGACCGTGTTTACAGCAAAAAGCTTCAAGGTAATGATTCTACTCACCAGAACAAATTCAATAAGCTGAAGTTGTTCTGCAATAGAACATAAGAAAGATGCTAATATTTTGTGGTACTTTTCAATTAGCTATTCACTGCTTGTGTAATTTGCAGCATTCGACAAGTAATTCTTGTCCCCCTCCACCTCATTCATTCTCACACATTATGTCTCCCTTATATGTCCCTTCCACCTGTCCCCTCTCTCTAATTTTTGTCAAATCTGCATCTCACTATGATTTAGTTAGTACTCTCTCTGTTTGTTTCTTCACAAATCCTCATGGACCAAGGGTTGGCCTGCCCACTTGCCCAAAATCCCAGCCCTTTACTCTTCTTTCTTACTGCCCTTAAAGGGACACTCCAGGCACCCAAACCACTTGTGCCCATTGGAGTGGTCTGGGTGCCAACTCCCACTACCCTTAACCCTGCATCTGTAATTATTGCAGTTTTTATAAACTGCAATAATTGCCTTGCAGGGTTAACTCCTCCTCTAGTGGCTGTCTAGTAGACAGCCATTAGAGGGCACTTCCTGCTTCATAGCACAGGTTTTCTGTGCTAGAGCTTCGCTGGTCATCCTCACGCTGTGTGAGGACCTCCGGCGTCGCTCAATTCCCCGTAAGAAAGCATTGAAAAGCATTTTCAATGCTTTCCTATGGAGAGCTCTAATGCGCATGCGCGGCATTAGGTCTCCTCAGCCGTCGGGCGGGATCGATCAGTTTCCCCCACCGGCTGACGTGATGAATGGGAGGAGCGGCGGCAACCCGAAACCACCGCTGAGGGACATGGGAGTGGGTCTCAGGTAAGTCACTGAAGGGGTTTTCATCCCTTCAGCAACCGGGGATGGGTGGTGGGAGGGAGAGGGGACCTGCAGTGCCAGGAAAACGGATTGTTTTCCTTGCACTGGAGAATCCCTTTAAATCATGTTGTTCATTTGTCCTACTTACATTTGTAAATGCTGTTTGCTGAATAAATTGAATTACTCTGCATTATCTTTAAAATAAATAAATTAAAAAAAAATATATATTTTTTTTATTATTATTAAATTCATCAGTGACAGTGTAGTAGAGTTCCTATCCATTCTTTCCATTTACTTCTTCCTCTACGCATAACATAAATAACACAGAACACAACTAGTGGGTGGCTAACTGAAAACTAACACATTTTGTTTACTTTAGGAAATTGATTATTCAGTAATGGGTGGGGAGAGCAATAAGCATATAAAGCATTAGAGGTAAATGTATCTCCATGGAGTACTCTATGGTTAGACAATTACCTTGCTCCCCCAGGTGCCTACAATTCGACCCCTTATCACAGATAAAGCTAAAGGGGTGGTTCCCCTTCAACATTATCATTTTTGAAACCATCATTCTCAGCAAAATAATACTGCCCATAGTCTGATGGCATTCATGGGTTAATGCTTACATTGCATCATTTTTAAATATTCCTAACTGTATAAACACAGACCCTGGAAAAGTATTTTAGGTTATGAATAAACTGGCGTTGCAGTTTGAAATTGACCTCTGAAACAGATTTATTTCAATTTTAAATAATAATAGTTCTATGCATAGTAGTTATGACATGCTTATTATGTAATCTTTCAGGTAGAGGATGCTCTGTCTTACCTGGACCAGGTAAAAATCCGTTTTGGGAGTGATCCAGCCACATACAATGGATTTCTGGAGATTATGAAGGAATTTAAATCTCAAAGGTAAAGTTAGAATGTTTTGTCTTATTGAATTAAAAACTCCATAAGGATTGAACATCATTTATTATGAACCAACAAAGTTCCCAGCATTGTTTAATTTTAGAGGCTATAAAAATGCCATATGATCTGTTAAAGGAACACTTTAGTGTTACAAATACAAGTTTGCATTACTAAGGCTATAGTATTCCCCCCCCCCCTGCCTTCCCCCCATATAAAACGTAAAAAAAAGATTTACTTGCCTTGCTTCTAGTGCCAAGACTCAATACTTGCAGTCGCCATCCCCGGTGTCATTTGAATAGTATATAAACTTGATTTACATTACCATAAGCAATTTTGAAAGGATTGCCGATGTGGTTAAGTGAGTTTGTTCTGTTTTTTTTTTTGCAGTATTGACACTCCTGGCGTAATCCGTAGAGTCTCCCAGTTGTTCCATGAGCACCCAGATCTAATGCTTGGTTTTAACGCTTTTCTACCACTTGGTTATAAAATTGAGCTTCCGAAGAATGGGAAAGTGGTCGTACAGACTTCTCTGACCAGCCCTGTGAGTAATCAAGAAGAGTATTGGATTAGGGGTAGGGGTAAAAACAGCTTTAAAAAAAAAAAAAAAAAAGCTAACCCCTCAAACTTCAAGGTTCTACCACACATTTATTTGGTCCATTATTTTTTATTATATCACTTTAATATTCAAGGATATAATATTTCAATGTAGGGTAATAACTGCTTGATCCAAGGATAAATCTGACTGCCATTCTGGGGTCAAGAATGAATTTTTTTTTCCTTCCTAGCTTGTTGCAAAATTGGAAGTGCTTCAAACTGTTTGTTTTTTTTGTCTTCTTTTGGATCAACAGCAAAAAACAAATGTGAGGAAGACTGAACTTGATGGATGCAAGTCTTTTTTCAGCTATGTAACTATGTAATAACTGATTTACAATATGAGTCTTTTTCTGTTAACATTAATTGTACGCAGTTTTGTAACTATTACTCATTACATATTAAAGAATTATTTATCCCCCACATAACTGCAGGTCCCTTCGGATGTGGCCACCAGCTCTTTGCCAAGCAGCCGTGCTACGCTGCCTACTGCACCAGAAAATTCTCATAATGAGATAACAGAGGAAGCCCGGCAACTGGATAAAGAAAAGGCACAGCCTCCCCCAGAATCCGACTCTCTAGAGTTTCACAACGCCATCAGCTATGTCAATAAAATTAAAACAAGGTTTCTGGACCGGCCTGAAATCTACAGATCTTTCTTGGAAATTCTTCACACATATCAGGTAAGAAAGTAATTTACCTGAAATTATCAGCCCAGTATGATTGGACATTATGCCTTAAATGGATACTCCAGACCCCTAAAGCAAGCTGAAGTGCTTATATTTATTCTGAAGTCTGTGATTGGATAGCCACAGAATGTCTAGAATGGCTTGCAATGCTTTAGACGAGATCTGCAAGTGGTTTTTAGTTATACCTCCTTCCCCAAATGAATAATTAAATGCATGCATGTTTTCATTTGAGGTATATCTACTAAATAATGACTTTGATTTATTTTGTATAAATAGGCAGTGGGGTGTCCCTTTAAATACGTTAATTGGCAGAGATCTGAAGAAACAATTTATGTTGATGCACATACCTTCTGTTAGCACTTATGAGATTAATCCTGGCAGCAATGCTAGCTCATTGACTGAGAGTGTCAACTGATCATTCTGAGCCAAAGAGCCAAGTCCTGCACTAGCATGCCTAGCCCAATGCAGAGATATTCTCATGGAGGTGACCACTTAGCGACAGACCCCAGGAATGTTATTAAATGGGTTTGAGTGGGGCAAGGCACAGAGTACTGTAGTGGTTATGGTTCTTGGAGTGTTCCTTTGAATTAACACCAATCACAACCAATAAGAGCATGCAGAAGTGCTAAAGGTGACTTGGGTTTCGCTGCTAATCACCTTGCTTCAATTTTGTCAAGGCTGGACTTTAGTAGGAATTAAATACAGATTTCAAGGAACACTCTAGGAGCTCATACGTTGGACATAATACTCAAAAATAAGGTTACAATGATCTTTTTTTGAAGAGGGGGGTTTAACCCCTTAAGAACCAAACTTCTGGAATAAAAGTGAATCATGACATGTCACACATCATGTGTGCTTAAGGGGTTAAAAAGTTAAAATAAAATTCAAAATAGTTTTCCGCATAAGCCCACCCTTTCTGACCTCTCAACTTGTACTGTTACCCTTCTATAAAAATATATAATGTGGTTATGGGAGTTCAGCTGCAGTTGAAACCGATAAATCACAGCATTTTTTATTCTCTTGGCAGTGTATTCTTTACAAGATAATTGCAGCACTGAAAATTAAGTTAAAGGAACACTCCAATGGAAAAAACATATTAAAGGGACACTATAGTCATTGTCTTAAGGCATTTTCATGCAAACATGCCCTTAGGGACACCTCCAAGTGGTCACTTCTCAGATAGCCACTGGAGATGCTTCCTAGGGCAGTGCTGCACAGTAGGTAGCACTGCCGCTCGCGTCTCCATATTCTGCATGGGGACGCTAAGTTTTCCTCATAGAGATGTATTGATTCAGTGCATCCATATAAAGAAGTGCTGATTGGCCAAAATGGCATTTAACCCCACCCCCATTCTGCATTCTTGCCGATTTTAGCCAATCCAGTGCATTCCCCATGGGAAAGCATTGGATTGGCTTAAAATCGGTAATTCTGATGTCATCAAGAAGGCGGATCGGGGGCGGGGCCATCGCCGGGAGACCCGTGCGGCGCTGGAAATAAGGTGAGTTTTAATTCGTTTTAAGGAGGTGGGGGGGAAAGCCACCTAAATGGGGGGTTTAACACTATAGGGCCAGGAATACATGTTTGTTTTCCTTTAACAGCAAATCAATTGTCTGTAGCCTTTGCCAGCCCTCCCTCTACTCCAATCGAGACATTTTGTAGCTGTCCAATCACAGACTTCCCAAATTCAGCTCCATTAGAAGTATTTGCAAGGCAGGTGAACAGTTCTGAACAGTTGAGTTTAGCCCCAGTGAGCTAAACAACCAGGAAGTGACTGGATTGGATGTCTGATTAAAAGCCAGGGAGAGGGTGGTGTAACAAGGTTAAGGTATAAATGTATCAATTTCTGTTGAAATCTGTATAGAATGTCCATTTTAGTGAGCAGCATGCTTGACTGAGTCACTTCCTGGTTTGGTGAGAGTTGATTGCAAAATGTGCACATCCTGTAAATTTGCAGCATATCCAAGAACTTCAAAAATTATTATTTTGGGCATTTTTTTGTACGCTAACTAAATTAAGAGAATCTTACAATGAAATGAGACCTGGTTGCTTAAAACTCCTTAAAATATAGCCTGTAGTTGTAAATGAAGATTTAAAGTATTTTAAGCTTGCCTACTACCCTGTTTTATAGCACAGTGGCAAACACTGAAAAATAACTTTCAGTTTCATTTTCAGAAGGATCAGCTAAATCCAAAAGGTCGCCCGTTCCGTGGCATGTCTGAAGAGGAGGTATTCACAGAAGTTGCCAGCCTATTCCGAGGGCAGGAAGACCTTTTGTCTGAATTTGGCCAGTTTCTACCAGAAGCAAAGAGATCTCTGGTAAAGACATACCTAGGGATATTCACTGAACTGAGAACTGTTTTTTTTTTTTTTTTTTTCAACAATTTCTCGTTTAGTGAATGTACCCTCAACAGGATTACAAATTGGTAAAAAAACAAACAAAAAAAACACACACCACGATATCGAAAAAGCTATAAGGTAAAATACTTTGCATAGCTAGTGTTTAATAGCAGGGATCGCTCCTTAGACTATAATTTATCACATCGGTCCTCATGATTCACCAAACCACCTGAAAATCATGCTATACCGCTTCAGCATAGGTCATCAATGGTTCTTTTTTTTTTATTGGGCTACTTGAGCACTGATGGGGCTATATCTGAATTCTGGCATGTTGTAGGCTGTGTTCTAATTCTTTGACTTGGAGCAGTGTTTTCCAAACCAGTCTTCAAGACCCACCAACAGTCCAGGTTTTGTCAATATCTCCATTGGATTAAAACAGGCAAATGCATAAATCCAGAATTTTTGGTGGGCCATGACGACTGGTTTGGGAACCACTGCCTTATAGCATTGCTATCGAAATCCAGTTCTTGGAAATCAGAAGCAAACTGTGTTTTGTGGTTATACTTGACACATCACTCAGTAATGAATAGTTAATTACTTGTTAATTAATCAAAGCCCTTGAGTACTTTTGCCGCCAAGTGTGTTTTTCGAAAAGGGCTAAACACTAAAATGCTTCTTAATGAGCTCTGTTACAATGTAGGATGGGTTCGAAGTTTCCTAATCAAAAAAAAACAAAAAACAACCCACCTATTTTCATGTGAATGAGGTAATTGTTGTCTGTTATCTTCATGCAACTCTTTTAATATCAGAGGAGGCTGTAATGCACTATGACATCTTTGCATCATATTTATTTATGGGAGTCTGTTTTGAGTGGATATTCTTATATTAAAGGAACACTATAGCATTAGGAATACAAATATGTATTCCTAACGGTATAGAGCCCTTGTCGCCGTTTAGGTGACACGGGCCCTGTTCCGCGGCAAATGAATGGTTATCCATTTATTTGCTTACCTTAATTCAGCGCCGGGATCCCTCAACACTGGTGACCTCTCCTCCTCCATCGACGTCCGTTTCCGAGTGCAGCTGAATGCACATGCGTGTGAGGACGTCCAGCATGAAATACGTGCGATTTACTCCATGTAAATCACGGAAGCGCCTCTAGTTACTGTCAGGGAGGCAGCCACTAGAGGCTGGATTAACCCCACAGTGTAAACTGCTCTTTTCAGCTGCAGGGTTAAAACTATGGGGACCTGGCACCCAGACCACTAAATTGAGCGGAAGTGGTCTGGTTGCCTATAATGGTCCTTTGAGCTTTTAGGTAATTAACTGAAGGTATATGTCAGATATGGAAGATGTTTTTTTTTATATACAGGTGGTCCTCGTTTTGCGACCTACCTGTTTTACGACGGCTCGCACTTACGACCAGCTCTCTTGCAAGGTGGTAAGTGTGAGCCGTTGTGGGAATTAGAGGGATTCTCTGCTCTGCTGCGTTCTTCTATGTTCGGGGATATTTCCCAGAACATAGACGAACGTAACAGAGCAGGGAATCCCTCTAATCTATGTTTCCCCGAGCATAGATTAGAGGGATTCCCTGCTCTTGTGCGTTCGTCTATATTCGAGGAAATGTCCCTGAACACAGACATGCGCACCAGAGCAGGGAATCCCTTAAGTCTATGTTCGGGGAAATTTGCCCGAACATAGATTAGAGAGATTCCCTGCTCTGGTGCGTTCATCTATGTTCAGGGAAATTTCCCTGAACATAGAACGCAGCAGAGCAGGGAATCCCTTAACTCCTCACTTACCAACCAATTAGTTCTACAACCGGGTCGTAGGAATGGAACCCGGTCAATAAGTGAAGTGTGTCTGTACAGCTGTCAAAGTACCTAAACTTCACTTGCTGATTGATTAATGTATTAGAAAGAATAAAAGAGTTATTTTCTAAAGTAAGAATTCAAAGTGAATTTCAAATTGAAGATCAAAATAGTAGTTAGAAACTTCAGTCAGCTATTTTTCTCTGGCCTTAAATTTGAAATGGACTATGAAGTCTCACTTTAGTAAATAACTATTGTAGTCATTTTTCTGTATGCATTTTCAGCCCTCTTTATTGTTATGAAAGGGTTATTCACTAAAGTGAGAATTCAAAGTGAATTTCAAATTTGTCCCGAGAAGCTGAATGGAAAGCATAGTTTACTTAGTGAATGCTTCCAGTAGCGCTATTTTGACCTTAAATTTGAAATGTACTTAAAATTCTCACTGTAGTGAATAACACAGAGAGATATTGGATCTTTCCTATTATCTGCCCTCCACTCTTCCCCTTACAGCTGGGCAATCATTGGAGCTCCTCCTTCCTTGGGATCCCAATATCTGAAAAGGCTACTCAGTGAGGTCCTGCAAGGTCAGTAAAGTTGTCACAATCCACTTATAGTTAGGTGCTTTATTACAGCACTAGGATATGGGACAATTCAGTTTATATTTATGAAATATTATTATTATTATTTTTTTTACAGGTTTCTGACACCTAGGGGGGAAAAAAAATGACAATTATTTTAAGGGTAAATTTCAGCCTTTACATCTAGGGATTGAATAGGAATTGAGAGATACTGCAGTGCTTGAGGTAGGCAATAAGCTAAATATCTTCCTAACCCTAATTTTCATCTTTACCCTAATCCTAAATGTCCCATGTCCCAATGCTGCAGTGAAGCTACTAACTGTAAGTTGAGTGTGACAGTAAGTTTACTTACCTTGTGTTTACTTACCTTGCAGGACCTTGCTGAGCATCCTTTTCAGGCACAGGGAACCAGAGGAAGGAGGAGCTCCAAGTATTGCTGAGATGTGGGGGGCAGATTACAGGAAACATCTGAGATTTTTTTTATTTTTTTGAAATTTAGGTTTAAGGCCAAAGCAGCCAAACTGAAAGCATAGCTGACTATTTTTTTTAAACTTTTTTTACAAATTTTTTTTTCCAGTTTGGCTATTTTGGCCTTAAATGTAAAATTCACTTTGAATTCCTGCCAATGTTCACTTTATGGAATAACCCTGCATGTGGTAAATATGCAACAGTAAAATAACAAAAAAATAAAACCTTTCAACCCTGCGCTGGATTTTATTTTGCAACATATCTGACATTGTCACAGACCTTTTTCATTTGTAGAAACGTTGTGGATTTCCACTACTAAAATGCTCATACATATGAATGAATATTTTTTATAATGTCTGGGTTGGGTTGTTTTTTTGACATCTCTAGTTCACTGGAAACGGAGCTTGTGATCTTAGTAGCGCCAGGAAACTCGAGTACCAGCGAAACCTAGAGCAGAGCCGGAAGCGTTCAAGGTCTCTCCTGCTACGCCCCATGTCTTGTCCTTCCAAGGTAAAAAGTTAATTAGGTTTTAATTTCTCGTGCACAAAAAAGTTGTGAAATGATGTCTAACCTTTTCCTTACTTAATTCCCTCCTCTTAGAAAAAAATGAAGATTCGCAAATCTAAGGATCAGTCTGTGGCCAACGTGGGAAAGTATGGGACGCTGCAGGAGTTCTCTTTCTTTAACAAGGTTAGTTCTCGCTTTATGTTTGCATTGGTATTCATGTACAAAATATATTTCCTTCCGTGGAATACTCTTTTTGCTATTTACTAATCACTATATTTTAGCAAATTAAATACCAAAATGTAGGTCAAGTTGTTACAATGCATTCCCCTGTAAGTTTGCAAAAACCCATAAAACCTGTACATGGGAGGTACTGTTGTACTCGTGAGACATTTCTGAATACAAATATGTGTATTTTATTTCCGTAAAATCCAACAGTATTATGACATTCACAGTTAACATGTCATGCAGAAGAATAACATTTCTTAATTTCTTACTTTTTAAAATTTTATTCATATCAATTATGTTTCACATATAAATATTTGATATAAAATGAAAGCCCTGTTTCTCCTGAACAAAATTATATAAAATAAGTGTGGGTGCACTTGATATGAAAGAGGTGAATTATGGTTGACCCACATATAACGCAACCCCGTGCTATGCCGTCTGTAAACGCTGGTGGGTGGCATAGTATGTCCCTGCATCCTATACACTTACCAGCTGTCTAGCGATCGTGATGGGGTACTTGCCTGGCATCCCAGGCAGTCCCCCTGCGTCTGATCCTGCCCTCCTGGGCCATATGGTCGCGAGGACCTCACAATCCCATGGACAGAGTAGCCATCCATATCAGTGTCAGCAGGGGGTGTGCCTGGAATGATGGGTAGTTCCCCCTGCTGCCTGTAATTAATAAAGTAAAATATATACTTAGAGTGTGTGTGTGTGTGTGTGTATGTATGTATGTGTGTGTGTGTGTGTGTGTGTGTGTATATATATATATATATATATATATATATATATATATATATATATACACACTGTCCAAGTGTATTTTAATATTAATATATATTATCAAAATGTGTGTGTGTGTGTGTGTGTATATATATATATATATTGTTTTTTATTTTTTTTATTTATGTATATATTTATGTAATATTTTTACATAATTGAGTAATTTTTATGAATTACAATTTGTGGGACCTGCCTGATAACCTTGGCAGAAAGTCCAGAGAATTTAAGTTGCTAGCACTATGTTTAACCCTGTAACTTTCCAAGTACTGTTTTACTTGGGAGACTTCGCAGAACACAAATATTTGTGTTACAAAACAGTAAAATGTATTACAACATCATCCGTAAAAATGCAGTTTCTTGCATTTTTCACACACAAACGGCACTTACACTGACAATATAATTGTTGTGATATATTTTACAGCTTTGAAACACTAATATTTGTGTTCAGCGAAGTCTCCTGAGTATAACAGTAAGACTCATGTACAGGATTTATGATGTTTTCAAAAGTTAGAGCGTCAAATATAAGGCTTGTGTTGCAGCCACTTAGTCACAAACACTGACCAAAATTGGCGTTCAAATTAGTTTTTTTGCATTTTTCACACACAAACAAATATTAACGCTAATTTTGGCCAGTGTTTGTGACTAAGTGGCTACTAGAAAAGACTGGACATGCCCCATTTGCAATAGTTTGGGTTGTCTACCATTGCAAATGGTATGCCATCATGGGGGTAATTCCCATTCCTGGCCTACCTTAAGGTCTCAAAGGCAACATAACCAAACTGGCGAATTTCAACGTGAAAAAACTGAAAAATGTAACATGCTATATTTGACTCTGTAACTTCCCAAACACCATAAAACCTGTACATAGGGGGTATTGTTTTACACGTGGGACGTCACTGAATGCAAATGTGTATTTTATTGCAGTAAAAGCAAACAGTATTATGACATTCACAGTTAAAATGTCACGTAGAACTAAAAAAAAAATAAACATTTCTTAATTTCTCAAATTGTTTTATATTTTATTCCTATTAAATTATGTTCATAGCTAAATATTTGAATTTAAATGAAAGCCCTATTTCTCCTGAATAAAATGATATATAATAAGTGTGGGTGCATATAATATGAAAGAGGTGAATTACGGTTGGACAGACATTTATAGTCAAATTCCAAGTTTTGTTTGTTTTATTTTGATCAAAACGTGTACATTTGGCTCCGTCCATAAGGTGTTAAGTTACATTATTGTTTATGTGTTTTGAATTGTTGTGGGTTGTTTTTATCATAAGAGGACTATTCATTTTAAGCAGCAGCTTGTGATTTGATTTATAAAATCATTTTCAAAATTCAGATTAAAATAATGAGACTAGCTGAGTTGGAGTTGTTTTCCATAGTTCATTACAATTTACCATTTAGTGACTACGCCATATGCTTCTAATCTTAGAACAGTAAATTTAAAAAACAAATTAAATTTTTAATGGAGTGTTCCTTTAAATCTCTCAATGGACAGTACAAGGCCACGCCAAAAGTGTTTAAGGTTTTTCTTGCTTTTTTGCATAGCCTATCCATTGAGGGGTTTAAAGGAACATTTAATTAAAAAAAAAAAAAAAACAATTTAGTCAATACATCTCTTTTCATGCTTTCTATGGGGGTATATGAAATTCTGACTTGCAAAAGTTGTAGTTCTGGTATCTACAGATACTACTCAATCCATCTTCATACCCAGCACAGACTTTTTGTGGCTGAGCAATCACAGGTGTTTCAATAAACTTTTTTTACATCTGATGGAGAAGTTTTTGCAAGGCAGGTGCTCTGGGCTCCATGCTGTAACAGGACTGGCTGTCTGATTGTAACAAGATTAATTTCTATTGAACTGAAGTGCTTTATGTAAGGTCCTTTTATGCTGTCCATGCTTCATTGTTTAGGTCCGCCGTGTGCTGAAGAGCCAAGAAGTGTATGAAAACTTCCTGAGGTGTATTGCTCTCTTTAACCAGGAACTTGTTTCTGGTTCTGAACTTTTGCAGTTGGTTACACCATTTTTAGGGTAAGTGCAATCATATTTTTACTTTATTCAGAAGATTTTTTTTTTTTTTTTTTACCACAGTTGTTTTACACTTAATGCTTGAAAATAGTCAAGTGAATGGCAGGTGTACGTTTTATTATATAGTCTCTCCATACCCTGTTTATTGTATGACGTTAAAAATAATAAAACAAATATTTATAATCTCTTTCAGTCTTGCTGGTAGAAACTTTTTTTTTTTTTTTTTTGTTCTGTGCCCTTCCTTCTTTTACGATTTAGCAAGGTGTCCATGTTGCATTAATAGTAGGTGCCCTGTTGGTTACAGAAATAAGATCAACAAAACGACCTCTAGAGACATTATTCAAATCTTATTTTATTTTACTTTTTTCCTGATCTGTGCTTTTGAATGCAAATGAGAAATTAAGAGAACAGGCACGTGTACAGTGATAGAAATGCAATTGTAACAAAATAAAATGCCCATTTTCCCTAGTCTTATCTTGCATGCCATTAATGTAGGGACCTTCATATCCCCTTGTGATAGGCCGGAATGTGAGCAGCTGTACAGATTCTGTTGGTGAATGTCTCCTCACTAGTGATGTGATGTTAAAACTCCTGGGATACGGGCTCTATGTATGAAATGTAATCATGTGAGAATCTGAAATAGGTTGTTGTAACAAGGATTAACAGCGACAGTTGTCACTGGCAATCACCCAGCATGCTCAGAGTGATGTACTGTTTGTGACTCACTAGCCTGCTGGACTATGTTAAGGAACATAATGTGTTATTCTGTGCTGAAAAGATGAGTAAAAAAAGAAAATTAAAACTTTTTAAAATAGATATTCTTTTCAGTGGTGTGTGTCAACATGTGATTCATTATTAGTATTTTTCTCTTCACATTTGTGAATATGTACTGAAAACAGAGGAAATTATTCAGAATTTAATACAATATATGTGTCGTAATTTGTTGTTGGAAATTGCTTTATACAATGGCTCAGAACCCATGATTTCAACTGGAGATGATTTTATTTTCCTTAACTAGTGTGCAAGGTATGATTTGTTTATTATTTCTTTCTTTTTCTTTTCTCTATGGTAAACATGTTTGTTTGAAAGCATTAGGCCCCCGTGTGCATACCAAACACTGACTAGGAACCTGTGCTAAAACATTCTCAGATATGTCTCCTACGTCTTGTCTGAAACGGCAAAATAAATGCTGCCAAATGGTAAAGTGATTGTAATAGAATACTTTTGTTCAATACCTTTTGTTGCACGTTGATGCCCTTTTACCATAGCAGGCAGTGCTTATGGTGCCATTGACAATGTCTGAAATCTAAGAGTGTGTTTTAAATGGAACCAAAAGCGACGAATATGCATGCTATTGCAGAAACATTACGATCTCAGGAAATTAAAGTAAACCTGACATCACGCTTTTCCAGGGTTCGACAAATCCCAGGCGCCAGGTCACCATAATAATTTGTGGATGTGTGAGAGAATGTATGTGTCTGTTTAGGTGACTGGCCCCCCTCCAATCCCATGGGAAATGTGTTTTACTCCCCTTTTTCTCATGAAGTGCTGCTGTCTCCATGGCTGGCTCGCCTCCATGACCTGAGATAATCAAGCTTGATGTTTACAGACAATCCAACGCTTTTCCATAGGAAAGCTGCGCCAAGCAGCATCTCGTCATAGAGACGCCTTGAATGCAATGCATCTCCATTTCACACTATTTCACACATTTAACTCTCTTCTTTGCCCTGCTGTTCCTCCTCCACCTACTAACTTGACCGCCTCAGAATTTGCAACTCACTTCACTGACAGGATCTCTAGAATCAGAGAAAAGAGATCTCATCTTTCTTCTTCCCCTTATAATACTTCCTCTAACTTCACTTCCTCTGCTGTTCTATGTTCATTCGCACACGCTACATTGGAAGAAGTTTCTGCTCTGCTCCAGTCCTCCCGCCCCACCACCTGTTCCCTAGATCCAATTCCATCGCATCTCATCCGTACTCTGTCTTCTTCTCTTTCTCCACCTCTCACTAAAATTCTCAATCTCCCTCTCTCCTCTGGTATATTTCCATTGCCCTTCAAACATGCAACTGTAACCCCAATTCTAAAGAAGCCCAATCTTGACCCTAACTCCCCATCCAACTATAGTCCTATCTCGCTACTGCCTTTTGCATCCAAGATCCTTGAAAAAATTGTGTATGCGAGATTGACAGACTTCCTCGAGTCCAACTCTCTGCTAGACCCGCTTCAGTCTGGTTTCCGCGCTAAGCACTCTGGAAACAGCACTGACCAAAGTATCCAATGATCTACTCGCTGCAAAATCTCGTGTTCACTACTATCCTTATTCTCCTTGACCTGTCTGCGGCTTTTGACACTGTTGATCAACAGCTTCTTCTCATCCTCTGCAATATCGGTCTACAAGATACTGCTCTCTCCTGGTGCTCCTCCTACCTCTCCCAGTGCTCTTTCAGTGTTTCTTTCTCTGGCTCTGCTTCTTCTCCCCAACTCCTCTCTGTTGGTGTCCCCCAAGGTTCAGTCCTTGGTCCCCTACTATTCTCCATCTATACTGCCTCCCTTGGTAAACTCATTAGCTCCTTTGGCTTCCAATATAATTTCTATGCAGATGACACGCAAATCTACCTGTCCTCTCCTGATCTCTCCCCGTCCCTCTTGACTAGTGTCTCTGACTGCCTCTCTGCTGTTTCTAACTGGATGGCTGCCCACTTCCTTAAACTAAATTTGACCAAAACTGAAATTCTGGTCTTTCCTCCCTCAAGTGTTGTTACTCCTGTCTCCCCCTCCCTCCAAGTCAACGGTGCTACCATCAGCTCCACCACGCAAGCTCGCTGCCTAGGTGTTCTCTTTGACTCCGACCTCTCCTTCAAGCCTCATGTTCAATCTATCGCCAAATCCTGTCATTTCCATCTCAAAAACATTGCGCGCATCCGCTCCTAATTAAAGCCAGATGCGACTAACGTGTTGGTCCATTCCACTGTCCTTTCTCGCCTTGACTACTGTAATCCGCTTCTCAGTGGTCTTACGTGCTCCCAACTAGTCCATAATGAATGCGGTGGCAAGGCTCATCTTCCTGTCCGCACGCACCTCCCAGTCCTCACCCTTCTGTCAATCCCTACATTGGCTTCCTATAAAATATAGAGCTCAATTTAAAATTCTGGTTCTTGCTTTCAAATCGCTACATAATGCTGCTCCCACCTATCTATCCTCCCTTACACACAAGTATGTCCCGTCTAGGCCCTTACGATCTGCTGAAGACTTAGGTCTATCTTCTGTCCGTACTCCCACCTCTGATGCTCGCCTTCAAGATTTCTCGGGGGCTGCACAGTTCCTGTGAATCTCGCTTCCCTCCTCCATTAGATGCTCACCCAGTCTCCACTCCTTCAAAAAATTGTTAAAAACCCACTTCTTCATAAAAGCATATCCATTAAACTGTTAATAGCTCCTGACTGATTCCTCTTCTGCAACTGTCATTAGTCTAATACTATCCTTACCCTTTTGTGTCATTTTACTCCACTCCCTCTAGCATGTAAGCTCATTGAGCAGGGCCCTCAACCCCTCTGTTCCTGTGTGTCCAACTTGTCTGGTTACAACTACATGTCTGTTCGTCCACCCATTGTAAAGCGCTGCGGAATTTGACGGCGCTCTATAAATATAATAATCTCCATGCAGAGCGTGGAGACGCTGAATGGAGGTGCTGAGATAGGAAGCACTTTAGTGGACGTATGAGTGCTGCTAGAGGTGTTACTGGCTAGCAATGTAAATACTGCCTTTTCTCTGAAGCTGTAGTGATTTTAGTGTCCCATTAAGAATTGTATTTTTGCCAATTTACAACATAATTAGACCCAGTTAAGGCACTACATTGTAATACTCTTTGATGATATCTAGTAATGGTTGCTTATCAAGTCTCCAAAACTCGAGAGAACTTATGTAAATGGTAATTCTTTTGTCTGTAGTAAGCCTTTTGTGCTTTTGTAACCCTCCCTATAATTATCCTATTATCCCCATACCCTTGTTACATGTTACTCTTCTATACCAACTGTGAAACCTTTATCTTGTCAGTGAATGTTGTTTGATTTAACCCTATATTAACCTTCCATAAGCTAACATACAGTAATAAAGACGTTTGCTACACCAAGAAGCGTTTTCTCCTCCTTCTATGATCAACTTGGAAAGCATAAATGAATGTCTATACAGACGATCTGTGGTGTGTCGGCACCTAAAATATACTAATTTCTATCCATAACTTGGAGTTATGTTGGATTGCTAAAGCTTGCTGTGTTGATATGTAAGGTTTTACATGGTCAATGCTTTCTCACAAAGTTGGTGTGTGTTTATTTACCAGGGCTGGCATCATGCAGTACACCTGTAAGTGGCCCGTGCCCCATATGGCATAATATATATCGATCTCTGTCTGAGGGGAGGGAGATCAAACAATTTCCCTCCACTCAACATTGCATGCTTCCACAGCTGTTGATGGAGCCCGGAAGGCTGTTTTGCGTGTTACTCTTTTGGATCCCAGCTTTCTCTCATGGACCTGTCTGTCAGAGACCTATGCAGGGCTCGCGACAGGAGCATGGGCATCTGGCAGAAGATGACTGAGAAGCCTCTACAGGGCCACCAGGGAATGTAGTGTTCCCACTCCCTGGCCTCAAATAAGAGTGGGGGGGGGGGGGTAATATTTAACTAAAAAAAAAAATTAAATGCAGTTCTCCTTCCTCCCCCCCTTCTCCCATCTCAACCCAAAAATATGCGCACTGCATATGCTACACACACACACTGAATTTCCTAAACATAAACCTACTGCAGCTCTAAGTGCCTGCAATATGGTGGTGGGCCCTGTAGGCGGCCCCAAAATTCCTCATGGGCACCATGGTATTTATATACTTGGCTAAAGATTTGTTTGCTACGGATTCAAATGGAAGCTTACAAAATTGTATGGTTTTGCTTCTAAAATGCAGTCTCTGTGCTTATTTGTCATCAGTCTATTTTTTTTTTAAATTTATTTTTTTTATTGTTCCATAGGAAGTTTCCAGAGCTCTTTGCACAGTTCAAGTCTTTCCTAGGAGTGAAAGAACTCTCGTTCACCTCACCAGTCACAAATGACCGTTCCAATGAAGGCATTGGACGTGAGATTGATTACGCATCCTGTAAACGCATTGGTTCCAGCTACCGAGCACTGCCCAAGACCTACCAGCAGCCAAAATGCAGTGGGAGAACTGCAATATGCAAGGAGGTATGTATATCACCTTTTTTTATTCAGTGTCAGAATTTGTTGATGCACATCATAGCATGGCTTACAAGAACAGTTGTTCATAAAAATAATTATGTAGTTTTTCTAAATTTTCTATTCTATAACTGTTTTTTGTTGTTGTTTTTTTTAATTCAAAGTTTTATTGCTGCTTTACCATATTATTTTGCACATGGGAAACCTGTAAAAAAATATTGACAATTGAATCTATCATGGGTGGTCAAACAATAGGCCCCCAACTTAAGGCTGGTAAACCCTCATGGGGATCTACCTTTTTTGCAAAAAATATTACATGCATTTGGTGTACAAAGGTCTAGCAGAAGCAGGCAAGTTTTGGCACTCCAGATGTTGTGAACATGACCTCCCTTATTCTGTGCCAACATTATAGCTGGGGGATATAGTCCACAACATTTGGGGTGCCAAAACTTGCCTGCCCCTTTGCTAGACTTGGTGTAGCAGTTTATTATACATGGGATGCGCATACACTCTCCACCATAGTATCATATCTTCTAGGCACTCGTACTTCAACGACTTGTTACAAGAGCTTCCTTTTGCGTTTCTAGGAGATGCTAACAATAAGACTCTATAATTAATGAAATTAGTGCGTGATAATATGCAGGTTAATTGAATCGGGCAAAACAAAGTTGTATTTAAGTTGGGGTTTTTTGTGTGTTTTCCAATGATTTATCAGAAACAGTTTTTTTGCTGATGTATGCTAATACAATTTTTTCACCTCTGGTCTCACACAGGTACTAAATGACACCTGGGTTTCCTTCCCAGCATGGTCTGAGGACTCTACATTTGTTAGCTCCAAGAAAACACCATATGAGGAACAACTTCACCGCTGTGAGGATGAGCGGTTTGAGGTAATTGAATTTATATCTGCTTGGGTTTAAAGGAACACTAGTGTCAGGAACACAAACATGTATTCCTGACACCATAGTGGTAAAATAGCTATTTGGGGTTCTGGCTCCTTTCTCTGTGCAGTAAAAGGGGGATGTTACTTACCTTTTTTTCCCCATGCTATAACTGTCTCGCCACAGATAGCCCCGTCGTTGCTGAGATCATCAAACCTGATGATCTCAGCCTGTCCAATGCTTTTCTATAGGAAATCATTGGGAGGCTATTGCACATGCACTACACCAATCAGCGTCTCCTTATGGAGATGAATTGAATCATTGCATTTTATGTGGAATGTTCAGCGTCTGAGTGACTGCCACTATAGGTGTCCCTAAGCAGTAATGTAAACACTGCCTTTGCTCTGAAAAGGCAGTCTTTACCTTATTAACGAACAGGGGCAGGCTAAAAAAACACCCAAATAACTACATTAAGCTACATCCCGGAAGAGAATAATTATTAAATAGCTTGCTTCATACTAATTGTATTTATTTTATAGCTGGTACCAGGTTTAGTTTTAGATTTTGAAGTTAAGCTACTAAAGACAATGTTAGAGAACCTGGACCTTATGCTTTTGTCAAAGAGCATGAAATTCTCTCTATACATTGGGCTGGGAGATTTGCTAGCAAATGTATAGATTGGGAGAAAAACCTATTTAAATATAAGGTGTTTTTTTCCCACCTGTTTTTTCAATTCTTGAATTGACTGACATGGAAGAGCAGATGAGACCTCCCACAGGTGGTCCTTTTATTACATAGCATGCGGTGTGATTGCTATAGTAACTCCCTGGTCCTCCCTCCTAGCAAAGGCTAGGGAGTATAGCAAAGGAGTGACTGACTTTACTGTGTTCAGATGCTGGCATCTCAGCCAACAAGTCTACATCTTAGAATAACTTTGCCGTGCTTGGGGAAGGCTGTCGCTAGTAAAGGTGGGTGCAAAAAGAGTACCACCCACAAATCTCTGCATATGGTGGTGCTGCAACAGAGTTGAGGTTAGTATATCTCAAAATTTTACATGAAATATATCATGTATCTGTATAATTTGCATTTGGAGTAGATTCAACGGAAGTATAAAAATGTATACCCCGTTCAGTTGACAGGGACACTCCACTGCCCAAATGTAAAATTAAAAAAAATCAATGTTTAGTGTAAAAATAAAATACAGTAAATTAGAACTTGCATGCATTTAATTATGCATTTTGTTTTTTCAGTGGGGGTAAATCTAAAAACAGCTTGCACATCTGTAAAAACCTGCAGTTCTCCAGTCTGCTGCCTTTGTAAAACCTCCCCTTCTAACCCCGCCCAGACTTTCTGTGGCTGTCCAATCACAGACTTCCCAATACAGATAATGAGAAGTCTTTGCAAGCCAGGTGCTCTGGGAAATTGCTGCCTTTTGATTTTACCTCCACTAAGCTAATCAAACCAGGAAGTAACAGGACCTGTGGTCTGCCTGAAAGCCAGGTGTGTAACCAAGTTAATTTATAAAAGTGTCAATTTCTGTTTAAATCTCCACTTTTTACAAAATGAAAAATAGGACACTTAATGCAATAGAGCTTTTCAGCAAGTTAAAGTGATTTAGGATCTGGAGTGTTCCTTTAAGTATTGGGGCAGAAATCTCTTACAAATATAAACACAATTTAACAAAATGATGATTAAGCCATTTGCATTGAGTATTTTATTGTATTATTATTTTTTTTACCATGCTTCTACTTTTCAATCTGCTTGCATTGCATTGTACAATGTTTTTTTGTTTTTGTTTATTTTGCTAACCTTATATATGTATTTCTCTTTAGCTGGATGTGGTACTGGAAACCAACTTGGCTACTATCAGAGTGCTGGAGAGTGTTCAGAAGAAAATTTCCCGTATGTCTCCAGAAGACCAGGAGAGGTTCCGTCTGGATGACTGTTTGGGTGGCACCTCTGAGGTCATCCAACGTCGTGCAATTTACAGAATCTATGGGGACAAAGCTCCAGATATCATTGAGAGCCTCAAGAAGAACCCAGCTACTGCTGTTCCCGTAGTACTGAAGAGGTGAGTGATTTGTTGTGCATTAAATGCAGATTATATCGCTTGAAGATCTGCAGAGTGCTCCTACTGAGAGTGAAAGCATTGGGATTGGCTAAAGGGTTTTAAATGCTTTCTGGGTAGGCACAGACCCAGGTGCAGATACTGCAAATTCAATCATGCAGCATTCACTTAATCAATATAATGTGTTAAATGTCAATTTCATTCCATATTGTTCTTTTAAACACTGCATTCAAGTTAATTGCAATTGAATCTTTAACAGAAATGCTGGCTAATGTGCATGGCTTTACATTTCTTACTACAAGCACATACAGCCAGTGTGCTCCATGAATGAACCAACCTACCACCAGTTGTAGATCTAATTACACAACGACCTTGCATTTTTGTTTACTGAGATATTGTAGGGTTTTTTTGGGGGTTTTTTTTTTTTTGCTCACCTCATATGTTGTACTACAGGTTGAAAGCAAAGGAAGAAGAGTGGAGGGAAGCTCAGCAGGGATTCAATAAGACATGGCGTGAGCAGTATGAGAGGGCCTACCTCAAATCTCTCGACCACCAGGCAGTCAACTTCAAACAGAATGACACTAAGGCCCTTCGTTCTAAGAGTCTGCTCAATGAAATAGAGAGCGTTTATGATGAGGTGAGCATTTCACATGGCTTAGTTCGGGATGTATTTGCATTTAAAGCTCTTAAAGTACAGTAAATTTTGGCTTTATAAGGCTTCAAAGAGTACATGGACTGGTGACATAAACCAACAGGTGGTAAGTGGATTATGGGCGTCACCAGAATCTCAAGTTAAGATATAGGTCATTTGTAGAACATTTACTGTTTTTTGTTGTTTGTTTTTAAGTACTTTAGTTTGATGATCAATGTTTTGCTGGTTGAAGTTGATAGAGTACATTTTGGTTTAAAGGGCCACTTCAAATGAATACACGCTCTTTCTTTCCTACAGATGTTTTGTTCAAGGTCTCTTTTTTCAAATCTGCACTTTTATAGCTAGTCCAGACAATGCCAAAGTTTGCTGTAATTAAAGGAGCGCTATAGAGTCAGGAACACAAACATGTACTCCTGACCCTATAGTGTTAAAAACACTATTGAGCCCCTCTATATATAGTAAAATAGTACCTTTTATTCCAGTCTCGTGGTGCTGGCTCTGCCCCTGATCTTTCTCCTTTGCTTACATCATCAGAAGTGATGGTCTCAGCCAATCACAATGCCTTTCCTCTGAAACAAACAGTGTTTACTGCAAGTAAGCCTGCAGGACTGTTTATACTTACCAGAACAAATACAATCAGTTGTAGTTCTTCTAGTGACTATACTGTCCATTTAAATGTAGTTTTCTATTCACAGAACCTAAAGACCTAGTGAGAGTCTAACATGAAATACTTCCACAAGAATATTTACACAAAAAGCTGAGCAAGTTTCCTTTTGGTAATATTTCCACTTTCAGATTAGGGATGTATACTGCACCATTGGTCTCTCTATTATTTTTCTCTTTGACAACTGGCAAAGTACCATACACATGAAAGATGGGGTGCTGCATTAAAAGCACAGCTGCATAGCAAACTATTCCTTATGGGGCTAATCACCTGATGCATAAATAGAAATAGATGGCCTTGCTATTCAGGTTTTATTAATGTTATTTTTTTTTCACTTGTTGGTTTAGACTTTTACTTTACTTTGTTATTAAGAAGGCTTTACTGCCTGTGCAGCAAATTAGCCAAGGTCCTTACTGTGATTTAATAACTGTGGGAGGACTCCGTACATATTTATGAGTATACTTCTTTCTCATCTTTTCTTTCTTCATGATTACTTTCCCCTGAGTAGCACACTACCAATACCGAATACACCTTATTTTTTTTTTTATATTTTTTTTTTACTTCATTTAGTAATGGGAGGGTTTGGAGACAGCTAGTAAAGCCTACTTAATTCCAAATTAAAGTAAAAGTCTAAACCTACAAGTGAAAAAAATAACACATTAATAAAACCAGAATAGCGAGGCCATCTCTATCTATTTATTCATCAGGTGAATAGCCCCATAAGTTTCAAGAAGAAATTGTGTAAATACTTTTGTATGCAGCGGTGCTTTTCAAGCAAGCAGCACCCCACCTTTCTTCTGCATGGTACTTTGCCAATTCTCAAAGAGAAAATAAATGATAGAGAGACCCATGGTGCAGTATATCAATGATCTGAACCTGTAGGATATTTATTTAAAGTTTTATTGAACATGTTTCAGCACGACAAAGAAATAAGTTAGTATAGGATTTTTATGTACACTATTTATACTTACAACTGCATTGGTTATGTTTGTTTTATTTTTTTTATATGCACCATGTGAATTTCTGTGTTTAAAAAGTTATTAAGGGTAAAAATAATTTTTGTTATAGCGCTATACTACAAATTTCTTTTGAATGTTTCCCGTAAAATGATTCATGGTCCATTGTTAATATTCGGGTGCAGGTCAAAGGAGGAATGCCTACATGAGTGATGAGCTGCTCTGGACTCTGCTCTGGACTTGGAAGCTTTCCTTTCTTTGTGTTTTCCCTGAATACATCAAATATAGAAAGGTTCTGTAAAAGTTCTCTGTGCACTAGTGTACACTACATACAGGTTAAAAATAAATGCTTCATTGAGCCATCTTTGCTATTAGCTGAAGGCCTTTCTCAGTTTTGCCATTTGGGCATTAACCATCACCAAGTATTCTGAAATCTTTTTCCTTACACTCATACTTTTATAGATCAGGTGGCAGTTATCATGAATTTCTCATTTTGTTACATATGTTCCCTGTTTCACAGCATCAGGAGCAACATCCAGAAGGCAGGACAACTACATCCAGCGGACCCCATCTTATCTACACGTATGAGGACTGGCAAATAATGGAAGATGCTGCATCCCTAATCAGTTATTATGTGAAAAGACAGCCAGCCATTCAAAAGGAAGACAAGGACACCATTCGACAGGTGCTGAACCAATTTATCCCTGAGCTGTTTTTCTCCTCACCCTCTTCCTGTCAGTCACTGTTTACTGGCACTTCGGAGGAGGCTCCAGCAGAGACCAATACTGACACTACTCCCATACCAGAGCTTCCCGAACGCCGGAGGAAGAGCACTACCCCAAGTGAAATCCAGGAACCCAGCACACCTACACGGACACCCCCTAAGCCACCTCCCAAGACCACAGAAGAGATGTACAGCTTGTTTTTTACAAACAACAACTGGTACTTTTTTTTGCGGTTGCACCATACGTTATGTGCTAGACTTCTGAGAATCTATCAACAGGCCCAGCTCCAGCTGCTGGAATACAGGACTGAGAAGGAACGAGAGAAACTGCTGTGTGAAGGCAGAAAAGACAAGTCAAATGGTCCAGCTATGGAGCTCCGACTAAAACAGCCCAGTGAGATATTTACTTTTTATTATTTTCTTGTTTTGTTACCATGATCATTTTTCCATTTAGGTACTGTATAATCTTCTTTTGTTTGATGTCTGAATTGTTCATCAGCATATTGTTAAAGGGGAATATAATAGAGGAAAGGAACATTGGTTTCTGTTCGAGAGAGCCAGATTGGGTGCTATATTTTAGCATACTGGAAGAAACCGTTTGCATTTAATTTAGTCTACATTTGTAGTCAATGGTTGCTGTAATATTAAATTAACTTTATGTTCAACATTAGTGTTCGAATGTTTATGCCATTCAAACTATATTTAAACTTTCTCTTTGCCTCTTAGTATGCCGCTTTTAGGGTTCCCCTGGAATATATGTATTTGTAGGAAGAGAAAAATAGGAGAAAAATGTTTTGACACAAGGAATACCTTATTGCCATAAAAATCCCCATGTTTAGTATTGTCTTTTATAATTGTAGTAATGTACAAAATAAACGGGTAACAATAAACGGATTACCGTTTTAAGCATTTGCAACATGTGGACATACATATATTTTCATGTTTTCAAAGTGATATGTCCTAATTTGTTACTTACGTCCATGAGACTTTATTGTATTGGACAAGGGCTTACATTTTCAAGTCTTAACCTTTAGTCTAAGATAGCCTAACTTATTTGGCATCGCAAACATTGATGAACAGCATCATGTCTTTGATGTGTCAGTGTGTGTGAATACTGTGTTCTGTTTGTGTGTGAATGAACCTGAGTATTTGAACCCATTTATCCCCTCCCTATTGCCATAGGTAGACTATTTGGTGTGTTCCCCTCTCCGCAGTATAACGCCGAGAGAACATCCGTTTAGTTTGCTCCATGTAATACTAATCAATGCTGCTGAATGTGGTGACACACATAATTCCATTGCAAACCACACACATCTGCAAATATTTACATGATCCATTCTCCACGTGGCTGCATTAATTTCTGCTGGTGACTGATACAGGAGCCTACAGAAAGCTTGGTGGCATCATTTTCACCCACAGTTTGTCTACATGTGCTGAGGATAGAAAAATTCCAATTCACTGCCAGCTTGCCATGTTTGATTTTCATTTATAAATCGCAAGTAGAATTTTGAGCCCTATTAGTCTTATCTTGGGTAGTTGGATAATATACATTTGAAAACGCCAACTAAATCTTGGGAGCAGTGACCATGTTCTGTCCGTTTTAAAGTGAATATTTATTACCAGTTCTTCTACTTAGTTATCTCCACTTACACCCAGTACTTTAAAACATAATAGACTATAAAACACATGAATATGAGTGGTAAGCGAAACGTGTGACGTCTCTACGATATTCTAGTAGATGTCTTTGTACTTCCTAAAGCACAGTAATATAGCCACACAATGCATATTATCTCAGCCAATCAAATCCTGTCTTGTGTCCAGTCACCCTTGGGAAGGCTAAATTCATTTTATGCACCAGTTAAGTTTGCTTGTTAATGTTGTCCATAGACTGACAGGTCCAAGGTTCTTCTGTGACCTGTTCAAGGCAGAAGCTATATGAGTCCTCGAAAACTTGATGCCCTGGACAGTACAAAGCTTATGACCCTATTCAATTACTCTCAAGGGAAGACCGCACCTCCTGTTACCTTTGTTTCAATCCTTGTTCTGGTCCCTTACGACAGATAGCTACTCTGTTCTCTCTTGCTATTATCCAGCCTTACTGATACGTAGGTCTTTTTCTGGAATGTTGGGATGGACTGATTTAATTAAGAGGAGACCAGTTGAATTGCATTTAACCCCTTCTTGACCATCAGCTAACATTTGGAATTCAATTAAAGGGCAATATTTGTATAGCAGCCACTATTAATAACTTGTTTACTAAGTATATATCTAGAGTAGCTTGTCCAACTATACACCTAACCAACTACTTACCTTTATCCCAACTTAACGAGCAGCGATCACTTATCTGGAAGTCACATGGTTGGGAAAAGCATTCAAAATCACCTAGAACTTGTGGGGGATTTTTTTGTTTGTTTGTTTTTTAAAATGAGATTCTTAGTTTTGTTTTAAATTGACATGAACAATTTAGCAAATGCCATCAGAATCCAGTTCAGGCAAGGCAAAGCTAGGGCAAGCGTTACAAATATAGAAATATGGTTTAATTACTCATCTTCTCTAAATGCTTTCTCTATGCTGACTGACAAATGCAAAGAACTGAGTTATTAACGATGACTGGCAGAGAGCTAAAACGGGGAGAGCATTTAATTTAATTTCCCCAAGCAGATTACAGGCAGTACAATCCCATATTGATTTATATATAAAATATACAATATAACATTCCCTAATCTCCTCCCCAATAGGTGTAGCATGGAGAAATCCCCCAGTTTACTGAGTTCTTGTCTTCAGCTGACTTTTTTTCACAAGTTTTCAACTTCTAAGTGCTGGTTGTTGTTTGTTATATAGAACAATGGACAGAATGTGTTTTTGTAAACCCAGTGCTCTTTACAAAAACTTTTGAAAAGGCACAGTCTCAAAAATATAAATTTGATGTTGCTTTCTATTTATGAATTTTTCTTTTCGCTTTTTTCTGATTCTAATAGGCAACACTTTTGAGGAGATATTTAGTGTAACCATCATTTTACTGGGGTAAATTGTGCAGGTATATATAAAATATACTCACTCTAAGAGCACTTCAAAGAATGGTAATTTTCCCATGATGCTCTAGTCATGTACATTACACCATGGAGTTAAATTCATTTTCGTTAAATGTTCTAGTTATGCCAGGACAAACAAAAATGTACAAAAAAACAAATCAAAGAATGGCACAACACTGCATGCAACCATTTCCTATTTAAGAACACACTCTAAGCACCATAATAACCTATGCTTATTGCATATGTTATGGTGCAAAGAGTTCCCTGTAAATCCTTAAAGGGACACCGTAGGCACTATCTGCTTCATCTCATTAAACTGGTTATTGTGTCTGGAGTCCCCTGGTACCATCATTTCTTTCAGCATTAAACAGTTTTTAATGTTGTAATGTTTTAATGCTAAACAAGTCCACATCAGTCTATCCCCTCTGTGCTGCTTTGACTAATAAGGAAGTATTACCCTGAGAGGCAATGGGCAGCTGTGATTGGCTGAGAGTGTCAGCTGACTGCTTTTAACCTGTCAGAGCTCCAACTGACGGTATGAATGGGTATGACAACAAGGAAGTGTGTAATCTTTGCCTTAGCTACACATACAGAAGGGGCCGGCCTGTGGGTGGCCAGGGACTCTTATTTTGTGGCATACTGCACAAACATGGTGCAACACTGAATGGAGGGACAGTGCCAGGCCACTCCAGGCACTATAACCAATTCAAAGAGACAAAGTGGTTATAGTGACTACAGTGTCCCTTTAAAGCATGTCTGTCAATTTCAGGGGTCTTTTCATATTTCGCAAAAAACAATGGACAAAGAGCCCACAAAAGGACAGAACCCATGTGAGTTTAGTGACCGCAAGGTGCAGGGGGAGTTCCTCTCTGGCACTGCCATCTTCCTAATGCAGGTCCTTTTCAGCGCCTGTCCCTTCTGCTGTCAGGAACTGCGAGAGTACCACACTGAGGTCTATGGAGGATACTACAAGACACCTGGATCCTCCTTGTACAAAGCCTGAATCCTACAGCCATAATTCGTGACTGCTGTTGGGATTGAACTAGAGTCGGTGGCAAAGCTCCTCCTTTTGTCAACCTCAGGTTTTACCATAAGACAATGTAGTGCCTATGTTGTCTTATGGTATCTCTGGATTGGCTTAATCAGTGTTTCATAAATGGAATATATTTATGAAATACTGAAAGTGACAAATCTACGTTTGTCTATTAAAGATTCCCCTTTCCACTCCGATGAAAACAAACTTTGTCTACATGGGGCACACACAATGAGAGCCCGGTCTGTTACTGTCCTGATAAAGTGACTGTAGAAGCCTATATATAACATGAGATCAAGTTATTGTTGTTTCAGTTGAGAGGAAGACGACTGAGATCACAAGAACAATTGTTCACTTTTGACATACTTAAACCTGTATGTTTTTGTGTGGCAATTTCTTTTATTTTATGTAATTTTTCGGCCTCTATAATTTCACCAATATTAAAGGCACTTGCACAGTACCATCACATTTATATAAGTTATTTAAGTTTAAAATTTTTACAACATTTTTGCTTCCTGTCTTCAATGTTTCTCCCATACAGTCGATAGTGTTTCCTTATTTGCTGCAAAAGTACTCTTATACATGATGCCATCACTTACTGCTGTACAGTTAATATTTATAAACCTCCAACAAATTCCATAGCGCTGTACACTAGGTGGACTAACAGACATGTATTGGCAACAAGACGAATTAGAAACACAGGAACAGATTGTGTGGATATCATTAAAATAATCTAATACTCCAACATTGAGTTTTTGTTTTTAAGCAGTGCATATTCTGGGTAGTGTTTCTTGTTCTGCCTTCCCATTCTTTTTATCATCTCAAGTTACAGGATCTTATGAGCAAGTTGCATGCACCCACTTTGGAAGTGTCCTTTTAAATCCCTATGCTGACATTTGTACCTGGTATGTTTGCTTTGGCAGGTGAGGTGGAATTAGAAGAGTTTTACCCTGCTTTCCTGGACATGGTGAGAAATCTGCTTGTTGGGAACCTAGACCCTACACACTATGAAGACACTCTACGAGAGATGTTCACCATACATGCTTACATTGGATTCACAATGGACAAGCTCATCCAGAATATAACACGGCAGGTGAGCCACGAACAGGAAGAATAACTATGAAAGCCTGCTGATGAGTTGCTGTAATGTATGCGTTAGTGATGAGAGGTGCAGGCCTCCATTCCAGCTGACAAGTAGACTTGTATTTTCTTGAAAAAAAACAAAACCTTGCAATTAGTAGATATTTATTGATACATAGTGGCCCTTCATGTCTATATTCTGTAAATGAGTTTCCAGAGTGAACAAGAAAACTTATTGAAATAAAAATAAACGTGAGGTCAAACTGATTTGTTCATCTGATCATTGAATTCCAGTCTTTTAGCTTTCTTATTTTAAAAATGTGTTTGAATACCATAACATAACTCAGGATGTCCTTAAATAAACAGTCAGGATTCATGTGATACTTGTGTTCCCAGCTCCACCATCTGGTGAGCGATGAAATCTGTCTGAAAGTGGTTGAGCTGTACCTGAGTGAGAAGAAGCGTGGGGGCGCTGGGGGAAGCCTGGTCTCCCAGTGTGTTCGAGCTGCTAAGGAAACCAGTTACCAATGGAAAGCAGAACACTGCATGGCAGATGAAAATTGCTTTAAGGTAAACCTGTGTTCATGCAGAGGAGAAGTGGAAGTTCTTATTAATTAAAAAGGAAACTGTGTATGCTTGTTTTAATTGTCACTTGTACTAAAACATGCATGGCGAGATGAACAGGTGTAGCATGCACAGTCCAGCATTATCCTCCAGTCACACCTCTGAGATGTCTCCTGCTTATCTTTCTGATGTCTCATAATGGTGGCAAGAAGGGCGCTGATTGGATGCCTCCCTCTCAACTTCCTGCTTTTTTTGGGGGGGTGGGGGAGGGGTGTTTGTCCTGTACCAGATTGTAAACAAGATAGGCCTTTGTGTCACAGGGTTAGGCAAACCATGGCAATTGATCTGCCTAGAACCGTGATGACTAACCTTGACACCATAAATTGTTTCTGGACTACATTTCCCATGACGCTCAGCTAGCTTTTAGACTCTAAAAGCTAGCTGAGCATCATGGGAAATGTAATCCAGAAACAATTTATGGTGTCAAGGTTACCCATCACTGGTCTAGAATGAGTTAAGGATTATTCATATTTGCCTCAAATGTGTATCAAGTTGCATCCTGACTGAAAATAGCAGCCTTATTTGGGCTTGTGGTCCACCTCCCTCAGTAGATTCCTTCTCACCTGTTAGACAAGAAAGGGGGGTTATAAGTGGCATTGCTGTATGAATCCAGTGATTGCAGAGAGGGCCTGAAACTAAATTTCCCCATTTCGGGATATTCACTCAGAGCTATTTCTAGAGCTCATAAACCCACTGTCTGTGTAAGATCGCCGAGTTAAGCTTATCGTGTCACTACTGAAGGCAAAACCATGGAGATGTTTCATTTGTAATTTGCAAAGCAGGCACAGCACATCTAAAGCTGTTTTATTGTCCTGCCTTAAAGTGGAAAAGTCATGCAAAACGTCACGGTTGACTTTATAAAGGACATTGTTAAATTTCTGTGCTATGTTAACAAAATGATGGTAAAATGCTAATTTATAAAATCTAAAGTGCGTAAATCTATGTATTCCACCAAAAAAGACCGTATATAAATAGCTCATTCTCCAAGAGGGAGAACTAGTGAGATATGTATATACCAGGAATTAGATTTTTCCATACGGACTATGAACTACCATGGGTTTATTGTTCATTCTCAAAAGTCTATTTTTTTGGGGTGGGTGGGGGAAGCCTAATGGAGCACGTTTTATTTAAGTTTGATTGTAGAATATATCAAAGGCTATTTTTGCAACTATTTGTGTGACCGCGCATTACGCTCACTTTTACTGTTCTTGCTTTTAAATCCTCAGCACAACACACAAATGACATTAAAATATGTATTTCACATACTTTACCATTGTTTGTTTTTTCTTCTGTTGCAAATCATAAATGTTTTAGGAATCATGACTTTAAAATGAGGTTCAGATCAAAGAATCCAACATTAAAACAGTTTCTTTATCAAAATTTTACAGAGAATTCTTTTTAATTTAACTGTGTGTGTGTGTATGTATTTCTTTTTAATATATATCTTTGTTTGCAAGCATAATGAAATCAATGAAAATGTGGAATGCATGATACATGTGGTGTCAGATGTTATTTTTATATTTAATTTTCTTTGACTTGTTCACCGAACTTGAAACCAGTTGCATGATTGTAGGCCGTGGTGTGCATTCAGTAAATTCTCTGTGACAGAGTTGTTGAGGCAAAGAGAGCTGACCAGTTGATATGGAATTTTGTCTTTTGTCAGGTAATGTTCCTGCAGAGACAAGGCCAAGTAATCATGACAATTGAGCTGCTGGATACAGAAGATGTACAGAATGAAGATCCTACAGAAGTCCAGGTGAGGGTCTGCTCTCTAATTCAATTGTAATTACGTGGGGTTATCCTTAGTGTTTACTTGAAGTAGAAATTCATGGAAAATTTTGTTCTGTATAATTATTTCTTGGCAAAGTCATAAAGGAAACAAAGACAAAATTATAGTGAAACGCTTATTGAGTGAATAATAGTAAAGTCACACTTAATACCTTATAAATATCCATCAAATTTAAAAAAAAAAAAAATATATATATATATATATATATATATGACCCTATAGTATGAAGCCTTTTTTACAAATATTTTTGTGTAAGAGTGACAATGGAACACTCATCTCTGGTATTAATAGCTATATGGTCTGTTACGGTGACCCTTCCCCTTCTAGATGTAATTTGTCATGTGGCGTGACTCAAAAGGGTATATACATAGATTAGTACTGTATTGTGATCTTTTATAAAATCAATATAAAACCAGGGTAGTCACTAGTAAAGAGCCTCTAGATAGGACTCAGAGTAAGCACATGTGCGGCAGGGACTCACGATCAGCCTTCCTGCGATTCCGGTTTCCCTGTGAAGTGCAGGGAGACGGATCAGTGCTTATCCTCTTCTCCCTGGAAAAAATAAAAAATTTTTTTGAAAGTTAAATCCCACCCCCCTCCCCCTGCTTTAATAAAATGAACCCCTTCCCTGACAATTGATCACTGACCACAGTGATCAATTGGCAGGGATTACATTTTATTGTCATCTGATTTTTATATATATATATATATATATACCACTGAATATTTAAAATTAAATATCTAACTGGGATGGGTGGAAGTTAGTGGGGAATTGGGGGATTTGGCGTTAGGCTAACTAGGGGTTAACGTTAAAGTTTTTAAATAAGCTTTAAAAAGTTTTGAAAAAAAAATGTTATAGAAACATAGAATCTCTTTCCTCCAAGCTATACATGTTAAGATCCTTTAACCTTTCCTGGTAAGTTTTATCCCGCAATCCATGAACCAGTTTAGTAGCCCTTCTCTGAACCCTCTCTAAGGTATCAATATCCTTCTGAAGATACGGTCTCCAGTACTGTGTACAATACTCCAAGTGAGGTCTCACCAGTGTTCTGTACAATGGCATGAGCACTTCCCTCTTTCTACTGCTAATACCTCTCCCTATACAACCAAGCATTCTGCTAGCATTTCCTGCTGCTCTATTACATTGTCTGCCTACCTTTAAGTCATCAGAAATAATCACCCCTAAATCCCTTTCCTCATATGTTGAGGTTAGGACTCTATCAAATATTCTGTACTCTGCCCTTGGGTTTTTACGTCCAAGATGCATTATCTTGCACTTATCCACATTAAATGTCAGTTGCCACAATTCTGACCATTTTTCTAGTTTACCTAAATCATTTGCCATTTGGCTTATCCCTCCTGGAACATCAACCCTGTTACATATCTTAGTATCATCAGCAAAAAGACATACCTTACCATCAAGACCTTCTGCAATATCACTAATAAAAATATTAAAGAGAATGGGTCCAAGTACAGATCTCTGAGGTACCCCACTGGTGACAAGTTCAAGCTTCGAATATATTCCATTAACTACAACCCTCTGTTGCCTGTCACTCAGCCACTGCCTTACCCATTCAACAATATTGGAATCCAAACTTAAAGATTGCAGTTTATTGATAAGCCTTCTATGTGCAACAGTGTCAAAAGCCTTACTGAAATCTAGGTAAGCAATGTCTACTGCACCACCCTGATCTATAATTTTAGTTACCCAATCAATAAGATTAGTTTGGCATGATCTCCCTGAAGTAAACCCATGTTGTCTCTGATCTTGAAGTGTTTTTAGATGTTCAGCAATCCTATCCTTTAACATGGTTTCCATCACTTTCCCCACTACTGAAGTAAGGCTTACTGGCCTATAGTTGCCCGACTCCTCCCTATTACCTTTCTTGTGAATGGGCACAACATTCGCTAACTTCCAATCTTCTGGGACTACTCCTGTTAACAATGATTGGTTAAATAAATCTGTTAATGGTTTTGCTAGTACACCACTAAGCTTTTTATTAACTTTTATTTATTTTTGTAACCCTCAGGGGTTCAATTTATTTAATTAATTTAAATATTTTATAATTATATATTTTGCTAGCTGGGGTGGGTGGTAGTTATGGGAAAATGGGGAATTTACTGTTAATGCTGCTCACTGCTAGTTAGGGGTTAACGGTAAAAGAAAAGTTTTTTTTTTTAAATTTAAAAGTGTAAAAAAAAAAGTTAAGAAAGTTTAAAACATTTAATAAGTAAAAAAAAGTTTTACAAAATAAAAAAAATACATTAAAAAAATGCTCATTACCTCTACACTTGGAACATACTAGCGAAAAAATGATCCCACACTAAGGTTCACAATATGCCTTTTGAATTACCCGTGGTGTATTCTTTAATAAATAGTATGTGTTTGTGGGGAAGTTTGAATAACCAGCCAGCTAATCCACAACAAAATGGAACATGGGCACAGCGTAAAACTTCAAAGTTAGAAAAAAAACTGTGGCTGCGTCTCAAATGTGCCCCTTCAACATCCACATACACCTGGCAAAGGTACATACGGGCGTATTGCTGTACTCAGCCGACATAGCTGAGCAACATATAAAGTATTATACAGTCGTAGCACACATAAGGTTTGCAAAATATACTGTGCAAACTCACTTTGTGTGTCAAAAAGGCAGAAAAAATGCTTATTACCACTACACTTGGTACAAGCTAGCGGAAAAATTATCCCACACTAAGGTTCAAAATATGCCTTTTGAATTCCCCTGGGATGTCTTCTATAAGAAATGGTATGCCTTTACGGTGTAATTGTAATATGTAGCCTGCTCAAATGATCCAAAGTGGGACTCTTATTTGAACAGTCCCACTGCTATAATACCCTAAAATGAGACATAGGCCCGTCAAATCCATCTAGGAAAATTCTAACTATAGAAACTGAAATAGCCTTGTCTCTTATATGGCATTGTAGCTTTACAGAATAGTGCCAAAGGCATACAATGGGGGTATCGTTATACTCGGCAGATGTAGCTGACGCAATATGGGGTTGTGTGCAGGAAAAGCACACACCAGCTTTACGAAATACACATTACAAAAACTTTGTTATATGTGAATATGCCAAAATAGAGAAAAAACACAATTTTACTCCAATATTTAGCAGAGGTTGGCGATGAAATGGTTATTTAAAAAGTGTCAAACTAACCTTAGGTAAATAGTCTGTGATGTATATAAATATATACTTTTGTGTGGCAATTTTGTTTTCTGTGATGGCCACTAAACCTACAAGACAAACGTACCAACTTCTAAACTTGTTTCACATTACAATTTTATTTTAGTCCTTGTATTTTGTGACCTGTAACTTTCAAAATAAGCTGAAATCCTATACATATTATGTATTCTATAAATCAAGACACATAAATTAATTTATTTTGAATTACTTTTTCTAAGCTGGACATATTATGCAAATGCTACTATTGCCAAAACCGTGAAAAGAGATTTTTTTTTCCCCCCCATTTAGTTGCTTTTTTTTTTTAAAATAATTAATGAGAATGTATCTATGTAAATGTGACATAAAATTGAAGCCCTATTTGTCCTCTGAAAAACGGTATATAATATGTGTTGTTGCAATAAATGACAGAGATGCAAATTGCGTTTGAACACAAACCGCAAAAATGGCTTGTGTCCTTAAGGGTAAGACAAGCTTTTGAAGCTGTGTCCTTAAGGGATTAAAGGGAATAATTGGGAGCAAACACGGATGATCTCCAACTTCGCCAGGAGCTTATCACGTTCCAAGCCTCATTTTCATTGCGTCACTTCCAGAATTTCCAATACGTAATCGGATTTATAGAGGCTTGCGTTTCAATCTTGTATGCACATTCCCATGGCTACAAGATCGGAACAAGGAGTCCATAAATAGATTGTCCATTGATAACCTGAAATAAAGATTAAATGGTTAAAGGGTTGTTACATATAAAAATATTTGAAGTACTTATATATTTTTACTCTGAAAAGGAAAACATTTTTTTTTTTAAAACAACCTTTTATGAGAAATTCTTATATAACTTTTAGGTCTTACTTATGAATTATCAGAGGTAACTACAAGATAAATTGTAATAAAATGAATTGAATATAGAAATGTAAAGAAATAAATAAAAAGACTAAAAATACCTTATATTTAAGAATAAATATATACTGAACTTGGTTATTACAAAAATACCTCATAAAAAAAAATCTATATATTGGATGAAAAGAGGATAATCTAATAAGGAGAGAAAATGTATAATAAAGTCATTAATAGTGAAAAATTTATAAAATATTAAAAATGGTTTATAAAAAATGGTGAATCTCAAATTCCTGATTAAGACCATGTGGGATAAGGGTTTATAGATCCATTTCATTTCCTTTTTACTTAATCTCTGATTGAAATTTCCTCCTCTCCACTCATGAGAGATGTTATTTATACTCATAAACAGCATCCCTCTTGGATCCTGATTATGAAACGTTTGAAATGGGCCGACACGCTGTGATTCTCAAATCCTTTATTTATACTGCGTGTATGTTCTTCTATACATGTGTGAAATGGCTTAGTAGTCTTACCCACATAATCCAGACCACATGGACATTTAAAAGATAAATGATATTTTTTCAGTAGCATGTCATGAATTCTTTACATGTCACCTTCCTTTGTTTTAAATTGAATTATTCTCCTATGGTTTTCTGTTCTTTTACAAGCTAGACATTGCCCACGGCCATAGAAACCTCTCTGAGTATTAAAGGTTATAGGTTCTTTTTTTCTCAGTTTTAATATAACTTTTTTTAAATGTACTTTTTAAATTATTTACTCCTCTGTGGGGGAAAAAATGGGGTTATTAGGTAAAAAAAATGGCAATAAAAGGGTCTTCTAATAAATAACGTGCCAATATTAATACATTTTTCAATTTTCTGTACTAAAATTACATATAAAATGTACATCCTCTATTGTTTCTCTTTTATTGTATCTTCTAATAGATTATTTTCTATATCTTTAATATCGAACCTTTACTTTTCAAATATTTCTTCTCCATATCCCTTTTCTAAGAAATCTTCAATACGCGAGGACTGTTTTTCATAATATCTATCTGTTCCTCCTTATTTATATTTTAAAGTCTTAAAGACCAGTCACCACTGAAACCAACTGTTGTATAAATTGCTCCATTTATAGAGTTTTGTCACAATTTTTACATCTATTCTATCCATTTATCATTGCATTCCTGTTGATCAGTAGGAGCATTACAATGAACAATTGTGTTTTTGGGATGTTGTGTTTTTGCCCTGACCATTGTATTGCTGGCTTCTCGGGGATTGATTGAATGTATTCTCAATTTTGCAGCACCTGGCAAATTATGTGGAGCAGTTCATTAATGTTGAAGGAGGCCAGAACAACCAGAGTGAAGGTTTTTTACTGAAACCTGTGCTGCTGCAGAGGTGAGTAGATCTTGTTAGTGTGCCATATAAACTCATAAAGAGCACTATGTATAATGATATAAGTGTTTCTCGGCTGCTTTTACAGAAATATTCTCATATTATTGGTTTTACTCTACCCTGCTGTTTTGACAGAAATTAAGAAGCAGAGTGCAGAGCACATCAATAGCCCTCTTCCTAGTCGTGACAGAGTCTACTAGTTGCCATGCAGACTGTAGTTGTTTGACTGGCACTGACTGAATTTCTGATAACTCACACTGTATTGAATAAACCTGTCAAAATCCAGATAAAGCTAAACAAAGAGAATGAAAACATTTAGGCCACCGTAGTTGAATTGGATAGAAATGTTTACGATAGACTGAGCATTAAAAAAAAAAAAAAAAAAATCTGGACAAGCGACTGGAAATGTTTATCTTGGTTTAAAACAAAAGAAAAAAAGTTTTTTTTCAAGCCTTTCAATCCTATTGATGCGTTTAAAGAGGAGTGGTCACTTCTCGGAAGCTTCACCATTAAATGAAACACTGAAAGTCCTCTAAAAGTTGTTTCACCCCCTTTTACGTTTCCCAACATTACATAAGTTTAAAAGGGAAATTCTAACTTCAGGAATACAAACTGTAGAGTTTCCACATGCATATTTAGATCCCCCACCCTTTTAATCCTGAAATAAAGATTTACTCACCTTTCAACCCTTGCTGTTGCCACTCCCACCCCTTTAAATGAATCTGTAACGATGATCTCAGCTGCCAGTCCAATGCTTCTCCATAGAAAAGCATTGGGAGACCTACCTCGCATGCATGGAAGCTGCCACACTGCACCAATTGGTATCTCCTCCTAGAAATGCATTATATCACTGCATCTCTATGATAAGTCCATAAATCCCAAATAGGACAGGTATTGCTTTGATAAATCCACCCTGGACTCTTCTGTTTAAGCCTCCTGTACATCTCTGCTTATTAGAATCAACTAGTCGCAGGGGTAGGCAACCTTTGGCACTCCAGATGTTGTGGACCACATCTCCCACAATGCTCTTACACCCATAATGCTGGCAAACCATCATGGGAGATGTAGTCTAAAACATATGAAGTGCCACAGGTTGCCTATCTTGATGGAGGCCGAGAAGCTT
This sequence comes from Pelobates cultripes, assembly GCA_933207985.1. NCBI lineage: Eukaryota > Metazoa > Chordata > Amphibia > Anura > Pelobatidae > Pelobates > Pelobates cultripes. Next base: position 77,653,137 of record OW240916.1, on the reverse strand, counting down.
CGTGTTCATTTGCTGGTCAGTGGTTGTGTGTCAACATAGATTGCCTTGCGTTATTAATGTTGCCCTTGTATGGATTTTAATTGTTCATGTTACCTCTACATAGAAATGTCCGAAGTTTCAACAGCTGGCAGTGCAGAACAATGAAAGTAATGAAAGATGAAGTAAAGTCTTCTTGGAAGAGGCTGATGGGAGTGGAGAGTGCCAGCAACATGGACTGCCGTTTTAGACTCAACAGTCACAAAATGATGTTTATAATTAACTCTGAAGACTATATGTACCGCTGGGGAACACTAACAAGGGCCAGAGAGGTATGGTTTCACATGTTATTCATTCCTGAGAATGGACCTTTCTATAGGTTCTTAAAGTACAAATGGCATTATTCACTGTAGTATCAATTGCAGGGAATTTAAAGTGGATTTCCAATTTAGGGCCAAAATATTCCAACTACAAACAGGGCTGACATGGAGAAATTTTCCAGTTTGCGAACTGTGGCCTAAAATTTTACATTTGCTTTGAATCCCTGATAACTCATACCTTGCATGAAAAACCTTATATGTCCGTAATGTGGAAAAGTGTGGAAAACATTGTTATATTATCTTGCTGCTATACAGTGCTTCTTGCAGATGAAATGGTCTACACAAAATATGCAAAGACTCTTTAAACCTATCCATGTGACAGTGCCTCTAACCACTTGTCCCTTCTTTTTGGGGACTCCTTACATATCAGGACATCAACATCATTTCCCTAACTCTGTGTGGCTGACTTCCAGATATTAACTCTTTCAGGATCAAACACTGGAAATACATTAATAACATACCATGTAGGAAATTGAATTAAGACTCAAACACCTCTTTGGCAGAAAATGTAAACATGATGTGATGACTTTATCATATATGATTAATAGCTCCACACTGTCTGCAGCCACATTGATATTAAACCACATTAATCTCTGATATGTAATTCCTTACTAACTCCCTAAATGGCTGCACAATGGCATATACGTGACACTAACTTCTTCAAGAATAAGTGAAGATTTATTTTCACATTGTGGAAAAATGTGTTTAAAGGGACACTCCAGTGCCAGGAAAACAATCCGTTTTCCTGGCACTGCAGGTGCCCTCTACCTCCCACCTCCCATCCCGGTTGCTGAAGGGGTGAAAACACCTTCAGTCACTTACCTGAGACCCTCGGCGGTGGTTTTGGGTCGCCACCGCTCCTCCCCTTCCTTACGTCAGCCGGCAGGGGAGACTGATCCCGCCCGCCAGCCGGGCAGACCTAGTGCGCATGAGCGGCAATGCTGTGCACGCGCATTAGAGCTCTCCATAGGAAAGCATTGAAAATGCTTTTCAATGCTTTCCTATGGGGAATTGAGCGACGCTGGAGGTCCTCACACAAAACCTGTGCTATAGACACGGAAGTGCCCTCTAGTGGCTGTCTAGTAGACAGCCACTAGAGGAGTTAACCCTGCAAGGTAATTATTGCAGTTTATAAAAAAAACTGCAATAATTACACTTGCAGGGTTAAGGGTAGTGGGAGTTGGCACCCAGACCACTCCCATGGGCAGAAGTGATCTGGGTGCCTGGAGTGTCCTTTAAGTAAATTTGTTTGGATATTGTGATTAAACAAATGACTGCTCTCAAACGGAACTAGGGTCATTAAAAAATAAATAAAATATATATATATCTATTTGATAGGATTTAGTGTAAGTAAATATTTACCACGAAGCTGTAGACTTTATATGTTTTTACTCCTCGGATGTCACTATGAGCGTCATCATCTACAGCAGGGGTTTCCAAACCAGTCCTCAAGTACCCCCTCTACCAGTCCAGGATTTAGGGATTACCCTGTTGTGTCTAAAAAAAAATATTTTTTTTCTTTTCTAAAAACACCTTTGACTTAACTGGGTAATCCCTAAATCCTGAACTGGTAGAGGGGGTTCTTGAGGACTGGTTTGGGAACCACTAAACATATCATCCTTGAGTGGTTCCGGGAGATCAGTTTAAAAATCTATTGTTAATTGTGTGTGAACTATTGGTTTTGTATGTAAAGCTAAACTCCTAATGCTACTATTAACCATTTCCAGTTCCAGCCAATGGTCTTCCAGAAGCACCATGAGAAATTTAAAGCCTGGCACAATCGCTGGCTGCAGGAAAACGTCAGCCCCAGAGCAGCCGAACTTGTGCAAGACTGGCTGACCGGTGAAGAAGACGAAGACATGGTTCCCTGCAAGACTGTATGTGAATTCTCAGACGTTCACGGCATGACGGTCACCAAATACAGAGTTCAGTACAGCCGCAGAGCTGTCTCTCCTTGACACGTATTCACCACCACCAATTTCTATTTCCTGCTTCTTCTTTTATTTTTTTTTTATTTTATTTTTTGGAGGGCTGCTTTTTTAATTTATTTATTTTTCTTTTTTAAAGGAGCACCTCATTGACATTGAGGTTGCTGGACGTTAACGCCAGTTCTATCATTGTTGACTGTAATAGTCAAGATACTCTGTGCTTAATACCATCACTAGCAGCTGAGCTAGTCTATGAACTTGTCTTTTTCAGGCAATCACATACATCCTGAAAGTTCAATCAGTGCAAATATTGGTTAATCATATGCAGGAAAAGGATAATGAAATGAGTCATTGTTTTAATATTACAATGAAAAATGCCATGTTATTTGTTAGTAAGATCAAAATCTTTTTCCCCAGGAAAAATTCCACAAATAATTTAAAATGAAAAAAGAACTCTGAGAACAGAGAGAGTGCAGCTGGTTTTAATCCCTTAATGACCGTGCTAATCACTATTCTATAAGAGAACATTTTACCTTGATTATCCATTCCTGAAGGTGTTCTCTTTGCAGCTATTCTATTTAAACTGCTTCTTTCAGCCGCTTTGTATGATTTTGGTGCGTTTTGATTATTTAAAACTAATGAGAATAAATGTAAAAGATACTTCCTTCCTCTCTTATGGAACAAGCAGCATTAAACCTTGAATTTGAAGCACTTGTATATGAACAGTTTTTAAAACTTGTTCCGTTAACCCCAAACTCTGGAAGTGTGGCTTCAGTATTTAAAATTCAAAAATAGTAATTATGAGAAAAAGAGGATTACGTATTCCTATGAATTATTATATAGTACCACAAATCATGATTTTTTTTTAAGGGTTTTTTGTCTATATTGACTTGCATAATGGTTACATTAAATAAAACCTGTGCTTTAAAACCGGTAGAGTGTGCTTTTTCGTGACGTTGTCCAAAGATGATATGATTTTGTTTTTTTAAATTATTTTATAAATATATATTTCTATCTTGTGGCTTTACTAATAGACTTTGTTGATTTTTTTTTTATTTTTTTTTAAATAAAAAAAAAAACATTTTTAATTGTACACAACATATACAATTTGTTATACATAGTTGTCATCAACATCAGTATTTTACAATAAATATTTTCCATTACATACGTCACTGACATACAAGAGGGAAAAGGATAATTAAAGTGGAAGGGGGAAGGAGGGGAAACTGGAGCTGAATAACCTGTGGTTGATCATCATGTCTTATTTAAAAACCTGAATTCATGATTGATAGAAATGTATATATTTTATATGCTTTTTTTTTTTTTGTTACGATAGGCATTGATTATCTCAATCTATGGGTACAGCTCTTCGATCATCTACAAAACCTGGTTATGTAATCTTCCAAGGGAGTACCTTGTTATAATCACCTAAACAAAATCTTGTGTTTTTACAAATCTGTTTTTTATATATCAATCCCATTTGGACCAGGCTTCCTTCCAAAAGGTTTTTTTGTAGTTTAGTTTGTCTAGCCATTTGTTGATTTTTACAGCACTAGTGGGACTGCCTGACAGTCCACCTGCAGGCATGTGATCGCTCTGATGAGCAGTTGGATTTAATAACTAGCTGATTCTCATTTTGGCAGCAATAAACCTTTTTGGAGTTGTGGGAGGGATTTACCTGGTCTATAAAAACCAAAACCTTACCTCCCTTCTGGGCTAACGTCGACTGGTCACTTCTGGTTTCGCCAAGAATTCCCTCGTGGTTCTACCAGACCTACCTACAACCAGGACAACGGCCAGGCGCTCCAGCATGCCCTCACACTGCGCTTCACCGACACCAGCTCCAAACTGCAGGAACACGATCGCTCCCAGCACCGCTGAACTTCCGGGGCACCTTCCCGTACTTCCGGGTCGGCTACGAGACACCCAGTAAACAGTTAGTACATACGAATGCGGTTAAACTCAAGAACAGGGGATGCATGCGCACTAATGCAATTACACTTAAACATATAACTCACACATAAACAAATTAGATAACATACCAACAGGCACGAACATGGGAAAAAACAAACAGTCATTCTCCTTATACATAGTTGTTCGAACAGACGAAACCCATACGGCTACTCTCACCTCGTAACAAAATGCAAGCTTTCAGTTGGGCTAAATCAGACTTACAAACTCTATACAAAAACATGCACCAACACTGCCCTCTATGGTAAAAAAATTACTAACTACACGTAAATCCTAAAATAACATTAATGCGGTGATAATTATAATTGATTTCACTGGGGCAAACAAGGTATGCAGTCAGGGCATGAGGTGGTTAATTAAATATAAACTTAATTATGCATTGTTTAATTACGCTTTGTTTAAGTGTGTTTTGCTCAAGTCAAATAAGTGAATGGCTAACATAAGTAATAAACTTAAAGGTTAAATATTGTCAATCAGTCAGCACAAGCATACTTTGCTCTATAATGTAGAAGACATTACGTGCAATCAGGTCATACAAACGCTCAAGTCAAGAAACATACGTACAAACTTCATAGAATTTCATAAGTACAAACAATCTCTCACCAAACCTATAGTTCTATTCACACCTAATCACGTGAAAATTAAACATAAGCTTAATTTCAATTTCAACCTGCTAGGTCTAGAAATAACCCAACCATACTTACAACCCATTAAGAGGAGAATCTGTTTACCCAGGTATGTATCACTTTAAACTAATATTAAACACTCACACAATCATAGTGAAGTTACCAACTACAGTCTTGGTTTCTACAGGTGGTACATACCAATAAATCAGTTATCCTGTCAAGCCATAAGATCCCTTCTAAAAAGTTAACAGGTATGCTATGTCCTTCATACCTTTTACCCCAAAGCATCGTTAACTGGCAGTTAGGGTACTGGAATGGCTCCAGATACAGGTAAAGGTACTTTGGAAATTTCCTCCAGACCAACACCCATCCTCACATAGAGGTATTTTCGCCCAGCGGTCTAAGTCATAGATATAGCAACACTCTGCTAAGTGGTTTAGAAAGGGCATCACCTTCCTTATCCTTTTTACCAGTTATCAAGTTCCCCAGAAGCTGACACCCTGCCTACGTTTTGATGCACAGCACAGCCAAATCATAGACAGCACCACTACCAGCCGCTTGGCAATTAGCAGGGCCTCACCATCTCACAAGTAGTTAAGTTCTTTGCCACCCGGTATTTAAAGAGACGCCTGTTAACACAAGTCACAAATATCCATATCGGGATAAGACTCACATTTAAATTTCATTATAGCATATCTCACGTGTCAGACCAAGGAAAGGACTTCCCCTACCCAGCACGCCAGCTAGACCACCCACTCCAACTACTGCCCCTACATCAGGCTAAAATCAAGACCCTGCAAGGCCCTGTTCTTTAAGATCATGGACGATCCCAAAGATCGCCAAGGAGCTGAGGTGTAGAGGGATACCTTATCCTGCCACAGCCAGAAAGGCAGAGTTATACAGAATTATGATGACCAGTACCCAAGATAACATTTACGACACCCTAACAGGGATTCAGACCACAATGACAGCAATGCTGTCATCCATAAATAATTTGAACCAAAGAATGGAAATGTTGGAATCTCCAGCACCAGCCAGGGTGAGTCCCCCAGATAACCCTCCTACACAAATCATCAAACTGTCACAGGTACACAGATTTCACAGGGTTCCGATACACATATCGTCACACCAGCACAAATTGTCCTTGCCAACATCAAGAAAGACATATTGGAGGGAAAAGATGTAAACCTCATGTCCTTACTGATTGCATCACAAGACGTACAACTACGGTGACCTGGCAGTAGTGCTAAAGGCCAAAGATCATAGGCTAAGTAAGAAGTTGTCCATACCACACTTTGTACTAGCCTTCGGGTTGTATAGAGATGTAATATACTGCAACTTTCCCCAACGTAGAGCGGAACTGGACTTGTACAAGTTGGTAGATCTGGGAAACAAGTATGGTGGTACCAATTTTTACAAGTATCGCAAATAATTTTCAGCCAGGGCAGCAGCCACCTTTGCGCAGTTCAACATCAGGATAGATTGGAGTTACATGGATACTGAATTGTTTTGTCGCCACTTTGCCAAGCTAGTACCACTGGCTTTTGCAATTTGCTCTTCAAACTCTCACTCAACCAATTTGTGCTCCAACGAGCCCAGTTTACCCACCACCACTAGTTACATCACCCTTAGCACTAGTAGAGCTGAACAGAAAGGATTAAAAGACAAGCTGGAGAGACCTATCGTGTTTTTGTGCAACAAACGTCAATGCAGGAGGCTGCAGTTTCAGCGCCTGCAGGTTGTTGCATGTCTGCTCTATCTGTTACCGAGCCCACGCTAAGACCATGTGCCCAAACCGCCTCTTCCCCAGAAAATGATTGACCGAAGTTCAGGTCGACACGTTGGCTTTTTACCTTAACACTCACTCTTCACAGGATTTAGTACAATTCCAAGATCCAAAAATAGTATAGTTACAAACATATACCAGTGAGGGCGCTACTATCACAAATGTGCAAATGTAACTGCCATTCAGATCTTTGAATTTGGCATGTAATAGAAAACAAAAGAGAAAATATACAGTTGCAAGAAAAAGTATGTGAACCCTTTGGAATGATATGGATTTCTGCACAAATTGGACATAAAATGTGATCTGATCATCATCTAAGTCACAACAATAGACAATCACAGTCTGCTTAAACTAATAACACACAAAGAATGAAATGTTGCCATTGAACACACTCAACTGAATAACCCTTTCAATGCTGGCTAGATCTCCTAGGTAATTAAGATCTATTCTTACGTAATTTTAAATAAAATAAAATTTAAACCAGTTCATTAGTCATTTCCTGGAACCATCCAATAAGAGAATCTACCAGATTTTATAAGCAGATTTTAATTTGTCTAAAAGATATCTTATCTTATATTAGAGCAAATCAATACACCTGGATAAAAACAGCGGTATGCTAACATGTGATACTATCACATTAATATATAATTATTCTTAATTCCACCTGCAGAATGGAATGTTTATAACTATATGTTCTTTAGTTAACTAAGAATTCTTAATATGGAAATCTGACCGTGATTTATCCAGTCATATATCATGCTATTAGTAAATTTTAATTAATTTAATTAATTAATGAAACCAGTATAATTACCAGTTGAGCAGATATTTCATCCGATTGGTAGATAGTCTCAGGAACTTATTTGGATGTCTCTCTGCATGGAGGTGTGTAGGAATTTCTGAGTGTCCTAGAGTGTATATCTGTCGTAGGCCTCTCTGCATTTCTCCCGACTGCTCACTTCTTTGCATACCCTTGCATTCCTCGCCTACCTTCTTCTTCCCCCTCTGTCTTAACTTTTTAAAGGGAAAATTCACTAGTTGATAGACCAATAGGAACACTGGAGGTGTGTCCAATCTAGGGATCGCAATTTAGGTATTTGATCCATAGATGGCAGTCTCATCCCACTAAACATACCTTTCCAGGAAAGAGTTAACTTTTCCTGGTGGCTATTTTGACGTCATTTTGGCTTATCTATATGGTTGCCATAATTTAAGTTTTCTGTCAGATCAAACAGTTTCTTTAAGTTTTGTCCAGACTATGTGTCTAGCAAATTCTGCTATAATTTCTAATATGACAGTTATAACTAAGTTTTGACCCGTAACTTACAATGGGATCTTATAGAAAGTAAAATTTAATTATTTAATCTTTTCTGTCACAAATGTCTGGGTTTAGAATTGATTATATTCCATTAGCATTTACACAGTCTATCCAACCCCCGTTCTCCTTATCACTTGGTTTGTATATACTATGCATTCCTTTAGCTCTGGGAAAGTGATTAGTTTTACAGATAGAAATCTTGTGTCTTTTCTTAGCTTGAAAATAACAAAATGGAGTCTGCTCTGTTCAAAAGTGACTCACCATATACACTTTTAATTTCTATCATAGCACAAGATGTCTGCCGATATAAATACCCTGACATAACCCCCCTTTAGTGCATTTCGTAGCCAAAAATTAATTTAGCTTATGAATAAGCACTATAGAAGTTACCAGACATATTGTGCAATCACATCATTTCTAACATAGGCCCGTGCATGGAATGAACATTTTTGTATATATTTGTACCTGTAATAGTTTTGAACTTTACACTTAATAATGATATTATGGTTGATTGTACTAACATAGTACATTGTTTTCATTTGAAAAATGTTTTTGGGAGTTACATATGGTATGGCCAATAAAAAGCAAATCTCCATACGTTCCGGATCAATTAAGAGAGGTATAGCCCTCCCCATCTCAAAGGCCAGATTTAATTGCATAGGCTCAATTGTTTCTCCATCCACATTGGCAAGCATCACATGAACAATAGCCTTGAATACAAAGTACAGAGGTATGCGTCCCCCTGCCAATTCGATCATTCCAGTTTGCACTTCATCAAGAAAAGCAGTGTGTGGAACAATATTGGGTCATGCAGAAATAGAAGTTCACGCTTAAATAAGTCATGACTTTGGTGCAACTCAGTGGATTTGGCAATTAACTCCGAATGCAAATTTGTTGTAACAACTGTGTCTTGCACAATAGTTAACACGTCTTGGAGAAGTGTTCTTTGCTGTTTTATCACCTGATGAATATCGTTAATGTGTTGCTTTAGCGCATAGATTTCCATATCCAGCTTTTGGACATAGAGTTGGCTGCAGACATTCCAGTTGGCACCGACAGTGGCACAAACTAATGCAACAATTATGGCGGTGAGGAACCTTTTGGGTCGGTTGCTCATCGAAATAGTACTGGATACAAATGGTTTCCGGGCTTGCTCCAAGATGTTTCGCACACGGTCCTGTGCTCTTTGGAGGTGCATCTGGTACCAAGTCTGTAACTCAGGAAGCTGCATGGATGAAATGTTGTATGCCTTCTCGATGGAAATCTTGGGGTCCAAGCTGACGAACACACGTCGGGTCAGGATCCTCTTCTCTGTCAAGATGAACCCTGATGTCTCTTGAATCAGGATACCGGAGGATGGTCCCATCTCTGCGATCGGGTTGGTCTGTAGCTCTTGGCACAGGAGCAGTATGATCCAGAAATATGCCACATCCTTCTTGGACATCTTTCGACAGTCACGGATCAAGAACTCGTTTCAGGCTTATCTACTAATGATTCAAGGTTTGTTAAGCATACAAACTTATAACAGTGTGACATCACTTGGCCTAGGACAACACATTATTACGATTCATCAACATATGTATTCTCTCTAATTCTATTTTTATACTTCATCCCTCACTACATTTATTACTGACTCTTCAGTAATTCGCCTATAGCAGCTAAACAAGCTAGTAACCTGCTTAGAAAATGTAGTTATTGGATGGCAAGGAAATGGTTAATGACATGAACGTACATGAGAACATGGCATATCACAACAATTCACATCATACGATACCACGTGAATCAAGCATTCATCCAGGTTAGTCATTCACCCTTCTGCATCCGAATCCACACCTATAATCCTTAATTGAGATTTAGGATGACAAGCACGCAACTGGTTAATGTGAACCCACTTTTCAATAAAATCACCATCCTTAGGAATTTTTATCTTGTACGCTACAGGGGAAATTTTGTCAATAATGACATATGGCCCTTTCCAAGAAGGTAAAATTTATTTTCCTTGACTTGATTTCGCGCAAAGTTATACAGATAGACTTGATCTGTTATCTCATATTCCTTTTTCGTGGTTTTTAGATCGTAATAGGTCTTAACTCCTGTCGCTGCTTTTATTAGATTCTTTTGGGCAAAAGCAAACGCATGCTGTAAATGCTTGCGCAAATCTTCGATATACTGATGCGTAGTGGCAGCATTGATCAAGTTATGATCCGAAGTACGATATAGTAAATGCTGTGGTAAAACCATCTTTCTTCTCTTATTATGTTTATAACGGACTTCTAATGGCCATCCCTGTAAGGATAGAGTCCATGCAGTAATCTGACTGTTAGAGAGATTACCGTCTCTAATTCTTTCACTCTGCAGATACTGTAGAGGTTGGTGAGCTGTTTCTGTTCGTCATGTGCATGGTGTATAGTATACAATTTCATGCACTGACTGACTAGCCATTCTAATGGTAACTTACAATCGTAATCTCTTGCGAGATTCATTTGTATGTTCACCGGCATGGCATGAAAATACAGATCTTTGAAGTCTGTGCTTTCATACCTGGGTTTTCTTTGGGCCATGGAGTATGCATTTTTAAGAATTATTAAAAATTCTCTGGGGCTTTGATCTGGATGGCACTTTAAGTTATAAAGCGCCTTCTTAGCAGAGGCAATGGTTTTATACTTACCATATTCCATGATTATTTCATATTTCATCTTGGACCAGGACATTAACTGTATAGCTTGAAGACTTTCTAGATAAACACGACACATTGAATCAAAGGTCCATGTAATGAACCATTTCTTATGAATGTCATCATACATGCCCAATGAATTCATTGCTCTATCATAATTTTCCAGATGTTCAGATATGTTTCCTGAACCTCTAGAAAATTGTGGGACTGTCTCTTTAAGGAATTTAATAACCTTTGGCGTTTCATAAACAGGCATCATTGATTTACGACCTCTGTTTCTGTGTTTGGGTAAACGTCTATGCGATCTGTCTGCTGAAGAGGAATTAGACCCGTACAACAGTGCAGATGGCATATCAGTTACATGGCCTTCAGAGTGGACAGTGCAATCACTTTCACTCCCATCACTCTGAGCTTCTCGTTCACTGTCACAATTCCGATCAGCATCAGAATTCTGCCAGTGTACAGAACCATGTCTGTTTTCATTCCTATCACCTTGAATCTGATTCTCCCTCTCAAGTTTGGCCAAGACAGCTTTTTCAAACTGTTCTGCCCAAGATTGCCAAGAATCTACAGGTGTTTTCTCAGAATTACTCACATCTTTACTTACAGACTGTTTTATGAAAACCTGGTTTGGTGTGGGAAAATCATAATAAGGAGGGGATTTACAGATAGTCTTTTCTTGCATTTTTGTGCAACTTTTTGGCACAGAATGATGACTACTAACCTCACTGCCTGATTTCTGACTCTCCTCTTCATACTCATCCAATTGCGTTTTAAGCTGATTTATTTCCTGTGCATATTTATCCGTCAAAGCTTTCATTTCTTTTTCATGATCAGCCTGAAGAGTTTTATGCTCAGCAAGTAAATCTTGGTATTTCCCATTTTGAATGCCCAGATCGTCACTGTACGTGTCCAATTTGGCATTCAGTGACTTGTTTTCGTCTAACGCCTTAAGAAGTGCTGTCATAAAGAAAGGCCAAGAGTGTATTATGAACGCCATTTTCCTTTCTATGTTCTTTTGTTCAGCAATTTCTTTAAGATATATGATTATGTGTTCATCACTTAGAATGGTGTGTTTAGCTTCCCATTCTATGCTTTTCAACCAAACCTCATAGGTTGAATCATTTTTCATATGTTTATGAATATGAACTAGGGCATTTTTTCTTAGGTCTTCAATTATTTCAGTATTATCTGTTACAGATGTATCGCTGGCCATTTTTTTTTTTTATACACTAATTTAATCTCAATACAAAACTCTTTTCTATATCAAGATTAAATTGCATGAATTACACCAATATTATTATATATGAAATATAATTTCAATTTAAACGATCTCAGCAGCGTGCCTCCAATATGTGGGGATATTTATAAGATAATAATAGTAAACAGTGAGAATTGCCCACTAATTCATCTCTCAGATCCCAAAGATCGTTATCGTGTTAAGTGAAATGTATTTCATATAAATAAAATCACAATGTTATAAAAATAGATTTATTTTATAATAACAAATTAATTAATAATAATATGTAACATGAAGACACTAATCAATGAATATCCAGTATCAAATGATATGCAATACAATGGAATGGGTATACACGTTACAATGGCTAAACAGCATTTTCTGTCAAGACTTACACGATTTATGAGGTATCCTTACAGACATAGAAAGCGAAGCTTTTCACAGCGAAGAGCCATAAAACCCTGTCTAACAGTTAGATCAACTGAATAACCCTTTCAATGCTGGCTAGATCTCCTAGGTAATTAAGATCTATTCTTATGTAATTTTAAATAAAATAACATTTAAACCAGTTCATTAGTCATTTCCTGGAACCATCCAATAAGAGAATCTACCAGATTTTATAAGCAGATTTTAATTTGTCTAAAAGATATCTTATCTTACATTAGAGCAAATCAATACACCTGGATAAAAACAGCGGTATGCTAACATGTGATACTATCACATTAATATATAATTATTCTTAAATTCACCTGCAGAATGGAATGTTTATAACTATATATTCTTTAGTTAACTAAGATTTCTTAATATGGAAATCTGACCGTGATTTATCCAGTCATATATCATGCTATTAGTAAATTTTAATTAATTTAATTAATTAATGAAACCAGTATAATTACCAGTTGAGCAGATATTTCATCCGATTGGTAGATAGTCTCAGGAACTTATTTGGATGTCTCTCTGCATGGAGGTGTGTAGGAATTTCTGAGTGTCGTAGAGTGTATATCTGTCATAGGCCTCTCTGCATTTCTCCCGACTGCTCACTTCTTTGCTTCCTTTGCATACCCTTGCATTCCTCGCCTACCTTCTTCTTCCCCCTCTGTCTTAACTTTTTAAAGGGAAAATTCACTAGTTGATAGACCAATAGGAACACTGGAGGTGTGTCCAATCTAGGGATCGCAATTTAGGTATTTGATCCATAGATGGCAGTCTCATCCCACTAAACATACTTTTCCAGGAAAGAGTTAACTTTTCCTGGTGGCTATTTTGACGTCATTTTGGCTTATCTATATGGTTGCCATAATTTAAGTTTTCTGTCAGATCAAACAGTTTCTTTAAGTTTTGTCCAGACTATGTGTCTGGCAAATTCTGCTATAATTTCTAATATGACAGTTATAACTAAGTTTTGACCCGTAACTTACAATGGGATCTTGTACATATAGAAAGTAAAATTAAATTACTTAATCTTTTCTGTCACAAATGTCTGGGTTTAGAATTGATTATATTCCATTAGCATTTAGACAGTCTATCCAACCCCCGTTCTCCTTATCACTTGGTTTGTATATACTATGCATTCCTTTAGCTCTGGGAAAGTGGTTAGTTTTACAGATAGAAATCTTGTGTCTTTTGTTAGCTTGAAAATAACAAAATGGAGTCTGCTCTGTTCAAAAGTGACTCAGCGTATACACTTTTAATTTCTATCATAGCACAAGATGTCTGCCGATATAAATACCCTGACAGGACCACTTCTCGGAAAGACCTGCAATTTCTCTTGGGATCTTGAAACTTTGCCATGAAGATAATCCCACAAGGTCGAGCATTTATTGCAAGACTACTTAGTCTATTACCAAACCTACACACAACGACAGTATAATCACACTGGATGGACAGGCTAGGGCATATTTGACTATGTGGAGCCAATTCTTGGTGCACTGGAATAGGGTAAATATGTTCATCCCACCTTCAACAGAAAACTCTTCTGTGTTATGGACAGACGCAGCAGCACACTCAGGGTTTGTATCCATTTTTGGAGACTAATGGTTTAGAGACATATGGCCAATAGAGACGACAACTCTGCCATCATTCAACAGTACCTCTGCTCTGTTCGAAATCTACCCAATAGTGGCAGCAGCCCTAGTTTGGGGCAACCAGTGGAAAGGAAAGACCATAAAATGCTACACAGACAACACAGCGGCATGCAAAATAATGAACAAAGGCAGGTCCTCTTCCCTGACAATCCTGAGTCTCGTCAGGAACTCATCCTGGACTAGCAATACTAATGGCACACAGGAGAATGCTGGCACAAACAACACTTTCAGCTAACACCATCATACACCTGAGCTCTCATCTTATTCAACAGATTCATCACCGAATACCGAATCAAAAACCCGTTCACATTAGATACTATGGTGGCATTTGCCTCTTTTTGCCACCTAAATCTAAGTCAGGGGGCCCGGCAGCACAGCCATGCTTCTGCTGTGGAGATCAGATCAGAGATCTCCACAGCAGAAGTAAGTTAAACAAAAACAAATTCAGTGAAAGGTTGCAGGGGGCCCATAATGACTCTAAGGGCCCCTGCAACCCATCACCCTGTAAATAAATCCCCTCCCCCTCCAGTGTGAGACCTGGCAGCACACCTTGCTCTCACTGCCAAGTCTCCTCTCTGTCTCTCTCCCTGCTCAGTGTGAGGATGGGAGGCGGGGCAGGAAGTGACATCACCCCCTGCTTCCCTCTCACACGGAGCACAAATACAGCATGGATGGAAGGTGAGGAGAGGAGCCTGGCCTGCCAAGTGGTGCTGGAGGAAGATGGAGTGAGAAAACATCAGATTGTACAGGTAAGCAGGCCCATACACATACTCCCCCCCCCACACACACTGCCCCCCCACACACATACACTGCCCCCATACACACATACACTGCCCCCCACACACACACTGCCCCCCCACACACTGCCCCATGCATACACTGCTCCCATACACAAACGCTGCACCCATGCACACACACACACACTGACCCCCATACACACACACTGCCCCCATACACACACTGCTCCCCCCATACACACACTGCACCCACGCACACACACACACTGCCCCCATACACACACACTGCCCCCCACACACACATACACTATCCCCATACACACATACACTGCCCCCCACACACATACACTGCCCCCATACACACACACACTGACCCCCATACACACACACTGCCCACCATACACAAACTGCCCCCACACACACATACCCTGCCCACCCATATATACACACACTGCCCCCCACACACACTATACACATTCACACACTGCCAACATACACACATACACTGCCCCCCATACACACATACACTGGTCACCCATACACACACACACACTGCATACACTGCCCACCCCACACACACATTGCCCCCAATACATACACTGCCCCCAAACACACCACACACATATTGCCCAACACACACATACACTGCCCCCACACACACCATCCACATTCACACACTGCCCCCCATACATGTATTGCCCCACATACACTGCCAACATGCACACATACACAGCCCCCCATACACACATACACATTGCCGCACACACACATTTTCACTCACTACACCCCCCCACACACAATGAGCCTTTCACACACACTGCAACCCTCACACATTGCACCACTCAGACACACCACTGCTCCTATGCCCTACTAGAGTCTCATATCCCAGCAGCCCCAGGTAAGCTGTCAAACGGTTGTTAAACGGTTTGACTGCTTACTTTAATATTATTTTTAACATTTACTTAGTCCTTAAAGGACCACTATAGGCACCCAGACCACTTCAGCTCAATGAAGTGGTCTGTGTGCCCCGCCCCTAGAGGCGCTTCTGCAATTCTCACTGTGAAAATCACAGTGAGAAGACGCTGGACGTCCATAGGAAAGCATTGAGTAATGCTTTTCTATGGGCGGTTTGAATGCGCGCACGGCTCTTGCTGCGCATTCAAATCTGACGTCGGCAGAGGGAGGAGAGTTCCCCAGCGCAGAGGGAGCCCGGCTCAGGTGAAAGGTAAGTGGCTGAAAAGGTTTTAACCTCTTCTGTCCAGCGGGAATGGGGTCCTGAGTGTGGGGGGGACCTAATGACCCTATAGTGACAGAAAAACGAGCTCTCCTCCTCCTCTCCGCCTCCGATCCTCCTCTTCGGCTGAATGTGCATGTGCGGCAGGAGCAGGCCCGGACTGGCCATCGGGCACACCGGGCAAATGCCCGGTGGGCCGCGGTGGCCATGGGCCGAGGCCGGCAGGGGAGGTCCCAGGATCTCCCCTGCCGGTCTATGCAGGGCCGGCACTCTCCTAGCGCCGGCCCCGCTGTTTGCCACGACGGGCCGGTGGGGAGATCAAAGATCTCCCTGACCGGCCCACATGCGGCCGCCGGCTGGGAGGGAGGGAGACAGCCAGCCAGGCTGGAGAGAGGACCCGGCGGAGCTCTAACCTGCAGCTCCACCGGGTTCCTCTCGCGAGATCCGGCGCGTTGCCATGGCAACGACCGGATCTCGCGAGAGTGAACTCTAGCCTCATAGGCTAGAGTTCACTCACCCACGAGGACCACCAGGGAACACTGCCACCCAGCGTGCCGGACCCCCCCTCCCAGGCTAAAGGTAAGAAGGGAGGGGGGGAAATAATGACTTTTTTTTATTTTTTTATTTACCCCCCCTACACACACATACACAATAACATTTATACAGCACTCTCACACCCATCACACACAGCACTCTCTCCCACAGCACTCTCACACCCATCACACACAGCACTCTCTCCCACAGCACTCTCACACCCATCACACACAGCACTCTCTCACACAGCACTCTCACACCCATCACACACAGCACTCTCTCACACAGCACTCTCACACCCATCACACACAGCACTCTCACACCCAGCACTCTCTTACCCATCACACACAGCACGCTCACACCCAGCACTCTCACACCATCACACACAGCGCACTCTCACAGAGCACTCACACACACACAGCACTCTCACACCCATCACACACAGCACTTTCACACACACACAGCACTCTCTCACAGCACTCTCACAGAGCACTCTCTCACACCCATCTCACACAGCACTCACACACCCATCACTCACACACGGCACTCTCACACCCATCACTCACACACGGCACTCTCACACACATCACACACACACCGCACCCTCACACACACACATACACCGCACCCTCACACACACACATACTGCACCCCTCACATACACACAGAACCCCCCCAACACACTGCACCACACACATACACAATACTTCCAAATATATATATATATATATATATATATATACACACACACACACACTACACTCTTAAAGGACCACTCTAGCCACCCAGACCACTTCAGCTTAATGAAGTGGTCTTGGTGCCAGGTCCTTCTAGGGTTAACCCATTGTTTTATAAACATAGCAGTTTCAGAGAAACTGCTATGTTTATCAATGGGTTAAGCCTTCCCCCAAAGCCTCTAGCAGCTGTCTCATTGACAGCCGCTAGAGGCGCTTGCGTGCTTTTCACTGTGAAAATCACAGTGAGAGCACGCAAGCGTCCATAGGAAAGCATTATAAATGCTTTCCTATGCGACCGGCTGAATGCGCGCGCAGCTCTTGCCGCGCGTGCGCATTCAGCCGACGGGGCGGATCGGAGGAGGAGAGCTCCCCGCCCGGCGCTGGAAAAAGGTAAGTTTTAACCCCTTTCCAGAGCCGTGCGGGAGGGGGTTCCTGAGCCACATATGCATCACATTACACCACAAACACAACACGACTAAAACCGACCTTATTACACAATACCACACCACGACCAGCTCACTCTACACACACGCAATACCACAAGCAGGCTCCAAACACATGCACAATACTCTGTCCTGGCCTTTTGTCTCCTGGTATCCATTTATAGAGACACCAGAGACAAGTTGCAAGGAAACACAGTGCAAGCATGTTATTAAATTTGCTTGCACTGTGCAGAACAAATACAGGACTTTTTTCTCATGCTAGAGCTCTTCAGCAGAGCTCTGCGCATGGTCTGCCCTGGAAGAGCATTGAACCAACATGCTCACTTTGAGAGGAGGCGTGTTTGTCATTGGTGATGACAAAACACACCTCCTCTGCCCCACCCCCTTTTTAGTGGCCCGCTGTGTTAAAAAAATGCCCGGGCCGAATTTTTCTCCCAGTCCGGCCCTGGGCAGGAGCCTTTCTATGAAACTGCTATGTTTATAAAAAAAAGGTTTAACCCTAGCTGGACCTCGCACCCAGACCACTTCATTAAGCTGAAGTGGTCTGGGTGCCTAGAGTGGTCCTTTAATAAATAGGAAATGAGAGTAAATCCTTAAAATACCTGCAATGGTGGTATATGAGTAACTGTAATTTTCTGCTGCTATCCAATACTTTACTGATAAATACCAATATTGGTTACATTCAGGGCCGGACTGGCCCACCGGGATATTTTCCGGTGGGCCGTCGGCACCTGGGGCCGGGCAGGCAGCTGGCTCCCCTCCGGCCGCAGAGAGAGCTCTTCTGGCGGCCGCAGGGGGAGCTGGCTGTTCTGCCTCTGCTCCCCCACCCTCACACGCTAGAATGAGACCTGGGCCGGAATATGACGTCATATTCCGGCCCCGGTCTCATTAAGCAGCACGCTGGACCGGGGGAGCAGAGGCAGAACAGCCAACTCCCCCTGCGGCCGCCAGAAGACTCGGCTCCCCCATGCGACCGCCAGCACAAAGGTAGAAATTATGTGTGTCAGTGTGAGTGTATGTGTGTCTGTGTCATTGTGTGTGTCATTGTGTGTGTGTGTGTCTCTGTCTGTCATGGTGTGTGTGTCTGTCCGTGTCATTGTGTGTGTGTGTCTCTGTCTGTGTCATTGTGTGTGTGTCTCTGTCATGGTGTGTCTGCCTGTGTCATGGTGTCTGTGTGTGTGTGTTTGTCATGGTGTGTGTCTGTCTGTGTCACCGTGTGTGTGTGTCTGTGTCACGGTCTATCTGTGTCGTGGTGCCTGTGTGTCATGGTGTGTGTGTCCGTCTGTGTCATGTAATGTGTGTCTGTGTCACAGTGTGTGTTTGTGTCACAGTCTGTCTGTGTTATGGTGTGTTTCTGTCATGGTATGTGTGGGTGTCTGTCATGGTGTGTGTCTGTCTGTGTCATGGTATGTCTGTGTTTCTGTCTATGTCACGGTGTGTGTCTGTGTCACGGTCTGTCTGTGTCATGATGTGTGTCTGTCATGGTATGTGTGTTTTTACTCACCTTTTTCCCCCCCACGTCGTGCTGGTCTCCCCTCGACTGGCCCTGCCTCAATGGCTGAGATCATCAAGCTTGATGATCTCAGCCAATCTGCACTGACACAGGAAGCACCTCTAGTGACCGTCTGAGTGTCTGTCATTAGGAAGCAATATAAGCACTGCCTTTTCTCTAAAAAGTCAGTGTTTACATTGAAAAGTCTGCAGGAACAGGCTATAGACACCAGAACCACTACATCAAGCTGTGCGTGTGTGTGCGCGCGCGTTTGTGCGTGCCTGCTACTGAGTGAGCTTGTGTATCAATCATCTTGTGTCAGTGAGATTGTCTGTGTCTGCATGTGAGTATGCTTACTGTATAATTACAAATTTTACTCTGAAAGGACCAATATTTTATATTGGAAAAAGCAATATATATATCAATCATCTAGCGTGGCAAGACATAGCCTTACATATTACATGCGACAATATATGGAGCAATGACTTACGGGGCTGGCATAGATTTTTTTTCCAGGGCTGCTTTGGAATCCCCAGTCCGGCCCTGGTTACATTGTATCTACAACTTGACTCTTTATTGCTGCTGTCATTTTCACTGGGCAGTAGCACACTGTGTTGGATGTAATATTGATACTTTTGCACCACAAGAACTTTGTCTGTCAAAGACTTATTCGGACGTTACTGTTAATTTTATTCATCTTTTAACATCAATTTTTATCTGATTCTATTAGACTATTAAGGTGTCTGGACTATTTATTCATTTATTGAGGGGTATATATAGCAGGGAAAATCCACTAGAGTCTTCATCACTATATCCAGCTGAGGAAGCCTGTACGGTAAAACGCATCCTGGAGAGACTGTGAGATTTTGGACGATTAGATTTTATGCCAATTTAGTATTTTTTTTTTTACGGACCCCAAGAGCGCTGTTATTGAGCTATTATTCATTAGCTCCATAAATTGTGAGTGGGAATTCTCCCTTTTCGTTTTATACTTGATTGTATAACACAGTCTGCACTATGTTTGGTTTGTTTTTTATGTCTTATAGAAACTAAACATATTACCGTGAATATAGACATAAAGAATATCCAAGGTATTTCTACATATATCCTTTTTTCCACTATCTCCATCATTATTACTCTGATATAGCGCTTCACCTATCCAAGGTTCCAGTTTCTATTTCTAAAGATAAGACCTAGGTGTTATAGCAGCTTTTCATATATATAGAATTGTCGGACTATATTGTCACGGTCTAATATATTAGCGCTGGTACACTCCCTTTCTCTTTGTGTTAATATATTCCTATTCGAATTTTAAGAATTTACTCTCATTTCCTATTTATTAAAGGACCACTATAGGCACCCAGACCACTTCAGCTTAATGAAGTGGTCTGGGTGCGAGGTCCAGCTAGGGTTAACCCCTTTTTTTTTTTTTATAAACATAGCAGTTTCATAGAAACTTTAGTGAGAAGACGCCAGCAGCCATAGGAAAGCGCATTCAGCCTAGGAGGAGGAGGAGAAGAGGGAGGAGAGGAGGAGGAGAGCTCCCCGCCTGGCACTGGAAAAAGAGGTAAGTTCCTCTCCATTCAGCCCGGCCCGAGTATGTTTTTCTGGCACTATAGTGGTCCTTTAAGACTATTCACTGTTTAGTTGAAGATTCTCCTTATACAAAGGACTTTCGATATATGGCTGCCACCTAGTGGGCATAAGTATACCACAACAATTGATATTCAAAATTTGTTGTATTTTACCATTTTATGTGCTGACAAGTGGTTTCTATTGCGTATTTATGCATTCATAATTTTAGAGTCATTACTTTATTTTTACTATACCATTATTATTTTTACTAGTTTTTAAACATCTGGTAAGAGATCTCCTAGTACATGTAGGCTTTTCTACCTACTACCACTCACTTATTTCTCTTCTCCTACCTATTTATTTCTATCCTTTTTCTATCCACTTTTTCCACTCCTCATGGCTAGTGCATTCTGCCCACCACCTATTCCCTCACTGTGTTAACCTCTACCACTTCAGCTGGAAGGCTATTCCATGCATCCACTACCCTTTCAGTAAAGTAATACTTCCTGATATTATTCTTAAACCTTTGTCCCTCTAATTTAAGACTATGTCCTCTTGTTGTGGTAGTTTTTCTTCCTTTAAATATAGTCTCCTCCTTTACTGTGTTGATTCCCTTTTACATTTTCTGTATACAATTTATCTAATTCTTATGGTTACCCTCTTTGAAGTCCCTTTACACACTCCAGGCCCCCTTTTGGAGGTCTTCTGCTTTTTAATAGTAGAAGTGTCCTGCCATGGACACCATGCATGTTCAATGTTTTCCCTAGAGTTGACTCATGAACAAAGATGGTAACCAGTTCCAATGGTTTCTTCAAATCTTTAGCTGTCACTCTGGTTCTTTTGACCTCATTGAGAGTTGTACGGTGTGCCCTTTATGGCATCTTGGGGGGGAGGTGAGCATGTTCATTCTACCCCTCCGCATTGTTTAATTATTTAAAGCCCATCCCCCTCAAGCAAGGCCAGCTCGCCACAGCATTGCCCACACAATGCTGAGGGTTAGCTATCTGCCAGTGGGCAAATAGTACTTAAATATATTGTTTGTCTGTAAGTGAACAGTAATTTGTGAATGTGCGTCCTGCAAGATGCATTTGTTTCCTATTTAATTTGAAATTGGTGCTTTTGTGTATGTTCCGAAACCAACGTAGGGGGTAGGCTTGTAAAAAAGAGGGCCCCCGAAGGAATTGTGTAAATATGGAGAGGGTGAGGTGGGTGGTGTGAACAGCGAACGTCACGGCCTTAAACTTGTGGTCAGTTAATTTTGTGATCGTGAAATACCTTGTAATTGGTAGTCGGTGTGGTGTGGTGTGCCGGAACCGACGTAGGGGGTTGGCCTGTAAAAAAGGGAAAAAACACATTTTATTCTCAACATGATTATGATACAAGATTCTTAAATGCTTGTCTTAACTCTCTTTCTGGATGTGGTATGTATCTGTGATACATAGCAGATTCCCAACGCCCTAATTTCTTAATTATGTGAACTGGCGTATTAGTACTGGATGTGGCTGATGCCGCCCCTATTCTGAATGAATGTCCCGAATGAGATGCGGGGTCCCAGCCTAATTTAATGCACAGTGTACAAATGTAAAACATGAATTTAGCTGTAGTTAGGGGACTGCCTAATAGTGCAAAAAGCAGAGAGTGGCTGGGTTTTGTCTTTGATTTGAGCTAAGTAAGTGTCTAGGACTTTAACCAGGCACCAGTTATTTTCAGTTGGGTAGAAGCGTATTTCTAACAGAAGCCAACTGAGGAAGCCTGTTCTACCAGGTGAAACGCGTTTTGGCGATTTTTAAGGACTATATAGCCCTATTTAAACCATAAATTGTTATATTTTAATTTATTTTAACTTTTTTTTATTATAAGTTTTTACTTTGAATAAAGCATCACCCTTTTGGAAATTTACCACTGACCTGGCACTTTTGTCTGTGAGTTGGTTAAAGGGGAGGATAAACGGAATCCTGCTTGAAAGAAGGATTTGGACATCCTGAAATGGTCCAAAGGCATATATCATCCGTGTCATATGAGATTATGACTCCAGGCTTGTGAGTGAAAAATCTACTGTATATACATTTCCAATTTCCTTTGCACTACTGTATTGCGTTATTGTTTACATTTTATTTTCCAGAATATCTGTTTCATTGCCATTTTAAGAAGCTCCATCTTGTTTTTGTATGTATATTGTTGATTTTAAAGTGGTAGAGGGGACACCACTTTGAGGTGTATAGAGCTTCGGATTGACTATTTTCCACATTGTGCACATATTTGTTGTATTTCTAACGGATGGCCTGTTTGTCTGGTCTTTGAATGTCGGAGTGACAGGATGTAATGGTCATTTACCTTTAAATCCTTTTTGATGAGACATAATTGACTGTCTGGTTGTGTTGCAATCGTGAATTCTCTAGGTCTTAGGAATCCATAAAAGGCTATATACATAGAGGTTTTTATGACTGGGTTTGTGCAAGGTTCAAATGGTAGTGTGTCTAGTAAGTCGGATAATGCCCGGAATTTTTCCCTATCTATGGGTAAACGTTTGTTTGTGGTGTGATGATCTACTTTATTTACACCCTTTAATATATTCTTTATCGGGTAAGCACTGAGGAAAGGAGTATGGTTTGGAGCGGCTGTCAAGACGTGGTACTGTATGCCAGACAGGTAAAGCGTGATCGTATTGTATTAAAGTTTGAGCTGAAGGTGGCAAAATGCGGCAAATGCGACCATGGTTTGAACTGAATGGTCGTGAATGTCGAATCTACTGAGAACCTTTGGAAGATGGTCATGGCTCTGTCGTATGTTCTCTTGGTGTTCACGGATAAGGCTACCTGAGCCAATTTGTTACCATGTGCCAAAATCTGGGCTAGTCCAGGATTAATTTGTCGAAATCCGGAGTTTGGGTTGGGTAGAGGCTGAAGAATTCCTGCAATTTACAATTGGACAAAGCGTCAGCGGCGGAGTTGGAGTAGCCTGGGATGTGCTCGCAAAAGAGGAAGAACTGAAAGGTGGCTGCTAACCAGGTCAGCCTGCGAACTAGCTTCATAATGATCAACGAAGACGAATGACCCTTATTAATTATATCGCAGGCTGCCATGTTGTGTAACACTTAACTGCCATACCTGACCAGGATCTACCCCATGTGAAAGCAGCCGCCACTCTTGGATACATTTCAAATAAGGCCGATGTTTCTCGAAAGGAAGGTAAACGGAGTGTCTCTTCCGGCCAGCAATCTCTTAACCAAGAGTTTTTATATATTGCTGAACATCCGGTATTGGCGGCTGCGTCTGTCCAAAAAAATGGGGATTGGTCAGATGTTGGTGGGATGAACATAGAGATCGCATTCCAGTTTTCTAGAAACTCCTTCCACGTGACCAGGTCTGCCCTTGCCGGGGGATCTAAGTGACCTGGTAATAAGCACAACAATCTATAAATAAACGATCTTCCCTGGGGAATAATGCGCATTGCGAAGTTTAAGGAACCTAGCAATGACTGTAGGTCTTTACGAGGGTAAGTTCCTAGTTGAAGGAACCTGATTACATCCTTGCGTAAGCGTCTGAGCTTGTCCTCGGGGAGACTTGACTTCATTGTGTCAGAATTCAGTGTGATGCCTAGGAAGTCGAATCTGGTGGTGGGTTCAGTTGTTTTGTCTAGTAACAGAGGGACGTCTAATGTTGCAAACAGTGCTATGGTGCTCTTTAGACTGATAGGAGTGTAGTTGCTATGTTCCACCATCAAGAAATCATCTAAATAATGTATCACCGTGGGGCACCTAGTGATATTGAGGAGGAGCCAACAGAGTGTCTCAGCAAACATGTCGAATATTTTTGGGCTACTCTTAGCCCCAAAAGTGAGTCTAGTAGCAAAGTAATATTTATCTCTCCACTTGACGCCATGAACATGCCTTAAGAAGGGATGAATGGGTAGCAACTTGAAGGCGTTAGAGATATAGGTCTTACTGAGCCAAGCGGCTTTACCTGCCCTCAAGATTGCTTGTATGGCATTATCCACGGTGGTATAGTGAAGAGAGAATTCGGTAGATGGGATGAGGGAGTTTAGGCTTGGGTTTGCGGATGAATGAGGAGCAGACAGATCAATTATTAGACATTTTTTATTAGAATATTTGCTGGTGGCTATACCAATCGGATTTGTGCGCCAGGAGGAGAGGGGAGGAAAAGGGGCCTATCATGAAACCTTTTTTGATTTCTTTACTGGTTAGATTGTCTACTGTAAGTGGTTCGTTCCTGGCTGAAAGGAGGTTGGGACATTCTAGTGTGCCTACGGGAAGTGACACCAAGCCAGTGTGGAACCCTTCCGAGAACCCGTGTAATAAGTATTCCACCAAGTGAGGAGACAGGTGCGACTTTAAGTAGTATTCTAGATTGCTAATATTTACCTAGGTTAGTCATTGCTTCGGGTTCAACTTGGATGGGCACATGGTTTTGGCATGGGCCCTAAAGCATATGAAACAGACATGTAGTAATCTGCAGGCGCTAAAGCTACACGCACCTGCATTAAAATTATTGTATATTTGGGCTTTGCCTAATAGACGATGGGACGGCCGAGCTTATCTTTTTGACTGCGTTGCTAGCTCCTCCTGAGACACCAGAATAGGAGGGTTCGGCCTCTGAGGGGCACATGTTGGTGGTATGCGAGGTGGAAGAGCAGACTGCAAAATAGTTCTGTGTCCAAGAGGCTCCAGTCAGTACGGATGTTAAACTGGGCCAAGGTTGCAGCTGCTTTTGCCGACACAGACTTGTGGAAATCGTAAAACATGAAACACCCGTACTTGTGGCCTAAGTCTACCACCTTATGTAAATATAAATCTAATTCCTCCCGGCGCTGCGGATAAACTGAGCATATAACATCCCTGTAGATACCGAAGGCTAGGACAAACTCTGGTATGGTGAGTTTTTATTGAGTCTTGAGTCTTTAGTCTTCATAACGACAGCCAAATCACCGTAATTGTACACTCTGTTTTCCACAATGTCTTGGGAGGCAATTAGCAATGAGACCAGATTTACATCTTTCCCATCTAAAATGTCCTTACGAAGGGTTGGAGGGACCATTTGTGCTGGGGTAATGACTTGTGCAGTAGAAGGGGAGGAGAACGACGAAGCTAGGGGCCTGCCCTGTGAGTTGACAGGTGTGAGTGCTTGTACCAGTCCTATGGGAGGAGGATCTATGTGAGCTGGGTTGGCGTTTTCCAACGTGGACAGTCTATCATTGATGGACTGCAGAGACGACAAGATGGAGTTAAGTGTCCCTTGTATGTCTGAGCTATGCCCCTGTGAGCTGGTACCCAGCCCAGGATCCTCAGGGTGTGCTGTGAGTAGCTTGAAAAGTTTAGCTTTCCTTGCAGTAGCTGGGAAAGGGATACCCATACGGCGCAATTCAGCCGAGATCCTGGGGATAGTGCAGGATCTTAAAGAGCCTGCCGTGGAAGGTTCTTGGAATTCCCTGGGGGTTCCAATGGGGGTGTTAAGCCTAGTGTGTGTGCTAGGGGGAGATGACTCTTTTCCTATGTTGGCTTCTTGAGACATGCTGCAAGAAAGAATAACACAACAACAATAACCTGGTTAATAAAATACAGTTGAGCTTATATATAGAACTGGCTGGCTAACTAGTGCCGAAGCGAAAAGCTATCTACCCCATGGTAGGTGCGGCCCTGCTAGTTGCCAAGCAGCAGGTGAGAGGCTCTATCTATGATTTGGGCGTGGGGCTCGAGCCACTAGCGTGGTGGCAGGGTGTTGGCCTCTCGGTACAGTAAAAGATTCAATACGTGTGGCTGTGACAGGTGAGGCCCTAACTATAAACCCAATAGGTGGGTGGATGCGAGGCTCTAACTATGATTTGGCCCGAGGGGCGAAAATCCCCGTGTTGAGACTGGGGAGTTGTCCTCGCGGGACCAGCTACTTGTATAACTAAGGCCAGCGCCTAGCCCTAAACAGCCAGTTCTCTGTCCCTATACGGGGGCTTGATGAAAGGTGAATGCAACGTACCTAGTGAAACCTAAGTCGCGGTTTCTGTGAGAAAGCTCTCTAAGAGTCCTACGACATTAAAAAAAGGGGCGAGCAGGGGAAAAGGGAAAGGAATGAGGGGGGTGAGGATAAAGAGCAGAGGAGGAGAGGGAAGAGGGGGGGAAAAGGAGAGAAAAAGAGGAAAAAAATAATAATTAATTGTGTAGTAAATTCTGTGAAAATGCAGATAGACTCATACCCATAGGCCCTGAGTGGGCTGAAAAGACCTGGGATAACTATTATATACCCTATAAGAGATCCTTGACGATGTCGTGCTAAAGCGTGGTAGTATTTGATGGAGGAAATAATGGTGAAGGAATGACAGGTGTTATGGGCAAATGCAAATATTACAAGTTTTAGAATGAAATGTTGTATTTCTTAAACTGTGTACTTTGTCTGTGTACTTTGATATTGCAAACTGACAAGGTGTTAGAAATGGAACATATTGTTTTTCATAACTGTTTCTTTAAGCAATAACCTCAGTGCATAATATGTTTGCGCCATTTTGTCCCAGACGAATTACAATAACAATAATGCATAAACAAGCTTCAAGGCTATACTACGACTCTTGCAGTACACAATATACTGTGGTAACCCCAAGTTAATGGAACTTCCCCCAAATCTGGGAATCTCCCACGACTGTACACTTACGACTTAGTATAAACAACAGATAACCTATTCAGACTTTAAGATGCCATCTTGAACTAAGTCAGGAAAATTTCCATGACGTTTGCACCCTTTAGTTATGGCCTTGTATGTTTGCCAAGTTAAGTGAGGTCCTAAAATGAATAAAGTAAAAGAAGTGTTACTTTTTCATATTTGAACTACAGTAACCTAAAATGGAGACACCTAAGGTATAAATAGGTGTACTTTTAAATGTTAAGACACAGAGGAGAGACTTGGAGACAGACGCTGCTCCATCTTAAAATGACAGAGAGGCTGACATGATGACATGTTCAGAAGGGTATGTTAACCTATTAATGATATTTGCAAGCATGTAATTTAATCTTATAAACTCTGCTATAATGGATTTTATATTTATATTTTTATATAATAAATATCCAAAAGACAATCTTCCTTCCAAGACAATCCTTATTTTATATTGTATTTTCAATTATTTATATATGGTAAATAGAGGATCTCTTACTAACTATATAAAATTATGGCTAAGATATCTGTATGGTTAGCCCTACTAAGTTCTATGCTTTAAGACATTATAGTGGTAAATAAGGGAACCACCCACGGTTACACAGGTGTTAATGAAAACAGACGTAAATTGACAGATAGTAAGTTGTTGGTAAACGTATGACGAGTTGTCGTGTGGAGCCGTGGCCTGACGAGGCAAGTCGTGAATCAAGCCCCCGTATCTTAATAACCACTTATGGTGGTGCGTGGCCTTGTAGAGGCAGTAAATAACAATGTTAAAGATGATATATTAGTACCTGATAAACACAGGAAATAATGGACCAATAACCGGTTTGTAGTCAGGGACAGATTAACATAGGGGCTGATGGAACTGCAGCTCCAGGCCCATGGAATAGGCCCAATGATTTGAAATTTTTTTTTTTTTTTTTTTTTACACATTACTCTTAGGGTTGCCACCTGGCTGGTATTTTATGGTATTTGAGGCTGCCTGGCCAGTGCCAGTATTGCAGTAAAACCGGCAATACAAATGCCGGCATATTTCTATGTATAAACAGAGAATACTCTGCAATACCTGCGCCGGCCAGTAGGGGGTCACTGTGTGTGGCGAGAGGCAGGGATAGGAAGTTACTCACTGATCCGCGGGGGAGCAGCTACACAGCACAGAGAGTCCAGATAATCCAGATAGCCGCTCCCAGCCTACAGCTCAGGGAAGTGAGGGATGGGGCAAAGGCTGCAGGGAGACATGGGGACACTAGGGGACACTGGGTGACCTGGGAACACTGAGAAACCTGGGGACACTGGAAGATCAGGGGACAGTAAAACACTAGGCATTTGGGGACACTGGGAGACATGGGAACACTGAGACACATGGGGCACTGAGACATTGTGATACATTGGGACACTGTTACATAGAAAACACTGAGACATGGGGACATGAGGCGACACTTGGGGCACTGAAACACTGTGATACATAGGGGACACAGACACTAGGGGGTACTGGGAGACATGAGAACACTGGGAGAATAGGGGACACTAAGACACTGGGAGACACTGGTAACAATCCATCTTTTATTCAGCAGAATAAATGTGAGTAGGTTTTGGTGATTTTACAGAATTTTCTCTTAGGTCACTCCTTGTGTTTTACACACATACACAGTGGTGTATCCTGGTTTTGTGCTTCCCTAGGCAGGACAAAACTCACTCATGACATCATATTCCGGCTTGCGAGGGAGCTGAGCAGACAGCTCAGGGGAAAGTGCTCCCTCGCCAGCGCCGCCCGACCGCCCGCCTGGCTTGTCAGTTAGCCGCAAGGCTAACAAGACATTTGCCCTGGGCATTTGGGGCGGCTTTTTTTGCCACCCCCTGTAAAATGCCGCCCAAGGCAAATGCCTTGTTTGCCTCGCAGCTAATACGTCCCTGCGCATACATAATTAATTATGCAAATTAGTAAGGGCGGTATTTTTTTTCCAAGAAAGGTGGCAACCCTAACTATCCTTCACATACTCTTGCTTAAGTATGAAAACTTTAGAGGGATGTATGGGAACACAACTTGTGTGGACTGGCTGACAATGAAATTAATTGAGGTAAAGCTGACTTTGTGCACAATGCCAATGATCTTGCTGCTTCAGTCTCTCTAACACTGTGACATGTTCCATTTCTTCTACACTCACTACATACAGCTTTTCTCTGTCCCAGACTCTATATACCAGGAGCTTCTGCCTGCTAGTAAGGAGGTTAGGAGAGGAATGGACCAGCGAGTGCTAGGGGACAGTCCTTAGAAAGCGTGGAGCGAACTCATCGTTAGACGCATTTATGCCAAGCTCAGAGTGCTGTCTGCATAGTATGCCCTTAGTTGGCCAGCCTGCATGATTGGCAGGCAGCCTGACATGCATACATGTCAGGCTGGCCTTCCAATTCTTTAGGCAGACACGCCCCCTTTTTAAGGCATGTTCGCCTCTTTTGGCAGTTCTGATTACATGATTTGCATCAGTGGCTCACCCTTTTACCCCATCCTGCTTCACTGGACACTGCTGTTAGGGGTATGGATTTACTTGAAAGATGAAAGCATAAATTAGAGAGAGAATAGCATAGAGTGTGTGTTTTCTCATAGCTGCACCCTATGAATTTCCCTTCAGCACTACTTCAGCCAGATACATGACGATTGGTAGGTATGTCTGTTTTAGTATTTTTGGTCGATAGGATTCTGTAATTAGGCCCATCATAATGGTCAGCACCAGGCCCACTGGGCTCTTAATCTGGCCCTGGTTGTAGTGAATGCCCTTGAGAAACCTGAAATTGAGGCAGCATATTAAAAGGGGAAAGAATATCTAGAGTGATATCTACTATATATGAGATGTTTAGGACCTACCCCTTATTAATATATAGCATGTACCAATGACGTAAAGAGAATTCTGATTGTGGACTTACTGCATTTACCAGTTATTAAGGCAAAGAGGCTGGAACCGGGCTAAACTACCAGGTGAAAACAATGACTAAGATTGGGGCAAATAAGAAGCAAAAGCAGATACAGTACAAATGGTAGCCAATTAATAAGTACCTACTATAATTGGTAACTTTAAATGATTAGTCTGACCAATACGTAAGGGGGAGGGGGACATAAACCTAATAGTTTATCATAAAAGGCAGAATTTGAATCATATTATGGAATTTGAATCATATTATGAAAATTGCAATAGCTTCCCTGAGATTGGCATAGTGACTGACAGGTGTAAACATACATATACATTGTATAGAACTTGAATTGCTTAAGCTTAAGCCTAAAGCCAGTAAATACACAAATTTGACATAAATTTCTGTTCATCTGTCCACGGTAAGACAAATTGTCTATAAATGGAGAAAGTTCAGCACTGCTGCTACGCTCCTGTAAAGATGACTGCAAGAGCACAGCGCAGACTGCTCAATGAGGTGAAGAAGAATCCTAGAGTGTCAGCTAAAGACTTACAAAAGTCACTGGGAAATGCTAACATCCCTGTTAGCGAATCTACAATACGTAAAACACTAGAATGGATTTCATGGGAGGATACCACAGAGGAAGCCACTGCTGTCCTAACAAAACATTGCTGCACGTTTACAGTTTGCACAATAGCACCTGGATGTTCCACAGCAGTACTGGCAAAATATTCTGTGGACAGATGAAACCAAAGTTGAGTTGTTTGGAAGAAACACACAACACTATGTGTGGTGAAAAAAAAGGCACAGCACACCAACATCAAAACCTCATTCCAACTCTGAAGTATGGTGGTGGGGGCATCATGGTTTGGGGCTGCCTTGCTGCGTCAGGGCCTGGGCGGATTGCTATTATCGAAGGAAAAATGAATTCCCAAGTTTATCAAGACATTTTGCAGGAGAACTCAAGGCCATCTGTCTACCAGCTGAAGCTCAACAGAAGATGGGTGTTGCAACAGGACAATGACCCAAAGCATAGAAGTAAATCAACAACAGAATGGCTTAAACAGAAGAAAATACGCCTTCTGAAGTGGCCCAGTCAGAGTCCTGACCTCAACCCGATTGAGATGCTGTGGCATGACCTCAAGAAAGCGATTCACACCAGACATCCCAAAAATATTGCTGAACTGAAACAGTTCTGTAAAGAGGAATGGTCAAGAATTACTCCTGACCGTTGTGCACATCTGATCTGCAACTACAGGAAATGTTTGGTTGAAGTTATTGCTGCCAAGGGAGGTTCAACCAGTTATTAAATCCAAGGGTTCACATACTTTTTCCACCTGCACTGTGAATGTTTACATGGTGTGTTCAATAAAAACATGGCAACATTTCATTCTGTGTGTGTGATTAGTTTAAGCAGACTGTGATTGTCTCTTGTTGTGACTTAGATGATGATCAGATCACATTTTATGACCAATTTGTGCAGAAATCCATATCATTCCAAAGGGTTCACATACTTTTTCTTGCAACTGTGTGTATATATATATATATATATATATATATATATACACACACTGCTCAAAAAAATAAAGGGAACAGAAAAATAACAACCTAGATCTGAATGAATTAAATATTCTTCTGAAATACTTTATTCTTTACATAGTTGAATGTGCTGACAACAAAATCACACAAAAATAAAAAAATGGAAATAAAATTTTTCAACCCATGGAGGTCTGGATTTGGAGTCACACTCAAAATTAAAGTGGAAAAACACACTACAGGCTGATCCAACTTTGATGTAATGTCCTTAAAACAAGTCAAAATGAGGATCAGTAGTGTGTGTGGCCTCCAGGTGCCTGTCTGACCTCCCTACAATGCCTGTGCATGCTCCTGATGAGGTGGCGGATGGTCCCCTGAGGGATCGCCTCCCATACCTGGACTAAAGCATCTGCCAACTCCTGGACAGTCTGTGGTGCAACGTGATGTTGGTGGATGGAGCGAGACATGATGTCCCAGATGTGCTCAATTGGATTCAGGTCTGGGGAATGGGCGGGCCAGTCCATAGCATCAATGCCTTCGTCTTGCAACAACTGCTGACACACTCCAGCCACATGAGGTCTAGCATTGTCTTGCATTAGGAGGAACCCAGGGCCAATGCGCACCAGCATATGGTCTCACAAGGGGTCTGAGGATCTCATCTCTGTACCTAATGGCAGTCAGGCTACCTCTGGCGAGCACATGGAGGGCTGTGCGGCCCCCCAAAGAAATGCCACCCCACACCATTATTGACCCACTGCCAAACCGGTTATGCTGGAGGATGTTGCAGGCAGCAGAACGTTCTCCACGGCGTCTCCAGACTGTCACGTCTGTCACGTGCTCAGTGTGAACCTGCTTTCATCTGTGAAGAGCACGGGGCACCAGTGGCGAATTTGCCAATCTTGGTGTTCTTTGGCAAATGCCAAACGTCCTGCACGGTGTTGGGCTGTAAGCACAACCCCCACCTGTGGATGTCGGGCCCTCATACCACCCTCATGGAGTCTGTTTCTGACCGTTTGAGCAGACACATGCACATTTGTGGCCTGCTGGAGGTCATTTTGCATGGCTCTGGCAGTGCTCCTCCTCTTCCTCCTTGCACAAAGTTGGAGGTAGCGGTCCTGCTGCTGGGTTGTTGCCCTCATACGGCCTCCTCCACGTCTCCTAATGTACTGGCCTGTCTCCTGGTAGCGCCTCCATGCTCTGGACACTACGCTGACAGACACAGCAAACCTTCTTGACACAGCTCGCATTAATGTGCCATCCTGGATGAGCTGCACTACCTGAGCCACTTGTGTGGGTTGTAGACTCCGTCTCATGTTACCACTAGAGGGAAAGCACCAACAGCATTCAAAAGTGACCAAAACATC
This sequence comes from Pelobates cultripes, assembly GCA_933207985.1. Taxonomy (NCBI): domain Eukaryota; kingdom Metazoa; phylum Chordata; class Amphibia; order Anura; family Pelobatidae; genus Pelobates; species Pelobates cultripes. The sequence goes on along the minus strand of OW240916.1, from coordinate 77,619,945 downwards.
AGCCAGGAAGCATAGGAACTGAGAAGTGGTCAGTGGTCACCACCTGCAGAACCACTCATTTATTGGGGGTGTCTTGCTAATTGCCTATAAATTCCACCTATTGTCTATCCCATTTGCACAACAGCATGTGAAATTGATTGTCACTCAGTGTTGCTTCCTAAGTGGACAGTTTGATTTCACAGAAGTGTGATTGACTTGGAGTTACATTGTGTTGTTTAAGTGTTCCCTTTATTTTTTTGAGCAGTGTATGTATACACGCGTGCACATACACTCGCAGACACACACACATTCACAGACACACATTCACAGGGCAACTAGAAAAATTCACAGGCACTCCAAATGTGAAAGCTGCAGGCAGATTTATTGCAACAAAATGCACAGCAACATTTCGACCTAACAAGAGGTCTTGGAGTGCCTGTGAATTTTTCTTGTTGCCTTGTCATGTTGGGATTGCTGGTCCAGTTCCAGAGCACCCGTGGCCGTTGGGAGTGAGTGCGGTTCCTGCGACCAACCCTTGCTAAACACACATTGCAGACACAGACACACATACACTCACAGACACACATACTCAAACACTCACAAATATTTATTTTTTAAATTAAAAAAGGTCCACCCAGCCTCCCTACCTGGAGAGCTGGCGTGGACCTGTCCCTGGGGGGAGAACACGGGGGCGGCATTTTTTTTTTTGTGGTAAATATCTTTTTATTAAACCTTTTCGTTTTTGTCGATTTTGCAACATGTCAAAGAGAAACGTGGACTCGCAGGTCCCTCTGGTCATTCACAGAAGCTTATACATCGGAAGGCATGTGATGACATACGTGTCTGGGCAACTCGCAGGTCGCTTTCTTGAGTAAATAGCATGTGTATTGTGGACTCGCAGGTCCGGTGTTACATGGTGGTGCTTAGTACTCTGTTATATCTGATATGTACCATTTCTACGTTGGGTGGTTTTGCATGCCCCACCGTGGTTGTGTTTTGTTTGTCTATTCCCCATGCCTACCCTGTAGCCTCTAGGCAGTAGTGAGACATGTGGCCATCTGGTGTGTAGGGTCCCTTCGGGACGTGCAGCCCCCCAGTGTCCTTGTGTCCAGGGTCCAACCTGGCCATATTGTGGGGTGTTCGTAGTATAATTTGGTTCTGCCCAGCGGCATAGGTGGTGTTGGTGGGAATAACCTAAGGGGCATCCTGCGACTCCCTCCAAACTAATGAGCTTTATAGCTCACAAAACAGGCGCTCTTCCACCCCCTTTACTCGCGAGGCCGCAGTCCGCCCCGAGCCCCGCAAGTGGTCGCACCCTAGCGGGTGTCGTAGCCCTCCCCGCACGCCCCCGCGCCGCACCCCGGGTCCCCCGAACCCGCGCTCCACCCCGCTCCGATAGGGGGCGGGGGTGAGGTATCGCGTTTTGGGCCAGGTGTGGATCGTCCCGCTAGTCTCCCAGCGTCTCCTCCTGGGGATTATCGGTTCCCTCCCCCCTGGTCAATTCAGGGGCGGATCCACAACCAAATCTCCGGAGGGGCACTTAAGTGGGCTAGAGCGGGGTGAAACAGGCTGCAGCGGAGGAATAGGGGACTCTTGTTTAGGGGATAGAGGCTGTACACATATGCGGCCACACACAGTGATATGGAAACACAATAACACAATAACACACATACACTGGCACACCCACAGATACAAACCTATACCTACACAGGCACACACACACACACACTGGCACATAGATACACACATACCTACACATGCACACTGGCGAAACCGCACACACACATCCCTACACATACACAGAATGACACACATACCTTCACATACACAGATACAAGGTAATAGAATATACAGGCATAACTCCAGGTACTGAAGGTGTATTTATTGGAGGGTAGAACACGTTTCAGCCCTTGGGGGCCTTAATCATGTTTAAGTCCCTCTAAGGCTGAAAAGTTGCACTTTTATGTGGTGTTCTACCCTCGAATAAATACACCTTCGGTACCTGGTGTGTTGCCTGTATATTCTATTACCTTGTATTGTTGGACGGATTAGCAGTGTCTATCTATTCCAGAGCACCTTTGAGGCTGTGGACCAGAGTGAAAAGCGGAACCTGAGTGCAGTGGACGACGTTGTCTGTGGTACACACACAGATACATACTCACAGATACACATTAACACTCACAGATTCACACACTGACACTCCGATACACACAGATGTCCACATACCTAAACATACACACTGTCCACATACCTAAACATACAGATGTCCACATACCTAAACATACGCACTGGCACACAGATGCACACATACACACTGACACACACAGATGTCCACATACCTAAACATACGCACTGGCACACAGATGCACACATACACACATACCTAAACATACACACTGACACACACAGATGTACACAGATGTACACATATCTAAACATACACACACAGATGTCCACATACCTAAACATACACACTGGCACACACAGATGTCCACATACATAAACATACACACTGGCACACACAGATGTCCACATACATAAACATACACACTGACACACACAGATGTCCACATACATAAACATACACACTGACACACACAGATGTCCACATACAAAACATACACACTGACACACACAGATGTCCACATACATAAACATACACACTGACACACACAGATGTCCACATACATAAACATACACACTGACACACACAGATGTCCACATACATAAACATACACACTGACACACACAGATGTCCACATGCATAAACATACACACTGACACACACAGATGTCCACATACATAAACATACACACTGACACACACAGATGTCCACATACATAAACATACACACTGACACACACAGATGTCCACATACATAAACATACACACTGACACACACAGATGTCCACATACATAAACATACACACTGACACACACAGATGTACACATACCTAAACATACACAAATTGCAGCTTCCATAATGTTAAGCACCCTCCCCTCTCCCCTCTGCTTAAATACCTTTTTCTTTGCAGGGAGGTGACTTCCTGAGGCTGGCTGAGCCTGATGGGAGTCTGAAGCTGCAGAGCTCTCTCTCCTCCCTCCTCCTTCTCTCCCAGCTGCCTGTGTCTTCTCTCCCAGCTGCATCCTGGGTGTTCTCAGCCCGCGCGGTCTGTATGCTGGGAGGAAGTAACAGTCACTTCCTCCCAGCACTCCCTGCAACTTTAAAGGGGCCCGGTCTGCCAAAGGGCTGCAGCACCCGACCGAGCCCCTAATGAGGTCCCTCAACTGATGGCAGCTGCACTATTTTCTCGGGGGGGGGGCAATTGCCCCGTTGCCCCCCCCCTGGATCCGCCACTGGGTCAATTGCATAGTCCGAAATGCCTCTGTACCCACCCGTGCCAACCAGGGTGTCCATGTGTCTAAGTATGTCTGCGTTCGGTCTTGGGCGGGGGTGGCATTTTTTGTAAAAAACTGTAAAACAAAAGTGCATGAACGCCGTTTCCACGCGTTCCTGCAGGACTCGAGCACTGCATTTCTGTGCATGTGTGCCTTGTCAGTGTCAGGTAGATAAAATGAGTACCATTAAATTGGGTATTAGTAACAACCCTTGGATGTTGGGCTAAGGTAACGACCCCAGGACATACTTAAAAACCAGAGTAATCTGAATGTATCTTTCCTGGTTAAATACTTTGTTGTTATTTATGGAATATATGCAATATCCAGTATGAATTGAAACTATGATTGGCCAATAGATGGCAGTGTTACCACTTACATTGATCCTACAGAAGCCTGGGTGACTATATTTTAAGCAGCATGTTCCTGGAAATTCTGATTTACCATGCTCTGTTTCTGTTTCGAAAGGATTTTATATTTCCCTAATGTATGCTGGAAAGCCATTTCTGAATTTAATATTTTATTTTTTTAATTTTATATGTTTTTGCTGTTTCTTGGAAGGACTGGTACAGTCACTTTAACTATCATTATGCATCATTATTTCTTTACTGGACTGCGACTGCATCACTTTTATTTCCTATTTTAACCCATTACACTCACCAATTTGTCTTTTCTAAATGAGACGGGTAGTTTAACAAAGCCATTTGAAGAAAACCAAAGTTCTAAAATGAATATGCTAACCCATTAAAATGTAATTGGCATAAGATTATTAAGAACTTACAGAACATTTGTAAAAATATTTATTTTATATAGAAATTATTTTACCAGGAAGAATACATTGAGGATATATCACTGTCAGTCAGTTATGTTTCTCTTAAACGAACATTTCTCTTAAACAGGGCTGGTAATTTATTCCATTACACATTATGAGATCGTTGGGCACTGATCCTTTACACCATTAAACATGGCATTGTCATTAGATCACTTGGATTGATCCTTTAACCATGAGACATGTCACTGTCATTAGTTCACTTTTTACTCGTAACAATGACAGACCCTCTTACACATTAACCACGTTCATGAACACATTCATGTTGTTGGCTTCAGATCTTCCCTTACATTAACCAGATCTTTCTTTGCAAAAATTCCCGCCTGCCCTGAAGCGTGGCTCTGTGCTCGGCCCTAAAGGGCCATGACTCACCCCATAAACCATACATGTTTAAGGGATACCAAGGGATCATTAAGTTAGTTGTATCATCTGTTTCCATACACACAAAGGCGGATTTTGTATACAGAATAAGCACTACAGAAAACTGCCCCTCAGAGACATGCTCATACAAACAGGTCTTTGTGAAGGACTGCAGGGGGTGGGTTTACTGCTTAGTGCTCTGGTTTAGATTAAAGTCTCCTTGTCATGAACATGTGGTCTCGTCACACTTGCTCCAACACTAATGGTCACTGATACTGTGGACCAAAGTAAACTAATGGGACAGAATTTTATTTATTTATGGAAAATGTCATCAATTCCATAGAATTTTTAAACAGTGTAATGGCAGTGACGTGGTTAAAACAGTTAAAGGATCAGTCTCACATACAGGGGGAAAGTGACAGGATGATGCTCACGTGGTTGATGGGTTAAATAACCAGAATCATACATAGCAACAGAACAACAAGGCCAATAACATATTTAATGGGTTAAAAGTAAATGTGTAATTAAGGAGTTAAGTGACACATTGGATAGGTTAAAAAGGTCAGTTTCACATACAGGAATAAAACTACCTAATAGCTATGAGAAATCTAACCTCAGGAGAAACAAGACCTCATGACTGTTTAATGGGTTAGGTCTTGTATGTACAAGTGAAATGATCAAGTGGCACATTTTATGGGTTAACAGGTTAGTCTTACACAAGCAAAGCCATAGTGCCCATGTCCCTAGTTAGATATAGGTTCCGCCTCCCCCAATTGCAATAAAAACATAAAGATTTTAGTTACTTTTTTCAGCACCAAGCTTCCGTCAGTGCTGTTCACTTCTCTGCCTCCTGCAACATCATGGAGGAGGCATGGCCTCCGGGTTGTCCAATCCAAGGCTCGGAACCAAATACACATGCTTAGGGACCTAATACACATGCGTGGTAACTGATGCAGGTGCAATCAAGCTACCCCATAGGAAATGTTTTACATTGCAATGTTAAATGTAATTCATGTTGGGACATGACCACTGCACCCAGACCACTTAATTGAGATGAAGTGGTCAGCATACCTCCCAGCACTTGCAATGGACACAGAGGAACATTTACATTTTAGGATATGACCAGCGGCGGGCTGTTCTGAGAAATTCTAGGTAGCTTGCTAATAATAATTTATGCAACTAAAATGTAAATTAAAAGAAGGACAGTGAATCTTATTTACACAGTGATTTCTAAACACATTTATTGTTGTTTAAAGACACATACAGACACTGAGTATCATCGCTGTGAAGCTCTGTTGTTCGCTCAGACACTAACAAAATGGAGCTCCTAGAAAAGAGGGACATGATTAGGATAGAACATAGGGACTGTACCTCTTAAATAGGGACACTTGGAAGGTGTGGGTCTGGGTGACTACAATGTTTAAATGGTTTCTGTCATATAGGGGTAAAGTGATCATATTTCAGAGTCGTTTAATGGATTAAAGGGTCACATGGTATCTCTTTTTGGAAACATTTCGATTATGAGGTCACTACGTCCTCTATGAGATTGATCTCTGAACTAGTGACATGTTAAATGAGGTAAAAGTTCATTCACACAACCCATTGCCCTGAGGTAGTAGAAAACTCATTCCTGGATCTTGCTGGGGCACAATGGCTGCACTGTAAACTTTGGTGGATAATATATGTTTGGATTGTAGACGTCATTGGAGAACATGCGGCTTCCTGCTGCCTTATCATTTTAGGATGTGTGTTAATGGGTGATAACAGATCTTTAAGGACACAATAACCTTGTACATGTCATAAAAAAGATGACTCAGCTCACTTATTTCTGCCCTATAATTATCTTTCCATATTTGTTTCTGTTCTCACTTTGATCCCCTGTGCAGCGATACGATGTAATGCTCTGTTATTAAACTGCTGGTTTTGCACATAAACGAATATTAATCACTGACAGTCTCTGTGGTCTTACCTGCTTCTGTGCAGGGAGTGAAGCAGAGAAGTTAAGGCTTTATTTGACAAGTTATTCAATCTATATAGCTAAATGACTGGCATTCTGCTTTTCTAAAATCTCCCCAAATCAGTCACCTCTTTAAAGTCAGTCGGAAAGTTAAACAGCTTTTCATGCACATTAGGTCGGTAAAAAAAGTATTAAAAAATAATTTGCACATATTCACTCATGGGATGTTTTCTTTCTGGAAAGTGGCACAAAACGCTTCTTTGATGAGCGAAAGAGTTAATATAACCACCATCAACTGCCAAGAAACCCCAGTGTGGGTCTGGCCATTTAAGCAATCTAAGTTGCTACCCAAGGTGACATGGATGAAATGACATGGTAAAACAAAGTGTTATTGAGTACAAGAGCCCCAATGCAGTGAATCAGATTGGGGTGACTGAAATGAGAAAGGAAGGTAGGAGGTGATTGAGAAAATGATATGGGGAGTGATGGAGGAACTGATGGCAAATGCCATAGAGAGGAAGTGTGGGCAAATAACATGAAGCTGATTGGCAAATTGTATTGGAAGGGAGGGTGTGAGCTCATAGGTAAATGATATAGGGAGGGAGAGTGGGAGCTGATGGGCAAATGACATGGGATGATATGGTGGAAGTCGATGGGTAAATTACATAAAAAGGGAGTATGTGAGCTGATGAGTAAATGTCATGTGGAGGGATAGTGTAAATCAATGGGTAAATGACAGGGAGGGTGAGAGTTGATGGATAAATGATATGGGAAGGGAGGGTAAGGGCTGATGGGCAAATGCCATGGTAGGGGAAGGTGGGAGCTGATAGGCAAAGTATATTGGGAAGGAGGGTGGGAGCCAAAGGGCAGACGACATAAGAAGGAAAGTTGAGAGCGCCAGTGAGTAAATGACAAAGGGAGGGTGGGAGCCAATATACAAATTATGTAGGGAGGGAGGGTGGGATATGAGGGGCAAATGCCACGGAAAGGGAGGGTGGGAACCGATGGGTAAATTATATTGGAAGGGAGAGTGGGAAAGGATGATGCAAGTGATATGAGCAGGTAGGGTGGGAATGGCTGAGGAAAGCAAAACAGGGAGTGGTTCTTTGCATCAATAAGGCAGGCTTTTTGTATTTTGCCAGTCTTTTTGACACATTAAAGGATCCCTGGATTTGAAGTGTGCTTGATCTTTATACTGTGTACATATTTAAAAGTATGCCATGGCATGCAACTTCCTAACCGTCCTTGGTTATTTTTAGACTTGGAGATTCATTTAATTCCAAACTGTATTTTGGATGAATTTGGGCCGATCAGACAATCAGTTTAATTCCCAAACTCCAAACCAAAATGTATCCAAATCACGACCCAAACAAAATGCACAAAAAAGATGATTGATGTCTAGTGGACTGTCACTAAATGTTCACGGATCAAGTGAGAGAGGAGCAATAGAGGGGAAATAAGAGGAATAGTTAAAGAATAAATCAATTTTTTAAAATCTTTATTTCAGTTGACATTTGAACCAAATGGTGGGAAAATGCTCTTATAGGTGTACTGCAAAAAATATACATAATATTTTACTATGTATATATTTGACAGTACACTGATTTGCTAATTTTCCCACTCTTTTGGCTTGTTAGATTTGGTTCCCACTCATACTCAGTGGAGCTTTGCATTTAACATCCTGCAGCAAACCCAACAACCCTCAGGCCTCATCTTACACTTATACTCAATGGAGCTCTGCATTTAACATTCTGCAGCAAATCGAACAACCCTTACCGCTTCCCGCCCACCCAGGTTCCCCCTAAATATCTAGCATGCTCCTCCAGCTGGTTGAGATTCTCCCTCAATTACCTCTCCATTCCCTTTATGTTTTACGAATAGCTGCTTCTCTCTGCTAACTCTTTTAGCCATCACCTCAACATTTCCCCTGCTACATCTTGTCTCAAATCCCCACTGTATCCTTTAGATTGTAAGCTCATGGGCTACCTAGCAAAGCACTTTGTATAAAAAATCTTAATATAGTGTGCTCACTATCCCTCTGCTTATATTGTGCAACTCTCAATACAGAGAGGTGGGTGATGGATAATAAGACCAATAACAAAATTGTGTTAAACACACACGCAAACCAGAGTGGAGTGCTGAGACTAGATCTGAAATAGTCACTCACCTTTATAAGGAGAGAGTGACAGAAATATTTTTAGAACCTAAAAGAGAGGAACCGCCACCTCCCAAAAAAACTGATAGAGACAAAAGTGTGAGATTATCAAGTGAGACAAGAATCCCTACTAACAATTAACACGTACTTTAGAATTTCAATATTTCCACCACTTTTTTGGGAGTGAGTAGTCAAATCTCCCCCTCTTACCCCCCCAACAAAAAAAACTTACAGTGCTAACCTAGCAAAGCTGTTGATTATGTTTTCCTCACATGTCATTGCTTCCTCTGTTTGATGGATACTAGCAAGTCCTGGAAAATACAAGAGAACTGTGAGAAAACGAGACGTGACCTCTGGACACATAAATTAAGAATTACACATTGCATCATATTACATTTTGCCAATATTTTTTTTTCTGAACCTATATATGTTAACCAAAAAGTTTATTTTTATTTTTTTCATTTACTTGTTCTCTATTCCCAGTAATTTTTACCTTATGTGAACTTGCATAGATTACACCAGAAACAGGGGAAATAGATGTATGTGGGGAGCCCAATAATAGAGGAGATTGTGGGGTAATGAGTCTGGGGATGATGGGCTTATGGGGATGGAGTGAGTTGTTTACTGAGGGGATTGTGGGAGTAGGGGTGAGGTGGTTATCGGGCCTCGTTATTGAGGGGACTACATGGCTGGGCCTGGGGTAGTCAGGTGGGGTGATGGGACTGGGACTAACTAGGGTTAAGTACCCCAATGGAATGGGATAATTTAATTGGAGCTGGGGGTGATTAGAGGGATACAGACATGGGATGGAGTGGTTATGGTTTGAAGCCCAGATGTGGGGGCACTTTAGCCCAGGATCTATAGCGCTGATAGAGGTCTGATGCGGACGAGTATGATGGGCCTGATTACAGAATCATATTGACAGAAAATACTAAAACAGTTCCTCCCAAGTGTCATGTATCTGGTAGAGGTGGTGCCAGAGGGATACTCACAAGATGCAGTAATAAAAAATACAAATACCCTATGTTAATCTCTCGCTTTCAACTCTCAAGCAAATCCATACCCCCTAACAGCAGCATTGTGAATTCATGCCAGGTTGTTTTCCAATCATACAAGCTGGCAAACTAACGGTGTACTATACAGACAGAGCTGTTTCAGCAACCTGAGCTTGGTGTGATCTAATCTAAGAAAGCATTGGCTCTACACTTTCTGGCCACGGATGGGGGCTATTACATAACATGAACGCTGGGACATAGTGTACCCCCAAGCCATTCCCCACAAATGGGGGACATTAAAATAAATGGGGGATATATGAGCCAGGTGGGGTCCTGAATAAAAAGGGTCCCACCCTAGTCAGTGTGTGTGTGTGTGGGGGGGGGGTAAACAATAAAGTTGGGGTGGACCTATTGTGCCCCACCAGTCCACACCCAATGGCAGCAAGTGGGGTCTCTAAATAATACGAGGGGTGAACCTATTGCCCCTCCCCAGCTCCCCCATTGGCTGTGGGTGGGGGACCTAAGTAATAAAGTAGGGTGGTGGTCGTATTGTTCCACCCCAGGCAATCGGTGGGAGCCCTAAGCAATTAAGTGGGGTATAGTCATATTGTACCCCCCTCCCCCCGCGGCTTTCTCCACCTTGCAAGCATAGTCCGCACGAACTATAGAAAGAGATTGATATATTAAAGGATCACTACAGGGTCAGGAACACAAACATGTATTTCTGATCCTATAGGGTTAAAACCACCATCTAGCCCCCCTGGGCCCCTCATGCCTCCATAAATATAGTAAAAATCTTACTGTATTCAAGCTTGAAGCTGTAACTCTGCATGCTGTTAGACTCAGAAAAACAAACAGTCTGCTGACATCATCAGAAGTGGTAGCCTGATCCAATCACAGTGCTTCCCCATAGGATTGGCTGATACTGATAAAGAGGCAGATCAGGGGCAGAGCCAGCATGATTCAAACACAGCCCTGACCAATCAGCATCTCCTCATAAGAATGGATTGAATCGGACGAATGAGAGAAGTCGCCTGAGCTCGGAAATCTCCCGCCAGCAAGTGCATACAGCGTGGCTAACAGCGAGTTTTTTACCGGCAAACACGGTTACAGCGAAGCAACACCTCATAGCAGCGATGTCCACTAAAATCGCTAAGAAATATAAGCAAAAAACGCTCCAAATGCAGTCAACATCGATGCCGCAAACCGGAGCAGAAATCCAAGATGGCGCCAACAGGCCTGAGTCCCCAGCCTCATGTGCTGACGCAGGTGAGCTTACCTTCACCACAGGCATCATGAAAACGCCTGTCACTAATGAAACTTTACACAATATGCTCCTAGACCTTAAAAACACATTTAAATCTGAACTAAAAAAGATTGCCACAGATATCAGATCAGACATCCAATCCCTGGGAGAAAGAACATCTCGTTTAGAGGAAAGAACGGAAGAAATCACGGAAGCACATAATAGTATAACAGAGGCACACTCAGCCCTACTCACAAGACTACAAACTCTGGAAGCAAAAGTGGCAGATCACAAAGATCAATACCGACGCAACAATATCAGAATCCAGGGGATCCTGGAATCAGTCCACAGGGTCTGACCCACTATGTACAAGAAATCCTCAAGGCATACTTCCCAACCCTGACAGAAACTGAACTGCTCCTGGACTGCACGCACCGCCTCCCGAAACCCAAACATCTACCAACATCTGTACCGAGGGACGTTACCACCCGAGTGCACTATTTCGCAATAAAAGACCGCGTAATGCAAGCCTCCAGAAGCCAAGGTCAGCTCCCGGGACAATTCCCACAGATCAAACTATTCATAGACCTATCCTCCTCCACGATGCTTAAACGGTGCACGTTTGCACACATCACGGCGGCACTGAGAGCGTCAGAGGTCCAATACAAGTGGGGCTTCCCAACTAAACTCTTGGTCAAGCACAATGGAGTGGACAACCCGATCTCTGACCCCGAAACTGGCAAGAGACTTTGATGGAATGGAACATTCCGATACAGGAAGACCCCTCGCAGCAGACCTCCAAAACATCTCCTGAACGAATGGGAAAAGCAATCAAGCTCCACCAATATGCAGGGGCGCACATAGAAAGGACAGGCACCTACCTATCCAAGGTCTACAGCACAGTTCCCTAAAAGGACAGGTCGTATGCCTTAAATGTGATTAAACATGACTATTTTTTTTTTTTTCAATATTAGCAAGCCGGACTCACAGCCTATTTGCACTGTGCAAGGGCGACACTATGACCCTCTCTAACTACACTTACTAGTGTTTATTGTTATAATTTGCTCTTGGTTCCTATACCTACCCCCAGAGTGGCTACTACATCTGAGCCACAAATTAAACCATTATACTTAATACCACACTGCAAAGATGCGGTGAACGGAATGTTGTACATAGTTACTTATTGGTTTAGTTATTTTATTATTTCTTCATTTTTTGAAAGGCAGACCCAAAAGACCCTAAGTCCCGTGCTCCTCTTGTCTCACAACACTACTAAGAAGGTCACACATATCTCCCATCAGGAGTAAGAGCAATACTATGACTCCATTGGCCCTCGATAGATATTTCCATATATCTCAACTAACCCACAACCCCACCCAATCCCGAGATGGTACTTAAAATTAGCTCATTGAACACCAAAGGACTAAACTCCCCAAATAAACGCTGCTTAGCCCTACGCGAAGCGAAATCCCTAGGCGCCCACGTAGTGTTTTTTCAAGAGACACACTTCCTATGGGGAATAGGCCTAAATTCAACTCACCAGCATTTCCCATAGACTATCACTCCTGCTACTCAACTAAGAAGAGAGGGGTATCCGTCCTAATAAGTAAAGACGTAGCGTTTTCCTTAATACGCAAAATAGGGGATAAAAAATGGCGGTACATTATCTTGCAATGCTATTTGAATAACAATGTGTATACTCTGATCAATATATATGGACCTAACACTAATCAATGTGAATTTGTGGATGTGCTGTTGGGATTGGTATCTGCGCACGCATTGGGGGAGGTAATCATTGGAGGTGATACAAATTTCCTATTAGACAGCGACCTGGTTTCCTCCAGAGGTCCAAAATTGGCCAACGAAACACTAAAGAACAGGTCCAAACTGACCTCACGCATATGCGGCAAACTAGCGGCACACAACCTTGTGGATCCCTGGCACCTTACACACCCCACAGAGAGAGACTATACATAACACACAGCAGTACATAACAGCTACTCTAGAATAGACAGATTTTTACTCCATACCTCCTCTCTCATGAAAGTGGAACACACTGACATTGGTCTGATCTCTTGGTCAGACCACGCATCTATCACAATATCAATTAGAGAACAATTCTCCAACAAAGGAAGAGGTAGCTGGAAACTCAATGAGCAACTATTATCCGACCCAGAGGTGGCCAGATAGAACAGAAACTGCACCACTACTTTAGGGAGAACAAAACTCCAGACTCACCCCTAATCCAAATATGGCTAGCACACAAAGCCTTCATAAAGGGTTGCTTCATTAAACACGCTAGTTACGCAAAAAAGAAACGCCTTGAGAAATACACATCTATACTTTATGAGCTAGCCTCATTAACCCATACCAACAAACACACCAACGGCGTTCACACACACTAGATTACTATTCTTACAAACACAGCTATGAGACATGGAACTAGCCAAAACTACATTCCTCACGCGTAGGCTCAAACACAATTACTTCGCCACCGGCAACAGACTAGCCGCACAATTGAAACAGAGAGCAACAACCTCCAGAATTGCCTCCCTCAAGGGAAATGGGGGTACCAAGATATTAGACCCACAAGGGATTGTAGATGAGTTTGTTCAATACTATGAAAAGCTATATAACCTAAAGAACGACCCACAGACGATATGCCCCTCAGAGTCCGATATCGATGCCTTCTTATCAGAGATCAATCTCCCGACTTTATCAATCACTGACATAGACCACCTGCGCAGCCCCTTCACGACAGAGGAGATTATCTCTGTGATCTTATCACTCCCACCACACAAATCTCCAGGCCCTGATGGCCTACCCAATAAATACTACCGCACATACTCTAATGTCTTGTCACAGCCCTTAAAGAAGTGTTTAACCATTGCATGAGGGAGGGCTCCTTACCAGCGGAAATGCTACTGGCACATGTCTCCGCCCTGCCCAAGCCAGGCAAATCTAAGGACCAGTGTAAATTTCAGGCCCATTTCACTGCTAAACAGCGACGACAAAATCTACGCAAAACTATTTAGTGAAAGATTGGCTCCGCTCCTGCACAAGCTGGTACACAATGACCAGTGAGGGTTCGTGAGGGGCCGACAGGGCTCCAATAACTCCAGAAAGGTATTGAATATAGTGGCGGGGATGCAAAGGGAAAAACTCTGAGGCCTTTTTCTGGCGCTGGACGCCGAAAAGGCTTTCGACAGACTAAATTGGCAACATATGACAAGAGTACTAAATAAATATAACTTCCCCGTAGAAACTATCAGAGGCATACTAGCACTTTACGCACAACCCAGCGCTAGGGTCTCACATGGTGGGTTTCTCTCTAGAACCTTTCAAATTACAAACGGGACTCGTCAGGGCTGCCCGCTGTCCCCCCTGCTTTATGTCCTTTCCTTAGAACCCCTACCCTGGAAAATACGAGAGCGTAAAGACATAACCGGCATCACCTTGAGGGATCAAAGAGTATTGTTTAGCTTTGTTCGCAGATGATATCTTCGTGGCATTGTCGAACCCAGAACGCTCCCTGCCCCCCTTGTTAACACTATTGACAGATTATGGTAAAGTCTTATACTATCGCCTAAATCAAGGATGGATTGAATCAATGCATCTCTACGAGGGAAGTTCAGTGTCTGCATGCAGAAGGAGGAGACACTGAATGTTTGGATGCATTTTAGGCAGCCATGACCTAGGAAGGATCTCTAGCAGCTATCTAAGGAGAGGCCAGTGAAGTTATCACTAGGCTGTAAAGTAAACACTGCATTTTCTCTGAATAATGGTAATGGTAATGATTCTACTAACCAGAACAAATTCAATAAGCTGTAGTTGTTCTGGTGACTATAGTGTCCCTTGAACTCTTGCACGGAAAGTACAGGGAGTGCAGAATTATTAGGCAAATGAGTATTTTGACCACATCATCCTCTTTATGCATGTTGTCTTACTCCAAGCTGTATAGGCTCGAAAGCCTACTACCAATTAAGCATATTAGGTGATGTGCATCTCTGTAATGAGAAGGGGTGTGGTCTAATGACATCAACACCCTATATCAGGTGTGCATAATTATTAGGCAACTTCCTTTCCTTTGGCAAAATGGGTCAAAAGAAGGACTTGACAGGCTCAGAAAAGTCAAAAATAGTGAGATATCTTGCAGAGGGATGCAGCACTCTTAAAATTGCAAAGCTTCTGAAGCGTGATCATCGAACAATCAAGCGTTTCATTCAAAATAGTCAACAGGGTCGCAAGAAGCGTGTGGAAAAACCAAGGCGCAAAATAACTGCCCATGAACTGAGAAAAGTCAAGCGTGCAGCTGCCACGATGCCACTTGCCACCAGTTTGGCCATATTTCAGAGCTGCAACATCACTGGAGTGCCCAAAAGCACAAGGTGTGCAATACTCAGAGACATGGCCAAGGTAAGAAAGGCTGAAAGACGACCACCACTGAACAAGACACACAAGCTGAAACGTCAAGACTGGGCCAAGAAATATCTCAAGACTGATTTTTCTAAGGTTTTATGGACTGATGAAATGAGAGTGAGTCTTGATGGGCCAGATGGATGGGCCCGTGGCTGGATTGGTAAAGGGCAGAGAGCTCCAGTCCGACTCAGACGCCAGCAAGGTGGAGGTGGAGTACTGGTTTGGGCTGGTATCATCAAAGATGAGCTTGTGGGGCCTTTTCGGGTTGAGGATGGAGTCAAGCTCAACTCCCAGTCCTACTGCCAGTTCCTGGAAGACACCTTCTTCAAGCAGTGGTACAGGAAGAAGTCTGCATCCTTCAAGAAAAACATGATTTTCATGCAGGACAATGCTCCATCACACGCGTCCAAGTACTCCACAGCGTGGCTGGCAAGAAAGGGTATAAAAGAAGAAAATCTAATGACATGGCCTCCTTGTTCACCTGATCTGAACCCCATTGAGAACCTGTGGTCCATCATCAAATGTGAGATTTACAAGGAGGGAAAACAGTACACCTCTCTGAACAGTGTCTGGGAGGCTGTGGTTGCTGCTGCACGCAATGTTGATGGTGAACAGATCAAAACACTGACAGAATCCATGGATGGCAGGCTTTTGAGTGTCCTTGCAAAGAAAGGTGGCTATATTGGTCACTGATTTGTTTTTTTTGTTTTTGAATGTCAGAAATGTATATTTGTGAATGTTGAGATGTTATATTGGTTTCACTGGTAATAATAAATAATTGAAATGGGTATATATTTGTTTTTTGTTAAGTTGCCTAATAATTATGCACAGTAATAGTCACCTGCACACACAGATATCCCCCTAACATAGCTATAACTAAAAACAAACTAAAAACTACTTCCAAAAATATTCAGCTTTGATATTAATGAGTTTTTTGGGTTCATTGAGAACATGGTTGTTGTTCAATAATAAAATTAATCCTCAAAAATACAACTTGCCTAATAATTCTGCACTCCCTGTATTTCAAATAAGGGTTGGTCAGTCGGGGTGGTACCAATTCCACCCAGGGCATAACCCTTAAAATTATATATGAATCAAAAGTAAGGGAAATCCCTATTGGCAGATCCTTAATATGGTATTTGAACAAAAATAAGGTAATTGTTTGGAATATACTAAACTATAAATATGTGTGAGGAGATAGATACAATTTAGCAACAGATTATCCACTTGACTGTCTAGTCAGTGACTTCTTAGGCTTTATTTCTCTTTCCTTAAATTGACCACTTGGACAGCAGTTTTATCCGTTTGCTAACTGAGTACAATCATTACGCGGGGGAACTACAATCATAAAGAACACCAAATCCCTAGTAGAATCTCTCTCTATAGTTACTGAACTACTAGGCAAAAAGCTAGTGATAAGATGAAATCAAACTGGAGATAGGAAAATTTGTAAACGGGAGCGATCTACTAAGCTGTCGTGTAGACTATAGCGGGGGCGGGGGGGAAACGGGTGAGGCGTGATTTTAGAAAGGAAGGAAGAATGAGCTTATAATAGGAAGACCATCCTCTGGAAGTTTATAAGGATAGGAGGAAAAAATGTAAATAAGCAGGTAAGTATATTAGATATTGGAGGCAGTGATTAACACAGGCAGACAATCAATATAACCTTCACAGCCATCACCTACAGGGGCTCTGGTATTAACCCCATAATGTCAATAATACTGACACAATAAGCAGTAAAGCCAAAAGCTTATATCCTGTGATATAAAGATAAATTGCATCAAAGGGAATCTGCCTACTGCTGTCCTTCCAAGACATCTCTAGCTCTCCAGTAGCTTTCTGGGATAGAAACAAGTAAATCAACTTATCCACTTATACTGATGTTCCCTCCTGCACCTTCATGGGTTCTAAGACCTTCTATGGGTACTGATACTCCCTCCGGCACCTTCGTGGGTGCTAAACTTTCAACTTCCTAAATTCTAGGTTCAAAAGCGGCTGCCTATCATCTTAATATCATGAAGTATATCCTAACCTAGCAACCCTTCCCATTCTCACTTAAATAATAACCCAAAATTTAAGAGTAAAATAACATGCAATTAGTGCATAGTGCAAGTGAATAAAAAATAAGAAAAGCCCGACGCGCGTTTCGGTGCTCTAACAGCACCTTCGTCAGGGGTGAAGGGTCAGCGTGGAGCCCTCACTGCATCAAGATGGATAACTTTTTTTTTTTCTTTTTTTTTAGTAATCAGTCCTTTTTTATTTTAATAGTTTCAACATGACTTTATGGATTTTTATTTGGCCCTTTTGGGGGCTGAAAAAAGAAGATGGAAGAAGAAAGTAGACATATAATGGTAAGAATATGTTTTTTTTTACAGGTATTTCATTTATTGGCCCCCCCTTACTCTAATTATTGTGGGTGTATTTTATGGAGGGATGGTCACTAGGGCCTTGTGGACCCCAGGTCAGCGGGAAAACAATAGGGGTTCCCACCTTATTATTTAAGACTGCAACCCACCTCCAATGGGTGGAGATGGGGGGGAATAAAGGTCCACCCCCCACTTTATTTCCCTACCCGTCGCAAATGGGTGAGGGCTGGGGCGACAATATGTCAACCACTTTACTATTTAGGGTCCCTACCTGCCACCAGATGTTGGAAGATTAAGGAGACAGCAGGTCCAACTCCCCACTTTATTGCCTTGGGTCCTCTCCTGCCGCCAATTGGGGGGGGGGGCTGGAGGGACACTATGTCCCCCCATTAATTTTATTTAATAGCTCCAATGTGGGGGCTGTAGGGGTCTCTAGGTCCCCTATTATTTTTAATTGCCCTCATTTATGGGACAAGAGTAGGGGCACGGGGGCGATTTCCTATATTCCTTCAAGCATTATTACTGTTTTGTTTGGTAAATGTATGCCTTTACTTTACTTATTTTGCCTGATCCTTTAAACTGTGATGTTTGCTTGTATTTTAACATGGAAGTATTACTGCACAAAATATGTTAGATTTACTCCCCCTCCTCCAACTGTTTACTTTTCAACTCTTCGACACTCAGTACTCAGCTGAAAATGTTATTGTCTCTTTAAACGGGAAATGACCTAAAACACCCTGTAATGTTTATACCCGATAACAGCACTAGATACACCCAAGTGATGCATGTGAGCTCTGCTGAGTGACAGTCATCCTAAAATGTACCATTTGGTATTATTTACACAGGGCAGTTTCCTCTCTGCGTATTTACGACTCAATAGTTCATTCCTTGGCCAAGTAATAAAAACAAAACATTAGCTAGCTTAACCACGTCTGAATTTACAGTATTGGAGCTACAGTCTACTATAACCAAAGGGGTTAGCAATGCTGAATATTGAGTTAACCCTTCACAAGGGTCAATGGTGATATTGGATCATAAAAGAAAAAAAACCCTTAAACTAAATTATCATTAGAATAATTCTCTAATTTTTGCAATACACCTCCAGCAGCTCTTTCTTTTCCTAAATTATTATTATTATTTATAAAGCCAACAAATTCCGCAGCGCTGTACAACAATCCTTATTACCCACAGGATCACCATCTATATGGCATTGTCTTCCACTAGGAATTGTAAGCTCCTGTGCTATCTAGCCAAGAACTTTGTATATAAGCACTTTAAATGCTAGATGCTTTATGTTAGACTGTGTATCTTGTACTGTCTTTTTCTCCAACTGTACAGCACTACAGAATATGTTGGCACTTTATAAATGACAGTGATAATAATAGTAATATGAGGATAGACACTTTCAAGGTTTTTTAGATAACTGACATAGAAGGACATTTTCCTTTAAAAAAAATTTTTTTTATTGCAGCACATAAGCAAGATACATAAAACAAATATGACATTTTAATACGCAGAAAATTAACATTAACAATTAAAAATACAAGCTATTGAATCATTGGCAAATACCACATTCAAGATGTAGTACATATAGTTCACTGCACAATGAGTAACACTTTTTCTACACATTATAATGGTATTAATTTTTACTATAAAAGAAAACAAATAAGAGAAAACTATATGAAAATATAATTTAAGTACATAACTGGACCTAAGGAGGAGAGCAGTGAGTCACTCCATTGAATTGATGAAATTAGAGTTTAGAGGAAATTATGTCAATGTGGATGGGCCCTCCTACAGAATTTTATCACACGTGTTTTTATAGCAGCAGGAAATGGTAAATTTATGGGGAAACTATAAACACCAAAACAAGAAAATGTAATGAAGTGGTTTTGGTGTATAGATCATGCTCCTGCTCAATTCCCTGCCATGAAGGATTTAAATCACTTTCTTAATGCAGCTGTCACGCCTCATCTGCATGTGACCTAAACAGTTTCCCAACACATTTCTGTAATACCAGCTCTAATGTTTAAACTTCCTTTGTTGCACAGTCTGATTTAGAATTTTGTATCTTCTGCATTAATAGCCTGCAGGAGCCTCATGTGTGTGAGTAAAGTTCAATTAACTGTGCAGAAGATAATGACTTTTAGACATGTGCATTCGTTATCAGACCAATATGATTTCGACCGAATTTTCAGACTTTTTCATATTCGTTTACTATAAAATAAATGAAAGTCCTACATACGAATTATATACGAAACAAAAGGGCAAATGCATTACCTTCTCGTTTCAGTTCTTTCGTTTAATAGACTCCGTGCTGCAGGAGAATTAACCCCCACAGCACTGAGGAGAAACAAAAGAACTTGGATCTCTCTGCAGGAGGAGACTTAACCCGTGCGTGTAAGAGTCTTGTGGCAGAACGTACCACCTATTTGTTTGTTTTCCCCTTTATTTTGTATGTTTTATCCTTTTTCCATTCGGGAGTACTTCATACGAACAGAATCCTTTTGTCTCCCGAACGAGGACCACCCCTGTACCCCATTAGAATGTTAATAATAGCAACTTAAGTGCAAAACCACAAGGGAATTAATGAATGCTGAATGAACTACCGAACAGGTGGAGCATTCGTATCCTGAAATGAAGCGATTCCCTTGCACGGTATTCACACAAGAACCTTACGAATGAAGACTGGCCAGGGCACCTATTTTCCTGGAACTGTTTTGGGCTAGCGTCTCGTGTCTGGCCGGTCAAAACTTTACCTCTATGGAATTCCCGTTTCACCAACTGATCTGAGTGATTCTTGGAAATGTTATACAGTCAGATTGGAGCTATCGGGGTTCCGGAGTATAGTGGGGACACTTTTTGGGTACAATATATTTTGTTGGATTTTCTGTACATTTTGTTATATTTTCTCTAATTAGCTTAGAGGGGTTCTTCTCATGCAATTATCTCTCAGGCACAGAGGACCCTGTTTTATTGTACTGTAAACCCCATGTAGTGGACTGGGCATAAAAGCCTTGTGTGGGCTGAATAAACTCAGTTGACTCCCAGAACTATGTTTCCTCTGGTTACTAGGGGAATGGATGTCTGTTGGTGGCAACTGTTCCAGAGTGGCTGAAGGAAGAAATTAGCGGAGGTAACCAGTTGGGTTACCCGTGGTCCCCTACAAGTCTCCCTGCAGCCCTGCATGGGTTAAATCTCCCCACACTGGTGGCTAATTCTATTACTAGCACTATGTCCCCCCCATTTTTGTTATTTAGGTTTCCTACCATGGGGAAACGGGGGGACCTGTGCCACGTCCTCCCTTATTGCACTAGTGACTGCCCAGTCACTAGTAGTTTTAAATGACTGCGAGCAGCCACTGGCTCACTGTTTAGGTGACATGCCCCTACTCATAGCATGTGTGAGGATTTATCCTCCCTTTTGTTAATATGGGGGTCATAGTGACATGCATAGGTTTTAATGCAGGGTGGGGGGTAGGAATTGTTAATATTTATTATAAGGGAGGAGCTGGAAGCGCTGCCGACTCCCTCCTTGCTTTTTTGTTGTTGCGCATGCGCAGTGTTATTTTCGTCCAAATGGCCAAAAACAAATACTTTTTTACCGAATTTTGAAATTCGGAATGGACGAATTAAAAATTTATTCATTACGAATTCATTCGGAAGAAACGAAAATTTCACTGATGCACATGTCCAATAACTTCTAAAGTAAACACATTGTGGTGTCACAACTGATTGAGAATTAAACACGTTTTTAATGTAGGCAGTGTGAATTACTGATGTCCAGTTTGTTAACAAATCATTCCGTTGAACTGATTCTTTTCAGTGAATAGGATCCATAGGCATGCGCATAGGGTGTGCCTGGGCACACCCTGATTTTCCCGCGCTGTCATTATTTAATATATTAATATCAATTTGGGGAAAGCCTTTCGCCCTAATCAGCCCCTCTGCCGGGGCGAGCTGTAAGGTCACCTAAAATGTAAAAATCAGGGATGTCAGGAGATGGAGGCAGACCTGTGCTGGCCAGGCATTCTGTCATATAAATGTTCTGCACTGAAGTTCCGGCGCTCGCACGTGCACTGGGAGCTACTGTTGCTGTGAGCTGGCTCGACGTATGAGCACAGGAGCCGGCCGAAAGGAGTCAGCAGCAGCGGTGGGGACGTGAGGAGCAGAGCCGCGGATACAAAGGTAAATGCCTGTGTCTGCCACCTTTTCTCCCCAACTCCTTCCTAGTCTGACATGTATGTTTGGGAAACTACCTCCCCAAACTATCGCCTACCTTCCCCAATCCCTCTCCAAACTGCAATTTAAATATCCTAATTCCCCCAAAACCTGACACACAACTTCCCTAATCTTTTTCTAGATTGCCATCTAACCTCCCTTGTCACTCTCAGAAACTGCCTTCTCATCTCCCTAATCCTTCCCCAGTCTGCCAAATCATGTTCCTAATCCTGTTTTAGACTAAAACTTAATCTCTTCCCAGACTTTTCTCTCTCTTCTTTCTCTCTGCCATCCACATGACTGTTACCACCACACACACGCTAAGCCAATCCCCAGCACACACACATACACACAATTCACACCCAGCACACACACAGACACACACTTCAACCCCAGCACACACACACTTCATCCCCAGCACACACACAGGCACACACTTCACCCCCAGCACACATACAGGCACACACTTCACAACACCACACATAGGCACACATACAGACACAAACTTAACCCCCAGCACACACAAACGTAACCCCCAGTGCACAAACACTTAACCCCCAGCGCGCACACACACACACCATCCCCAACACACACACACCATCCCCAACACACACAAACACTGTTTCTCAGCACACACTGCACTCAAATATACACACACTGAATCTCCAGCACTAACACACATACACATCACACATGCACTGCATCTAAAAGCACTTACACAGCATTACCAGCACACACACAATACATTCCCTACACACACTACATCACCTGTCTCATTCTACATCTCAAAGACACATTGCATCCTCAGCACACACACAATATATTCCTTACAAAATGTCTCCTACACACACAGTGATGTAAACACTCACACTACATAAACAAATATACTACAAATTCCAAATGGCAGAAACATAAATGCTGTCCATTCAAAACAGCACCTAAGATAGCAATTTGTATTCAAAATCTGCCCAAACGTCCACTAGGCTCATATTTACACACCACGCATGTGCAACACAATTAACAGCTGAAACCCTATTTGTTGTATTTTTGTATTCTTTATTAACAACTTGACTGAAACACAACAGTCACAAAATCTGAAAACAATGCCTGACAGGGATGCTCTGTATGCAGTCTGTAAGTCTGGTGACCACACAGCTATATTACAATATGCCTTATGCAGGGAAGCATCAAATCCCATACAGCTCTATGTTATGCAATGTACATAAGATTCTATCTAAAATACTATAGATGGAGCTGGTACAGAAAACACCCTTATCTAATGGCATACATCCAACATGACAACTCAACTTACTTCTTTTTAGTTTATTATTGTTGGTGATTGATGTATACTGTACTTTGCTAATATTTTAATACCATTGTAGAAACATATATGTATCGATCTAATCATGATTGTGATAAGTTTAATTTTAGTTTTGATTATCATGATTTAATATATTGGATGTTGTTTTTTTTTTTTGGTGGCATGGTTGTGGTGGCGGGGGGGAGGAGGAGGAGGGCAGCATTTCATCCTTTGACCCAGGCAGCACATTGTCTTGGGCCGGTCCTGCTACTATGCTATTTTTAAAAATGTTATGCCGCCATTACTGAAGGCCGCGGGGCTGGTAATTCGCAATGCTAAGGCTTTGCCTTAAGACACTCGGTTCACCTTTCCTTCCATTGGCTGTCCATCCCCGCTCTCTGCAGTTTTAATACGTTTTTGTTTGTATTGATATTTATATGAGTGCTGGTCTGTGTATGTATGCACGAATGTATTTGTGTGTGTATATTTATCTATATATGTGTGTGTGTGTATGTATGTATGTATGTATGAATGTGTATGTGTGTGTGTATATATATATATATATACACATACATATACACGCGGCGTGCGTGTTTGTGCTTTAGGATGCACACCTTAATACAATAGGCTGCGCACGCCTATGATAGGATCAATCAGTTCACAAAACTAAACTGATTCATTTAAAACAGTTCACTTCTTGAGTTAACATCTGTATTGGTAATACAATCCTATAGCTAGTGATGTCTGCTCTTGGTAGTCTTCATTGCAATCTACCACTCAGTACATCAGTAAATCAGTACACTGGCTCAAATACCTGGTCACATAAGCTCACAAGTCGTCAGGAGATCAGGGCACGCATTCAATGAACCTTCTTTGTTCCAAAGATTTGGATTCCCTTTAAACTTAACTGCACCTTAACTTAAAGGGACACCGTAGGCACTGTATCTGCTTCATCTCATTAAACTGGTTATAACTGTATGGAGTCCCCTGGTGCCATAATTTCTTTCAGCATTAAACAGTTTTTAATGTTGTAATGTTTTAATGCTAAACAAGAGACCACGGCAATCCATCCCCTCTGTGCTGCTTTGGCTAATAAGGAAGTATTACACTGAGCAGCAATGAGCAGCTGTGATTGGCTGAGAGTGTCAGCTGACTGCTTTTAACCTGTCAGAGTTCCAACTGACGGTATGAGTGGGTATGACAACAAGGAAGTGTGTAATCTCTGCCTTAGCTACACATACAGAAGGGGCCGGACTGTGGGTGGCCAGGGACTCTTATTTTGTGGCATACTGCACAAACATGGTGCAACACTGAATGGAGGGACAGTGCCAGGGCACTCCAGGCACTATAACCAATTCAAAGAGACAAAGTGGTTATAGTGACTACAGTGTCCCTTTAATTCTTACTGCCCGTCACCATAAATAATCTTAATATTAACCCTTGCTACCCATTACCATAAATAATCCTAATATTAATACTTACTTAGTGCCCCTATCATAGACAAAGTCATGCACCTATGATACTCCTGCCTTCAGTGACATCGCTAAAGTAAGCATGCATCAGTTTAACAGTATCTAAAGGCAGGACAGAGTGTGTTTAGGTTAGTCAGCCCCTGAGCCCTGGCTCACTTGTCAGTTAAATTGATCAATCAGTTCATTTAAAGGAACAGTCTGAAATTAACCGATTCATATAAGCAGGGATGCCATCAGAAATTTTGGGGCCCCTGACAAAGCACAAGGTCTGACAACCCCGGCCACGCCCTACCTAGTCCGCTGACAATGATGCAGGACTGTATTAGATACTGTTTGTGCAAAGTGTGTGTTTGTGTAGCGGATGCAGTGTGTATAGTGAACGCAGAGTGTGTTTGATTAGTGGATGTAGTGTGTGTACAGTGTAGTGTGTGTTTGCGTAGTGGATGTAGTGTTTGTGTGTACTAGATGCAATGTGTTTAGTAGATGCAGTGTCTGTAGTGGATATAGTGTGTGTATTAGACACAGTGTCTCTGTATAGTGAATGCAGAGTGTTTCAATGTGTGGTGGATGTAGTGTGTGTACTGTGAATACAGGATGTTTGTGTAGTGAATGCTGTGTGTATAGTTAATGCAGAGTGTATGTTAGTGTAGTGAATGCAGAGTGTGTGTCAGTGTAGTGAATGCATAGTATATGTCAGTATAGTAAATACCGAGTGTGTGCATAGTGTAGTGAATGCCAAGTGTGTGCATAGTGTAGTGAATGCATAGTATATGTCAGTATAGTAAATGCCGAGTGTGTGCATAGTGAAGTGAATGCATAGTGTGTGTTAGTGTGCAGTGAATGCAGAGTGTGTTAGTGTGTAGTGAATGCAGAGTCTGTGTTAGTGTAGTGAATGCAGAGGGTTTGTTAGTGTAGTGAATGCAGAGTGTGTGTTAATGTGTAGCAAATGCAGAGTGTGTGTTAGTGTAGTGAATGCAGAGTGTGTGTCAGTGTAATGGACGCAGTGTGTTAGTATAGTGAATGCAGAGTGTGTGCTAATGTGTAGTGAATGCAGAGTGTGTGTTAGTGTAGTGAACGCAGATAGTGTGTTAGTGTGTAGTGAATGCAGAGTGTGTGTTGTATTAGTGTATGCAGAGTGTGTGTTGTATTAGTGTATGCAGAGTGTGATAGTGTAGTGAATGCAGAGTGTGTGTTAATGTAGAAAATGCAGAGTGTGTGTTAGTGTAGGGAATGCAGAGTGTGTGTCAGTGTAATGGATGCAGAGTGTGTGTTAGTGTAATGGATGCAGAGAGTGTGTCAGTGTAGTGAATGCAGAGAGTGTGTTAGTGTAGTGAATGCAGAGTGTGTGTTAGTTTGTAGTGAATGCAGAGTGTGTGTTAGTGTAGTGAATGCAGTGTGTGTTAGTGTGTAGTGAATGCAGAGTGTGTGCTAATGTGTAGTGAATGCAGAGTGTGTGTTGTATTAGTGAATGCAGAGTGTGTGTTGTATTAGTGTATGCAGAGTGTGTGGTGTATTAGTGTAGGCAGTGTGTGTGGCATTAGTGTAGGCAGTGTGTGTGTTGTATTAGTGTATGCAGTGTGTGTGTCAGTGTCATAGGCGTGCGCACGGGGTGTGCCGGGTGTGCCTGGGCACACCCTAATCCCCGTGGCACGCCTATGGTTTGAGTCCTGCAGGAACAGCGTCCCTGCACTTTTTTGAGCAGGAACGCTGTTCCTGCAGACACTCAGCACCCCCTGTCTCACCTCTTGCCCCTGTCATGGGAGGGCAAGAGGTGATCGATCCCCCCCCCCTCTCTCCAGCTCAGCCGCGGCGAGGGAGCTCTCTGCTGTCTGCGCTCTGCTTCCTCTCGCCGCACGCTGATGCCGGAAGCCGGAATATGACGTTATATGACGTCATATTCCGGCTCCCAGCTACAGCAGACAGCCCGCGCGGCGAGAGGAAGCAGAGCGCAGACATCACACAGCTCCCTCGCCGCGGCTGAGCTGGAGAGAGGCGCCCGCCCCACTGGACCCCAGGGACAAGTCCACGCCAGCACTCCAGGTAGGAGGCTGGGTGGACATTTTTTTTTTAATTAAAATGTAATAATTTGTTCTTATGTGTGAGTGTGTCTGTGTGAGTGAGTGTGTGTGTGTGTCTGTGTGAGGGAGTGTGTGTGTCTGTGTGTGAGTGTGTGTGTCTGAGTGTGTGTGTCTGTGTGTGAGTGTGTGTGTCTGTGAGTGTGTGTCTGTGTGTGAGTGTGTGTGTCTGTGTGTCTGTGTGAGTGTGTGTGTCTGTGTGTGTCAGTGAGTGTGTGTGTTTGTGAGTGTGTGTCTTTGAATGTATGTGTGTGTGTGTCAGTGTGTGTGTGTGTCTGTGTGTGTGTGTGTGTGTGTCTGTGTGTGTCTGTGTGTGTGTGTGTGTGTGGCGGATACATGTGTGTGTGTGTCAGTGTGTGTCAGTGAGTGTATGTGTGTGTCTGTATGTGTGTGTGTGTCTGAATGTGTCTGGCTGAGTGTGTGTGTGTACATATATATATATATATATATATATATATATATATACTACCACTGAAGCTTAGCTATCTGAGTACGGCTCTGCTTTAAACTCATAGGCGGCAGGGGGCAAGTCTACCTCACGGCCCACAGCAGCATGGAGGGGCCAGGAAGGACGGGAGCTCTGAACAGAAGCTCCGCCAGTTTCCTCTGTGATATCTGAGTGTTTTGCTGCGTCGCTCAGATCTCATGAGAGTTAACTCTAACCCTGCAGGCTAGAGTTCACTCACTGAGGACACAGGGATGGCACATGGCAGCAAGGATTTACTAATCTGCCAAATCCCTCCAAACATACAGCACACACATACAGCACCTACACACATACAGCTCACACACACAGTACACTAACCACACCCTCACAAACACACACAGCACCTTTAAAAAAAACGCAACACCCTCACACACAGCACACTAACAGCACCCTCACAAACACACACACACACACACACAAACAGCACCCTCACAAATACACGACACTCACACAAACAGCACCCTCACAGGACAAACATACACACACAAACAGCACAGTCACAAACATACACACACACATACACACAAACACCCTCACATCACACTAACAGCACCCTCACACACACATCACACTAACAGCACACAGCACACTAACAGCACACACAGCAGTGTGTGTGTGTGGATATATCTATCTATCTATATATATATATATATATATATATATATATATACACAGGGAGTGCAGAATTATTAGGCAAATTAGTATTTTGACCACATCATCCTCTTTATGCATGTTGTCTTACTCCAAGCTGTATGGAAGCAAAGCCTACACCAATTAAGCATATTAGGTGATATTGCATCTCTGTAATAAAGAAGGGTGTGGTCTAAGCGGCATCACACCCTATATCAGGTGTGCATAATTATTAGGCAACTTCCTTTCCTTTGGCAAAATGGGTCAAAAGAAGGACTTGACAGGCTCAGAAAAGTCAAAAATAGTGAGATATCTAGCAGAGGGATGCAGCACTCTTAAAATTGCAAAGCTTCTGAAGCGTGATCATCCAACAATCAAGCGTTTCATTCAAAATAGTCAACAGGGTCGCAAGAAGCGTGTGGAAAAACCAAGGCGCAAAATAACTGCCCATGAACTGAGAAAAGTCAAGCGTGCAGCTGCCACGATGCCACTTGCCACCAGTTTGGCCATATTTCAAAACTGCAACATCACTGGAGTGCCCAAAAGCACAAGGTGTGCAATACTCAGAGACATGGCCAAGGTAAGAAAGGCTGAAAGACGACCACCACTGAACAAGACACACAAGCTGAAACGTCAAGACTGGGCAAGAAATATCTCAAGACTGATTTTTCTAAGGTTTTATGGACTGATGAAATGAGTGAGTCTTGATGGGCCAGATGGATGGGCCCGTGGCTGGATTGGTAAAGGGCAGAGAGCTCCAGTCCGACTCAGACGCCAGCAAGGTGGAGGTGGAGTACTGGTTTGGGCTGGTATCATCAAAGATGAGCTTGTAGGGCCTTTTCGGGTTGAGGATGGAGTCAAGCTCAACTCCCAGTCCTACTACCAGTTCCTGGAAGACACCTTCTTCAAGCAGTGGTACAGGAAGAAGTCTGCATCCCTCAAGAAAAACATGATTTTCATGCAGGACAATGCTCCATCACACACGTCCAAGTACTCCACAGCGTGGCTGGCAAGAAAGGGTATAAAAGAAGAAAATCTAATGACATGGCCTCCTTATTCACCTGATCTGAACCCCATTGAGAACCTGTGGTCCATCATCAAATGTGAGATTTACAAGGAGGGAAAACAGTACACCTCTCTGAACAGTGTCTGGGAGGCTGTGGTTGCTGCTGCACGCAATGTTGAAGGTGAACAGATCAAAACACTGACAGAATCCATGGATGGCAGGCTTTTTGAGTGTCCTTGCAAAGAAAGGTGGCTATATTGGTCACTGATTTGTTTTTGTTTTGTTTTTGAATGTCAGAAATGTATATTTTTGAATGTTGAGATGTTATATTGGTTTCACTGGTAATAATAAATAATTGAAATGGGTATATATTTGTTTTTGTTAAGTTGCCTAATAATTATGCACAGTAATAGTCACCTGCACACACAGATATCCCCCTAACATAGCTAAAACTAAAAACAAACTAAAAACTACTTCCAAAAATATTCAGCTTTGATATTAATGAGTTTTGGGTTCATTGAGAACATGGTTGTTGTTCAATAATAAAATTAATCCTCAAAAATACAACTTGCCTAATAATTCTGCACTCCCTGTATATATATATATAGATATAGATATAGATATATAGATAGATATATCCACACACACACACACACACGCGGCGTGTGTTTGTGCTTTAGGGTGCACACCCAAATGCAATAGGCTGCGCACGCCTATGGTCAGTGTAGTGTATGTGTTGTATTAGTGTATGCAGTGTGTGTTGTATTAGTGTATGCAATGTGTGTGTTGTATTAGTGTATGCAGTGTGTGTGTGTTGTATTAGTGTATGCAGTGTGTGTGTAAATGTGCAAACTGGGGGGGGGGAGGGGCATTTTTACATTAATTTCACATAAATTTTATATAAAATTTAATTAAATGTTTCTCCCCCCTCCCTGCTTCTTACCTGCGTCCAGGGAGGGGGGAGATTCCATTCCCTGGTGGTCCGGTGGCATGGGGGGCCCTCCGGCTCCCTGTAACTGCAGAGGGGGCCCAGCACACTGCTTCTGCACATTCAGGTCCTCTCCTTCAATAACTCTCCCGAGACCTGCATGCCGCGCGGAGCGTTGCCATGGTAACCCGTGGCAACGCTCAGAAGGCTGCAGGTCTCGCGAGAGTTATTAGAAGAGAGGAGCTGAATGTGCAGAGGCAGTGTGCTGGGCCCCCTCTGCAGTAACAGGGAGCCAGGGGCCCGCAGCTGCACATATAGATAGCGATATTCGAGGATCGCCGGACTTGTGACAACCATCATGGTTGTCACCCCCTGATGGCGGCCCTGCATATAAGTACATTGGACTTCACTTTGAGTCACAGCCAGGCATAGGCGTGCGCAGCCTATTGCATTAGGGTGTGCACCCTAAAGTACAAGCCGCATATATATGTATGTATGTATATATATATATGTGTATATATATATATATATATATATATATATACATACACATATATACACACACATACACACACTGCTGTGTGTGTGTGTGCTGTGTGAGGGTGCTGTTAGTGTGATGTGTGTGACGGTGCTGGTAGTGTGCTATGTGGGTGAGGGTGTTTGTGTGTGCGTGCTTGTGAGGATGCTGTTAATGTACTGTGTGTGAGGGTGCTGTTTGTGTGTGTGTGCGCGCTTGTGAGGGTGCTGTTAATGTACTGTGTGTGAGGGTACTGGTAGTGTGTGTGTTTATTAGGGTCCTGTTTGTGTTTGTGAGGGTACTGTTAGTGTGCTGTGTGTGTGTGAGGGTGCTGTTTGTGTGCTGTGTGTGTTTGTGAGGGTGCTGTATGTGTGTGTGGGTGCTGTATGTGTGTTGGTGCTGTGTCTGTGGGTGCTGTATGTGTGTGGGTGCTGTGTATGTCTGTGGGTGCTGTATGTCTGTGGGTGCTGTATGTGTGTGGGTGCTGTGTGTGAGTGCTGTGTATGTCTGTAGGTGCTGTGTGTGGTGCTGTATGTGTGTGGGTGGGTATGTCTGTGGGTGCTGTATGTGTGGGTGGGTATGTGTGTGCTGTGTATGTGGGTGCTGTGTATGTCTGTGGGTGCTGTGTATGTCTGGGTGCTGTATGTGTGTGGGTGCTGTGTATGTCTGTGGGTGCTGTGTGGGTGCTGTATGTGTGCGGGTGCTGTATGTGTGTGTGGGTGCTGTATGTGTGTGGGTGCTGTATGTCTGTGGGTGCTGTATGTCTGTGTGTGCTGTATGTGTGTTGGTGCTGTGTATGTCTGTGGGTTCTGTATGTCTGTGTGTGCTGTATGTGTGTTGGTGCTGTGTATGTCTGTGGGTGCTGTATGTGTGCTGTATGTGTGTGTGTGCTGTATGTGTGTGTGCTGTATGTGGGTGGGTGATTGGGGGGGTGGAGGTGGGGGTACATTAATTGCTATCCCCCCTCCCTTTTTACCTTTTGTAGGGAGGGGGGATCGTGCTGCTGATTCCATCCCTGGTGGTCCAGTGGAGAGTGAACTCTAGCCCCTGTGGGGCTAGAGTTCACTCTCGCGAGATTTGAGCGTTGCCGTGGCAACGCTCATATCTCGCAAGAGGAACCCGGCGGAGCTGCCAGCAATAGCTCAGCCGGTCCTCTCCTGCCTCCCTCCCTGCATGTGGGTCAGTGGGGAGGGAGGCTGAGAGCAGAGCCGGCGCTCGGATAGCGCCGGCTCTGCATGAGCCGACAGGGGGGATCCAGAGATCTCCCCTGCCGGTCTCAATATGCATAGGCGTGCCACGGGATTAGGGTGTGCCCAGGCACACCCGGCACACCCCATGCGCACGCCTATGCAGCCAGGGAAGGTGTGGCTGGTGCTGCATAAACAGAAACAAAAGTGATTTAACTCTAAATGGCAGATTATTGAGCAGTGATATAGGGGCATGATATATACACCCAAACTGCTTCATTAAAGGGAAACTATGGGCTAGGACTATAACCCTGAATTCCTAGCACTATAGCCCTGTATAGTGCTCCCATCGCTCATGCAACACCCCCTCCACAGTGGAAAACCCCTTTATCACTTACCTGATTCCAGCGCCGATGTCCCTCTGTATTGGGTCAGGCTCTACCTTTTCCAACATAGGCGGCGAGTGCATTAGAACAGCCCCATAGAAAAGCATTGTATAATGCTTTCCTATGGATTTTTGGATGACACTGGATGTCCCCATACATAGCGTGAGGTCCAGCATCAGTTAGGTGACCAAAAGTGACATAATAATAATAATAATAATGACTCGGAAGTTCCTCTATTGGCTGTCTACCAGAGGTGGACTTAACACTGGATAGTAATTATTGCAGTTTCTCCATCACTTAAAATTTTACTATTGCAGGATTAAACGGACTGGGACAATGCATCCAGACCACTTCAATGAGCTGAAGTGGTCTGGGTGCCTATAGTGTCTCTTTAAGCTAAAGTTGTTTTGATGCTTAGAGTATCCTTGGTGACATATATACTGTCACAGAGGAGCAATAACATTAGTTTTAAAAAAGTGGGACTAGGGGCAAGACAAGCAGACCTATAGGTCTAGGGCAGGTACATCACATATAGCAAAGCCAAGATCCTTGCATAGGCGTGCGCACGGGGTGTGCGGGGTGTGCCTGGGCACACCCTAATCCTGCGGCACGCCTATGCATATTGAGACCGGCAGGGGAGATCTCTGGATCCCCCCTGTCGGCTCATGCAGAGCCGGCGCTATCCGAGCGCCGGCTCTGCTCTCAGCCTCCCTTCCCACTGACCCACATGCAGGGAGGGAGGCAGGAGAGGACCGGCGGAGCTATTGCTGGCAGCTCAGCCGGGTTCCTCTTGCGAGATATGAGCGTTGCCACGGCAACGCTCAAATCTCGCGAGAGTGAACTCTCCACTGGACCACCAGGGATGGAATCAGCAGCACGATCCCCCCTCCCTACAAAAGGTAAAAAGGTAGGGGGGATAGCAATTAATGTACCCCCACCTCCACCCCCCCCAATCACCCACCCACATACAGCACACACACATACAGCACCCACAGACATACACAGCACCAACACACATACAGCACACACAGACATACAGCACCCACAGACATACACAGCACCAACACACATACAGCACACACAGACATACAGCACCCACAGACATACACAGCACCCACACACATACAGCACCCACACACACATACAGCACCCGCACACATACAGCACCCACAGACATACACAGCACCCACACACATACAGCACCCAGACATACACAGCACCCACAGACATACACAGCACCCACACACGTACAGCACCCACACACGTACTGCACCCACACACATACAGCACCCACAGACATACACAGCACCCACAGACATACACAGCACCCATAGACATACAGCACCCACAGACATACACAGCACCCACACACATACAGCACCTACAGACATACACAGCACTCACACACAGCACCCACACACATACAGCACCCACAGACATACACAGCACCAACACACATACAGCACCCACACACAGCACACAAACAGCACCCTCACACACACACAGCACACTAACAGTACCCTCACAAACACAAACAGGACCCTAATAAACACACACACTACCAGTACCCTCACACACAGTACATTAACAGCACCCTCAGAAGCGCGCACACACACACAAACAGCACCCTCACACACAGTACATTAACAGCATCCTCACAAGCACGCACACACAAACACCCTCACCCACATAGCACACTACCAGCACCGTCACACACATCACACTAACAGCACCCTCACACAGCACACACAGCAGTGTGTGTATGTGTGTGTACATATGTGTATGTATATATATATATATATATATATATATACATACATACATATATATGCGGCTTGTGCTTTAGGGTGCACACCCTAATGCAATAGGCTGCGCACGCCTATGGATCCTTGCGGACTTATTTAATTCTGTTTGGGTAATAGTATCTACTGACTACATAACAGTGTTTTCCTTAATTAGAATGCATGCTATGAGTTTGCATAGTGTTGTTATATAAACCAGATAATTGGATTATATGAACTCATAAATGTCAGTAGAGCATACATCTATGCCTTGATTGCCTGTCTACTTATGACATCATTTAGTTCATGTCTAATTATCTCTGCTTAACATGGACAATATGCACAACCTACCCATACTTTTAAAATGGGACTGTCACTTCACGAGTTGCTCTGTTTCCTTTTAAATTTATGTTAAAGGGACACTATAGTGTCAGGAATACAAACCTGTATTCCTGACACTATAGTTCTAAAAAACAATTTAGGTCCCCAGCCCCCCACACCTCCGGTTATTAAGGAGAGTTTATTCCAGTGCACAGTGTGCAGCACTGACCCACAAGCACCTCTAGTGGCCCTCTGAGTGACTGTCACTAGAGAAACATAGAATGTGACGGCAGATAAAAACCATTCGGCCCATCTAATCTGCCCAATTTTCTAAATACTTTCATTAGTCCCTGGTCTTATCTTATAGTTAGGATAGCCTTATGCCTATCCCACGCATGCTTAAATTCCTTTACTGTGTTAACCTCTACCACTTCAGCTGGAAGGCTAGAGGTATTCCTAGGCCAATGATGGCGAACCTATGGCACGTGGCCATAGGTTCACCATCAATGCAGAGAAGGCACCTGCCTGCCCAAAACAGAAGGCGCCTACTCTGCTTCTGTGTCGGGAGGCAGGGGGAGGGATCTGTGAAGCAGCTCCCCTGTCCTCCCGCACGATGCTGTGTGGAGCGTTGCCGCGCAGTTGACACAAGAACAACTATATTAAAAATACACTATAGTCATCAAAACAATTTTATCTTGAAGGGACGCTATAGGCACCCAGACCACTTCAGCTCATTGAACTGGTCTGGGTGCAATCTCCCATCACCCTTAACCCTGAGCATGTAATTATTGCAGTTTTTATATATTATACAAAAAGATACCGATACCTGCACACTATCCCAAATTCCTACGTACATTTTAATTACAGAGGCATTTAGTACCCACTGCAACAGGTATTAAAATGTCAAGGTAAAAACATTTTTGGGTTTTATTGAAGCCAAATGAAAAAGGAGACAATTTTAAAGAAAATTAGGACCAAATGCATCTGTAAGAGGCACAAATATTATTTGTCTCAGGCCTCCAGCCGTCCTGCCTACCATACTCACAAATAATTGTGATAATAAATCTATACCTGTAAAATAAAATAAGAATTCTGAAGTATTATATCTTCTTTTCTTCAGCCCCAGAAAAGCTCAAAAAAAATAAGTTTATTTTAAAAGTTGCCACAACCATATCTCTTTTCAGCTATGTAAGTATGTAAACAACTGTAACAAAAAAAAAAAAAAATGGAATCACAAAAAAATTAAAAATAGGAAAAAAACAAAGCCATAAAGCATTAAAAATAAATCTTTCTTTGCCTTTTGAGGTCTCCGCGCCAACTGGCATTTCAAGATGAAAAAAGCATTTGTAAAGGCCTTCCCACCCTTTGAAATTTGACGCAGAGTACTTTGAGAGCAAATGAGAGCCAGCCAATTAGAGCACTCTGACAGGCAAGCCTTAAATGAGAATGTTCACCACCATGAATTAGTAAATAGCTCTCACCCATTGCCATACCTCCCAACAAATTTTACGGATGTAAGTGGGGGTTTGGCTATGGGAGAGGCTGTTCTGAGAAATTTTAGGTGACTTACTGATAAGTTATGTAACAATTATTGTAGCTTAAAGGAACTCTGTAGTGCAGGGGTGCCTGAAAGGTAGATCCCCAGATTGTAGAACTACACCTCCCATGATGCTTTGCATGCTTTTAGAATGCGTTACAATGACAAAGCATCATGAAATCTGTAGTTTTAATACATTTGGGGATCTACCTTTTTGGCACCCCTGCTATAGTGTTAGGAAAGCAAACATATATTTCTGACACTATAATGTTAAACCCACCATTTAGGCAGTGTTTACATTAAAAAGCTTGCAGGGACATGCTATAGATACCAGAACCACCACATTCAGATGTAGTTGTTGTAGCAGACTCATTTCCTTTTGTTCGGTTGTCTGTACCCCCATTCTTCGTTTACCGAATGGATGGTGTGTGGTCCCCCCTTTATACCTCCCCAAACACCGACCTCCCCTGGCGTTAACCAAAAATCAAGTGATTAACTCAAGTGCTTTCCTTGGGTGGCAATCATTCGTATAACCGAACGCACGTGTTCCAGTGCATGGCCATTTTGTCTCCCGAACACAGGAAGCGGTACATGGTTGTCAAACGCCTGGAAATATTTTCCCCCATGCGAGTCCACGAACCCGGGCGGAGTTCATACCGCTGCACGTCCCACTTCCCGCCCAACAAGACGAACAACGTTCGGGAGACATGAATTACCGTCTGGGGAGAGCATTCGCTACCTAAAAGACTGGGGGAGGGTTCATCAGTGTTCGCACAGGAACCCCCATAAGCCGACCGAATGGCGATTCCATTCTACCAAACGGATCCGAGCACTATTTAGACAACATGAGTGCTCAGATCCAGGCTATTCGAGAATATAAGACTTGTGGGGTTCCTGCAAAATATGACTATGTTTTGGGGGTGCTTTATGTATGTTTCATGTAGTTTCCTGGAACAGAGATAATTGAGTTACTCGGTTTTGACTCCATTATCTCGGACAATGGGACATCTGGGAGGGGCTTGTGTACTTTTTGAATGGAGACCCCATGCTGGGGGTCTGTGCATAAAAGGCTGAGTATGTGTGGAACAAATCAGTTGTACTCTCAGAACTGTGTGTCGTCCAGAGCGATTCATATTTCAGCGCCTTGTTCCTGAGTTTCAGTCTTCATGGATCCAGCAGAGGAAAAGTCAGGACTAGCGTTCCTCTACATTGGTTGGCAGCATCGGGATCCAGAGCTCACAGAGGAAGAAGAGCCACAGTCGGTGGATAGGAGTACCGAATGGACAGTGAATGGAGATCGATTATATCATCCTAAAACAGTCTACTCTGAAGGATGTCCTTGAGGCAAGAGGTATAGCGGTGAGCAATAAGAAAAAGGCCACCCTCATTGCCAAATTGATGGAAGAAAACCGATTAAACGGTAACCCTGATTCACCAGCAATGGAGGAAAACACATTTCAAAAGGAACTACGATTTCGGCTGTCTTTTTATGGCGAAAACCCTTCGGTGCAAATACTGACACAAACCATGTCCGAAATACAAGTGTACTTATTGTCCAGTACTAAACAACCAGTGTCACGATTCGGGGAACCAAACACGCCAACACAAAGTGCCGTACCGGACCTTAGAGTGGCCGGGCTAAGCACACAAAGAATAGTCAGGAAACAAGCCGAGTAAAGGGGAACCAGAAGACAGAATAACGTGAAACAAGCCGAGGTCAAAGGGTAGGAGAAAGTCACAAAGTCGGATAAACAAGCCAGAGAGTACGTAACCAGAAACACAAGGTAAGTAGCAATACTAGCAAGTAAAGACCACAACAGGGCGAAGAGGAACAGGAAAGGTGAGTATATAAATCCAAAGGTTAATTCTGATTGGATAATTTCCAATCAGAATTAACAATCACACGTGGGATATATCTAAACCTCCCTCTGTGATTGAGGCACTGTGCCTTTAACGCCGGGTCAGGTGACTGACCCCTGCGTTTGTTTAAATGGGCGGTCTCCCAGCGTGCAGCGTCATGCATGCTGCCGCTGGGGGACACAGAGGAAGAGGCGGACGGCATCCGTGGGAGAGAGGATGCCGCCCGCCGAGCGCATGTCTGGAAGGGGACCGCGGACGGCTGGAGGGTGAGTGCCGCGAGCGGACTGCAGCCTCCCCTCGCAGCCGCCCGCGGGACCCTGACAACCAGCGCACGAAAGACCCCAAGCAGTATCGTGATCCAGGAAAATAAAGCCAAAGTACCGTATGGGGGATTTTAAGACTATGTAGAGGCAAATTAGGACATAGATGCCTTCCTTCAGGACTTTGAGCGGCTGTGTCATTTACACCAGGTCAGCAAAGAGGATTGGGTCCCTCTCCTAGCCGTCAGACTGACGGGAAGAGCCACTGAGGCATATCGGGCAGTTCCCAACGAGGACATCCGGAACTATGCCCAGGGCTTGCATGCTTCTCACTGTGAAAATCAGGAGGAGAGTCCCCCGACTGGTGCTGGAGAAAGAGGTAAGTTTAACCCCTTCCACCCCCTAGGGCAGGAGGGGGACCCTGAGGGTGGCGGCACCCTCAAGGCACTATAGTGCCAGGAAAACGAGTATGTTTTCCTGGCACTATAGTGGTCCTTTAAGGGGGATCCCCACGGCGGAGCTCCCACACTTTATAAGGCAGATAATGGGAGCCCTATTAATGCCAAAACAGGTCAAAGGTGTCAACTACGACTGGATTTTCCGGGTCCCAAAACCCTGGAGAGCACCTGAATCAGCTCCTAGAGATCTGGTGGTGAGATTTCGTAACAGCGTATTCAAGCAAACAGTGCTTTCAGCCCTCAAAGGGAATACTCCCTACTCCTTTGAAAATACCACTCTCTCATTCTATGTAGACCTCTCAGGAGACACCCTGCAGTGGAGAAGACACATGCAACCACTCACCACTCTCCTCAGAAACCACAGCATACAATATATGTGGCGTTCACCGAGAGCACTAAAAGTCGTGCATGTGGAGTCCACCCACTCTATCTCTGACCTCCAAGAAGCACCAGCACTCATGAGCCAGCTGGGCCTTCCAGCAGATTCCTTGCTTCCACCTGGACCCAGAGGCATGAACCAGAGAGCACCCAGCTGGGACCCAGCAAAGGTCGTCCCATTTGTGCCACGAAGAGCCATACGCTGCAGCTCCTACCTGAACCAAGGGGACTGATATAAAGCACTAAGCTTACTCTCAGCCAGGACTGACACCAATGACAGTTCCAGTTGATCTAAGTTTTTAACATGAATTTTTTTGTTGATACCTTTTCATTCAATGCTTTTTTATCCCACGGACCCAACTGCTACTAAATACCCTGGCCCTTAGCCAGACTCTCTCCCCCCACACACCCCTTCACTACACTCAGTGCCACAACCCTGACTATCGGAGCCTAGGGGTGCATCCAAGCTCACACTGAAGGCCGGTATACCTGAGCCCTTCCTCTCGGCTGAAATAAACTCCCACCGGCACCCTAGCACAGCGAAGCCGACTAGATACTCTATTGTGTCTTCAGCTTTTTAACCCCCACACGCCTCACATTATACCTACAGTAATATCCGGCCCTCTGGCAATTACTTGACACATACAAGCCTTGTCACGACCTTAGGCAATATCTATAGCCAGTAGCCATGCGCCACAGTAACCAACCCCGAGGCCGATTTCCTGCACGTTCCCACCAGTTTTAACACTAGAACACCATATAAATAAAACCCTCTACTCATGGGCCTCATACACAAGATGCCATGCATGTTCGCTATGATTTTTCCTTTTGTTACTGTTATTTGCTTTACACCTACTGCTGTGGAGTAGTGGAGCAAAAAAAAAGAATAATAAAAAAAAAAAGGAAAATTACTGTGAGTATTATTGCTGTGGAGCTCTGTTATTCACTCAGATACACCAACATTATGGAGGTCGTAGGAAACAGGGATAGAATTGATGGACAGAGGGATTTGGGCCCAAAATAGTGACTGTCGCTCCTACATAGGGACACTTAGGACATATATGATTTCATAATCCTTACCGCAGTAAGAAAAATACCGGCACAAGCTGAAAAATCCAGAGGAGGGGCATGTGCCCCCCCTTGCGGACACCCATGGTGGGATATATTGGGCAGCAAGTGAACAGTCAGTTCTTGAATCTCATGTGTTGGAAGCAGAAAAAATGTTCAAGTGAAAAGAGCAGAGTGCCTCTAATAAGGTCAAATAGGCTAGATGACTGGGTCAAAGCATCTCCAAAATGGCACGTTTTGAGGGTGTTCCCGGTATGCAGTGGTTAGTACCTACCAAAAGGGGTGCAAGGAACAACCAATGAACTGGCATCAGAGTCATGGCGCCCAAGGCTTGATGATGCACGTGGGGAGTGAAGGTAGCCCGTCTTGTTTGATGACAGAGGAGCTGCGTTAGCTCAAATTGCTTAAAAACATGATGCTGGCCATGACAGAAATGTGTCAGAGCACACAGTGCATTATAGTTTGCTGCATATGGGGCTGTATCAATGGTGTTCCCTGATGGCAACGGACCCTTTCAGCGGGATAATGCACCTTGCCATGCTGCAAACATTATTCAGGAATGGTTTGAGGAAAATGACAAAGGGTTCAATGTCTTGCCTTGGCCTCCAAATTCATCAGAAGTCAATCCGAATGAGCATCTGTTGGATGTACTGGAACACCAATTTTAATTCATGGAGATCGAGCCTTGCAATTTGCAGTACTTAAAAGATCTGCTGCTAATGTCTTGGTGCCAGATATCAAAAGACACATTCAAAGGTCTTATTTAGTCCATACTTTGCCACATCAGAGCTATTTCGGTAGCACAAATGCACTCACACAATATCAGACAGGTGGTTTTAATGTTGTGGCTTATCAGTGTATATATCCCAGAGTTCACAGGATAGATACTTTTTCCCTCACCTGCCCTCCCCAACTACCAAGCTAGCCCACAGTACACGTCACCGTTTATTATGGACCATTTCTTATTCTGTGGAAAATCTGAGCTATGATATGCAATGTTGCCTCAAGCTATGCCACTCACCTATTACCCCCAAACGTTCCCTCTCTTACCAGTCTATTATTTTCTACATGCACCTTGCCCTTACTACTTTGTAATTAAAAAAGACAACTCTGCCACTGTAACACTGTAAACAACAACATGGACATTAGGTACAAAGCATTGTATTTTGAAAAAACATTTAAGGGAAGATAAAGCAGAGATAACATTGTCTCCTGTATGAGTCAAATATTGGCAAAATTAAAGTGCTGATGCTGTCATATTCTACCATTTCCCACCATCCACCACTTGTGACAGTTGATAGGAACAAATGTGCATTCTATGTTTCTGGCATCTATTTCTGTGTCCACGCAAAGACCTGTAAAGGATATGTGGTCTGGAGTAACTTTTAACTGGCCATGATAGAAAGGCCACTGTCTTGACCTCTCTCACACGTGTGAGAATACAGTAGTGCTTCAGCTATATATAGTCAAGTTGGGGGAGAAAATTCAATTGAATTGCACAAATTATTTTTTGAAAATGTGGGCTTTAATTCAGCCCCACTTATTGTTTAAGTGATGAACCCCTTTCCCTCTGCAAATTCTTTTCTAGCTTATCAGGCCAATTCATGTTTTAAAGTTATATGTAATGGGAAGTCTGAATCAACATTTTTGGTAAAGAGGGCTAGGGAGGCAATTAAATGAATCCCATGTTGATGAATTAATTTCAACCAGTGGGCGTTGGGTTTAAAATTAGAATCCAGTACATATTGAAAGACTCCATTATTATAAAATAAACAAATGTACTGTTTACGACATACATATATTATGGATATATGCAAATCCTGTTAACCATTGCTGGTGTGATTTAATATTCAAAAATAACCCCTGTTGCTTATATCCAGCAGTGGCATTGGTATTCAATGGGTTTATTCATTAAACTGTAAATCATGGTGAAATTTAATCTAAATTATAAACTTTAGTTAAGTTTACCTAAAACTTGGAAAGTTTTACTGTTTTACCCTAGCTTACAATTTTATTTAAATTTATCACAGTGCACTGTTGAGTGAATGAGCGTCAACTTCTTTTTTCTTCCACACAAATATACACATCCCGCATCACGTTATAAGGTCATTTTTTAGCTCCATGAAAAAAAATGTCACTGTTTGGTCACAGGAGAGAGGAAATGACCCTATAAAGTCCCTTAACAGAGCCTCCTCATTACATCTCTAATAATTTAAATGACTCTGCACATCTGCTGCACACAGACAGCTCTCTCTCTCTCTCCCCCCCCAACCCCCCATCTGTATTTCCTCTTTGGTTTCCTTTTGTGGAAGGCTAGTAGTATAAACTGCAGAATTCTGGAAAAGCAGAGTCCCCTGTAATTTTTAATGATGGGATCCCCTCACTACATGTTGGCAATCTACAATTTCGTGTTGTTCCTGACTCTCTTGGGAAATTCATTATCTGCTTCGGATTACGATGGTAAGTAGCATTTCTAATTCTAACTAATGGTATGTTTTGTATCTGTTTTGTTTATTGAGCCCCGAGTGACTCACTGGCAATCGGAGTGGAAACTGCAAGCATGCATGCTTTAGGACATGGTTAGGAAGCCTTTGGCACTCCAGATGTTTTTGACTACATCTTTCCTGATTCTTTGCCAGCGTTACGGCTGGCATTGTGGGAGATGTAGTCTGCAACATTTGATGTGCCAAAGGTTTCCTACCCCTGCTTTAGGATCTAATCGTGTGCAGCTAATGGGTTTATTCAACAAAAAGTGAGTTGTTGTGAGTTATGAACTATTTCATAATCTCTGGTTCTGACCCAAAATTGGATCCCAGGATTATGTAGGTGGGTCTACAATGACTCAGTCAGACACATTATGTTTGTCAGGCCCCAGGCATCCCCTTTAGAATGGAAAAAGCCAAAGTAGGGTAATTTGCTAAATTGATGGTAATTTTGTTTATACTATTGTATATTTATATCACTAAGCCAATTGTATATTTAAAGAATGGATCATCAATGTCTTATAAAATATATCATGTATATAATTTAGGTCACTGATTAAAAAAAGGTTACAAACCATTGGCTTAGATGAAACATTGTCACCTTCTTGTGTTAGAGGCCTTTTCCATATAGTTTTTATTGGCCTAAATGTTCCTTGTCTGACAGTGAAAGCCAGTACACCCCCTTAGAATCCGTGTAAGGTTTGGAGTAAAGGCTGGATACAGTCCTCAAATTCCTCTTTGATTCCCTTTAGTGGTATCTTTACAATTGGCAATGTTAAGCAGAAATGAGGCCGGTTAAGACATGTGCACATCGTGCATTTATAGCTAACAAGGAGCATCGGGGAGCCACAAGCTCACCACAAGCTAAAGACAGACACTTTAACAAGCCCATCTATACTATTTTATACTGCTTTTTATTTCCTTATCTCAAGCAATGAAGATCACCTCTTTTACTGTAGATTAGTGTTCCAGACTGTTATTGTATGCCTACATACAATGTGTATTATTATTATGTTACCAAATGACCCATACAGCTGATTTGCTGCCAATAGATAAGTGGACAAACTGGTGTATTGTCTGTATATGATTGTACATTTAAAGAACTGCTAGATAAGGATAATGGTCAGTGAGAGAAACTTGTTTTAGAAAGTAATGTATGGAAAAGGATGGAACACTGACAATGGTTTGATAGCGATGTATGTAGCTATATCTTTTTTTAAACATCCAGTAAGGTGGGAGTTATTTCGGAGCATGTCAGTCATTTGTGAAATTCCTATATATGATAATTTTACAGACGTCTTTTCCCATGAGAGTGCTCCCAGATCTAAGAAGAATGTCTCAGACAGGGCCGACTGGGACAGAAATTCAGCCCAGGCATTTAAAGGGAGAGCAGCCATCGGAGGGGTGCGGCCCTAGAGGGTGCATGTTGTAGCATGGCAAGGTGCATTATCCTGCTGAAAGGGTCCCTTGCCATCAGGGAACACCATTGACACAGCCCCATATGCAGCAAACTATAATGTGTCATCACCAATGACATCCGTGCCTCTCCAAAGTGGGAACATTTGTTTATTACCCCTCAGGGAGGTACGCGTGTAGCGTGGGGGCTGATAGGCGATGTGTGTGTGAGGGGTAGCCAATAGGGGATGTTATGTGAGGGTGGAATAAGAGATCTAGAGTGTGGAAGTGGGGCTGCAGAGTGTGAGAATGGACATGGGGAGAATGGACAAGGTGCATTATCCTGCTGAAAGGGTCCGTTGCCATCAGGGAACACCATTGACACAGCCCCATATGAAGCAAACTATAATGTGTCATCACCAATGACATTCATGCCTCTCCAAAGTGGGAACATTTGTTTATTACCCCTCAGGGAGGTCCGCGTGTAGCGTGGGGGCTGATAGGCGATGTGTGTGTGAGGGGTAGCCAATAGGGGATGTTATGTGAGGGTGGAATAAGAGATCTAGAGTGTGGAAGTGGGGCCCCATATGCAGCAAACTATAATGTGTCATCACCAATGACATTCGTGCCTCTCCAAGGTGGGAACATTTGTTTATTACCCCTCAGGGAGGTCCGCGTGTAGCGTGGGGGCTAATAGGCGATGTGTGTGTGAGGGGTAGCCAATAGGGGATGTTATGTGAGGGTGGAATAAGAGATCTAGAGTGTGGAAGTGGGGCTGCAGAGTGTGAGAATGGACATGGGGAGAATGGACAAGGTGCATTATCCTGCTGAAAGGGTCCGTTGCGATCAGGGAACACCATTGACACAGCCCCATATGCAGCAAACTATAATGTGTCATCACCAATGACATTCGTGCCTCTCCAAAGTGGGAACATTTGTTTATTACCCCTCAGGGAGGTCCGCGTGTAGCATGGGGGCTGATAGGCGATGTGTGTGTGAGGGGTAGCCAATAGGGGATGTTATGTGAGGGTGGAATAAGAGATCTAGAGTGTGGAAGTGGGGCTGCAGAGTGTGAGAATGGACATGGGGCTGCAGAGTGTGAGAATGGACATGGGGCTGTGTGGTGTGAGAGGGGACATGGGGCTGCAGGGTGTGAGAGGGGACACGGGGCTGCCGGGTGTTGAGAAGGAACATGGGGCTGAATGGTGTGAGAG
This sequence comes from Pelobates cultripes, assembly GCA_933207985.1. Lineage (NCBI taxonomy): Eukaryota > Metazoa > Chordata > Amphibia > Anura > Pelobatidae > Pelobates > Pelobates cultripes. The sequence goes on along the minus strand of OW240916.1, from coordinate 77,575,280 downwards.
GGGACATGGGGCTGCTGGGTGAGAGGTGAGGACAGTGGCTGCTGGGTGAGAGGTAGGGACAGTGGCTGGTAGGTGAGAGGTGGGGTCAGTGACTGCTGGTTGAGAGGTGGGGCAGTGGCTGCTGGGAAAGAGGTGAGGGGGCACGGGCTGCTGGATGAGAGGTGGAGACGGGGGATACAGGGTATGAGAGAGGCTGCTGGGTGATAGGAAGGGCATGGTGTGAGAGGGGACATGGGGCTAATGGATGAGAGGGTGGGGGGAGACAGGGGCTGCAGTGTATGGGGACATGGGGCTGCAAGGTGAGAGGGGGGCAGCGACTGCTGGGTGAGAGGTGAAGAAGTGGGTCCTGGTGGGAGTGCTGGGTGGCCCGGACAGTAGCTTCTGGGTTAGAGGAGGAAACAGAGGATGCAGGGTATGAGAGGGGAAGACAGGGGCTGCAGCGTATGAGAGGGGACATGTTGCTACAGGATAAGAGTGGAGCCGGGACTGCAGAGTAAGAGGGGGGCCGGTGATGCAGTGTAAGAGGGGGAAGGGGCTGAAGGGTAAAAGGGGGGGCAGGGGCTGCAGGGTGAGAGGGGGCAGGGGCTGCAGGGTAAGAGGGTGCAGGGGCTGCAGGGTGAGACAGGGGATGCTGGGTGAGAGGGGAAGACAGGTAGTGCTGGGTGAGAGGGGGAGACAGGGGCTGCAGCGTATGAGAGGGGACATGTTGCTGTAGGATAAGAGTGAGGCAGGGGCTGCAGGGTAAGAAGGGGGCCAGGGCTGAAGGGTAAGAGGTGGCAGGGGCTGCAGTGTAAGAGGGTGGCAGGGGCTGCAGGGTGAGAGGGGGCAGGGGCTGCAGGGTAAGATGGGGGAAGGGGCTGCATGGTGAGAGGGGGCAGGGGCTGCAGGGTGAGAGGGGGGCAGGGGCTGCATGGTAAGGGGGGACAGGGGCTACAGGGTGAGAGGGGAAGATAGGGGCTGCAGGGTGTGAGAGGAGACATGGGACTTCTTGGTGAGAGGGGAGCAGGGGCTGCAGGGTGTAAAAGAGGGAGGGGCAGGGACAGCTGGGTGATGAAGGGGGGCATGGGGCAGAAAACAAATAAAAACAACTTACATACTCCCCATCCCTCTTCCTTACCTTGATCCTTGGCAGGAGAGGATGCTGGGGAGGAATTATTTTCCCTGGTGGTCCAGTGGAAGAAGTATCTGGTTTACACCCTTTGACAGGTGTAGACCATGCCTTTTGGCCATAGGCAGAGAAGAGAAATGACTTGAGTAGACTTGTGCATGGCGTCATAATGTATTTCACCCAAATGCTTCTCCAAAAAATATATTTATTTTTTTTTGGCAAAGCTGAGTTTCGGCCGTATGGCAGTTCGGCACTGCCACATTTCATTTACAAGGAAAGATTAAGAAAAATGAATGAGACAAACATAATATTATATAATTTAAACTAAATTAGTATTGGCGCTTAGTAGATAATCACTTAATTAAAAAAAAATATATAGGGAAAAAGCAAACAATATCACAATAAAATAATCAGTTTCAAAAGTAAAAGTTCCAAGGTTAATGTTTTAGAAGGATATGTCCAGATTGTATAGGGAATTGTAACAGTTCAAGAACTGATTATTATATTGTGATATTGTTTCCTTTTTCCCTATATTTTTTAAAAATATAAGGGATTATCTACTAAGTGCTGATACTAATTTTGTTTAAATTCTTTCTTCATAATTTTAAAACTTGAGAAGGTTTTTATAGTATCTAGGCTGCTTCCTTTTATATCCTGTAGAGTGCCTGAGTGCACTTGTGTATCCATTTATTCACTTAATTTTTTTGCGCTCTCTTATTTGTTTATAAAAAATATAATACTGTGTATATATTTTAGAGTGCATTTATAGGCACTTTCCCCCACCTTTAGGCTAGCAGATCAAGAGAGAAAAAGTGAGAAGCAGTAAAAAAAAAAAAAAGAGAGAATAAAATCTATATTTATATATTTTATAAGCATTAAATAAATATAAAGATTTTTTTACAGCTCCTCTTGTTGCCCTTTATTGATCACTTGATTGGTGAATACAATCAGCATTTAGAGACTGTCCCTAGCCATTGTTCATCTCTTTTTGTGGCACCATAGGTGATTTGGCTACATTTGGCTTGGAGTTTAGGAATTTGACTATTCACCTGATTGGCCGAAATTCAGACAAATTGCAGTTCATAACAAAATGAATCTCCAAGTCTAGATAGGAGATGGTGATTGTCATTATATATAAATACCAGTAACAGAGAAGAGACCCATGCACTCTATAGTTTCAGGCACGATTATTGGAATATGAACACTGCAATGTTTTGACCCAAAAATGGGTCTTTGTAAAGCTTTCCAAGTAAATAAATTAAAAGAAAAAAAAGAAGAACACTATAATGTCACATCCTGTGCAATAGTGTGGAAATCAGTAAGAAATCAAAGATAATTGTCTCTCCTCCTTTCTCCTTCATAGCTTATCTGTCTTGAAACAAGTGCAATGAACTGTGAATGCAGACATCTCATGACCTACTTACTGTGGTCATTGACAAGAGAATGAAACCAAAGGTGTATAGGAGGAAGTTATACCATTCAATGTAAAAACCACTGGTTGTTTACATTTCAGTCATGTTTAATAAAACATGTTTCCTACTGATGGTGTCTATGTCATTCTATTACATTTTCTTACAGAGTATTCCAATGAAGACCAATCTAATGAGACAGAAGCATCTGAGAACATCCTGTGCCCACGATCCATTCCAGGAGACATAGTCTTCATGGAGAACCAAACACTGCTGGCCATCTCCTCCTCATCCAGGGAGCACCTAAGAAGCTTCATCACTGTGATGATTATTCCTTCAATCTACACAATTGTATTCTTGGTGGGTTTGCCTTCTAATGCTCTTGCACTCTGGATCTTGGCAACCAAAGTGAAGAGGATGACCTCCACAATATTTTTGATGAACCTGGCAGCTGCAGATCTACTTCTCATACTTGTTCTACCTTTTAAAATATCATACTACTTTTTAGGTAATAACTGGATATTTGGAGAAGTAATGTGCAGGTCTTTAACTACTTTTTTCTATGGCAACATGTACTGCTCAATATTACTTCTCATGAGCATCAGCGTGGATCGTTACTTGGCAGTGGTCCACCCTTTCTTTTCCAGGACATTTAGAAGCAAAACATTTGCTATTGGCATGTGCTTCACCTCTTGGATCATAGCAATTTTGTCTACTCTACCCTTGGCAACCATTCGCCAGTCCTATCCACTGGCACAGACTAAGCTTACTGTGTGCCATGATGTCCTTCCTAGACAAGAGCAGGCCGAGTATTTGTTTTATTATTTCATGTGCCTCATTGTTATGGGTTTTCTTCTTCCACTGTGCATTATTGTTTTCTGCTATGCTTCTGTAATCCACGCCCTGATTCTAAGTGGAGACAAATATGCCTATGCGGTCAAGTTGAGTGCATTAGTTCTGATCATTGTGATTGTCTTCTTGACGCCCAGTAACTTGGTACTTTTGTTGCATTACTCTGAGCATTGCCTTCATTCTTATGGTGACCTCTATGCAGTTTACATGGTCTGCTTGGCAATCAGCTCTATTAACAGCTGTGTGGATCCATTTGTATATTACTATGTATCAGAAGAATTCCGTGAAAAGGTGATACATCAATTTCGAAAGAGTCCCAGACGGTCAGTCACATCACTCAAAACCACTAAGGAAGTTCTGCCTACTAGCTATTCTACTTCCCACACCCACTCCCACTCAGTGCTTTGATACTTTACTGAGTGTATGTTTCTATCACTTTGTGATGGTCTAAGAGCACAAAAAGCAGTATTATAATTCTGTGGCAGATATTTCACAAATTACCTGTCAGTAAAAAGACTGCAGGCAACAACTGCTTTCTTGAGAAGAAGACATCTATCTGCGTGGCAATGGGTGACCTGAATGAAGATCTCTGAGAATAAATAAATAAAACATCAAATAAATAAAACAAATACATGACAGACTTCCAAAAGTACCAAAATAAAATGTTATATGCAGAAGTATGTATTTTGCGGGTTAATATAAAACTGCATTAATGTCGGAATTGTTTTACAATAATTACACTTAAGTGTTAATTACAAAATGTTTCTGGACTGTGAAAATGTTTCTGGACTCTGTAATTAATTAATAATAAGAAATATGGCACCGGAATACACCAACAAACATCACCACCACTCCCAGCTTCTGCTGGAAAAAAGACTTTTTCAGTTCATGAAACTATTAACTAAAAATATATTTGACTTTGACATTTCAACATGGCAAATGTGTTTTTATGTGCAATAAACGGAATGAGAGCTATCACAGAGAAGATACTAGACCCAGAACAACATATTTATTGGCGAGTAATACAAAAAGAGACTCAACAAGCATATGGGAAGAGAGCACTAATACTTAACATGTTTTTACCTAAATGGTAATAACACGGTTATTCATAACATTTGTAATAGCCAATCACAATTCTTTAACTAAGTTTGGCTATTTTGGCCTAATATTTTAAATTTCTTTCAATGACTTTACTTGCTTATTGAATAACCATTCTAAACAGGTGACGCTTTTCCCCAATCTCTAACGTTAAAACATGCTTGGAATCTATAGTGCCACCAAAAGATGATGACGTAAAAGATGAAGAAACATAAAAATGTATATTTATGTGTGTAATTATCAAAGCCCATGTATGGATCTGTATAATATTTTGTCTTACTTTATAAATATATATATATATATATATATATATATATACATATATATTTATATGTATATATATATATATTTATATATAATAAAACAGTAATATAGAAAAATACTGTGTGAATCTTTAAAAACAAACAGCAACAATTATTGTAGGAACAAAAATCAGACATGTATAACCTAATGAAAAAAAAAAATTGTACTTACCGTAATTTTCTGTACTAATTAAAACTATTTATGGGAAGTTCCCCTCATCACAGCAGAAAAAAATAAATAAATTATAATAATAGAACTGGCCACTCAGTGTGTTAACTAGCTCCACAACTCCCATAGATGAATTGTGAAAACGTAATGCTACCACGGTGATTGATCATAAAAAGAAATTTAAGGTAGGCATGAAAATTTTTTTTTTTTCTCAATATCTTATTGAGATTTTCAGGTAATATACAGGTTTTCAAGTAAAATGTGGGTTTCAATGGGGATACAGAAAGGAAAATGGGAGGGGGGGAACAGTGCATCATCAATGAACATTTGTGCGATTCACATTGCGTTATGTACATTTACATCACATATGTCAGGCAATAAACATATGGTAGATCACAGTTGGCATGGTCACAATTATCTTAAATAAGTTGGGTTCGCCTGATAGTTAGGCGTATATTCCCTCGTGTCTAAGCGCCACTATATGGCCTTTTCTATACATCAGATGACAATTTACGTGTCTACTTCCCATGGGAAAGACAGTTGCGTCCAGCTCTCCCATAGTAGGGTGTGTTTATATTCCTGCCCTTTCAGTCTATACGCCATACGTTCATAGTCGTGAGTCAAGTGTAACCTATCCCTCACTTCCCTTAGGGTGGGGGACTCTGGCCTTTTCCAATGGCTGGCTATGCTGGTCTTGGCTGCCAGCAGGAGTGTTAGTAGTTCTGGAGAGATATGTGGGAGAAAGCATTCCAGGCGGTGTGTGACACTTACTGAAGTGGTTTCAGTAATCAGAGCACTCACTTGTTGCTAGTATCGTATCAATTTGGGACAGTCCCAGAACATGTGTAGTAGTGGTTTGGAGGGCCTGTAGCCAAAGGAGGAGAGGGAATGTCCCGTTGAGATCTTGTTCCCACAGCAGCATGTCTGGGTGCTTTTTGGAGCAGTCTACATTGAGTGCATTGTAACAAAGGGAGAGGGATTTAAATGTCGGTTGTTTTTGTATGCAGTGTCGACCAAGGGTTGTCAGTTGTTCGGCATCGCAGTGGTGTATGTTCATTGAGTTTAATATATGTCTGATGCGGAGATACGTGAAGAGCTCCCTGGGGGAAAGTGAGAATTCTGTCTGTAACTCTGGGAACAGTTTAATGCCTTGAGTGGTGAAAAGGGACCCAATGGTTGCGATCCTGCTGTTTAACCAGGCTCCCAGCGGCAGGTCTCTGGATAGATCATGCCGCCATGATAGGGGGGTGAAGAAAAGGGGATGCGCCGCATCCATTAATACGGCGCATTCCTCATGAGCAGGAAATTGGTGTTGGGTAGTCTGAGCATGGGGGTATGGTTTGCCTGCATGGGTGACCAAAGTTTCTGGGTAATTGTGTCTGGGTGTACACATGCATTTTCTAGGTGGAACCACACCGGGGTTTTTGGGCGTGTTAGGACATCCAGTCCCTGAGCCAGCACGGCAGCCTTGTAGAAGGCTTTTATATCTGGGGCGCTCAGGCCTCCTTTAGTTGATGGGATCCATGTTAGTCTCCTTGCAATTCTGTTTTTTTTTTTTCTTCCAGATGTATGCATTAAAAATAGACTGAGATTTCCTGATGAGCCTGTCTAGGAGTGCTATGGGAATAGTGCGAACAGGTATAGTACATGTGGCAGAGCCATCATTTTGACAGTATGAACACGTCCTAGCCAAGAGATTTCTAAGTCTTGCCATTGATCTAATTGTGTTTGCAGTTTATGGGTGAGAGGGAGATGGTTCTCCTGTGTAAGTTTAGAGTATGAGTTGGTCAGGTTCTCTAGGTATTTCAGGGACGTTTTTCTCCAGTCAAAGGGGTGTGTGGTGCACAGCGCTTGTCTGACATTTTCAGGTAGGCCGATTGGGAGCACCAGAGTTTAATTAGTGTTGTTTTTGTAGTAGGATATGGTTCCATATTGTGTTAGCAGGGCTGGTATTGATTTGTCTGGTTGAGTTAGGAACAGCAGAATATCATCCGCAAACAGCGCTAGCTTTTGTTGGCCCGCTGAGGTACTAAGCTAAGGCCAGCACAACCAGGGCCGGATTAACATAGGGGCTAATGGAGCTGCAGCTCCAGGGCCAGGCCCATATAAAGGCCCATTTAAAAAAAAAAAAAGAAACATTATCTTTTAGTTTTTTTACACACTACTCTTAGGTTTAATCTTGTTACACTACCTTGGTTGTTAATCAGACAACCGGTCCTGTTACTTCTTGGTTGTTTAGCTCAGTGGTGTTAAACTCAAGAGGGCAGGCAATTGCTCAAAGCCTAATGACTTTTCTTTGATTTGCACTGGTAAGCCTGTGATTGGAAAAAACAGGAGAGCTGGCAAAGACTGCAGACAACAGATGTGCAGCTTTTGCAAGCTGTTTTTAGATATAACCGCTAATAAAAAAATGCATAATTAAATGCATGCATGTTTTCATTAGGGGTATAGCTAAACAGTGAGTAGTAGTGCTCTAGGTAGATTCGAATTTCCAAAGGGATAACATATATATTCTTTTTTCCTATATGAAGTAATAGAGTCAAAGTAAATCTTACTTTTTAAGGATAAAATAATCCTTTTAAATGAAGTATATGTAAAGAAAATGAGAAAAACATATAAATACCTTTAGTATATGCAATGATTCTTGAGCCATATACACGTACCTTGGGTCAGACAGTGTTTGAAAACTGACAGTCTCTATAGTCTGCTCTGCTTCTGTGCAGGATGTGAAGCAAGGAAAACCATCACAACAAACTATTGGTGTATGTATGTGTATATCTGATTATGGTATTATTATGTTATTATTTATATAGCGCCAACATATTCCGTAGCGCTTTACAGTGGGTGGACGAACAGACATGCAGTTGTAACCAGACAAGTTGGACGCACAGGAACAGAAGGGTTGAGGGCCCTGCTCAATGAGCTTACATGCTAGAGGGAGTGGGGTAAAGAGACACAAAAGGTAAGGATAGTATTAGACTAGTGACAGTTGCAAGAAAGGAATCAGTCGGGAGCTATTAACAGTTTAATTGATACGCTTTTATGAAGAAGTGGGTTTTTAATAATTTTTTTAAGGAGTGGAGACTGGGTGAGCGTCTAATGGAGTTGGGAAGCAAGTTCCACAGGAACGGTGCAGCTCTGGAGAAGTCTTGAAGGCAAGCATCAGAGGTTGGAGTATAGACAGAAGATAGACGTAAGTCTTCAGCAGATCGTAAGGGCCTAGATGGGACATACTTGTGTATTAGGGAGGATAGATACGGGGGAGCAGCATTATGTAGAGATTTGAAAGCAAGAGACAGAATTTTATATCTTACAGGAAGCCAATGTAGGGACTGACAGAAGGGTGAGGCGTGGGAGGTGCGGGCAGAAAGGAAGATGAGCCTCGCCGCCACATTCATTATGGACTGTAACGGCCCAAGTTGGGAGCACGTAAGACTACTGAGAAGCAGATTACAGTAGTCAAAGCGAGAAAAGACAGTGGAATGGACCAGCACCTTAGTCGCATCTGGCGCTAAGTAGTGTCGGATGCGCGCAATGTTTTTGAGATGGAAATGACAGGATTTGGCGATAGACTGAACATGAGGCATGAAGGAGAGGTCAGAGTCAAAGAGAACACCTAGGCAGCGAGCCTGCGTAGTGGAGCTGATGGTAGCACTGTTGACTTGTGTGTGTGTATATGTGATTGTGTGTATAGGTGTGTGATTCTATGTGTGTGTGTTGGTCTGTGATTGTGTGTGTATATGTGTGATTGCATTTGTGATTGTGTGTATAGGTGTCATGGTACCTTATGTTCCCTAGACTGTGACTGTTTGAGTGCTTTTCTGCTTCTGCAATTGTGTACCGTGTATGTATATGTATATACATATGTATGTAGCTCTCTAATTTGGTATCCTTAAATATGGCAATGCCACATAAGGATAACACATAAGGGAGTTATCTACTAAACAAATGAAATATTACAATTAAGAATTGTGCGCTGCCCAAGACAATTCCTCCTCAATGTGGCCCGGGAAAGGTTGAACACCATTGCTATAGAGTACTATTGAAAGAGTGTTCAAAGGTCTTATCATAATCTTGGGCTTTTTATAGGTGAGTCAATGACAGATTATACAGTAGATGTCTTACAATGGGGTCAATGGTAACATATACATGTTTGTGGGAACTGTTAGAGGTTTTATGTCCAGGTGTACAATGAGTTACAGCTCTGTGTTGCCTACTGGTCTTTTGTTTGATGTTTCATATGGCTGAATGCCTAGAACCTTATACGTCTTGCTAATTTCTTCCTTTTGCATGCTGAAATTTTTTGACTCCTGTGCAGATAAGACAGGACCTGGAAATGGTAAGGTAAGTCCTACATGACTATATTATGATAAGGTCTGCATACGTGTACAGGGGTCTAACTTCTATAAAGATAATTTTGAAATACTCATAGTGCAGACTATTTTCAGATTTGTTATGTCTCATTACATGTATTTTAACTTATGTCCTTTTCATTGCAGATGACATATATCATGAGTAGGCAACCTTTGACACTCCAGATGTTATGGACTACATCCCCCATAACGCTCTTAGAGCCATATTTCTGGTATCAAGGGATATGTTGTCCAAAACAATCTGGAGTGCAATTGCTTGCCTACCCCTGATTAGTTTCATATTAAAATGTTTAGGTATTCACATAAATCCTGCCTATACTGTTGATTTTTCATCACTATATCACAGTACAAGTTTGGGTTGTATTCTGGAATAGTTTATCGCATAACAACGACTTTATATCTATAGGAATACTGGGTCTAGTATGTCACCATGATGGCTTACAACTCTGTATATTACTTAAATATATTGGACATGATCTAGTCATTCTGAATGCACTATTTTCGCTATGATCTTATTCTTCTTACTATTAGAATGATACTCTGCCCACTGCAAAGATCTGATTTTATTGGCTTCCAGTATCATTGAGCTAATTGCAGTACTGTGCTGTTATAGCTTGGTTTCCACTTGTTTTGCATATTTACTATTTGCATGGATCATCTGCTCATTACAGATCTACATTTACTTAGTGAATCAGAATAAAATACTGGGTTCTAGATATTTTGAAATTTGACATTCAAGTATCTTAGATCCAATGTCCAGTGTAAAGAGAGATGAATTTTATTTAAAACTGCTGAATAGTGCTTTAAGGGTACCAGTTCAAGCCTCAGGCAAGAGTCTGCTCCTTTAAATTCATAAGGTCTCAATTTGTTTGTTATTTTTCCATTGAATTAACTTTCTTAACTATTGGCTCGTTTTAGGTGACAGATGTATATCAGGAATCAGGAATATACAGAATGTGATTATAGGCTCTGCCTTTTTATCATGTCTCATATTCTGATTTACTGGAAGTGGAATATGAACCAATGACCAAGCCCTCAAATACATAAGAAATGATCAATTCAGAGGAATGTATGTGTTTATGTATCTTGTCTGGTGTCTTGGAATTATTGTGTGTAAGGAATGTTCACTGAAGTGAGAATTGTTGGGAATTAAGGGTGATTTTCATATTTGAATAGGAAACAAGTCTTTATGCCTCCGGTTCTGCTATATTGTTCTAGAGTTCAGTTTTTCTATTTTTTCTTTTTTGGTTCTTACTTTGGTGGATAACATTGAGATGAGTTTTTCTTTAACCATTTATGAGATCTTGAAGACTTCATTTCATGTTGTACTTATCTAGACATTCTGGAAGACAGCAGATGGTAAATATGACTGTTTAGTGGCTTCCAGGCTAAACCTTTTTTGGATTTCTATACAGGTGATACTCGAAAAATTAGAATATCGTGCAAAAGTTCACTTATTTCAGTAATGCAACGTAAAAGGGGAAACTAATATATGAGATAGACGCATTACATGCAAAGTAAGATAGTTCAAGCCATGGTTTGTCATAAGTGCGATGATTATGGCTTACAGCTCATGAAAACCCAAAATCCACAACCTCGGTAAATTAGAAAATTGTAAAAAGGTGCAATATTCTAGGCTCACAGTGTCCCACTCTAATCAGCTAAGTAAGCCATAACACCTGCAAAGGGTTTCTGAGCCTTTAAATGGTCTCTCAGTCTGGTTCAGTAGGAATCACAATCATGGGTAAGACTGCTTACCTGACAGTTGTGCAGAAAGCCTTCATTGACACCCTCCATAAGGAGGGAAAGCCTCAAAAGGTAATTGCGAAGGAAGTTGGATGTTCCCAAAGTGCTGTATCAAAGCACATTAATAGAAAGTTATGTGGAAGGAAAAAGTGTGGAAGAAAAAGGTGCACAAGCAGCAGGGATGACCACAGCCTGGAGAGGATTGTCAGGAAAAGGCCATTCAAATGTGTTGGGGACTTTCACAAGGAGTGGACTGAGGCTGTAGTCAGTGCATCAAGAGCCACCACACACAGACGGATCCTGGACATGGGCTTCAGATGTCGTATTACTCTTGTCAAGCCGCTCCTGAACAACAAACAACGTCAGAAGCATCTTACCTGGGCTAAAGAAAAACAGACTTGGTCTGTTGTTCAGTGGTCCAAAGTCCTCTTTTCTGATGAGAGCAACTTTTGCATCTCATTTGGAAACCAAGGACCCAGAGTCTGGAGGAAGAATGGAGAGGCACACACTTCAAGATGCTTGAAGTCCAGTGTGAAGTTTCCACTGTCTGTGTTGATTTGGGGAGCCATGTCATCTGCTGGTGTTGGTCCACTGTGCTTCATTAAGTCCAGGGTCAACGCAGCAGTCTACCAGGATATTTTGGAGCACTTCATGCTGCCTTCCGCAGACGAGCTTTATGGGGATGCTGACTTAATTTTCTTGACTTGGCACCTGCCCACACTGCCAAAAGCACCAACGCCTGGTTCAATGACTGTGGGATTACTGTGCTTGATTGGCCAGCAAACTTGCCTGACCTGAACCCCATAGAGAATCTATGGGGCATTGCCAAGAGAAAGATGAGAGACATGAGACCGAACAATGCAGAAGAGCTGAAGGCCGCTATTGAAGCATCCTGGTCTACCATAACACCTCAGCGGTGCCACAGGCTGATAGCTTCCCTCCTGCAAAAGGGGCCCAAACCAAGTACTGAGTCCATATGCATGCTTATACTTTTCAGAGGTCCGATATTGTTCTATGTACACTGCTTGTTTTATTGATTGCATGTAATATTTGGGGTTTTCATGAGCTGTAAGCCATAATCATCACACTTATGACAAATCACGGCTTAAACTATCTTGCTTTACAACGTTGGAGAGAGAAGAACTCTCACCGAAGTTGCAATGGTTGTAGGATAGAAACGGGCATAACCCAGGGAGAAGATGATAGGAAAGGGCTGAGACAGGAAAGAAGCAGACCCGAAGTAAGTCCTACTACCCTAATTTATTATCATAGGAGTAAAATCTAGGCGTAAAGTGCCCTAATTCTAAAGTCACGAAAGAACTATAAAATAAAATAAATAACTTTATTTCTAAATAAGGTACACACATCTAAAACACAACACCAAAGTGAGAAATAAGTGAGAAAAAAAAAATAGTATATCAAAAAAATACCTAATAAAATAGGACCAACTCCTAAAGCTAAATAGTACAGGTTGTACAAATCCTGTTACAAAATAGCCAGGAAAGGGGTACTGTTCTGTATTAAACTTAGAAACAGTATCCTCAGGAGGGACTTTGTTATATCCTGCGAGTTGATACACTCAGGCAGACCCTATTAGTACAAAGAACCAATTGGTGTAAAAGTATGGGTAGCCTAAGGTAGTTAACAGACTCCATAAGGAGGGACCCTCCATAAACAATGCCTGAATTGCTCTAGATATGGAATGTAGGTAAGAGAGAATACTTGGAAGTCCAAAGTATACCCCAGGGGACCTATTGCAATCTTTCCATTGTTATCTTCACGACCTCTATAATAGTTTGTCTGGGGTATACTTTGGACTTCCCCAAGTATTCTCTCTTACCTACATCCCATATCTAGAGCAATTCAGGCATTGTTTATCATGAGTCTGTTATCTACCTTGGGCTACCCATTCTGCCTGAGTGTATCAACTCGCAGGATATAACAAAGTCCCTCCTGAGGATACTGTTTCTAAGTTTAATACAGAACAGTACCCCCTACTGGCTATTTTGTAACAGGATTTGTACAACCTGTACTATTTAGCTTTAGGAGTTGGTCCTATTTTATTAGGTAGTTTTTTTATTTACTATTTTTTTCTCACTTATTTTTCACTTTGGTGTTGTGTTTTATATGTGTGTACCTTATTTAGAAATAAAGTTATTTATTTATTTTATTTTATAGTTTCTTCGTGACTTTAGAATTAGGGCACTTTAAGCCTACATTCTACTCCTACGATAATAAATTAGGGTAGTATGACTGACTTCGGGTCTGCTTCTTTGCAGATCCTGTCTCAGCCCTTTCCTATTATCTCATATATTAGTTTCCCCTTCTACGTTGCATTACTGAAATAAATGAACTTTTGCACGATATTCTAATTTTTCCAGTATCACCTGTAGGAATAGATCACCTTCTTCCAAGATACTTAATTGTAATTATTTGAAATTTAATATATGAAGTGATATAACAATATCAATATTGTTTGTTTTACTTTCCTTTTCTCATTTATGTATCTAAAAATATTTTGTCCCCTTCTTTTAGTGACTGTGCTATTTTCTCTTCTGTGTGTGATTTCAAAGCTCTTATAACTTGCTCAGCCCCTTTCTGCCTAATCTTATAGATCTGTCTATCTTCCTCACTCTGTTTTTTTTTTTAAAATATAATTACTAAATGCTAACTTTTAGTTTTTTTACTATTTTAGCCACATCTGCGGAGTACCACAGTGGTTTCTTACATTTTTTGCTTTTACTGAGAAGCCTAATGCAATTTTCTGTTGCCTTCAGCAGTGCAACATTTAAATAATCCTATTTCTCTTGGACTCCGTTTAAATTGCTCCCAGTTTGATAATGACTCCTTTACACATATTCTAATTTTAGAAAAGTCTGTTTTTCTAAAGTCTAAAACTTTTGTTTTTGTGTGGTGTGACTCAGTCACTGTTCTTACATTAAACCACACTGACTGATGATCACTGGATCCTAAACTTTCACCTACAGTAATATCTGATATCAAATATCCATTTGTTACACTAAATCTAGTATGGCCTCTTTACGAGTTGGCTCCTCAATGACTTGTTTTAGAGACAATCCCAGTAGGGAGTTTAGAATAGGTGTGCTCCTACATACATGTTGGACACGAGATACACCCAGAGCCGCACTCAACTAGTAGCCCGCACTACTAAATCCACGGACAATGAAGCGAAATTGTTACGAGAACTACTGTAAACGATGTACCAACATGTTGTCTAATTGTTAGTAACAATACGTATGCAAAACCGAAAATAAAGAATTTATAAAAAAAAGAATAGGTGTGCTCCTGGCACAAGCAGCTTCTTTTGATACAACACTAGACACAAACATGCACACACGTGCATTGGCCGCAACTATGCACACATGTAAATACATATATGTATCCATGAAAATACCTTCCTGCTATCTACACACATATACAAGTAGTGATTTCAAAAGTTAGACCAAGTAGTTGAATTGGAGAATTCTTTCCAATTCAACTATTTTGGACTCAATTTTGACATTCATTTAATTCACCACCGTCCACTCCATAGTGATAGAGCATTGTGAGTTTGGTATTTATATGGTTTTAGCAAATTGCCGATCCCACTATATCATTTTGAACCCCATGCCTGGGGTATCATCCACCCGTATTCATACAAAGAGTTGTAGGTCATCTGCAATAAAAACAAAAAACACCTTATACCATTCAATTATACCATTAAGTGGGTAATGTTAAATGATTACAACAATACTACAAATATTTGTGAACATTTCAAGATGTTCTTTATAAGAGCACAAAAACAATGTATACTTGCATAGTTCTTAGTCATGTAGGGCTTACCATGTTATGCACAACCTATAACGATTTCCAGATCCATTCTAAATTGTCCCTTTTGCAAAGGTATGAGAGCAGTCAGAAAAATCCAGCATACAAACATAAGTAATTAAGGTAACATAAAACATCCAAGGCAACGCAGCCACATAACATACCAACCAAAACAGAGTGTAGTCAAAGACCTGGACAGCTTCTATAACAAAACTCACATAGAAAGATGGGTTTATATATTATCATTTATCATTGCACGTCATCTATTATATAAGTTATAAAAACCCCAAAAGGACTCAGACAAAAGTTCATTACAGATAAACTACTACTATATGACCTCTGTCATACTATTAACTTTAGGCTGCACCATAGCTGGGAAGAAGTGCAGGTTACCAAGATGAGACTGCCAATTGATAACAGAAAAAGCATGCAGAAGGGAAATTGCTGCTATTTAAAACGCACTTCCCCATTTTATAATTTATATTTACTTTTCCCTTACATGTAGATTAGGCAAGTAAAAAAACTGGACTGTATAAATTTATCCCACTATATCTTGGGACTGTGTGCACGCATTTTAGCTTCCTGGCAATTATTGTTTTAATTTCTGACTTTTTATGTCAATGAACATACTTTGCTGTGCCTGGACTAAACTAAACTAGATTGTACACTACAAAATCATTAATATACATTTAAAAGAAAACAGAGCATCACATAAAAAACTTGGGTCGGAACGCGGAAGCACCATCAAGTGCCAGCGTGACAGCCACCGGAGGCGTGTTAAGCCCTGCCATGTAAACTTTGCTGTATCTCCGAAATGGCAATAGTTGATACTGTAGGAGGGAAACGGCATGGTCACTGCACCAAAACCACTTAATTGAGATTAAATGATCTGTGTGCTTAGTGTCCCTTTAACACAAGCTGTGATTTGAAGAATAGTTGAAGTTTGTATTACTGATTAAGAGTATTTGGTGAGGATCACAAATCTTTGCCCAGCAGCTTGAACTTCTGCAGAAGTAATCTGAGACAGACAGAAAGCACCTAGGGTATCAAGGTAAGTGTTGGATAAGGGTTTGTCTGTGTGGGTGCTCTGCTCCTTGCTGGGGCCCAGAATGAGCTCCTGAGAAGCCCTGGTTCTAAAATTCTTCTATCCTTTACAGTTAACTTGAGACCCTTGTTTAACGGTTAACAAGGAATTCAGGGAGTAGGCTGCATTTGCAAGTTAATGTGTGACATTCCAGCAAGGCATGTAACTGTAGAGTGATGATGTGACACTCTAAAACATCAGCACTAGTTGCCTATATGTAAAATGATGGCAGCTCTTTGCATGTCCATACATTAAACACTCACCAATCACGTTTATGCATGTTGTTCCAGGGAGGCCATGAAGGTTGGCTAGGGGGAGTATAGAGGTTCTTGCACTCTGGGCGAGCCTTGTCATTACTATAGCTCCAGCACTTTGCTGTTGCATCATGGAACTTCAGTGATGAGGGTAGATCTGGCCACAGGCTGACTGAATGTGGAGTGTCTCAGATAATTCCTCAGCAATGAAAAAACTGTCAGAGACTAGGAGAATGAGATCCCAACTTTGTAACATATATAGTAACATAGGTTTATGGTAAACCATCCAAAATGCATATAATCACAGACAATGCCAGACTGAGAAAATAAGACACAACAAAAAAAAAATGCAGAAGCATAGGATTTTTAACCACTGTTTATTTCAGTTTTAACAAAATTGTTAATCGAGTATCATTAACTCTGAGCTTACCAGATACAAAATTACATCCATATAATATACATACCTAGCATAAAACCTTGGTACAAGCTTATAAAATTAAATCAGCAAAAATAACAACACTTTCACTAACATTTAGGATTAAACCCACCGCTCTAATAGCCAACTTGAGACATACCAAGAGTAGCAAATAGCCAATAGCAGTAAGGTTCTAGATTTTTTTTTCAGTGTATAGAAGCTTTAAAAATAATATTAAGATCAAAGGTGTGTTAATGCCATTTCTCTTGCCCACCCCACAGAAGTAGAATTTACCTAAGATCTAAGAAAACCAACAAAGAAAAGCATCTACTTTTAGTTAACCTTTGGCAAGAAAATAAAACACAATAGGTTTTCTGTTTAAATTTTCACTTATATACATGTGCTTGAAAGGACAGTAGAAAATATATATATATGACTTTGTTTTATACATTACATTTCAGATACAGAGAGTCTTGTGCATTAAATAGAGCATCAGAAAAGGGCAAACGATGATTTGCTCTATGATACAGGTTCACTCCAGGTGGCTCTCGACTTGTCAAGAAAGAGAAGAGTAGGATAAGTGAATAATGACAATCTAACAAATCAAAGTTGGAAAGAAATAAAAGTCAGGAGGCCATTTTGAACTAAAGAAGAGAATTTGTAATAAACATTATTTAAGCACTTTATTTAATTTCTCTTGTTAATATGTATATTGCTTGGGCTGTAATGTCCAGTGTGTTTCTAGACATTGAATTTTATGGTGAAACATAACCGACTGTATTGTAACTACTGGCATATAAAAAGGATGTCCATGTATAACATGTTTGGATCCCTGCCTTTTAGGACATTTTGTGGAAGACATGGATGTAGAGAAACATTAAAATGTTAAGCTCCTCCACTACTCTGTTCTCTGTTGTGTTTTGTCAATCCTACAAACTAATAAACAGAATATTACAAAACAGCTATCTCTGGGGTAGGAAAATTCAAATACCTGGAGCCTATACAATTGCTCACCATCAAACCTATCAAGTGGATACATCAACCACAACAATGATTACAAGCATGGCTAATGATGTAAGACAAAAAAAGGTGAAAAAAAAAGCATTTTAAAAAAGCATTCTAATTTAATGAAATTAAACATTTCATGTGTGTTTTGCAACCTTATAAACGGAGAAAGGAAGGTGGGATTCCCAAGCATAATCTCACAGCAAAGCATACTGGCTGCGTGATTTCTCCATGGTGGCATAAGATTAGCCAAGAGAATACACATCCTGATGACTTAGTCACTGAAGCTGCTAGGAGCCTGATCTGAGCAAAGTGGAAGCTCTTGTTGCCCCATCTGCACAGACTCTTAATTTGAGAATAAATTAAATGATTATGAGTTGGGGGGGAAACTTACAGCTTTAATGAATCATACTACAAAAATACACTATTCTGTTTGGTTAAAGTGTCACATAAAGTATACATTTAATACAAGTGATGTTGGAGTTGTTTGTACTTGGTGTTTGGTACAAATATGTCTGAGCTTAAATATGCATACTTGGATACATCACAATACATTTTATTCTATTAATTTATTTAGTTTGTTGGAAGAACACGGGACATAGAAACTATGTAAATGCAACATACTTATTGCACTTTACAACTGGTTTCTGTGTGATTCCAACAAAGCTTAAAAATGTATTTATATGAGCAGAAACACTATATTCTATTGATATTATGCCCTAAAAGGACATGTTCACTAATAAACAGTAACACTGTTTTACCATGAAAATGAATGATGTGGTTATATCCAAATCTCAAAAAATATAACAGTGTTAAAACAAACTTTACCAGCATAATAACATTAACACAGGGAAACAAATATGAAACAAATATATTAATTCTCACCCATGAGCCAGAATTTGACCTTTTTTTCAGTGGAATAATTGCTACAACTTAACATTTCCCATATAAGTCTTACTCCATGGCATTCACAAACATATAAGCACGTCCTTCTCTAACTTATTGCATTACAAAAATGTCCTCCTACACCCAGATGAAAAGAGCAATCAAATGCAATTTTAAAGATGTTTGCATTAAGGTATGGACCGTTCGCTTAGCATTAAGTATCAAGAAGAAGAATTTTGGTTACATACTTGAGAGTTTATAAAACAGCATCTTATGAATAGATGATAAGGTCTGTGAACTGAAGATTGGGAACTGAAAGCATTTAAGGAAGTTGTCATGACTTCTATTTTTAATATGCACCAAAACCACACACTCAATCTTTTTATTCTAACTCTTATATGGTTTAAAACATTAAAACAAATTATGAAGAATAAAGAATCATTAGTTTTCACCTGAAAATCGGAAAACCATTAAGTCAGTTCTTTTTTTTTGTCTTCTGTAGTCAGGACATATAAGGTGAAATTGTTCCATGTCCTTTATATTAGATTGGCCAAGGGGAAAAGTATCTGCATTCTAATAGCCACTTTGTGTTCTTCTGATGAAAAGAAAGGATCAAAAAAGTAAAATAAAGAGTGGATACCAAGGGGATCCCATACCGATCTTACATGAACAAAGCAGGTCTCATTACTGAACATCCATGTCTTCAATGTACATAGCTATTGAAGGATGGTTACCATTCAATGGTGGCTGATGTATTGAGTTTTACTGCTTCCTCTACTGAGCTTGCAGCTGTTGTTAGCTCAGTACCTATCTCCAGGCCATCTTCATTATCACTAGTGTAGGGATCCACATCATACTCATAGGAATAGTAAGAAACCTCGGACTGGTGAACAGGCACTTCCTCTTCTAAAAGAAACGACAAAACCATTGGAGATTTTATCTGATAGAAGTACATACTACTGTTACGGGACAAGTATCAACAGTATCTCCTACTAAAACTCTACATAATGCATTCATACAATACACATTCCTGTATCTAATGTATATTCTAGCTCCTGTTGCCCCATATTAAATGTCGATCGGTGTTGGAGCTACCTCTCATTTACCTTGTCTTGGATGGCAACCTGTGTCTTTTAGTAATACTTAGCAATGATTATCATGAAAACTTTGTAAAATTAGCAAATTCTGATTTGGAGTACTCAATACACAATGTGCCCCAGTAACATACACTCACTTGGCACTGGCCAAGGCAACCTTGAAAATATAGCAAACTTCAAATAATGATGGTCGTGACAACATTCGTTGTTTGATGAAAAGCATATAATTGCAGTGATATGAGTCAGAGTTCATTACTTAAAGGACCACTATAGTGCCAGGAAAACATACTTGTTTTCCTGGCACTATAGTGCCCTGAGGGTGCCCCCACCCTCAGGGACCCCCTCCCGCCCGGCTCTGGAAAGGGGAAAGGGGTAAAACTTACCTTTTTCCAGCGCTGGGCGGGGAGCTCTCCTCCTCCGATCCTCCTCCGATCCTCCTCCTCTCCGCCCATGCGGCTGGCTGCGCGCGCATTCAGCTGGTCGCTGAGACAGCCGCTAGAGGCTTTGGAGGAAGGCTTAACCCATTTATAAACATAGCAGTTTCTGTGAAACTGCTATGTTTATAAAAAAATGGGTTAACCCTAGCTGGACCAGGCACCCAGACCACTTCATTAAGCTGAAGTGGTCTGGGTGCCTAGAGTGGTCCTTTAACTAGACAGGTCTATATAAGTCAATTCAAAGTCTTAATTTGCTAGAACCGTAGACACACATTAGCCTAGCAAGATACAAGAAAAATACCTGTTGTCTCCTGAGGTGGTTCTTGTTCTTTGACTGTTGCAATGTCCGACTCTTCTTCAGATATATTCTCTTCTACATATAAAACACATAAGAATAGCATATTATGTTTTGCAGGAAAAATACAGCTCTCTGAATTTGAGACACCAGTTTAAATGAAAGTATATAGCTTAAAGCCTCCTTTTCCAATGATATTTCTCTTACCCATGGTGCACTGAGTCATAGCCACTTGCTCGATCCTGGTGTTATTCCTGCAGGCTGTAACCTCCATCTGACACTGGTTTTGATAGATGACTCCATCAGAGCCACACACAGGGTCTCCATCATATCCACAATCTCTGTAGCACATACAGCGCTCAAAGTGATTCTCTTCACGGCAAGAAAATGCTCCATTGCAAGAGCCAGAAGGGGCATAGCCTGTAAAGGCAGTGAAAGTCTATAACTCCTTGGAGATGTTACGGATCCACAAACAAATTAAATAGAAGAAATTGCATGTTTGCCCTCCTTATACACAGAGTATTAAGTGATACATCATGTAAGGAGCATGAAAGAGGTGGGGATAGAACTTTGAGAAGACAAATTTTATAAGGGTTTTCAGTGTGCCAGTCCTACCTGTCCAGTGGCTAGTTGAGCTCTCCACCTCATTGCATGTGGTCCCATCACAAAGTTCCCGAGACAATGGACTGCTCTCACTGGCATTATAGAATCTTGTGGCTTCAAATGCTGTAAGTGGTTAAAAGTGGAGAAATATAATAAATATGCAGCTTATTGCAAACAAATTATATAAAATCACTGTATAATAGCGCATTGATAGAGCTGGACAATATTACAGTGCCCATCTATAACACTGGCTAGCAAAGGCACATTGTTTTGCCCTTTCAAGGGGCTTCTAAGTGTAATTTAATAGTGTAAAAATGATTTTTCTGAAGCTATGGTATTATTTACAGATTAAAACAATTTAAAATATTGTCTACATTTAATTAAATGGACTCTTAAATGTTCCTAATATTCATGGAGGATAATTCCCCATCTTTATTGTAAAGTGTGGAAATAACTCTCCACAATAAAGTTTCCCTTGAACCGTTCCATTAGTCTACACCGATCAGGTGATTGTTTATATGCTCAAGCATGTGTTAAAAAGTCAAAATATACTGACATTTCATATGCACACCATGTATTAGTATAACAAAGGGAAAATATGGATGCTCACTCATCCCAACAAGATTTTGGCTGCATCTTTTAGATTTTCTTCAGCACTCTTTGAATCAAAGCTACAGAAGGATATACTCCAAATGTTAGGTTCAAGTATTTTTGTAATATTTGTTGGCTTTAACATCTAATACAGAAATCTGAGCATGCTATCTCATACCAAACAGACACTCCACTCAAAAAAAAACAAAAAAACACAAATAACAAATCACATTGTATATAAAAATAAAAGAAACAAAAGAGGCCCAATTTGCATTTCCATGCTCACTGGTATCTTCACCAGAAATATAGGACTGATGTGATGTGTTTGGTTTTTTTGGGGTGGGTGGGGGGAGAGGGGCATGGAATGTATTTGGTATGGGCTAATGTACTCTCTGGGCAGTCTATCAATACAATTTTTTTTAGTGTTGTAGAAATGGTTCTAGGATGTTTTCCACAAAATATACAGGAGCGGTCTGACTGGTTAGATATTCACAAGATTATACAGCTATGTTTCGCTATGAAGGGCAGTATATCTAAAACATCATAATCTGAGGGATACTGCACTGTGCTTAGCGAAATCAGGATTCCTCCCATGCCATTTGTATTTAGCTACTTATTTAAATACAAATTAGTTACAGTTTAACAAATACGGTGCTAGAGAAATGAGGCAGTTAGTTTAGCATCTCTCTTTTAAATCTACCTTTAAAATCCTTTTATTACCATTTTTAGGTAATGGCAAGACATAGGGTTTTTTGGACCCCGGACCCTAACACGGACATATGACTGTTTGGGTTGGAGTTCAGTGTTCGGCGATTTAATGGCGCGTTTTCAAAGGCTGCAGGGCAGCCAATCAACAAGCGTTTGACTCGTGTGCCCTTATAAGCCATCACAGCCATGCCTACTAATGGCATGGTTGTGACTAGCCAGTGCAGCATGTGACTCAGCCTCTATATATAAGCTGGAGTCGCTTAGCGCCGCAAGCACATGCGGTCTTAATAGTGTATGGAGAGGATGCTGCCGCTGAAGAATTCTGCAAAGTAGTACATTAGTGGGGTGGGGTGCACTTCATATCTGAGAGTCAAATAGAAGCTTCAAATACCGCGTTTATATCGGAGTTATAGTACATTAGTGGGGTAGTACATTAGTGGGGTGCCCTTCATATCTGAGAGTCAAATAGAAGCGTCAAATACTGCTGTCACATTGAGTTTTAAAACTTAACATTTTTTGGGTGCTAAAACGTACATTAGTCAAATAGAAGCGTCAAATAGAGTCAAATAGAAGCGTCTAATAGTGTGCTTACTGCGCACTTGTAAACATTCTAATTGTTTTGCTGCTAATCTGCTAAATACTACATTTTGGGACCTGTTCTTCATATCTGAGAGTCAAATAGAAGTGTCAAATAGTGCGCTTACTGCGCACTTGTAAACATTCTAAATGTTTTGCTGCTAATCTACTGCTTACATTGGAGTTTTAAAAAGTCACATTTTTATTTATTTATTTGGTGCTAAGTAGTATATTTGGGGTGTTCACTTCATATCTGAGAGTCAAATCGAAGCATAACTTTGATTCAAATTCACTACATCAGTCACTTGTAATATTGTTTCACACCTACAACACTTGTTACACAGATCTAAGTGATAGAAAACAGATTGATATTTTCTACACTAGAAACTACCAGATAACAAGCTGCTATATTTAAACCAGTCATCAATAGCTAAGAGGTACTAAAACAATATTGTAATTCTGGGGCAATACCCTCACAAGTCAAACTGAGAGGTCAGTTTATAGGGAAAACTGTTGCCTGGATACAATTCTAAAACAATTTCCATATGTCCTTTGCAGACTTTACATACTGGAAAAACACAGGTGCCAACTACTGTGGCTTTTTTTGCAGTGTGCATACCGGCAAGGAGGGCAGGGTTGAGGTGTGGGTGGAAGATGATGTGCAGGATGATGAGGTCCTAGACCCCAAGGTCATGCGAGTGACGTGTGCAGTTTGGAGGAAGAGGCGCTGGACGCACAGAGGCACCAGCATGGCATTAGAGGGAGCAGGGTGCAAAAGCGGAATGGCCGCCCCCTAGCCCTCGTCGGCATGTATTAGCTCGAGAATGACCAGTTATCCAAGTAATACATGTAGTGATCAAAGGATCCATAATAGAGTTGAGCGAACCCGAACTGCAAAGTTTGGGTTCGTACCAGTTATAACAATCCATTTGTAGTTTCACAGTCAGGTCAGCAGTCCGGTGACCACGACCCAGACACTGTCTGGGCGGCGGTTGGATGACCGGGACCCAGTATACCTGATGTTGAAGTTAGTTGGCACAGTGTGGAATGGATTAGCAGGGTCTGGTGCAGGGTAACCGCACGTCCCCTGGTGTTGAGCACCAGCGTTTGTGCGGCCACATACCAGGATCCTGATGCAGCTTCAGTAAAAAGAGTACTGGATACCAGAAGCCATCACCAGAATGATCCGCAACTTGGAACAGGATGTGACATTCACTGTAGCAGCTGTGCGCACTTTTGGCATTGTCATCCTGCTGCTGCTCGCCTGTTTGCGCTGCAGCGTAACTTCGGCCTTCCCGCACACCGCCTCATGAGACTGTGCGAGCAGCAGCAGACGATAGTGGAGTTTCAGCTGCAGAACGCACAGGTCAGTGGTTCTGCACCAGACTTCCCTCCAATTGATCAGAGTTAAAGAATTTCAAGTGGACTCATTAAAATTATAGGGACACTACCTTCCCGCGTCAGGAGTGGGTAATTTGAGCGCCTGCTGCCTTCCTTGCATGTGGTAGCCGTTTCTCAGGGTCCCTGTACGGAATGGAACCCTGATTCCCAGTTACCTGTGGTCACCATGGTAGGCGCAGAAACTGGCATCGAAAGTTGATATGGATGACATCCGCATGCAAAGTCGCCGCCACGGGGATGTACGATTTGCCCGAGGTTCTCTAGAGTCAACAAATTTCCTGCGCAACTATAATGTCAACAGCTACTCTGTAGAACAGAGTTGTCTTTTTTTATATGTCCCAATATTTTCCCATAGAACTGTTCATAGAATATCCTAAGGGGCAGAAGCACCTACACTTCTCACGGCCTTTGGTCTCACGGACTTGACACCTGCTATCCTGACATCTCCCAGACCTGGGACCCAAATCACGCGGTGCCCTTTGTACCAATAACTGGATTGGAGAATGCCTCGGTTCCCTGACTGGAAAAGCAGATGACTACAACCCCAAAAGAACGGCAGGAGACTGCGCGGTTCAAGTTGTTTATTTTTTATGCTTCTGTTATTTTCTTTTTGTTTTCAAGCACTATGTTACACCCAATGGTTCCCTGCAGGCCAGGTATTGGGAGACGCCTAACACTGGCAGTTCCTTTGGGTAATACAGTCTTAACCCAGTTTCGCAACTCACGCAAATCTAATCCACAACAAATGGGTGGTCACCCCTAACCAAGGCAGCCAATGCTGCCTTGGTTAGGGGTGACCACCCTTCTTGAGTAGCCCTTGCTCATTTTATAAACACCACAGCTTCTAACGAATGCACAAATTTTGTATGACCTTCTCCTATACACTTTATGTCGTTATAATCACACATTGTAACCACCCTCGGATATCCTCTTGTACTGAACATGGTCTAATATTGAAATCTGGCATATATTACTTTCGGATCTAAATTTTGCTTCAGACCACACATAAGCCACATCAGTATATTACTTACAATATTGTAATATGTTTATGTATTATCACTGTCTCCTAGGGTTACATAATTGACTTATAAAAAAAACAAAAACAAAAAAACGTGCAGTTCTGCTTTGGCACCTTTATACCTTCTACCTATTGATACATGTTTGACTGATGCAGCTGTGTCTTATCATGCCTCTAAAATAAAAATTTAAAAAGTATATATATAATATTTCTATAATAAAACAACAGTTGCCATCTATTCTTCATCTTTTTTTTTTTCAATTTGACAATTTTTATTGTTGATAAGAACAGGGGGGGGGGGTACAGAAGAGAAGAAGGAGGGCGGGGGGGTTTCCGTGTTACAGTATATGTCACTCGGTACAAGGCGACATAGCGTAGTAGCATAGTAGCTTGGTAAAACAGTAATGGTTTGGACAGTGGTGTTAATAACATTGTTGTTAAAAGTAAGCCGCACAAAATTGTTTAGTGTAATTCTAGTCAATGCGCCCACACATGGGCTGGGGAGATCTGTGTAACTTGGAGTATACTTCCCCATGCGTAGCCTAATCCGATGCTCTTTTGCTTTGCGAACACAGTGGGTCAATACAATGCATACATGTTGCTATGGTACAGGAATGAATCACCTTACTCAGGGTTTGCCAATCTCCACGCGTCCCACACATCCCATGCTGTCGTCCCTGTACGGGTGGGTGGGCATATATTCGTGAAGCAACGCTCATAGAGCCTCTGCTCAGCTATTTCTGAGAGTACGTTTTGTATCTTAGGAGTGGTTGGAGATTTCCAGGCCCGCGCTATAAGGCGTTGAGCCGTTAGTGTTGTGTGGAAAATTAGTTTTTGGAGGTACTTAGGGGTGTGGGGGGGAGTGTGCAGTAGCAGGTACGTGAGCGGGTCAAGGGGCAGTTTAAGTTTCGTGAGGTCTTGTAAGAAGGAGTGCACTGCTTCCCAAAAGGGTTTTATCAGTGAGCACGTCCACCAGATATGTAAAACTGATCCGGTGTGTTCCCGACATCTCCAGCAGGTGGATGAAGCGGCGGGGTACATTTTAGAAAGCCGCTCCGGGACCATGTACCATCTGTAAATCATTTTTTTGTTCTGTTCCAGTAACGGTGCTGATTTAAGGAGGGTTTTGGGTGTGGTAGATATAGTGTTCCACTCTTTGTGAGTGAGCTCAATGGCCAGATCTTCTGCCCATTGTCTAGCTGGCGTGGCCTCTGAGAGAGGTGTGAAGTCTAGTAGCAGTTGGTAACACGTGGAGATTGGCTTACATAGTGGGGGTAGTTTTTTATTTATACACATTTTTTCCCATGTTGTAAGTTGGTCGGTGGCTGTTTGGCTGGGCGGTACCTGTGTAGCTTGTTTGTGCAGGAAAGAATGAAGTTGTCTGTAGGAAAATTGAGATGTCAGGGGGACACCGTGGAGTGAGTGTAGGGTGTGAAAGTCTAGGAGCTTTGAGTTAGCGTGAAATTGGCCTAAGTGCTGGAGCCCCTTCTCCTGCCACGGTTTAGCGTAGAAGGTGGGAATGCAGTATGTAAGAGCCGCTGTCGGTGTGGCTGGAGACAGAGGGCATCTGGAGGTCAGTTTACGTCTGTGGGTGTCCCAGACTCGTATGAGTAGGGCGAGTTGGGGAGGGATATCTTTTAGGGGGGGCAAAGCTGTTGCGGGAGCCATAGTATATGGGTGATGTCATACGGAGTCATCATGAGCTTCTCAAGCCTGACCCATTGCGGGGGGCTTTGGTCAACAAAATGGGGAATGGCTGCTGCTAATATGGATGCGTGGTAGTAGGTACGCACGTCAGGGACTGCTAAGCCTCCTGTTCTAGCTGGGGCTCGTAGGAGCTTCATTGAGATGCGGGGTTTACCCTTGTTCCAGATGAAGTTGGTGATATCGCTCTGTATCGCTTTAAAATAGGATTGTGGCATTGGTAATGGGAGGTTCCGAAAAATGTATTGTAACCTGGGGAGTATGGACATCTTAATCGCCACTATTCTCTCAGTCCAAGTCAGGAAGAGGGATCCCCATTTTGTCAGGGTTTGTTTGCACTCTGTCCAGACCCTGATATAGTTGGCTGCGCTCAGATCAGCGCGGCATCTGGAGAACATAATGCATAGGTATTTGATGTTATCCCGCCTCCATTCAAAAGGGTATGTCATGCGTAGTGTTTCCGTCACTTGGGGGGGTAGGCCTATTCCCAGGGCTTGGGTTTTTGTGGTGTTCAGTGCGTAGTAGGAGCATAGGCCATATTCCTTGATGATGTGCATAATTACAGGGATTGTGGTCATGGGATCGGTGACATAAAGGAGGATGTCATCCGCGAAGGCGCTAACTTTATAATCTGTTCCTTTAATTTGGATCCATTTGACGTCGGGGTGGTTTCGGATGGTTTGCAGGAGGGGTTCTAACGCCAGCACGTACAGCAGGGGGGATAGGGGGCACCCCTGCCTCGTTCCATTGGACAACTGAAACGGGTCAGACATAAAGCCTGCCTGTAGTACCTGGGCTGTCGGACCCGCATACAGAGCAAAGATTTGTGACTCAAACTGGGGGGGGAACCCATAGGCTCTCAAAGCTTGTTGCAGAAAGGGCCAGCTTAGGCGGTCAAAAGCTTTTTCGGCGTCGAGTGCCAGTAATAGACCGCCTCCTCTGGTCCCCCTTAGGTAATCCAGGATCAGCGACAGTTTCCTGGTATTATCTGTTCCCTATCTTCCTTGTATGAACCCTGTCTGGTCATCCCCAATAAGCGATGTCAGGACCCTATTTAGTCTATTCGTTAGGATCTTCGCATAGATCTTTGCATCTGTGTTTAGAAGCGATATTGGGCGGTAGTTTTTACAGGTGTCCGGGGGTTTATCGGGTTTCGGGATGGTCACTATGGTAGCCCGGAGCATCTCTGGTGGGAGCGCGCCCGTGGCAGTTGCCCTACGGTACACTTTTAGCAGGTGGGGGCCCAGGACATGCGCAAATTTTTTATAGTAGGCGTTCGGGAGCCCATCTGCTCCTGGTGACTTCCCTTGTGGCAATTTGGCGATCGTTTCAAGCACCTCTGTGAGCTCAATGGGCCTGATTAGTGCTTCTGCCTGTGCGCTCGTTATTTGGGGGAGGTTGGCTTGGGTTAAAAATTGGGTTATGTCGTCTAAACTAGCATTGTGAGTGCTGCCCTCCTCCTTTAGGTTGTAAAGTTTAGAGTAGAAATGAGCGAATTCTTGGCTAATATCCATGGGGGTAACCTTCTTTAGTCCGTCACCTCCTACCACATGGGCTATCTTGGAGCTAGAGCATTTATTTCGTAGCCTGGCAGCTAGGTATTTAGTGGCTTTCCCACTATTGTGGTATACATTGGCTCTCAGTTTGTGGAGCATGCGCTTGGTTTTTTCTGTATTCAGCTCTTGCATTCATGCGTAGAGCACTCTGAGCTGTTTCGCTAGGTCAGGGGTGGGCTTAGTTTTATTCTGCCTAGAGATTATAGCTATTTGCCTATGGCAATCAAGGAGGCCGGACGTATTTTGCTTCTTTAAGAAGGCGGCTCGTCTCAAGAAAAGCCCCCGTACTACTGCTTTATGCGCCGACCAAACCGTGTAGTCTGAGACCTCACCTGTCGCGTTCAACGCAAAGTATGCTTGGAGTTCTTCTCTTATGTGTTCCGCAAAGGGTGCATTGGATAGCAGCGAGTCATTTAGGCGCCAGGACCCCCGGCCCCGAAATTGGAATGTGTCTAGTAGGTTTAGATAGACGGGACCGTGGTCTGACCAGGATATTTCCCCTATGGTGCACTGCGTGAGTTGCGGCAGTAGTGTCCTGTGTAGGAGAAAGGTGTCTATGCGTGTGTATGTATTGTGGACTCTGGAGTGAAAAGTGTAATCCCTGTCTGTCGGGTGCATGGTCCTCCAGGCGTCGTATAAGTCGTATTGGTCAAGGAGTTTGGAGAGTGCTTTACATGATGTGTCTAGTCTCCGTTTGTTTGCGCCCGTGGGGGTTGCAGTAGTGTCTAGCCCTAGCGATTGGATGCAGTTAAAGTCTCCGCAGAGTATCAGGTCCCCTATCCTATAATCTTCGATTTTGCGCAGGAGGGAAGATAGAAAGTGGCGTGGTCGGTCGTTGGGCAGGTACGCTGCCACCAGCGTCAGTTGTGCATCGTTGAAACGACCAACCAGTATAACATATCTCCCCTCTGGGTCTATGTACTGTCGTTGTGGAGTGTAGGCTACATCTTTGTGGATAAAGATCGATACTCCCTTGGATTTTGTGGCAGATAGAGAGTGAACTTGCATGGGGAATTGTCTAGTAAAGATAGCTGGGGAGTGGTTACGCTTGAAATGGGTCTCTTGTATGCAAGCTACGTCTATACCATTGGTTGTAAGGTCCTTAAGAAGGAGTCTGCGCTTGCCTGGGGAGTTCAAGCCATTCACATTATATGAGACTAGTTTCATACTTAAGTATTTTGTGGGCAGGTACTCTGATGGTAGTAATACCTATGTTTGCTACTAAAACAGTGCTGGGCACAGTACGGTCAAATAGGCGTATTGGTAGAGGCTGCGATGTATAGTTTTCCTGGAGGGTGGGTTTCGAGGGGGGCCCGTTGGTGGCCCCGAGTATGTTTGGGTGGGAAGGGATAAACAGGGGGGTAACTAGGGGGGGGGACAAACACGTGGGCAACCAGCCCTATCTTGCTTCCAGCTAGGAAGCCAGAATGCCCCGAGAAGAGCTCGGGCGCATGTAGTTGGGGTCGTGGGGGTGAGCGTCCTCTTCGAGGTGGTGGCTCACAGTGGTGGCGGCAAGGAGCGTTGCCATGCTAAAGGTGGAAGGTGAGTAGTAGGCATGAGGGGTTGTACCTCTTTTAAAGCTTCGGGCCGTGTGGGGGAGGTGGGTAAGCTCACTGTACTCCCCGAGTCTCATCTGCTCCGGCAGGAGATTCAATATATGGAACTCATGGAAGAGTGCTACCCATGAACTGTGGGGGGGGAGGGGCGTCGGCACCCCCTTGAGTTCATAACCAAACATCTGAACAACATTTAAACCAAAATATGCATTGTAATACACTGAAAGGAGGTGGGTGACCACTTAAGAGGTCATAAATTTTACCGCAGTCCTAGGAGATGGCATTCCCCTCGTGTATCAGTTCACAGTCCACTCCGGGGAAAGTCTTGGGACCTTGGAAGGGAGATGTCGGTGCACCTCAGGCATTTGGAGGCCCCAGGATTGTAGCTTGGCGATTCCTAGTTCCAGCGTCGGAATGGCGTGTAGGGCATCTCTGTAGTGAATCAGGAGCTTGGCGGGGTAACCCCATCGGTAAGCGATGTTGTGGTCTCTCAGTGTGGTTGTAACTGGGGTTAGGTTCTTCCTGAATTGTAGCGTCGCTGCAGATAAGTCTGCAAAGAGTTTGATTCGGCTGTAGGGGTCTGGCAAGCCTGAGGCCCTGCTGGCTTTCATCAGCTGCTCTTTGGTGTGATAGAAGTGCACTCTGGCAATGACATCTCTCTCGGTCGTTGGAGGGAGGTGCTTTGGGCGTCTTAGCCTGTGTGCCCAATCCACTATAAGCTGATCCGGGTGTATTGCGGGAGTGAGGGCTTGGAACAGATTCGTCAGGTAGTTTTCCAATTCCTTTGGGGCAACTGTCTCTGGAATACCCCTTATACGTATATTGTTTCTCCTGGATCTGTCTTCTAGATCTGCTAGTTTAAGTTGGTAGCTAGTGAGGGAGTTCTCAAAGCCCTGCACCCTGTCAGCTAGGCTATTATGGGCCTCTGCAAATTCATCCATCTTATGTTCTAAGTGGGAGGTGCGCTGGCCTACCTCAGTGATATCCTTGTGGAGGTCTGCTGCCAAGGTTTGCAATTGGGTTTTCATGCTATTCTGCAGCTTGTCTGAGAGCTCTGCAAACATAAGCCGCATGGTGCCGATCGTGAGGGGTCCGTCGTCTGCCGCTGAGGATGGTGAGGCTGGCGGTGACACTGAGCCTTCTTGTGAGTCTCGCGCGGTGCCATCTTTGATCAGGCCGCGTCCGTCCCGCGCTTTTGTTTCGGCGGTCCTCGCCAGAAAGAAGGACTCCTGGTCCGATTTGGCGGCCTTGCCCTTCAGCCTCTGTGACATGGTGGAGCGAGGAGTGATGGTTAGTGCTCGTTAGGTCGCTTATTTTGCTCCAAAGTGCCTAAACCCACGGGAGCTTCAGGAGTGTGCGTCCATTCAGCTCCGGCACCTGGCCACGCCCCCCAATTAATAACTTTTTTGACATGCGTTTTTCAGAATTTTTTTTTTTAAATTCTGTCTCTCACTGTTAAAATACATTAAAATTATAGACTGATCATTTCTTTGTCAGTGGGCAAACATTTAAAATCGGCAGGGGGTCAAATACTTTTTTGCCTCACTGTACTGTATTGTACTTATTTGCCTCACTTTTTTTGCCAAACTGAAAATGGAATTGAAATGGAATTTTTATTTTTAATTCAACAATTTTGGCCTAGAGCTTGAAATTCACTTTGAATGCCCAGCAATACTTCTGTGTATGTTTTATTGATATTTACACATTTCCATTTGAACCCTACGGGATGTCAACGCATTGTAATAATATGGCAGTTACTGTAATGTAGACTAGAGGAATGTGGAAAGGAATCTCGTTCAACATATCTAAAAATTTACATTTCAGATCATTATGTGCTTTAGCAGGCTGTACAGTCACAGTATCATCTCGGAAAAATATCTAGATAATACGTTTTTATTGGTGCCCTCGAGCAAAGCTAAAAATTATTGCTGTTTATTGGCAGATGGTTAATATGCAAAAATGGAAGATTTGTTAAAGTGTCAAAAGTTTTTTTTGCACAATTTATTAAATCTGTCTGATATTTAATCAATTGCTTTTTTTTTTAACTTTTTAGAACGCTTTGATCAAGATTCCATATTTGCAGTGAAATTGATTTAATTTACTTTATTTATTGTAGATACTTCCTATGAAGTAGTTATAACAACAGAAAACAATCTGACTTTTACGGATGCTAATACAATCTGTGACAGCTATGATAAAGCAGCCCTGGCCAGTATGGTACAAGTCAGCACGGCATATCTTAATGGACTTGAGGTTTGCAAGTAAGATTTACTGATGTGGATGTAAAATCATTTCTGTTATTAAAGGCTCCATATCTGTCTACTAAATGTATGTTTGAGCGCTAATCCAGGGATTGCCATGACTCATTGTATTAAAGTAAATATCACTCATTGCACCCAAGGGCAGAGTACAGAATATTTGATAGAGTCCTAACCTCAACATATGAAGAAAGGGATTTAGGGGTGATTATTTCTGATGACTTAAAGGTTGGCAGACAATGTAATAGAGCAGCAGGAAATGCTAGCAGAATGCTTGGTTGTATAGGGAGAGGTATTAGCAGTAGAAAGAGGGAAGTGCTCATGCCATTGTACAGAACACTGGTGAGACCTCACTTGGAGTATTGTACGCAGTACTGGAGACCATATCTTTAGAAGGATATTGATACCTTAGAGAGAGTTCAGAGAAGGGCTACTAAACTGGTTCATGGATTGCGAGATAAAACTTACCAGGAAAGGTTAAAGGATCTTAACATGTATAGCTTGGAGGAAAGACGAGACAGGGGGGATATGATAGAAACATTTAAATACATAAAGGGAATCAATACGGTAAAGGAGGAGACTATATTTAAAAGAAGAAAAACTACCACAACAAGAGGACATAGTCTTAAATTAGAGGGACAAAGGTTTAAAAATAATATCAGGAAGTATTACTTTACTGAGAGTGTAGTGGGTGCATGGAATAGCCTTCCAGCTGAAGTGGTAGATGTTAACACAGTAAATTTGTTTAAGCATGCGTGGGATAGGCATAAGGCTATCCTAACTATAAGATAAGGCCAGGGACTAATGAAAGTATTTAGAAAATTGTGCAGACTAGATGGGCCGAATGGTTCTTATCTGCCGTCACATTCTATGTTTCTATGTTTCTAGAAACGTCCCCTATCCAAAATCCATACATTTCCCAAATTATGTTTTGCCCTATGTGTGCTTAGATACTGTGATGGGAACATTGTAGCTACACTGGCCAAAATTATAAACACAACACTTTTTTTTTGCCCCCATTTTTCATGAGCTGAACTCAAAGATCTAAGACTTTTTCTATGTGCACAAAAGGCCAATGTCTCTCAAATATTGTTCACAAATCTGTCTAAATCTGTGTTAGTGAGCACTTCTCCTTTGCCGAGATAATCCATCCACCTCACAGGTGTGGCATAGCAAGATGCTGATTAGACAGCATGATTATTGGTCCACTCCTCTTCAATGGCTGTGCAAAGTTGCTGGATATTGGCAGGACCTGGAACACGCTGTCATATACACCGATCCAGAGCATCCCAAAAATGCTCAATGGGTGACATGTCAGGTGAGTATGCTGGTCATGCAAGAATTCCAGGAATTCCAGGAATTGTGTACAGATCCTTGCAACATGGGGCCGTGCATTATCATGCTGCAACATGAGGTGATGGTCGTGGATAAATGGCACAACAATAGTCGTCACGGTATCTCTGTGCATTCAAAATGCCATCAATAAAATGCACCTTTGTTCGTTGTCCATAACATACACCTGCCCATACTATAACCCCACTGCCATCATGGGCCACTCGATCAACAACGTTGACCTCAGCAAACCACTCACCCACACGACTCCATACACACTGTCTGCTATCTGCCCTGTACAGTGAATACCTGGATTGATCTGTGAAGAGAACACCTCTCCAAAGTGCCAGACGCCAACGAATGTGAGCATTTGCCCACTCAAGTTGGTTACGACGACGAACTGCAGTCAGGTCGGGATCCTGATGGATTATCTCGGCAAAGGAGAAGTGCTCACTAACACAGATTTAGACAGATTTGTGAACAATATTTGAGAGAAATAGGCCTTTTGTGAGATCAGCTCATGAAAAATGAGGAAAAAAAAAAAAAGGGTTGTGTTTATAATTTTGATCAGTGTATTTTATCATGTATATCAGCCATTGATTATCTAGCCATTTCTCCTTACTGGTACTGAAATATGTCCATTCATTTTTTCTTCCATGAATGGGGATACAGGCCACCAAATAGACACTCCATCATAAAGGTGAATATCAGAGAATACGACGGAAGTTGCCATGGCATATACCCACCCTGCAGATTTATACCATACAAGATCTTGTAAGCATGTGAGTTGCATGGCTGCCCCCTTGATGTATTTGAGAGAAAGGGTGGGCTGATAGCTGCAGAGGTTATTGTAAATCCTTGCAGTTATAAGCAACTATCAATAGGAACAGAGGAGCACCTTACACCATGTATGCTGTGCAAAGAGCACAGGTTCTAGTGTGGTTTTCAGATACCCTTTTAATTAAAACCAAACTTAAACAAATTCTTAACATTTCCAAAAAAAAATCTGACTTTTACATGGAATATCTTATTGTGATCATTTTAAAACTCTAGGGATGACTTAAAGGGTCATTTCATGTACCATGAGCACTTCAGTGATTTGATGTCGTCATGGTGTCTGAGGTCTGTATGTGCAGCGTTATGCTATGAAATGCTTCACTTATGGAGGTTATCTTGTCTGCTGCCAGAGGTTTGACTCCTCCTCTTGCAGCGTCTTAGGACATCTTCAGGCAACCCAGAATTAGTTACAGGCCAGCTAATGTCAATTCTGGGCATCTTTCCATACGCACAGAATTGCAATCATTGTTTGAGAGCGGTAATTTGAGGCTCTCCGATAATGGATTTGCTGCAGAATCAGCATCTGTCTTCTGCAGCTCTTCATAATCTGAATAAATTCTGATTCGAGCAGATTCAGAGAAAAGGCAACGATTACACTGCTGCCTGGTAACACCTCTATTGGCAGTCACTCAGATGGCCAGTAGAGGTGCTTCCTAGTCCAGCGCTGCATTGTATACAGCCCTTACATTCAGCGTCTCCATGAAGGTGCTGAATGCTCCACATAGAGATGCATTTATTCAATGTATCTCTATGAGAAGATGCTGTTTGGCGCAGCGCTGCGTTTTGCAGTGCATGCGCAATAGTCTCCCAACACTTTCCTATGGGAGAGCATTGGATTAGCTGAGCTTATCAAGATTGATTATCAAGTCAGGCTCTGCCCACGCTCCTCCCCCACCGATGTCAGCCGGCGGGGGAGACCTAGTGCACATGCGTGGCAATGGCCGCGGTCGCATTAGGATTTCCCATAGGAAAGTATTATTCAAGGACACAAACCTCATTTGAAAGAGCACTCCTCCTCTGATTGGCCACCTGCGGCCTGCAGCAACCAATCAGTGCCTGTTCGTGTCAACCTATTAGGAGAATGGCGCAAACCCAGTTTGAATGGGCGCGCCCTCTTCCATTGGTTGAAACGGACTTCCATGTGGCCAGCGGGACCCCTGTGGCTGTGTAACTGACTCACAGCTCCAGGGATGCCACTGGGGCTCGCGACTTCCACTCAGGTAGCACCAGAGAGAGCAATGGCTTGGGCAGCTACAAACCCGGCCTCGTAGCTCCTGGGCAGGGGGGTTGAACAGTGATTATAGCTACATAAGGAGCAGGTAGGGCGATACCCGACACGGTGACCTAAAACAGTGTGAGCAGGCTGGTTCGGGAAACGAATACCGTCCCTGGTTGGCGTTCAGTTATGCAAACCGCCGGCCTCCCAGGGGAAGATTACGCCGCTTGTTTCCCTTCCGGTTTGTGGTTTTCATACCTTGTTACGAGGTGTGAACGTTCTATACTAACATTCTAATTGAGGTATCGGGGTGGTCCCCATTTGGGAGACTAGCAGACACTGTTCGTATGAGCTCTCCTGAACGGGAAGCAAGTAAAACACACAAATACATCACAATTTCACGGGGAAACACAGAATGCAAAGGAAAATCATGGGAATAAGCTTTGGGAACACAAAATACAAGGGCAAAATATATGAATATTCAATAGGCAGTGGCCCACCACAGTAAACTTCTATGAGACTAAGATTGAGGGAGAAATACAGATAATCGAGACCGGTAAAAGGCATGGAAATTGACAAAGGGAGAAACTAAACAAGTGATAGGGACTGAAGAAGGATATTTAAGGTAGATATACGATTACTGTTCTTTTAGCCTAGCGTTGTATAAATATGTACCCCAGTCTTGCCTCAAGGACCAATTTTCTTGGCTATTTATGACAAATATTTTATATTTGACGTTGCAAATCTTCCACCATAATCAAGTAACATCACTTTAAGTTTCCAGATCTATTTTCATTTACCCTTTCCTCATCCAGCTGCACCAGAGAAATTACTTCTCATTTAGCCTTATACAATCCCCTTGTCATTTCTTCACAGATTCCAATTTGGTGAATACATCATTCTGCGTTTTAAGTGAACTATTTTGACAGATAGAAGTTGATTTGTTTTTTTCCTGTCTCTATTCGTAGGTGGGGCTGGGTGAGAGAGCAGGAGACAGTGATGCTCCGTCTGACACCCCTCCAACAGTGCGGGAACTCCAGCGTGGGTATTCTGATAAAAGACTGCTCAGATATGGTATCCCAATACGCGTTTTGTATTACACAAAATGGTGAGTTTACTAAAATCCCTGAGACACAAGTGTCTGTTTTGTTTGCACCTTATTACATTGTTCAAAAGAATCATAACTCTGTTTTGCAAGTCTTCCGTTAGAATATAAATTCCATGTTTAGTGGCACTGTTACTTGCGAGGGGTCATATTTTCTGAACTTCCCCCTTTCCCAGAGGGTGATATGCCTGCTGGAACTGCTGTGGCCAGGAGGCGATGGTAAAGGGAGGGATTCCTCCATTAAAGGGACACTAGGCAGCAGAACCTCTACATCTTAATGTAGTGGTTCTTGGGCATGTTGCATATCCCTGCAGGGTCAGCAGTGTTTACACAGCTGCCTAATGCAACTTCTAGAGGGACTTCCTGGTTTTGGTCCTGCAAAGATTGCAGGAGCGATGTTTAGGGGCTCCATGCTCTGCATGTAAACACTGAGTGCTATCCATAAAAATGCAGTGAATCAATCTTAGGAGGGGCAGCAGCATGAAGACCGCGGCAATGGGGCCCATATGGAAGGTAAATAGTCTTTTTTTAATGCACGCGGAAAGAGCAAGTCAATAGTCTATAGCGCTGGGAGTACATGTTTGAATTCCTAGCGGTATATATTTCCTTTAAGCTCTTCCTTGTGTGATCCCATAATTTTCCTGGGGGCTGATGAAACTTGCAAGCCAATGACTACTTTCATACCTTGGTCCCTCACTTGTTTTTGAATTACATGTCCCATGATGCTTAGCCAACACTCAGACTCACTGAGTATTGTGGGAAATGTTGTTTTAAAAAAATTGGAGTGATATAGTTAGACATCACTACGCTGGGAGAATAGCATGATCGAAAAGAGGACTAAACGAGAAAATTAATAATCATACAAAAAATCCATTTAAAAAACGACTTAATCCCAGGACGGATAAAACAGGGCAGAAGACTAGTAATCTGTGACAAATTAAAGTGACTCTATTACTTACAATTATATGTAAAAAAAAAAAAAAACAGGGAAACACTCAAAGCACTATAACCACTGCAGCATGCTCCCACCCCTGTCCCAGTGTAATTCGTTAAACCATGTGATAATGGTTTCACTTCTAATGTGAGGTCCACCAGATACCCATTACTTGCTCCATATCGACCGAAAATCTCCTGTGTAGAGCTCCCGTTAGTTCTCCTGAGCTAATCTTGCTGGTTCAGCTGATTGGCTGAAAGTGTCAGCTGATCTCTCTATACAATGAGCTAAGCCCTGCACCGCAAGGCTAAGTTCAATATAGAGATCTTCCGGCTCTCATACAGTTTGAGACCGGCAGCCAGCAGAGCCAAGGTAAGTTGTCAAAATGTGATCAAACCGTGCTGGAGTGCTTATGGTGCTTGCTTGTAGTTTTCCTTTAAATTATAAATAATTGTAACTTCTAAAGTTCTATCCATAATGAGACAACTAATCGTGTGCCCTCAAGTGGGAGTTCACGTGCGTCCGGTGTTGGAGCTCCACTAAGAATATACGACTATGAAAAGGAGGCTTGGAATGCGATGTACTCCTGGAAATAGAGGAGATTGCTGACACCTGAGTCCAACTATCCAGCTGATGAAGTCAAAGGGCAAACGCGTTCTGGACTGGACTACTATATACATATAAATTTAATTTTAAATAGAATTTTTACTGTTTTATGTGGAATAGATTTTTTGGTGCATTAGCTCTTAAATGTGTGAGTGTCCCTTTGTGATTTTTATACATAATTATTGTTAAAAAAAGGTTTTACACTATCACGTTTTTATCTCTCCTACTCTGAGGACATTGGGAGATTTGAAAAAAAAACAAAAAACCTTACACTATAAAATATTTTCATATTCACCAGATCAGTTAAATAAGCGCTCCACTATATATATATATATATATATATATATATATATATATATATATATTTTAATCACGTGCCCTGTTTGATCCTTTGGGCTCAAGTAATTTAAAATATATGTTTTTTGTAAGATTATAATATTTCTCTCTTAGCCCCGTTTTGAGGGCTGCAGTGGTTATGGGGCTCGGGGTTGTACATCAAAAGTGAAAATCAGGTGAAAAATAGATAAAGGAAATACGATTTCAGGTTGTAGGGCCGAAGCTCGCAGGTACAAATGCTCAGGTGAATTCCAAGGTCTGGTTAGGGCCTCTTACTTTTCTTAAGGCAAATACCTGCATGTCTTTACGAATTTTAATGAGCAAATAGTGTTCAACTTTCAGTGAGCAATGTAGCAAGGAAAATAAAATCTCTTGCTAAAACAATTACTCTGTAAAGGCAGGATTTTTTTTTCATTTTCTGAGTTTAGATTGCATTTTGCCAGTTGTTTGGTAACCTGTCACGGGGGCTGTATTAACACCTTGCTGTGTATGATGTTATTACATGAAGTGGAGCACTTTGATCCATGCATTAACTTGACAGAAGCATGGTTGGGGGTGGTTAACAGTTTGGTAAAAGAGGTTCTAAACATGCACATGATCATCTATCAGTTTGCACAGGTCTCTGCTCCATAACTTGCTGTTTATTGAATAGGTCCCACAATAGCAATCATCACTGGCACCTTATTGTAAAGTAATTGAGGTATTCAGTCATTATATTGTGTATTTATGGAATCTTGTCTTAGGGATCAAAGGGTTGGATTACAGTAGATATCCACACATATACCTGTATATCTCATGCACAGAGAGATTGAAACACTCTCCATATTGTTGTGTGAGGCAGGGCCGTATTAAAACAATGGGGGATCGCCAGAATATTCTTACAGATTCAGCCCAGACGGGGATATCAATGTTCTTTCTCTCTTTTTTGTTCTTCTATCCACCAGTCATTTAGCGTCCTCTCTCCACCTCCATCTCCTCCTTCTAGAGTAACTGGATATTGGTGTCCACTGGAACAAGTGACCTTATATTAGGGTATCGCATGCTATGTGTTTAAATGGTCTG
Organism: Pelobates cultripes; assembly: GCA_933207985.1. Classification (NCBI taxonomy): domain Eukaryota; kingdom Metazoa; phylum Chordata; class Amphibia; order Anura; family Pelobatidae; genus Pelobates; species Pelobates cultripes. The sequence goes on along the minus strand of OW240916.1, from coordinate 77,535,524 downwards.
TTTTTATAACTGAATTATATACAAGGGACTTGCCTGGTTAACCTATATTGTTAGGAGTCTGTTCATGTGGCTTAATCACAGCCATCACTAAGAGGTGCGGACCACACTGATTGACACCATCGGGGGGGGGGGTAAAACCAACAGGGCTGGTGCTACTTTAATGTAACACAGGCGGTTGCCTATGTAGAGCTTCAGCACTTGTGAGCTTCAGCACTATCACTTATAGTATTGGAGTGTTGCTATGTTAACACGCAACAACACTCTGACACTATCAGTGAGCTAGCCGAAGGTGCAGGCCAGAAAATCTTATATGGTCTGATAAGGTCCACCAGGGAAAAGTGACACCATGAGTCCCCGCATCCCCGCACTGGTTGACATTAACCCTGATGCTCCTCAATTATTCTCCAGCCTTTTTCTTTGCTGCGTTTTCTGCATAATGCCAGTTGTTTGGTAATTTTATTTTTATTTTTTAACCAATAGGCACCAGTTGTCTGTCTCTCTCACACATCTATAAAACCAACGCATATATATGCATTTTTGGAAGTCTAAATTAATTTTGTCATGTTATTTTCCTCCCATGCATTCAGGAACGTCCAATGTGCTGTACGATATTTTCCTTGGACCCCTAAGCTCGTCTTATGACAACGCAAGCATTATTTGCTTACTAAATGGTAGTCACATTGCTACGCAGGCGGAGATCGAAACAAGTATCCACAGATTAACATATAATAAGTAAGGGACAACTTTTCATTTCTAAGTCTGCGTATTGTATTAATTGTACATAAATCTATTACCTGTTTCTTTTCCAAATTTTAATCATAAAAATAATAGTAATGATTTAAAAAGCCTGTGTTTCTTCTTATATGATTCTTTATCATGGCTCCTTTTTTATTTATTTTCCAAAATGTATTTATTTTTTAGAATTTTTTTTTAATATCTTTTTTTTTTTAACTTAGTACGAGAACAATCTAAAAAGAAAAAAAAGCATATATTGGTATAGTAATTGCATTGTGGGAGATAGTGGTACATATGAAGATGGCACTTGTAGTAACAGAATGCAGATAAATGAGAAAATGTTCATTGAAGAGATACTCAGAGTGGGCATAACTAACGATAAACATTAAAGGACCACTATAGGCACCCGCACCACCTTAGGTCCCTTAGTTTCAACCCTCCAGCTGAAAACATAGCAGTTTCACAGAAATTGCTATGTTTACATTACAGGGTCAATCCAGCCTTTAGTGGATGTCTCCCTAACAGCCACTAGAGGCCGCTTTCGTGATTCTCACTGTGAAAATCACACTGAGATGATGCTGGACGTCCTCACGGAGTCCAGCGTCAAATAAGATCCCCATTGGAAAGCACTGAGTAATGCTTTCCTATTGGCAGGTTTGAATGTGCGCACGCCTCTGCCGTGCATGCGCATTCGGCTCCACTCGGGAGCTGACGTCAAACATCAAGTCTCCATAAAGAGATGTGAGTTTCTGACCAAGCACCATTATGAATCATCAGAGACTTTTCGTTAAAAAGTCATTTATCAGCCTGACCTTGTGGATGGTTTTTTTTTCTTTTTTTTGTGCTTAGGATCCATTAGGATATTGTAAAAGACACAATAGCAAAGAGTCTGTCCAATATTCTTGGTTGGTCTGTTCATACTAGGTGCTATACTATGTATACTAGGGGTAGGCATCCTTCGACACTCCAGATATTGTGGACTTCATCTACCATCATGCTCTTACAGCCATAATCCTGGCAAAGCATCAGGGTATGGTCCACAATATCTGCAGTGTCGAAGGTTGTATACATTTGATATGTACGTATATGTACATACTACTACATATACTATACATACTATCTATAACTACCCATGTTTTGCATTATATATATTTATTGAACCCCTGACCAGTTTGCTCAATTTTCTGTTTCTATTAGACCTGCTTGGTACAACTGGGGAGTTGGTACCCTCGCAGGAAATGGGACATTTATAGGTCAACCATGTCAAGATCCAACGAGAAGAGCATCTGCCTACTGCTACAAGTCAAGTAAGTGCCTCGACTTAATACAGTTTTACTAGTATGACAAAAATGTATTTCTTTTGCCCGCCATTTACCCACTCCTGGCTAAATCACCAGTAATAAGTTGCCATCGGCCTGTCTGTACAGTATCGCAATATACATTTTATATACACATTCCCACTTGATGTGGTATAAATCAGTAATCAGAGGTATATTATATTATTCTATTTCAGTTTTATTTTCTCTTGCTGCTCATATCCTTGAAGGGACACTATAGTCACCAGAACAACTACAGCTTATTGAATTTGTTCTGGTGACTATAAACATTACCTTCAGACTTTTTGCTGTAAACACTGTCTTTTCAGAGAAAATGCAGTGTTTACATTACAGCCTAGGGATAACTTCACTGGCCACTCCTCAGATAGCTGTTAGAGATCCTTCTTGGGTCATGGCTGCCTAAAATGCATCCAAACATTCAGGGTCTCCTGACTGCTGAGAGGCATACACAGGCAAGTGAGCACTATACTGTAAAACGAAGTCTAAAAAATCACAAGTCTAAAAACATCACAAGAAATTGGGAGACACTGCTTTGCGTAAAAAAATTAAATTGTAAACATGAATATCACCTCCATAAAGTGTCACCTCCATGGAGTATTTTAAAAATATTTTTAATTTTGTAGAGCTTTTACTAACTCCAGCAAGGAATTAAAATTTAAAGAGGGAGAAATTCTTATTTTTTATTATTGTTACAGCCCTTATTAGCCTTAGGATGGGACATAAAGTCTTGTTATTTAAAGAAAAACATGTGGAAGAAAAAGGATTATGTAAGGAAGAGGGACACTTTTTTTTTTTTTTTAACCCAGTTTATTTAGAACCCATTTGCCTTCAGCCTATGAGCTTAATATTTTCAGGGAGCAGATATAAGCTTCTCACTGATGCAGCATGCACACTTGTTCAGTAATTTACTCGGCAATGATAGCTTATGAGAGCTGGGGCAGTTTTGGCCAGCGCCCACTTCCAAATCTAGCCATCTAAAGTTGGACAGATTTTAATGGATTTTGCAGAAACTACCCTTACACATATATTGAGTGACAGGCAATTAACCAGGATTTGGGTGCCCCTCCCCCAATTCTTTTTTAATTTTTATATAATGTTAAACCACCCACATTTATAGTGGCATAAAAACAAGGTTGCATGTCAGCAGCTTGAACAGCCAATCGGAATTTGGAATCCTAAATTTCTACAGTCCAGGGAAAGGTATGAACTAGAATGATTTTATTGTAATTATTTAAAACACTCAACACAAAAATATCTGTAACTTTACAAAGTATATTTCCAAGTGCATCATTTATTGTCCATTACATAATTAATATGCTTATAACTGCTTACAAATAATTATGTTTTTCTTTTTGTTTTTGTTTTTATCTCTCGTTTGTCCCCCTTTCTGGAACCAGAACCCACCGGCAAAGGTAATTAAATGAGAAACACCTTAATCAGCCAATAGCATCACAAAGACTTGGGGGTATTTTCTGTAGTAGAGGAATGACTATGAGGCCCACAAAAATTTGGTGATCTACCCAACTACAGATATCATTGTGAGGTCACATCCCACTTTTCATGTAGGACGTTGAGTGTAGTTGTAGAACTCATACATGTTCTTGCTGAAGCCAGGATCTCTGTCTATTGTCCTGGAGAATTGAATGCAGTAGCGTAGGTGTACCCAAAAGATAGATCCCCAGATGTTTTGAAACTATAACTTCCATGATGCTTTGTAATCCTAAAAGCATGCAAAGCATCATGGAGATCTGGGGATCTACCTATTGGACAGCCCTGCAGTGTAGAGTATAGAGTAGATTAGAGCTTGCTAGGATTTAACTTCATAACTTTGTGTCCTGAGCCGCACATTGCATGCAGTGCCAGACCACAATGGGGCATAGATTTACATTCACTTGTGATAAAACAAGTGGGGGGGTGCAATATACAGATAAAAAGCATAAAACGTATATACTTATTAATAAATGTTTCTTGGGCTTAATCTGAAAAATATAAAAGTCCATACATAGTGTAATACTGTAAAATACAGAAGAGATGTAAACAGAGGTATTGGGTCACTCACAGTAGATAGAGCCTAGAAAGCAGGCTCTAACTTGATCGCATGTGGAAAATAAGCTTTTCCAAGCTATACAGAATGGCCCCACGATCCTCCTATGGATACTGGTATCTGGCTCCAGATGCAGGAAAGATGGATGGTAGACCAAAATTTTAAAGCTTTAAAAAAGTATTTACTTCAAATAAAATAACAATGTAATAAAATATAATATAAAAAGTAATATAATGAACACAACGCGTTTCGACAAACTGTCTTTTTCAAGTGCATAACAAAATCTTCATCCGGCGTTCCTTTTAAGTCTGTATTTCCGGAAATTCGATTCTCCCGCCGGAATCTTCTTCCGGTATGACGTCATGACGCACGTTCCGTCGTTGCGTCATGATGCACGTATCGTCATTACGTCACTTCCTGTAGGTCCACTTGGCGAACCGGAAGTGACACACAGAACTCCATTTCGTTTGAGGGCACTCTATTATATTATAAAACAACTAATAACTTTACACATATATATATATATATATATAGAATATATCAAACAAGTATAACTTAGTATAATAATAACAAACAGTCCCTATTAATACAAATGTTAATCATATTACACAAAATATATAATAATAAAAAACATAATAAAATCATTTTGTATAAATGATAATGTGCAAGCAATATATAACTGTATATATGGACACATTAAAACATATATCGTTTTAAAAAAAGGAAATAATAACAGATACATCTAGAAATGTAAAAAGGAGAGAGAAAAAACAGTATTAAAATTAATATATTTCTCATATAAGAGCTTTCATTTCAAAATCCACATTGAGACCGCTGGGAGACAAGGTGTCCAGATTGAAAATCCACCTCATCTCACAGTGGTTCAAGGCTGATTCCATATGTCCACCCCTCCAATGAGGTCTAATTTGTTGAATACCATAAAATTTAAGTCCTGTGGGGTCTCCTCCATGGCTTTTCAAAAAATGTAAGGAAACATTATGTTTCAGGAAACCTATTTTAATATTATATATATATGTTCTCGTATTCTTGTTTTTAGTGTCCTTGAAGTCCTCCCAACATATTGGAACCCACAAGGGCATACGAGAACATATATTATATTTTTAGAATGACACGTAATAAAGGAATCTATTTTATAGTTATACGAACCTACTCGTGATTTAAAGCTGTCTAATTTTTTGGGTTTATTTTTATATATCTTACATCCCATACAGTCATCGAAATAATGAAAACCTTTATTATTATCCCTATAGATACCTAAAAAGTTATTATTATTTCTAGGTTTATCTAGATAACTGGATGTCAGAATTTGCCTAAGATTTTTCGCTCCCCTAAAGACAATTTTAGGTTTGTTCTCAATATATTGTAGAATCTCCGTGTCTTGTTGTAAGATATGCCAATTTTTATTGAGAACTTTTTTAAGTGCTTTATGTTCTTCACTATAATTGAAGATCATTGGAATATTGTCATCCTTTCTATCGGTTATTATTATACTAAGTTATACTTGTTTGATATATTCTATATATATATATGTGTAAAGTTATTAGTTGTTTTATAATATAATAGAGTGCCCTCAAACGAAATGGAGTTCTGTGTGTCACTTCCGGTTCGCCGAGTGGACCTACAGGAGGTGACGTAATGACGATACGTGCGTCATGACGCAACGACGGAACGTGCGTCATGACGTCATACCGGAAGAAGATTCCAGTGGGAGAATCGAATTTCCGGAAATACAGACTTAAAAGGAACGCCGGATAAAGATTTTGTTATGCACTTGAAAAAGACAGTTTGTCGAAACGCGTTGTGTTCATTATATTACTTTTTATATTATATTTTATTATATTGTTATTTTATTTGAAGTAAATATTTTTTTAAAGCTTTAAAATTTTGGTCTACCATCCATCTTTCCTGCATCTGGAGCCAGATACCAGTATCCATAGGAGGATCGTGGGGCCATTCTGTATAGCTTGGAAAAGCTGATTTTCCACATGCGATCAATTTAGAGCCTGCTTTCTAGGCTCTATCTACTGTGAGTGACCCAATACCTCTGTTTACATCTCTTCTGTATTTTACAGTATTACACTATGTATGGACTTTTATATTTTTCAGATTAAGCCCAAGAAACATTTATTAATAAGTATATACGTTTTATGCTTTTTATCTGTATATTGCACCCCCCACTTTGTTATTTTGTTTTATCACTATTTGGTAGTGTCTTTGAGTGATTTGTAGACACTGGGTGTAGTTGCTGTTCTGTGTCTTAGCGCCAATCCACCTGCACCTATTCCTTCCTTTTTTAGGTGGAATTTTGTTCTTTGTCTATATTTACATTCACTTGTGATTTGGGGACTTGAGGTTTACATTGTATGAATATGGGGGTCACCACACGTTTAAAGGGCTATTTGTAGGATGCTCTCACAACAAACGTGCAAACCAGAGGAACAATTTTATCAGTTTAGGTTCACTCTAAATTCTTTTTACACAGATTGCACGTCTACGCTTATTTCATCTATAGTCGCCTCGTCGTGCTCTTCCACACTGTTTACCGGTATATTAGTGAACAGGTAAGCAGTCTAGTTTAAGTAAATGACAACATTTTGCTTGTATTTGAAGTCACAGCGATCTTGTACGAACCCTGATGTATTTTAGTAAATATGCATTTCCAATTGAGTGTGGTTTGGTAGATGGTTAGAAATTCACTCAATATTTTTTTAAATCCACTTGGAACTCATTTGTATCGAATGCTGGTTAACTTTGAAAATGGGTGGTGTGTATGTGAAGACAAGTAGTAATACAATGAAAATTTAATTCTGATTGTGATTGATGTTGGGTTGGATTGGTTAAAGCGACTTGAAATTCTCTCTTTGGCCTTTCTTTTAGGAAAAAGTTGGTATCGCTTTTCAAGAAAAAAAAACCAGCAGACACTACAGATGCAGCTTCCACCAGTGAATCTACAACAACCACGCAGTCCACCACACCTACCTACCAAGCCACCAGTGAGCAGAAAGACCTAGAGAACATCATAGCATCAACACAGTACACCTACACTCAGAATAAATCTGATGCGGTAGTTGAGAAACGTGGCCAAGTCGTCTACATCGAGAAGAAGGTCTACAAATCTCACGTCTACAAAAACCAGACCCTTAATGGTGAGAACGAATGAGGAGCAAAGAACAACAATAAAATGGACTCTAATGAAGAACACCTAGACAGCAACACAAGACTGGTCACTGGCGACAGCAATCCTTTGGATTTCGGCGAGCACTTGTATCCCACTTTGAGTGTTGAAAAGGAACATCAGCCTTTCCGTGGGTTGGATCCATATACGATCCTACATTAAAGTCAAAGGAATCATTACTTTAAATAATAAGTTAATAGAAAATGTAGGCTCCGTAAATGAAACTTAAAAAAGTAAAGCTTGGGGGGAAAAAACAAATGAGCCGTCTGTTAAAAATAATCTACCTGACTCTACGTTAAAGTGTTATTTAAATATGTGTACACTTTCTCTTTTCAACACTTTAATAAAAAATACATTTAATGAATGATAAGATGTTGTTTTAGCAACTGCAATATATAAGAAAACTAGTAAATTTGCATCTTCTACAATAACCTCACCCAAACTAGGAAGCGGTCCATCCAGTTTTGTTGTTCTACTAACTTTGTATGGAAGTGGTAATCCCATTTTACTCTGAGAATCTTCCCCCTCTCCAAGACCTTGATAATATTCCTATTAGGCCTTACGTAGCTCCCAAATGTGCCTATGTAGGAGGGACAGTCTCTGTTTTGACCACAAATAATCTGTCCGTCATTTCTATCTTAATGCCCCTAATTTTACACCTTAAAGGGGAACATCGGAATGAAGGTGTTATGATGTGAGTGGTCCTGGGCACCAGCCTACCAGAAGCGGTTAAACCATTAACAAACTGTTTAACCCCAAAGTCTTCAAGCTGGTGCTAGATTACTCCGCCTCTGAACTTCCGCTGCACATCCGAGGCTTCAGCAGCTCCCTACTTTAAAAAGTAAGTGAATAAGATATCAGCAGCGTCCAGTCCAAGGTTTAGTTATTGAATTCTCAGACATGGCACCGGCTTGAAGACTTTGGGATTAACATGTTTGTTAATGGTTTAAGCCCTTCCGGTAAGCCAACATCTGGGACCTCTTTACACCTTAACAACATCATTTTGATGAAGTTGTTATGGTGCCCGGAAAAGTCCTTTAATATTTTTCTATGTGACTATAAGCAAAAGCTAATGAGCTCCAGTTAGATAATGGTGGTGTCAGGGGGGGACGTGAACGCACACGCGTGCACGTCGAGTGGAAGAGGAAGCACTGACTGAAGGAATACTTAGTAGGTATCCTGAGTATCGACGATCTCGGAAAAAGGCAAATTAACCTATCTCTACTAATAAGAGGAGTTTCGAAACACTGAGCACAAAGCTGGTGCTAAAGTAAACAAAACTAAACAAAACTTCAAACTCTCAGAACGACTCCAGAAGAACGCCGAAACTGAAAACACAAGCGGGTTCTATTACACAACAGAGGAGATCTGAACGATTATTAAGGCTGGGAAATAAGTCTGCTTTTTCTTTTGGCAATTTAAACTAATTAAATTATTACTCCCTGTTCTAATATACTCAATACATAAAAAGGTACTAAAACCCTTTTAAGTTAAGTTAAGAGAGATGATGCCTGTTTGTTTCTTGGATTTAATCTACACTTAACAGAAAGGAAAGAAGGAGAAAGAGAAAAGAAGATGAAAAAGTGTGTGGGGGTGGGTGGGGAGAAGGAAAAAGAAAAAAAAGAGAAATAGCAATAGAAAGAAAGAAGGTGAGAAGATAAGGGGAAGGAAAAAGAAAGAGAAAGAAAGGGGAAAAAGAGGAAGGGAAAGGGAGAAGAAAAGGAGAGAAAGAAGAAGGGGGAAGGGGGGAAGGTAAAAGAAGAGAGAAGGAGAAATAAAAAATTAAAAACCTTGCACCAATTAAGGTGCGAAGTAGAGGAAGAAAATCAAAGGTGTGCAATAAATTCAAATCTCTCTAAAATCTATCTAAAATGGCAACTAGGAAAACAACGGATAAAGAATGAAAAAAGGAGAGAAAAGACACTTTACCAGAAAAAGTCTATCAGGGTTTTTCTCCCTCACCTCTTTAAAGGATCAAGCAGAGAAAACAAGAATTGAAACAGCTGGTATGCAAGACGTCGGTTATCAAGAAAGTGTCTCTCAATCAGAACGTTCGTCTTTAACACAAGAATTCTTAAAACAATGTTTAGACAAGTTCACTCCAATTCTTAAAGGAGAAATTACGCAGAGTTCGGCAGAAATTTAAAAAAAGATTTAAAAATAATGTCTGACCGGATCTTTTCACTAGAAGAGAGCCTTAGTAATATCAACACTAAATATAATGATTTAAAACAAACATCCATCAAAATAGGAAGTCTAGAAACTAAAATAAGAGATCCAATCTTCGAATCAGAAATATCCCAGAAAGTGTCCCCCAAGTGAAATTGAGAGACTTTTTGACAGAATTATTATTATTTTATTATTAATATAGCGCCATCAGATTCTGTAGCGCTGTACAACGGGTGGACTAACATACATGTAATTGTAGCCAGACAACTAGACGTACAGGATCAGAGGGGTGGAGGGCCCTGCTCCACGAGCTTACATTCTAGAGGGAGTATGATTATTTTACCAGATGCAGATACTCATGAATTAAAAATGGAAAGAGTCCACAGACTATATAAACCACAAAATATCAAAAGATGTCATGATCAATTTCCATTCATATCTCTTTAAAGAAAAAATAATGAGAGCTTTCAAAGATAACCCTCCTACAGAAGAAAAATTTAAAGATATACAAATGTTTCATGACTTGTCTTTCAACACAAGACAATGGTGCAGAACTTTTAACCCTATGCTGATGAAGTTAAGAGAGAGACAAATAAGATACCGATGGGGCTACCCAGAAAATATAAAAATATTCTGGAATAATCAACAAGAATTGTTTGGGACTCCAATAGAATTAAGCAGATGGATGCAGCTTGTGAAAATGGATAATCCAGTCATAATAGACAAGAACCACAATTAATCATAACCAACGTAATTTAAGGGACAAAGTACAAGGAAATATTCCAACGATGAATAACGAACAGAAGGAGAGTAGAGAAACCAGATTACCATCAATTTTTTTTTTTTAAAAGGGGGGGAAAAGGAAGGGAAAAGAAGAGAAACACATTTAATTCAAGAAAGCCCAATAAGATAAGAAGTGGGGGGGAAAAAAAGATGATAAAGGGTTAAAACTTACTTTAAATAGAAACTGTAAACACAGTTGGAAGATACAATAATGTAAAGAATAGGTTATTATGATAAGGTCATGATGTTTTTTCGGCTCCTTTTAAATGATTATTATTAATACTTCCTCCTACATGTTTCCAAAAGGGAAGCTCTTTGAATATGTTACTATGACGAGGTTGTGGTTTTTTTTGTTTGTTTTTTAGTATTCATTTATTATTTTATTTTTACTATTCTTAGCGTTTATTATAAGTACTTCCTCCTATACCTTCTTGTGAGGGAATCTCTCTGCTTTTACTATCCTTTAAGTTTTATCTAATGATAGAAATAACGCGAAGGAGTAGATCCAACCATGTAGTTAGAAGTCTACACCAATTTGATGTTTTTGTATGTCTTGTTTGTATATTGAGGGTTTTTTTTGTTGCCCTGTAAATGGAGCATTGTCCATCCTTGAGAGACGACCGCGGTTTTGGGATTTAAAGAATGTGCAAGGCATGAATACAATTTTTAAGAGGTCAGTGGTCTATGACTATAGGCAGAAGGAACGGATAAAAGTGGCATTCTTACAGGAAACTCATTGGAGGCAACAAAATAAAATACATTTTGTAGGTAAAAAATATCCAATTACGATATGTTGCGGGGTTGCAATTATATTTTCAAATGAGCTCCAAGTTGAGATTCTGCATTAAGTCATTGACCCAGAGGGGAGATATCTAATCCTCATATTTAAAATTGATAACGTGGAATACACGCAGGTTAATTTATATCTACCGAACATAAATCCAGTTTCGACTTTAAAGAAAATCTTTGATATTCTAGAACACAATAAAATTGGATTTATGATTATAGCGGGTGATTTTAATAGTATTTTGGACCCAACCTTGGACAAAAACAAGAGAAGGTACATAAACCAGATAAAATTACATGCCAACATTGCCAGATTATTACCAAATATATTAAATAGTAATGACCTGTTTGACATACGAGTATTACACCCATATTTGAGAGATTACACCCATTTCTCACACTCAAGGATAGATATGCTCTGGAGAAATTTTCATTTAATTACTGCAAAAAGTGAATAAAAATGTATATTAAAAACAATACTAGGTCAGATCACAATATCCTAATTTGGGATATCCAAAAAACTGATGCAAGTAAAAAAAAAAAAGTACATGGCATGTAAACAAATATTTGTTATGCAATATTTCTAATGTTAAATCAATTAAATTAGGAATTAAATGCTATTTTCTAGAATACGACCCAAAAGAAACCTCTTTTATTGTGAACTGGTGTGCATTCAAATCAGTAATGAGAGGACATCTTATAAATTTGAGTAGTCAAGATCGAAAGAAAAAAGGGGAAAGCCTATCAAAATTATATATCAGACTAAACCATGTGGCAAGATACAATAAATGGGATGTACAAAGCTGACATCAAAAGGAACTTGTTGAGATACAAAGATTAATAAATCTGAAATTAATGTGGAAAAAAACAACATTAAACCTAGAAAAATTAAAAGTAAAATATTGTAGTAAAGGGAAAAGGGCAGATAAATCACTTGCTGCTCAATTAAAGAATAAAGAAAAATTTAGTTGTATTATAAAGATAGTTAAAAATAATTAGACATTTATGACACCGGAACAAATAAAGTAATGCTTTACCATTCCTTATATAACCTCAAAGAAATATCAGATAAGTATAAAATAGATTACATACGGAAATCGAAATTAAATAAAATAACAGATTTATAAAGAGAGGAATTAAACGGTCCAGTAACCAAATTGGAAATTTTAAGAGAAATAGATAAGATGGGAAACATGAAACACCAGGCCCAGATGGTTTCGGCAATATGTTCTACAAAGAATTTAAGGAATAGTTACTAGAACAGCTATCGGCGACATTTAATTACATTGTAATACAAGCAAGTCTTTTCCCCCAGAAATGCTGCAAGCCAACTTGCTACCAATTCTTGCTACCAAAAACTTTATGAAAGTAGAAAATTACCGACCAATCTCATTACTAAATGGTGATGTTAAAATATTTTCGGCAATATTAGCCCACAGACTAAAATCCATATTAAAGGTTATAATCCATCCAGATCAAACTGAGTTTGTTCCACTAAGATGTTCCTCTTATAACACAAGAAGAATGATTAATATTATAGATTCAGGGGGGCGGAGCCTGACCACCGAGCTGTGCAGACGTGTATAGCACGAGCTCCTGCACAGCGGGCAAAATCTGGGGCAAAAGCAGCGGCTACACAGCCCAAGGACCCTCTGGGGTGCACCATCCACGTCGGGGGTGCACCACTTAACCGACTGATACCACCCCGGAGCCCGTCGGAGCTAGGGAAGCAGGAATCCACGTGCGGCCTACTGGGGTAAGAGCTCGGGAGAGGCGGCCGCTCTCCCTGAAGCCAGAGCCTTCCAGCGACCTCATACCAAATTACCCCCCCCCCTTTGGACCGGTGGGGGATATCCCGGTCCTCACTGGACAAATTGATAAGGCAGGAGGGCAGACTTACCGACTACACAGCACACAGAGGCACCAAACCAACGTGGCGCAGACAAGATGGCTGCCCAGCACAGGCCTAAAACATGGTGCACAAACACTCAGCCACCCACACACCATCTGGGATCTTTTGACCGGCTCTGTACAAGCTTCTGGGACATGCTGTACTGCCGCGGAATGGCTTATCACATAGCGATAAAAACCGTGGCTGCATGGATACGCCCAGCAACACGACGTCGCCACTACAGGCGCTTACCTCAAGCTTCCAGAGCGGCCATCAGGAAACTCAGGCATCAGCGATCCTCAAGGCGGGAAGTGGCGCCATACTACTCGGGTGCACGCTTACACTTACAACAGCACAGGTGCTGGACCACCAAACAAGCGCTACACCAAACAACCCACTCGACCCGAAAATCAACAGGCTGCACGACCCTACTCTCTACAATCAACGCTACAAACATAGTAGCTGTGCGGCTGCACATACTACAGGTCAACGCTGGAGCTGACCCCCAACACAGGGGCACCATCGAAAAGACACACCGCAACTATGGGAGAGACTTCCCTGCCCTGGGCATCGGCTAAAGCACCCGCTACCATACCTCTCAGTGGACATACCACCCTAGCATCCGGGGGACCCGCTCTCAGCAGTCGCTGTTTGGACTATGCTTACCACGTAATTACTTATCTCCCAGTTATGTCGGTCGTTATAACCCACTAGCAGGCAAACCCCATGCAAACCTACACATGCAGCATTAAGCGAGATGGTAGCTCCCTTATCCTTAGATCCACTGTCTTCCCTCACGGCTAAGATAGATATCACTATCAGCACTGTTTGTTCCCAGTGGTTTCTCATGTTGTCAGTGAACGTCAGTGTAAAATCATCTACAAGCTTGAACACTCTGTTATTAACCTAAATAACCCGCTTACATTTAACGCTTAAACATGAACCATTCATTACTTAAATTCGACACAGAACATGCAAGTTAGTCTGTACCTGATAATCGCATTCTACTTAAAAATGTGCTATATAATCAAATGCTTCTAAATGTTACGCTATGTCTAATCAAATGTTTGTCACTACTGTTGGGGCATTGACAAAACGACTGTAATTCACATGCACGCAAAAATAAAGAATTTAAAAAAAAATAAAAAAAAATAAAAAAATATTATAGATTCAGCTACAAGGAAAAACATACCCATACTTACGCTGTCGATAGATGCTGAGAAAGCTTTCAACAGGGCCAGTTGGGACTTTATGAGTCATACATTACATCACTATGGGATTCAGAGCTGGATGCATCGCGCCATTATTATTATTATTATTATTATTATCATTTATATAGCGCCAACAGATTCCGTAGCGCTTTACAATATTATGAAAGGGGGGGATGTAACAATAAATAGGACAATTACAAGAGAACTTACAGGAACAATAGGTTGAAGAGGACCCTGCTCAAATGAGCTTACAGACTATAGGAGGTGGGGTATTTGAAACATTATGGCAATATATATACTATAGTCAGCCCTAACTTATGCTCTAGTTGGTTTTCTCTTAGCAATGGGATCAGACAGGGTTGCCCTCTATCTCCACTGCTCTATATTATGACCATTGAACCCTATGCAAATAAAAATTTTTAAAAATGTGGATATTAAAGGATTCAGTTGTAAGGGAAATTAATTAAAAATCAATTTATTTGCGGACGACATTCTAATAAAATTTTTAGATCCAATCAATTCATTACAAGATCTGATGAAAGAAATAAAGGAATACTCACAAGTAGCAAACTACAAGATCAATATAGACAAAACCACAATTATGGTTTTAAACATAGAAACATAGAATTTGACGGCAGATAAGAACCATTCGGCCCATCTAGTCTGCCCAATGTTTTAAACATTGATAAAACAACAAAATAAATTATTAAAGCAAAATATAATTTCACCTGGATAAGTAAAGAAATGCCGTATTTAGGGATCAAACTAGCAAGAGATATAAATAAAATAAGAGAAATCAACTTTTTATCACTCCTACGCCATACTAATTACCTATCAAAAAATTGGTGAACTATAGAAACATCGTGGATGGGAAGAACTAACATAGTAAATGCATATATTCTCCCTAAAATTCTTAGATTAGCTACCAAAAGTCTCATAATTTTTCTATGGAAAGGGAAAAAAACAAGACTAACCCAAAAGGTATTAGCCCAAAAACAATTAAATGGAGGAGCAAATCTCCCTCTAATTAAAAATTCTTACATGGCTAATATGTTATCATATATACAATAATCCACTATATTATGTAAAAAAAATAAGGTTGGTATCAAATAGAGACAGAGACTTGCCATGTGAAAGATCTGAGTTCTTTATTATGCTACCCAGATGCTAGAAGTGATAATACTATTTTAGATTAGATATTGGGGTTCTGGACAGGACTAAAAAATAAATGAGGCATAAAAGATCAGATTCCAGAATTGGTCCCTGTAAACTCGCTGTAACAATACATTATGGACATTGGTCTAGAGCAGTGGAGACGGAGGGGTATCCTCGCTATAAGCCAAATTATAATAAAATATGAAGAAAAATCTTTCCCACAATTAAGACAAAAATTTCAGCTACCAGACTCAGAAATCTTCAATTATTTAAGGATACATTTTTTTATAAATAAAAACTTAATAAAACAAAAAACAATTATAATAGATAAACTTCTCAATATTATTAAATACGAACCAGTAAAAAGAGTAATATCAAAATAAATGGATGTCTTGATCTCACTAGATAAATTAACACAGTCTGGGCAAGGTGTGGGAAGGTTATGCATTGTATAAACTGTCTGGAAACCCAATTTACAGTGATGTATAGGTGGTATCTTGTACCTACAAGATTAGCAAAAATGTATGATAACCAATCACCACTATGCTGGAGATGTAACAAATCTAATGGTTCATTTATCCACATATGGTGGAGCTGTTGAGACATTATTATTTGGAAAAAAATAGTTTATTACATAAATAGAAATACAAATATCGAAATGAAATCTACTCCAGAAACTACCTATCTACACTTAAATTGGCCAAACATGAATAATAAAAACTACTACTTAATTCTACATTGTTTGCTTGCGGTTAGAATTTTAATAGCACGTAACTGGAAGACTCCCTTAAGCCCTAGATGGAAGGAAGTTATGAACCAATTACAGTTTCAATTAAGAATGGAAAGAAATATTAGTATTACAAAGGGATGTGAATCTAAATCTTATCAAATTTGGGGTTTTTGGAAACAAAAATTAGAGCTATAATAATCAATCTAGTCTTGCACTAAAAGAAGACTGGCCATCTAAATTATCTCAGAAGATAATACTATACTGGACAAAATCCGCGGTCATCTCGCGGTAAATTGTGTTGGACAATTTTAAAATGTTTTTTTTTTCTTTTTCTTCTGATTTTCTTTTGTTTTTGATAATCCAATATCCCTAAGAAACAACACTTTTAGGCTTTTTTACGATATTTCAATAACTAAAGTACCTTTGGAAAAATCTAAAGTTAATAAGCAGGGAAGCGGCCAAAAATCAGATCAATCAATCTGCTCTGATAGGGATTTTTCACTGCCCAGGCAAACCTGGAGGGATAATATAAGATACGTCAGTTTTGGTGCCACGGTTATAGAAGAACCTGAAGGTATACATAGTTTGACACCATCTTCATAATATAATTGCTGATGACGGCTAAATAGGTGAAGGCGGGGGTGGGAGATGGGTTAATATTTTTATATATATATTTTTTCCTGCTTTGTCTGTATTCCTTTTCTTTATATTTTTGATTATGCTTGATAATGCAGCAGCATGATGACATATCCAGACACTATGTGTGCCACTTGTGATGCAAGTGATGTCTGAAAACTAAAAAAAAACAAAATTCTGCTATTATGGGTTCATCTTTCAGCTTGCATTCTGCTTCTCCTCCTATAGAGGGCCTCAAACTTCATTCCATTCCTAGTGCTTCAGTGGTATTTAGCACAGAGATTCTTAACGTTTCTTTTTTTTTGTTCTTTTTTCTTTTTGTCCGAGAACCAAATTAAGGATATTCTTTAGCTTCGTAACCCGTTATTAAAGAGATACTCTAAGCACCATTACCACTGTCAAGGGCACAAGTGGCCTTTCTGGTCTGTCCAGCTATGCTAAAGTAGAAGTTCATACTTCAATATTAGCATATTATTATTATTTTATTATTTATATGGCACCATCAGATTCCGTAGCGCTGTACAATATCAATACATATTAATATTAGGACATAATGGGGTAATGGGGTGCCATGCCCAATGTACCTGGTATGGAATGTTAACTGCTTGAATGGAAACAGGTGAGATTTCTAAAAAACTAACCTAGTTATTCAGTTATGCCAAAATCTCACATGTGGCCGTTCTGCTTTAGATTCAGTAATATATAGTTAATATTGAAATATATTTAGAAAATCCCCTTTATTAGACTTTTCCCAGTCAGAGTGCTCTCCACGGCCATGCTGTTACAGTAGCCAGTTTGTTACGGACAGTTGTCTGGGGACTAATCAATATAATGTATTTGTTCCAGCCTGTTAAGGCATTATCACATCCCCAACCAAGGGTTAATAATCACTGATTTATCTATTTGTACTCTACAGGGAGTGCAGAATTATTAGGCAAGTTGTATTTTTGAGGATTAATTTTATTATTGAACAACAACCATGTTCTCAATGAACCCAAAAAACTCATTAATATCAAAGCTGAATATTTTTGGAAGTAGTTTTTAGTTTGTTTTTAGTTTTAGCTATGTTAGGGGGATATCTGTGTGTGCAGGTGACTATTACTGTGCATAATTATTAGGCAACTTAACAAAAAACAAATATATACCCATTTCAATTATTTATTATTACCAGTGAAACCAATATAACATCTCAACATTCACAAATATACATTTCTGACATTCAAAAACAAAACAAAAACAAATCAGTGACCAATATAGCCACCTTTCTTTGCAAGGACACTCAAAAGCCTGCCATCCATGGATTCTGTCAGTGTTTTGATCTGTTCACCATCAACATTGCGTGCAGCAGCAACCACAGCCTCCCAGACACTGTTCAGAGAGGTGTACTGTTTTCCCTCCTTGTAAATCTCACATTTGATGATGGACCACAGGTTCTCAATGGGGTTCAGATCAGGTGAACAAGGAGGCCATGTCATTAGATTTTCTTCTTTTATACCCTTTCTTGCCAGCCACGCTGTGGAGTACTTGGACGCGTGTGATGGAGCATTGTCCTGCATGAAAATCATGTTTTTCTTGAAGGATGCAGACTTCTTCCTGTACCACTGCTTCAAGAAGGTGTCTTCCAGGAACTGGCAGTAGGACTGGGAGTTGAGCTTGACTCCATCCTCAACCCGAAAAGGCCCCACAAGCTCATCTTTGATGAT
The DNA here is from genome assembly GCA_933207985.1 of Pelobates cultripes. NCBI lineage: Eukaryota > Metazoa > Chordata > Amphibia > Anura > Pelobatidae > Pelobates > Pelobates cultripes. Next base: position 77,517,148 of record OW240916.1, on the reverse strand, counting down.
ACCAGCCCAAACCAGTACTCCACCTCCACCTTGCTGGCGTCTGAGTCGGACTGGAGCTCTCTGCCCTTTACCAATCCAGCCACGGGCCCATCCATCTGGCCCATCAAGACTCACTCTCATTTCATCAGTCCATAAAACCTTAGAAAAATCAGTCTTGAGATATTTCTTGGCCCAGTCTTGACGTTTCAGCTTGTGTGTCTTGTTCAGTGGTGGTCGTCTTTCAGCCTTTCTTACCTTGGCCATGTCTCTGAGTATTGCACACCTTGTGCTTTTGGGCACTCCAGTGATGTTGCAGCTCTGAAATATGGCCAAACTGGTGGCAAGTGGCATCGTGGCAGCTGCACGCTTGACTTTTCTCAGTTCATGGGCAGTTATTTTGCGCCTTGGTTTTTCCACACGCTTCTTGCGACCCTGTTGACTATTTTGAATGAAACGCTTGATTGTTCGATGATCACGCTTCAGAAGCTTTGCAATTTTAAGAGTGCTGCATCCCTCTGCAAGATATCTCACTATTTTTGACTTTTCTGAGCCTGTCAAGTCCTTCTTTTGAACCATTTTGCCAAAGGAAAGGAAGTTGCCTAATAATTATGCACATCTGAGTGGCATAGTTACGTTGGCGTGGGTACTGGAGAGGTTTTAAAATAAATCATTTGCAAGCAGTGAGCTCTGGTTAAACCAGGCGGGTGTTCATTCAACAGGTGCTCTAACAATATGACCATCAGTTGTGCAACCATGTACCACCAAAACCCAACCTTAATTTTAAGTCACGCCTGACCAAAACAACATTAGAAAAAATCCCTCTTATGTATCATTCATTAAGGATGATACAGTCTTATAAAAGAGTGAATTTGTTTTCATTAAAGGGCCACCATCTTAATGAACTGGTCTGGTTGCAGTGGTTCTGTTATTTTAACCTTTCAATGCAAAACATTGCAGTTTTGTACATGGAAGCGTTAAATACACATCTAGCTTCCCGCTCCAGGACAGAGCAAAAGTAGATCTTCCAGTCTAATGCTGCTGATAGCAACATTTGATTTAAAGAGGGTGGTGTTGGGCCACGCATGCCTAGTTCCAATCCATTCATTTTCTGAGAAGCATTGCATCGGACATGACTGCTGTCTAGATGTCTGTACCACCCACCCGATGCCCCCCTTTCCCCAATGACACACAGAGACCGTAATTAAGTTGGGTAAGGGCATCGGCCACAGCTTTATTTATTCTTTCCATGCCAGCAACATAATCATACTGTCAGCTGTTGGGGTGATTGCCCAACAGACAGGTCTATCCCCACAAACCATGAGTCCTGAGCAGCCTGCCTCCGCCATCAGCTCCCAACAGGCTGCGACTCCCCAAGCCTCCTCGGCAACTTCACCACTTCTGCCTGCGCTGGCCAGGACTCCCGTGTGCTGTGACAAAAACAAGAAAAAACAACCAACAACAGGCACCAGAAAACCAAACCCACATTCCTGTATAACCAAATGTCCTAGGGGCGGGAGGGCGGGAAAGTCAGGATCCCTGCACTTCCAAAAGCTGACTGGTAAGTTCCCTCCCCTAACTGTGCTTATAACTGTCTTCCATCTTAGCAACTATGTATCCATCTATACCCCTCCCTTCCACTACTCCTTCAAGACTCCTTAACCTAGCCGCAGTCATGTCCCCCCTTCCTTGTCAGTCCAGGGAGGTGTCTTGACTGCTGTCTAGATGTCTGTACCACCCACCCGATGCCCCCCTTTCCCCAATGACACACAGAGACCGTAATTAAGTTGGGTAAGGGCATCGGCCACAGCTTTATTTATTCTTTCCATGCCAGCAACATAATCATACTGTCAGCTGTTGGGGTGATTGCCCAACAGACAGGTCTATCCCCACAAACCATGAGTCCTGAGCAGCCTGCCTCCGCCATCAGCTCCCAACAGGCTGCGACTCCCCAAGCCTCCTCGGCAACTTCACCACTTCTGCCTGCGCTGGCCAGGACTCCCGCCACCGCGATGACGACTTCCCTTCACGCCTCCTGCCGCCATCGCGCCCCCCGCCGACAGCGCAGCCTCAATCCCACCCTGCAAACCCGTGTTCAGGATGTCTAACCCTATTTCATTTAAGTGGACCCCATCCTTTCTCATCAAGTCCTGGTTTTCTCCTTCCAGCTCCACGTGTCGGATGACCGCCCCACCTAGCCGCCGTACAAATTTCCCCATTGCGATGTTCAGCTTGCGCCGGCTCTTCTCCAAACCGCGAGAGTGCGGAAGCGCGCGCCAGCACGGCCTGGAAACCACCTCCGACCAAACCAAGGTCATGTCTGGAAAGAGCGCCATGCACCTTGCCAAGTCGTGCCGAATCGCGTGGAGAAGGTCCACAGTCCTGGATACCCCTAAGTCGTTACCGCCCACGTGGACCACCGCCACCACCGGCCCCGACACAAACTTACGCAGGGCCACGAACTCTGGATAAATCTGCTGCCACCGGAGGCCCCTAATGCCCTTCCACCTTACTCTGGCCACGTCCAACGAAAACCCCAAATTCCGTCCATAGGAGCGGCTTTCAGCTCGCCTAGCTGCCCAGTACACATAGGAATGCCCTATAATCCACACGTACTGGGGCCGACCACCTACAACGAGAAGAGAGTTACAGCATATGAGGTCGGACATAAGACTTAAAACGCCCCGACCTCCATCTTCCAATCCGTTGAATTCCCGCAGCCGAGTACCCCAATACACTCGCCTGGGTAGCCGCCCCGATCCGAAAGGAATGGGCCGAAAACCCGTGACCATCCATGCCACTCTCCACCAATGCTCTCTTCAACATCGCCGAGAACTGATACCGGGTTAGAGGAGACCCGTCCACGTGAGCTAACAAAGGGCCTCCCCGCTCCGGGCGCACCTCCAGAAAATCTTGGAAGGCCCCAACCGGACAAACTTCGTCCCTCGTGGCCCCCAAACGAACCCAGGCCCCCCGGGCCGCCTGGTCCGTCTTAGATCGCCGCACAAAAATGTCGATGGTGGAAGTAGACCACCGCACATCCGACAATGCCAACGGCGAGGCCTTCCCCTTGCTCGGGGCCACCAATTCGCCGATATGAAAGGCACCAAAAAAGCAGACCGAGAAGGCCACGCGAAACAGCTTCGATACGTACTCCGAACCACAGACCGTCGGTAGTACTAAAATAATCCGTCGCAACATTTCAGCCGAAATTGGGCGACGACCATCCGGGCGACGCCGCAGCCGCCAACCCTTGACCACCCTCTGAATCCCATATTCCTTAGTAACATCCTGCCAGCCCATAAAGCGAAACAGGAACGACAGGGCAGCCAACGCCTTCTCCGCTGCAGCGCAGGACCTACCTCTCCTGACCAAGTCATCCAGCAACACGAGCGTCCTCTCCGCACGACCCGATTCCGTGGACACATCCCCGTCCCATGCTGATGACAGCCACTGCCTCCACACTGCCCGGCAGGGCCGGTGCTTGGATTTTTAGGTACATAGGCGAAGATGCATTTTTCCGCCCCCCCCAAATCTTCACCTATGTGTCTCTTAACCAGCCCCTCTCCCCTCCCCGACCATTAGTGGTCCCTTCTGTTCCCTGTCCCTTAGTGTTCTTCTCCCCTCCCCCCTTTCCCCCTCCCCCCTTTTTTCCCTGTCTCTTGGTGTTTCTCTCCCATTCCCTCCCTGTCCCTTGGTGCACCCCACACCCCTTTAGTGGTCACACTTCCTGGTGTGTGCCTCCTACCTCTATTGTTGCATTGCCGAGCGGAGCAGATCCCCTAAAGGAGCTTCAGTTTTCTGTACCCGGACGGACTGACAGGGAGTGCTCTCTCTGTGAGCACCTGCTGTCAGTCTGGCCAGGTACTGGAAACAGAAGCTCCTGTACCGCGCTCTGCTCCACTACACTCTGTACACACTGACAGTCACACATTCAATGAGAAACACACAGACGTCACTGACAGACACAGACTCATTGATCTGACATACACTCTGTACACACTGAGTCACACACTCAATGACAAACACACAGACGTCACTGACAGACACAGACTCATTGATCTGACACACACTCATTCATTGACACTGACAGACCCACACTGATTGACACTCATTGACAGACACACTGATAGTCACACACAGACTCAATGACAAACATACTCTCACTGATTTGACAGACACACACTCATACACTGACAAATACACTCATCATACACTGACAGACACACTCATACACTCACATGCACACACACTCATACAATCACTCACAGACACACAGACAGTCACTCACTCACAAACACACACTGTCACTCACAGACACACACACAGAAGCACACAGACACTCACAGACACACACAC
>OW240916.1:77168063-77512713 GCA_933207985.1 Pelobates cultripes | reverse complement strand
ATACCAACCAAAACAGAGTGTAGTCAAAGACCTGGACAGCTTCTATAACAAAACTCACATAGAAAGATGGGTTTATATATTATCATTTATCATTGCACGTCATCTATTATATAAGTTATAAAAACCCCAAAAGGACTCAGACAAAAGTTCATTACAGATAAACTACTACTATATGACCTCTGTCATACTATTAACTTTAGGCTGCACCATAGCTGGGAAGAAGTGCAGGTTACCAAGATGAGACTGCCAATTGATAACAGAAAAAGCACGCAGAAGGGAAATTGCTGCTATTTAAAACGCACTTCCCCATTTTATAATTTATATTTACTTTTCCCTTACATGTAGATTAGGCAAGTAAAAAAACTGGACTGTATAAATGTATCCCACTATATCTTGGGACTGTGTGCACGCATTTTAGCTTCCTGGCAATTATTGTTTTAATTTCTGACTTTTTATGTCAATGAACATACTTTGCTGTGCCTGGACTAAACTAAACTAGATTGTACACTACAAAATCATTAATATACATTTAAAAGAAAACAGAGCATCACATAAAAAACTTGGGTCGGAACGCGGAAGCACCATCAAGTGCCAGCGTGACAGCCACCGGAGGCGTGTTAAGCCCTGCCATGTAAACTTTGCTGTATCTCCGAAATGGCAATAGTTGATACTGTAGGAGGGAAACGGCATGGTCACTGCACCAAAACCACTTAATTGAGATTAAATGATCTGTGTGCTTAGTGTCCCTTTAACACAAGCTGTGATTTGAAGAATAGTTGAAGTTTGTATTACTGATTAAGAGTATTTGGTGAGGATCACAAATCTTTGCCCAGCAGCTTGAACTTCTGCAGAAGTAATCTGAGACAGACAGAAAGCACCTAGGGTATCAAGGTAAGTGTTGGATAAGGGTTTGTCTGTGTGGGTGCTCTGCTCCTTGCTGGGGCCCAGAATGAGCTCCTGAGAAGCCCTGGTTCTAAAATTCTTCTATCCTTTACAGTTAACTTGAGACCCTTGTTTAACGGTTAACAAGGAATTCAGGGAGTAGGCTGCATTTGCAAGTTAATGTGTGACATTCCAGCAAGGCATGTAACTGTAGAGTGATGATGTGACACTCTAAAACATCAGCACTAGTTGCCTATATGTAAAATGATGGCAGCTCTTTGCATGTCCATACATTAAACACTCACCAATCACGTTTATGCATGTTGTTCCAGGGAGGCCATGAAGGTTGGCTAGGGGGAGTATAGAGGTTCTTGCACTCTGGGCGAGCCTTGTCATTACTATAGCTCCAGCACTTTGCTGTTGCATCATGGAACTTCAGTGATGAGGGTAGATCTGGCCACAGGCTGACTGAATGTGGAGTGTCTCAGATAATTCCTCAGCAATGAAAAAACTGTCAGAGACTAGGAGAATGAGATCCCAACTTTGTAACATATATAGTAACATAGGTTTATGGTAAACCATCCAAAATGCATATAATCACAGACAATGCCAGACTGAGAAAATAAGACACAACAAAAAAAAAATGCAGAAGCATAGGATTTTTAACCACTGTTTATTTCAGTTTTAACAAAATTGTTAATCGAGTATCATTAACTCTGAGCTTACCAGATACAAAATTACATCCATATAATATACATACCTAGCATAAAACCTTGGTACAAGCTTATAAAATTAAATCAGCAAAAATAACAACACTTTCACTAACATTTAGGATTAAACCCACCGCTCTAATAGCCAACTTGAGACATACCAAGAGTAGCAAATAGCCAATAGCAGTAAGGTTCTAGATTTTTTTTTCAGTGTATAGAAGCTTTAAAAATAATATTAAGATCAAAGGTGTGTTAATGCCATTTCTCTTGCCCACCCCACAGAAGTAGAATTTACCTAAGATCTAAGAAAACCAACAAAGAAAAGCATCTACTTTTAGTTAACCTTTGGCAAGAAAATAAAACACAATAGGTTTTCTGTTTAAATTTTCACTTATATACATGTGCTTGAAAGGACAGTAGAAAATATATATATATGACTTTGTTTTATACATTACATTTCAGATACAGAGAGTCTTGTGCATTAAATAGAGCATCAGAAAAGGGCAAACGATGATTTGCTCTATGATACAGGTTCACTCCAGGTGGCTCTCGACTTGTCAAGAAAGAGAAGAGTAGGATAAGTGAATAATGACAATCTAACAAATCAAAGTTGGAAAGAAATAAAAGTCAGGAGGCCATTTTGAACTAAAGAAGAGAATTTGTAATAAACATTATTTAAGCACTTTATTTAATTTCTCTTGTTAATATGTATATTGCTTGGGCTGTAATGTCCAGTGTGTTTCTAGACATTGAATTTTATGGTGAAACATAACCGACTGTATTGTAACTACTGGCATATAAAAAGGATGTCCATGTATAACATGTTTGGATCCCTGCCTTTTAGGACATTTTGTGGAAGACATGGATGTAGAGAAACATTAAAATGTTAAGCTCCTCCACTACTCTGTTCTCTGTTGTGTTTTGTCAATCCTACAAACTAATAAACAGAATATTACAAAACAGCTATCTCTGGGGTAGGAAAATTCAAATACCTGGAGCCTATACAATTGCTCACCATCAAACCTATCAAGTGGATACATCAACCACAACAATGATTACAAGCATGGCTAATGATGTAAGACAAAAAAAGGTGAAAAAAAAAGCATTTTAAAAAAGCATTCTAATTTAATGAAATTAAACATTTCATGCATTCTAATTTAATGAAATTAAACATTTCATGTGTGTTTTGCAACCTTATAAACGGAGAAAGGAAGGTGGGATTCCCAAGCATAATCTCACAGCAAAGCATACTGGCTGCGTGATTTCTCCATGGTGGCATAAGATTAGCCAAGAGAATACACATCCTGATGACTTAGTCACTGAAGCTGCTAGGAGCCTGATCTGAGCAAAGTGGAAGCTCTTGTTGCCCCATCTGCACAGACTCTTAATTTGAGAATAAATTAAATGATTATGAGTTGGGGGGGAAACTTACAGCTTTAATGAATCATACTACAAAAATACACTATTCTGTTTGGTTAAAGTGTCACATAAAGTATACATTTAATACAAGTGATGTTGGAGTTGTTTGTACTTGGTGTTTGGTACAAATATGTCTGAGCTTAAATATGCATACTTGGATACATCACAATACATTTTATTCTATTAATTTATTTAGTTTGTTGGAAGAACACGGGACATAGAAACTATGTAAATGCAACATACTTATTGCACTTTACAACTGGTTTCTGTGTGATTCCAACAAAGCTTAAAAATGTATTTATATGAGCAGAAACACTATATTCTATTGATATTATGCCCTAAAAGGACATGTTCACTAATAAACAGTAACACTGTTTTACCATGAAAATGAATGATGTGGTTATATCCAAATCTCAAAAAATATAACAGTGTTAAAACAAACTTTACCAGCATAATAACATTAACACAGGGAAACAAATATGAAACAAATATATTAATTCTCACCCATGAGCCAGAATTTGACCTTTTTTTCAGTGGAATAATTGCTACAACTTAACATTTCCCATATAAGTCTTACTCCATGGCATTCACAAACATATAAGCACGTCCTTCTCTAACTTATTGCATTACAAAAATGTCCTCCTACACCCAGATGAAAAGAGCAATCAAATGCAATTTTAAAGATGTTTGCATTAAGGTATGGACCGTTCGCTTAGCATTAAGTATCAAGAAGAAGAATTTTGGTTACATACTTGAGAGTTTATAAAACAGCATCTTATGAATAGATGATAAGGTCTGTGAACTGAAGATTGGGAACTGAAAGCATTTAAGGAAGTTGTCATGACTTCTATTTTTAATATGCACCAAAACCACACACTCAATCTTTTTATTCTAACTCTTATATGGTTTAAAACATTAAAACAAATTATGAAGAATAAAGAATCATTAGTTTTCACCTGAAAATCGGAAAACCATTAAGTCAGTTCTTTTTTTTTGTCTTCTGTAGTCAGGACATATAAGGTGAAATTGTTCCATGTCCTTTATATTAGATTGGCCAAGGGGAAAAGTATCTGCATTCTAATAGCCACTTTGTGTTCTTCTGATGAAAAGAAAGGATCAAAAAAGTAAAATAAAGAGTGGATACCAAGGGGATCCCATACCGATCTTACATGAACAAAGCAGGTCTCATTACTGAACATCCATGTCTTCAATGTACATAGCTATTGAAGGATGGTTACCATTCAATGGTGGCTGATGTATTGAGTTTTACTGCTTCCTCTACTGAGCTTGCAGCTGTTGTTAGCTCAGTACCTATCTCCAGGCCATCTTCATTATCACTAGTGTAGGGATCCACATCATACTCATAGGAATAGTAAGAAACCTCGGACTGGTGAACAGGCACTTCCTCTTCTAAAAGAAACGACAAAACCATTGGAGATTTTATCTGATAGAAGTACATACTACTGTTACGGGACAATTATCAACAGTATCTCCTACTAAAACTCTACATAATGCATTCATACAATACACATTCCTGTATCTAATGTATATTGTAGCTCCTGTTGCCCCATATTAAATGTCGATCGTGTTGGAGCTACCTCTCATTTACCTTGTCTTGGATGGCAACCTGTGTCTTTTAGTAATACTTAGCAATGATTATCATGAAAACTTTGTAAAATTAGCAAATTCTGATTTGGAGTACTCAATACACAATGTGCCCCAGTAACATACACTCACTTGGCACTGGCCAAGGCAACCTTGAAAATATAGCAAACTTCAAATAATGATGGTCGTAACAACATTCGTTGTTTGATGAAAAGCATATAATTGCAGTGATATGAGTCAGAGTTCATTACTTAAAGGACCACTATAGTGCCAGGAAAACATACTTGTTTTCCTGGCACTATAGTGCCCTGAGGGTGCCCCCACCCTCAGGGACCCCCTCCCGCCCGGCTCTGGAAAGGGGTAAAACTTACCTTTTTCCAGCGCTGGGCGGGGAGCTCTCCTCCTCCGATCCTCCTCCGATCCTCCTCCTCTCCGCCCATGCGGCTGGCTGCACGCGCATTCAGCTGGTCGCATAGGAAAGCATTTACAATGCTTTCCTATGGACACTTGCGTGCTCTCACTGTGATTTTCACAGTGAGAGTCACGCAAGCGCCTCTAGTGGCTGTCAATGAGACAGCCGCTAGAGGCTTTGGAGGAAGGCTTAACCCATTTATAAACATAGCAGTTTCTGTGAAACTGCTATGTTTATAAAAAAATGGGTTAACCCTAGCTGGACCAGGCACCCAGACCACTTCATTAAGCTGAAGTGGTCTGGGTGCCTAGAGTGGTCCTTTAACTAGACAGGTCTATATAAGTCAATTCAAAGTCTTAATTTGCTAGAACCGTAGACACACATTAGCCTAGCAAGATACAAGAAAAATACCTGTTGTCTCCTGAGGTGGTTCTTGCTCTTTGACTGTTGCAATGTCCGACTCTTCTTCAGATATATTCTCTTCTACATATAAAACACATAAGAATAGCATATTATGTTTTGCAGGAAAAATACAGCTCTCTGAATTTGAGACACCAGTTTAAATGAAAGTATATAGCTTAAAGCCTCCTTTTCCAATGATATTTCTCTTACCCATGGTGCACTGAGTCATAGCCACTTGCTCGATCCTGGTGTTATTCCTGCAGGCTGTAACCTCCATCTGACACTGGTTTTGATAGATGACTCCATCAGAGCCACACACAGGGTCTCCATCATACCCACAATCTCTGTAGCACATACAGCGCTCAAAGTGATTCTCTTCACGGCAAGAAAATGCTCCATTGCAAGAGCCAGAAGGGGCATAGCCTGTAAAGGCAGTGAAAGTCTATAACTCCTTGGAGATGTTACGGATCCACAAACAAATTAAATAGAAGAAATTGCATGTTTGCCCTCCTTATACACAGAGTATTAAGTGATACATCATGTAAGGAGCATGAAAGAGGTGGGGATAGAACTTTGAGAAGACAAATTTTATAAGGGTTTTCAGTGTGCCAGTCCTACCTGTCCAGTGGCTAGTTGAGCTCTCCACCTCATTGCATGTGGTCCCATCACAAAGTTCCCGAGACAATGGACTGCTCTCACTGGCATTATAGAATCTTGTGGCTTCAAATGCTGTAAGTGGTTAAAAGTGGAGAAATATAATAAATATGCAGCTTATTGCAAACAAATTATATAAAATCACTGTATAATAGCGCATTGATAGAGCTGGACAATATTACAGTGCCCATCTATAACACTGGCTAGCAAAGGCACATTGTTTTGCCCTTTCAAGGGGCTTCTAAGTGTAATTTAATAGTGTAAAAATGATTTTTCTGAAGCTATGGTATTATTTACAGATTAAAACAATTTAAAATATTGTCTACATTTAATTAAATGGACTCTTAAATGTTCCTAATATTCATGGAGGATAATTCCCCATCTTTATTGTAAAGTGTGGAAATAACTCTCCACAATAAAGTTTCCCTTGAACCGTTCCATTAGTCTACACCGATCAGGTGATTGTTTATATGCTCAAGCATGTGTTAAAAAGTCAAAATATACTGACATTTCATATGCACACCATGTATTAGTATAACAAAGGGAAAATATGGATGCTCACTCATCCCAACAAGATTTTGGCTGCATGTTTTAGATTTTCTTCAGCACTCTTTGAATCAAAGCTACAGAAGGATATACTCCAAATGTTAGGTTCAAGTATTTTTGTAATATTTGTTGGCTTTAACATCTAATACAGTAATCTGAGCATGCTATCCCATACCAAACAGACACTCCACTCAAAAAAACAAACAAAAACACAAATAACAAATCACATTGTATATAAAAATAAAAGAAACAAAAGAGGCCCAATTTGCATTTCCATGCTCACTGGTATCTTCACCAGAAATATAGGACTGATGTGATGTGTTTGGTTTTTTTGGGGTGGGTGGGGGGAGAGGGGCATGGAATGTATTTGGTATGGGCTAATGTACTCTCTGGGCAGTCTATCAATACAATTTTTTTTAGTGTTGTAGAAATGGTTCTAGGATGTTTTCCACAAAATATACAGGAGCGGTCTGACTGGTTAGATATTCACAAGATTATACAGCTATGTTTCGCTATGAAGGGCAGTATATCTAAAACATCATAATCTGAGGGATACTGCACTGTGCTTAGCGAAATCAGGATTCCTCCCATGCCATTTGTATTTAGCTACTTATTTAAATACAAATTAGTTACAGTTTAACAAATACGGTGCTAGAGAAATGAGGCAGTTAGTTTAGCATCTCTCTTTTAAATCTACCTTTAAAATCCTTTTATTACAATTTTTAGGTAATGGCAAGACATAGGGTTTTTTGGACCCCGGACCCTAACACGGACATATGACTGTTTGGGTTGGAGTTCGGTGTTCGGCGATTTAATGGCGCGTTTACAAAGGCTGCAGGGCAGCCAATCAACAAGCGTTTGACTCGTGTGCCCTTATAAGCCATCACAGCCATGCCTACTAATGGCATGGTTGTGATTGGCCAGTGCAGCATGTGACTCAGCCTCTATATATAAGCTGGAGTCGCGTAGCGCCGCAAGCACATGCGGTCTTAATAGTGTATGGAGAGGATGCTGCCGCTGATAGGGACAGCTTAGGAAAGAATTCTGCAAAGTAGTACATTAGTGGGGTGGGGTGCACTTCATATCTGAGAGTCAAATAGAAGCTTCAAATACCGCGTTTATATCGGAGTTATAGTACATTAGTGGGGTAGTACATTAGTGGGGTGCACTTCATATCTGAGAGTCAAATAGAAGCGTCAAATACTGCTGTCACATTGAGTTTTAAAACTTAAAATTTTTTGGGTGCTAAAACGTACATTAGTCAAATAGAAGCGTCAAATAGAAGCGTCTAATAGTGTGCTTACTGCGCACTTGTAAACATTCTAATTGTTTTGCTGCTAATCTGCTAAATACTACATTTTGGGACCTGTTCTTCATATCTGAGAGTCAAATAGAAGTGTCAAATAGTGCGCTTACTGCGCACTTGTAAACATTCTAAATGGTTTGCTGATAATCTACTGCTTACATTGGAGTTTTAAAAAGTCACATTTTTATTTATTTATTTATTTATTTGGTGCTAAATAGTATATTTGGGGTGTTCACTTCATATCTGAGAGTCAAATCGAAGCATAACTTTGATTCAAATTCACTACATCAGTCACTTGTAATATTGTTTCACACCTACAACACCTGTTACACAGATCTAAGTGATAGAAAACAGATTGATATTTTCTACAATAGAAACTACCAGATAACAAGCTGCTATATTTAAACCAGTCATCAATAGCTAAGATGTACTAAAACAATATTGTAATTCTGGGGCAATACCCTCACAAGTCAAACTGAGAGGTCAGTTTATAGGGAAAACTGTTGCCTGGATACAATTCTAAAACAATTTCCATATGTCCTTTGCAGACTTTACATACTGGAAAAACACAGGTGCCAACTACTGTGGCTTTTTTTGCAGTGTGCATACCGGCAAGGAGGGCAGGGTTGAGGTGTGGGTGGAAGATGATGTGCAGGATGATGAGGTCCTAGACCCCAAGGTCATGCGAGTGACGTGTGCAGTTTGGAGGAAGAGGCGCTGGACGCACAGAGGTACCAGCACGGCATTAGAGGGAGCAGGGTGCAAAAGCGGAATGGCCGCCCCCTAGCCCTCGTCGGCATGTATTAGTTTGAGAATGACCAGTTATCCAAGTAATACATGTAGTGATCAAAGGATCCATAATAGAGTTGAGCGAACCCGAACTGCAAAGTTTGGGTTCGTACCAGTTATAACGATCCATTTGTAGTTTCACAGTCAGGTCAGCAGTCCGGTGACCACGACCCAGACACTTTCTGGGCGGCGGTTGGATGACCGGGACCCATTATACCTGATGTTGAAGTTAGGAGGCACAGTGTGGAATGGATTAGCAGGGTCTGGTGCAGGGTAACCGCACGTCCCCTGGTGTTGAGCACCAGCGTTTGTGTGGCCACATACCAGGATCCTGATGCAGCTTCAGTAAAAAGAGTACTGGATACCAGAAGCCATCACCAGAATCATCCGCAACTTGGAACAGGATGTGACATTCACTGTAGCGGCTGTGCGCACTTTTGGCGTTGTCATCCTGCTGCTGCTCGCCTGTTTGCGCTGCAGCGTAACTTCGGCCTTCCCGCACACCGCCTCATGAGACTGTGCGAGCAGCAGCAGACGATAGTGGAGTTTCAGCTGCAGAACGCACAGGTCAGTGGTTCTGCACCAGACTTCCCTCCAATTGATCAGAGTTAAAGAATTTCAAGTGGACTCATTAAAATTATAGGGACACTACCTTCCCGCGTCAGGAGTGGGTCATTTGCGCGCCTGCTGCCTTCCTTGCATGTGGTAGCCGTTTCTCAGGTTCCCTGTACGGAATGGAACCCTGATTCCCAGTTACCTGTGGTCACCATGGTAGGCGCAGAAACTGGCATCGAAAGTTGATATGGATGACATCCGCATGCAAAGTCGCCGCCACGGGGATGTACGATTTACCCGAGGTTCTCTAGAGTCAACAAATTTCCTGCGCAACTATAATGTCAACAGCTACTCTGTAGAACAGAGTTGTCTTTTTTTATATGTCCCAATATTTTCCCATAGAACTGTTCATAGAATATCCTAAGGGGCAGAAGCACCTACACTTCTCACGGCCTTTGGTCTCACGGACTTGACACCTGCTATCCTGACATCTCCCAGACCTGGGACCCAAATCACGCGGTGCCCTTTGTACCAATAACTGGATTGGAGAATGCCTCGGTTCCCTGACTGGAAAAGCAGATGACTACAACCCCAAAAGAACGGCAGGAGACTGCGCAGTTCAAGTTGTTTATTTTTTATGCTTCTGTTATTTTCTTTTTGTTTTCAAGCACTATGTTACACCCAATGGTTCCCTGCAGGCCAGGTATTGGGAGACGCCTAACACTGGCAGTTCCTTTGGGTAATACAGTCTTAACCCAGTTTCGCAACTCACGCAAATCTAATCCACAACAAATGGGTGGTCACCCCTAACCAAGGCAGCCAATGCTGTCTTGGTTAGGGGTGACCACCCTTCTTGAGTAGCCCTTGCTCATTTTATAAACACCACAGCTTCTAACGAATGCACAAATTTTGTATGGCCTACTCCTATACACTTTATGTCGTTATAATCACACATTGTAACCACCCTCGGATATCCTCTTGTACTGAACATGGTCTAAGATTGAAATCTGGCAGATATTACTTTCGGATCTAAATTTTGCTTCAGACCACACATAAGCCACATCAGTATATTACTTACAATATTGTAATATGTTTATGTATTATCACTGTCTCCTAGGGTTACATAATTGACTTTTTAAAAAAACAAAAAAAAAACGTGCAGTTCTGCTTTGGCACCTTTATACCTTCTACCTATTGATACATGTTTGACTGATGCAGCTGTGTCTTATCATGCCTCTAAAATAAAAATTAAAAAAGTATATATATAATATTTCTATAATAAAACAACAGTTGCCATCTATTCTTCATCTTAATATACAGTATGAGTATAGAAAAATATGAAACAGTTAAAAAAAAATAAAATAAAAGAAGCTACCTAGGGGAGACATAATGAAAAAGGTACTTTTACTGTTTACAGTCTCAAGTCCTTACCATTATTTCCCATTGTCCATGCTATGATTGAACAAGAGTGGTTTTGCTACTATTTTCATACTATTTGAAGATCCTGTGTAAATTTGCCAGTAAAGATTGAAAAGTTGCATTTAGTTTTCACTCTATAACTATTTCCCATTATGATGTATGGCATATATGGCTCACAGTGTGCATTATATTATATATTTTTTTTATACATTCTTTATTTTTTTAGGGTCAGCAAAAACTTGACATGCATAAGAAAAAGTAATCATAACAAACAGAACAACATGGGAAGAATCAACTGTATTTTAAATTATGTAGCGCTTCATAAATCACTCCTGCGTGGCTGCGTCTGGTCTAAATGGTTGGTAAAACATAGTAGGTAAATGGAGGGTAATCCATTATGTAGGGTACTAACTAAAGGCACATATGAGATGTAAAGAGCAATTTAAAAGCCTCTAACAACTTGCAGGCAAAAAAAAAAAAAACCTATACAGCAAGCGCTGTATATGTATAGGAAGGCCAAGGCCACTTGCTAAAAATGCAATAGGGCATATATTTAAAATAAATTTACTAACACATTTTTATTAGTAATCAGGAGAGAACAGTGAATATATTGTTAACAGATCTATGGGCTTACGGAGCAAGGATATTAAATAATAATAAACCAACAGTGTAAACTTAAGTAACAAAATCATAGAAAGTATAAAATAGGAATCCAAAACTGCTTGTCTCAGGTAGGTGATTTAATCATCCCCGACACAGCTACCCAGGGCACAAAAGGAGCCATTCCAGCAACAGATAAAGAGGGGTGAGCCTCCGCCAGGACAGTCTCTGCCGTCAGGCCCAGAGACTGGAGGAAAGCTTGGACTTTAGATAAATACAACAGGATCATCTTGCAGCTATGTCTACCATCAGGCAGTGTGGGCCCCACTTGCAAGGGATGGTGTTCTCACGTAACAGCTGGGTAACCTGCTTGAATGAACTCTGCCATGTAAGGGTATCTCTGCAGAAGTCTCTATAAAAAGAGAGCGGTGTCCCTTCAAAGGGTACCGTAGAGGGTGCAACCTCTAGCGGCCCCCTAAGGATTCCCCACCAGAGTCCTAATTTGAGAAAAACATTGAGAAGCTTCCTGGGTGCTTTTGCAGCCCTGGGGAGATGAAAGCAGGAATCAACACTAGCTGCTTAGCTTCCTCTGGCGCTAATAGAGTAGTAATGGGGTAGTTCAACACTGGAAACTGGCTCAGGTATTTCCCAAATCCTCACATTGCATGCTTTAGCCTTATCTTCCAGGTTGGCCATTTGCGCTGTCAGGCAGGGCTGTATTTAAGAAAAGGCAAAAAGGGCATTTGCCTAGCGTGTCACTTTCAGTGGGGCAGCAAAAAAATGTCGCCCCAGGCAAATTCCTTGTTTTCCTTGTGTCCTGGGGGGCCCAAGAGCTCGCCGTCTGGCCGTCGTAGGGCTCTCCCGAGGTGTTAAACTACTAATATTCTAGCCGGGCAGCGAAGGAGACCTGTCCTTTGCTCTTTTTGCTCCCTCACGCACCTTTCTGTGATGCCGGGAGCCGGGATATGACTTCACTCCGGAACTGGCATCACTAAGCGGTGCGCAAGGGAGCTGAGCAAGAAAAGCTCAGTTCCCTCACCACCTCCAACACCATCAGCCCCAGCCCAGTCAGCAGGAGCCTGCCCAGGCATCCCAGCAGCTGTCAGGGACAGCATCCACTCCATATCTCCCAAAGGTATAAATCAGCATTGATTTATCTTCTATCTCTTCTATTCGTTTTATTAAATTTAAAGTTCTAATCTATCTTTGTACTCTAAACCTTTGTTTCTATCCTTATGCTTTTGTTCATATAGAGGGGTTTTTCTTCTGTAGCCATTTGAAACAGAAGATTACAGAATTGAAATGATATGCACCTGGCTATTTTGTTTGTGTTTCAGAGTTTGTTTTAACTTTGCCTACATCTTTTTTTTATATTTAAAGGACCACTATAGTCACCCAGACGACTTCAGCTCAATGAAGTGGTCTTAGCCATTCAGATGTAAACATAGCAGTTTCAAAGAAACTGCTATATTTACATTGCAGGGTTAATCCAGCCTCTAGTGGCTGTAATCCTGACAGCTGCTAGAGGCGCTTCCCTGACGCTATATGCGAAAATCGCATTGAGCACGCAGAACGTCGATAGGAAAGCATTGAGAAATGCTTTCCTATGGGTGTTTTTAATGCGTGCGGGGCTCTGGCCGCCCATGCGGCTCCACTCTGGACCTGACGCCGGAGGGGGAGGACAGGTCAACAGTTCCGAGGGAGCCCGGCGCTGTATAAAGGTAAGTGTCTGAAGAGCTTTTAACCCCTTCAGCCCAGTGGGAGGTGGTCCCTGAGGGTGGGGAGACACCTAAGGATTATATATTGCCAGGAAAACGAGATTGTTTTCCTGACACTATAGTGGTCCTTTAATCTTCATTTTGCTTTTCTTTTTTAACCATGTTAGCAAAAACATAATACATATCTATATTTTTAAAAAAGTTTACATAGTTTATGACATACCCTTACATTACAAAAATATATACAAATACATACATATATACAAACATAGGACTTGGTGTTAGATAATCTATAAGTGACTTCCTTGTGTATACAAAGCAACTTTCAAATATATATTCATACGTATCGGCTCATATGTTCTCTCCCTTTACCATTCTTCACCCATTTCCTTCAGCAAATTATTCCAAAGAAAATACTTTGTGTTGTCTTTGTTAAAATATGACATTATGCCTCTTTCCATTCTACATTGGAAGATAAACTGGGACTTAACCACAGACCAGTTGGTTAACTTCATTGATTTCCAATTTTCTGCTATGTGTAGTTTTGTTGCTGTCAATAAATGCATAAATATTTTTTCTGAACTTGATTCAGCCCTTCTAAAGACATATGTAATAGTGCCCTCATAGGCGTAGGGTTGAATTTTCATCCTAAACAGTTCGATAAGAATTCCTTACTTTAGCCCAGATTGAATTTAGCAGAGAGCAACTCCACCATATATGCATTTGGTCCAACTTAGATCTATTACATCTCCAGCATCGGTCGATGCTATTTGGATACATTCTAGCAATACTGGCGGGGACCAGGTGCCATCTATTCATTAACTTAAATTGTAGTTCATTAAGATTTAAACAATGAATGAATTTCAAAGAGTGATTCCAGTCTAAGTATGAAACAGGCAATTGAAGCTCTTTTCCCCATTTTTTTATTGCTGTCGCGACATGGTCTATCTTTAGATTTTTTAACAAATTATGACATTTTGTCATTAGCTTTTTATAATCTTTCTGCTGGATCATATTATTCAAAAGCTGTCTGGCAGTACCCATGTCGTTTCTATCTACATATTTATTGAGAATACCTTTTACTCTCAGATATTTAAAAAAGTTTGATGTAGTCTATATTCTGTTTGTAGGTTAGTCAGTGATTTTATATCCTTGCCTTCTAGCAGATCTCTAATATATAATATCATTTTTTCTTTCCATAAGAAAGGTTTAAATCTTCAGTTAAATATGAAATCAAAATGAAAGGCATCGGGGCCCGGTGAATTTCTTGTTTTGAGCCTGTCAATCATTTTAATTACCTCTTGGATGGAGAAAGGTTTATTAATCTCCTCTAGCACCTCTATAGTTGGCTTTGGGAATATTTTATCCCTAAAATACTTAGAGATTTCTATACAATTAGTCCCTACTGGTAGTGAGTATAGAACCTGATAGTTTCTGCTAAATGCCGAGCCTATTCCTTCTGGGGAAAGAAATATTTTTTTAAATCTTTAAATCTGCACTTTTATTTTTTTACTTATTTGATAACATTCTGTCGGCTTTATTACCTCTATAGCAGGCTGCCCAACAGGTAGATCCCCAGATGTTGCGGAACTAAAACTCCCATGATGATTTGCATGCCTTTAGAATGCATTTAGAATGACAAAGCATCATGGGAGTTGTAGTTCTACAACATCTGGGGATCTACCTGTTGGGCAGCCCTGCTTTATAGTATCTTACTGAATTTAATGCATCTAGGTTACGATTTGCTTTCTCTATTAACTGGTTATTCAATCTTTTTTCGAGCAATTTTATCAGAAAGGTCTCTTGTGGGCCGTTGTTTCTTTTCTCTCTTCAAATTAAATATTTGGAGATATATATATCAGAGGTCGGACCTCCACATATGGTGGTCATGCCCACTGATTGCTGCCTTCTGGCAACAGATACACAACAAACTCACTGAACTCTTGGACTCGGATATCCCTCTACAACCCCTCCCAATGCTCCTTAACCACACCCAGCCTTCCTTCTCAATTCCCAGGTCTATAATAAATTCTTCTAGGAATTTTCCCAAGTTTTCGCTAGTGACGGATTCCGGAATGCCTCTGAACCTAATGTTCATACGTCTGGATCTATCTTCAGGATCTGCTATCTTTTGTTCCAGTTCTGTTATTTTATTCTCATTTTGATTATTCTTATCTTGTTGAGAAGCAATCATGAATTCCAGGTTTTCAATTTTTTCTTTATTTTCTTTTACCCTTTTTGAGAGAATAGTTAGTTCCGATTTTATTTCCTTGATATTCAATTCTAATTCTATCTTAATTTTAACAAATTGTTTATCCAACACGTCTGTGTCTTGGCCCTTCTTGGCAGCCATTGTGTCTCTTTTTTAGTTTTGGTGTTTCTTTTATGAAAAAAAATCCAAGCTATCACGTTAAACTCTTTCAACCAAAAAAAAAAGAAATTAAAAAAAAAAGGTTTCCTTTTTTTTTTTTTGAGTGAGTGACCACTAGATTTTCATTACATACATGTATCACATTGCAGTTGATCCCTTTGTTTTCTTAGTACAAAAAGAATTTTAAAAAAGGAAGGAAGAAAAATATCTATATATACAAATTAGTTTCCAGATTACTTTCCCACTTCTTGATTTTCATTCTTTTCTCTCTTCACCTGTACTTCAGTTAATTGATATACGAGTACCTGTGCTTTAGGGGCTTGTTTTTAAGAGAGGCAACTCTTAGTGTTTCCACTTATAAATTTTCACTCCTCCCTTTCTCAGCCTGAATCTTTTCGCTGATTTAAATTTGCTTTTTGTATAGGATTTTATCCCTCACAGCATTTCTTTGCTACAATTTTATGCATCGTTTATGTGTCATTTACATTTGCTCTTTAAAAAGAGCGGCAGAGTAAAAAATTCCAATTATCTTGTAAAGAGATATAGTGTACTGGATTAACTTATCTGTTCTGTAGCCTCCTTTAGGTGTTTATAAAATATGTCTTCTCCCCTCTCACACTCTTCCTCTGTTTTTGTTCATTTGGCAGACCTGGTCTTTCTCAGATCTATTGTGTCAGGATTACTGTTTGATCCAGCATGTAGAACTGTACAGCACGGATGACAAATAAGTAACGTATTACCGGTCCTTAGAATGGCCGGATTTAACGTACAAAGAATAGTCAAAAATACTAGCCGAGGTCAGGGAACACAGAAAGGGACACAGCGATGAGGAAAGCCAGGAGTCAGGATACCAGAATATAGAGAAGTCAATAAACAAAGCCAAAGTCAAAAACCAGGTAGAAAACTATAAACAGGAATGCGCTCTCGGACAACCACAAGGGAAACCACGACAGGGCACTGAGCAGGCTGAGAACTGGGCCTAAATACCCCTCCTTTAGTTCTGATAGGCTGTAACCGGCCTTTGACCCCAAAGTCAGTTACCAGGTTTCATTTGCATAATTGCTGCTCAGCATTAACCCTTCTGTGGATTAGGTTGCTGCTCGGCACAACTTTTCCTGTGTGGACAGTAAATGTCATTAATCACTTTTCTCTAAGCGGATGAATACATGACACCAGGTTTCATTTGCACAATTACTGCTCAGCATTAACCCTTCTGTGGATTAGGTTGCTGCTCGGCACAACTTTTCCTGTGTGGACAGTAAATGTCATTAAATACATTTCTATAAGCGGATGAATATGTGACATTACCCCCCACCTGAAGAATGCCCACCGGGCGGACAGGACCAGGCTTGAGAGGAAATTTAGCGTGAAAAGCGCGGATCTTACTGCCCGCATGCAGGTCAGGAGCCGAAACCCAAGAACGATCAGCAGGACCGTAACCTTTCCAAACAACCAAGTACTGTAAAGTGCCCCGAGAAAACCTAGAATCCACGATAGAAGATACCTCATACTCTTCCTGACCACCCACCACCACCGGAGGGGGAGGAACACAAGGAACAGTATATCTATTGCAGACAAGAGGTTTGAGTAAGGACACATGAAAAGTGTTGGGAATCCCTAAAGATGCAGGAAGAGCCAGAGAGTAAGACACTGGATTGATCCTACGAAGCACTCTATAGGGACCAAGGAATCTGGGGGCAAACTTCATGCTAGGGACCTTAAGCTTGATGTTGCGAGATGACAACCAAACCCGGTCCCCCACTTGGTACACCGGGTTGGCACTCCTACGCTTATCAGCAAAATGTTTGAAGCGTTCAGCAGCAGCCCCTAGAGCAGTTTGAACCTTAACCCAGGTATCCCGAATGGAGGCCAGACGCTCATCCAGAGCAGGAATGGCAGTATCAGAAAATACCGCAGGGAGAACCGTAGGATGCCTACCATTATTGACAAAAAATGGACTGTGCCCAGAGGAGTCATGAACAGCATTGTTTCTAGCGAACTCGGCCCACGGGAGTAGTTCGGACCAATTGTCTTGTGTGCTATTAATAAAACAACGCAAATAAACTTCTAATGACTGGTTAGCCCTCTCAGCTGTACCATTGGTCTGTGGATGGTAGGAGGAGGAGAAGGAGAGATCAATCCCCAATTGTTTACTGAACGCCCTCCAGAACCTGGACACAAACTGAGAGCCCCTATCAGACACAATATTGTGGGGGATGCCATGCAAACGGACAATTTCACGTATGAAAATTAGGACCAAATCTTGCGAAGATGGCAACTTCTTGAGAGGAATGAAGTGAGCCATCTTAGAAAATCGGTCTACAACCATGAGAATAGTAGTGAACCCAGCAGAGCTAGGAAGCTCAACAATAAAGTCCATGGATAGGTGGGACCATGGAATCTCAGGAACAGGAAGAGGCTGCAACAGGCCACAAGGAAGTGCATGAGTCACCTTAGAAACTGCACACACAGAACATGCCTGCACATACTCCTTTACATCTTTCCTGAGTGAATCCCACCAAAATGATCTAGTGATCGCGGCAGTGGACTTATTGATGCCCGGGTGTCCAGCAGTTATATTGTCATGGAACACTTTCATGATATTAACCCTTTCACATAGGGGAACAAACAGTTTATCACACGGTTTACCACTGGGCGCCTGAGGCTGGGCCTCCAGTATGGTGCCAAGCAGTGGAGAAGACAGTGAGAGGACAGTAGTAGCAATAATACACTCTGCTGGAATAATAGGAGATGTCATCTGTTCCGGAGCTGACTCATTATCAAATTGCCTGGACAAGGCATCAGCCTTGGTATTTTTAGAACCAGGTCTATAAGTAATGAGAAAGTTAAAACGTGAAAGGAACAGTGACCATCTAGCCTGTCTGGAAGACAAACGTTTGGCATCCCCTATATATGCCAGATTTTTGTGGTCGGTTATGATCAACAGGGGGTCCTTGGAACCCTCCAAAAGATGTCGCCACTCCTTGAGGGCAAGAATAATGGCCAACAGTTCTCTATTGCCAATATCATAGTTGCGCTCAGCAGGAGACATCTTTCTGGAGAAGTAGCCACAAGGATGCAATGGTGTTCCCTGGCTTTCTCTCTGAGAGAGAACAGCCCCTACCCCTGTCTCGGATGCATCAACCTCCAATATAAAAGGTTTACTGGTGTCAGGATGTTTTAGTATGTCCGCAGAGGCAAATCTTTGTTTAAGAGTCTCAAAAGCATTCACAGCCTCTTTGGACCATACCGTGCTACTAACCCCTTTGCGAGTCATATTTGTGATTGGGGCTATTACAGAAGAAAATCCCTTGATGAATCTTCTGTAATAGTTGGCAAAACCAATAAACCTTTGAATGGCTTTTAAACCAGAGGGTAATGGCCAGTGTAGTACAGCCTCTAGTTTTTTAGGATCCATTTGAAATCCCGATGCAGAGATGTTGTAACCCAAAAAGTGGACTTCAGGCTGGTCAAATATGCACTTTTCTAATTTACAATAAAGTTTATTTTTCAACAACATCTGCAGAACGTGGTTCACATGGGAGTGGTGAGTTTGAAGATCAGGGGAATACACCAAAATATCGTCCAAATAAACCAAGACAAATGAGTAAATGAATTCCCTGAGTACATCATTTATAAAGTCTTGGAATACGGCCGGGGCGTTGCATAACCCAAATGGCATTACCAGATATTCATAGTGTCCACTACGGGTATTAAATGCCGTCTTCCACTCATGATTCTCTTTAATTCTAACCAAATTGTAAGCGCTCCTAAGGTCAAGCTTAGTAAATACTTTAGCTCCCTGAAGTCTATCGAACAATTCGGAAATGAGTGGAATAGGGTATGCATTTTTTACAGTGATTTTATTAAGTGCCCTGTAGTCTATGCAAGGGCGTAACTCACCACCCTTTTTCTCAACAAAAAAGAATCCTGCACCAGCTGGTGAGGATGACTTTCTTATGTGCCCTTTGCTCAAGGATTCTTTGATGTATTCCTCCATTATTTTACTCTCCTGGGGAGATAAGGCATAAACTGCCCCCTTAGGTGGCATAGCGCCTGGAAACAGGTTAATGGCACAGTCATATGCTCTGTGGGGAGGCAATACATCGGATTGAGCCTTGTTAAACACCTCCTGAAGTTCTCGGTATTGTATGGGAACTCCAGGAGTTTGGGGAGTGGTAGTGGGAAGGTCAATAGTATCCAATCTCTTTAGTACTGGTTTTATACATCTCCCCATACACTCTTTACCCCATTCTAATATCTCCCCATTAGCCCAGTCAATATAGGGATTGTGCTTACTCAGCCACGGAAACCCTAATATGATAGGACATGATGGAGAAGTAATAACCTGAAACGTCATCTCCTCCCTATGGGAGGCCCCAATGGAGATCGTAATAGGGACAGTTTCGTGGGTTATAAGCGGTTGTGTGAGTGGTCTACCATCAATAGCCTCTACAGCTAGCGGCGTAGGTCTCTCCCTGACCGGTATCTCATTACCCCTAATAAACTGGACATCAATAAAATTTCCAGCAGCACCTGAGTCCATTAGGGCACTGCAAGAAAACTTCTTGTTATCAAGGGAAATAGATACCTCAAGGAGGAATCTACTTTTGTTTTTGTTAGAGGACAACTCCATCACACCTAAGATCTGTCCCCTTAAGGTTCTTAGGTGCGGAAGTTTTCCGGACGCACTGGACAATTAGTTATCATATGTCCCTTTCTACCGCAATATAGGCATAACCCCTCCCTTCTCCTATACTGTTTTTCGGCCTCTGACAGTCTAGTGACCCCCAACTGCATAGGTTCGGGTTCGGACTGTACAGGGAGGTTAGACAAAACAGGTTTAGAGAATTGAGGTGCTAGGGACATAGCCGTACGTCTGGTCTTGCTTCTGGTGACTTCTCTGAGTCTTAACCTATTATCAATATGCATGACAAACGTAATAAATTCGTTAAGACTCTTAGGTAATTCTTTAGCGGCTATCTCATCTAGTATAGTCTCTGAGAGACCCTTTTTGAATGCTGAGATTAACCCATTGTTAGTCCAGTCTACCTCGGAAGCTAAGGTACGGAATTCAATAGCATAATCCGAGATAGACCGGTTACCTTGTCTGATGTGCATTAGGGCAGTGGAGGCGTCATCCTCTCTACCCAATGGCTCAAACGTGAGCTTGAATTCGGCAAGGAATTCCTGGTAATTATGAGCTATGCTCCGATTACTCTCCCACAACGGATTAGCCCAGGCAAGGGCCTTGCCCTTTAATTGATTCATTAGATAACCAATTCTTGCTCTGTCCGTGGGGAATGACCCTGGTGAGGCCTCAAAATGGTACTCCACCTGATTAAGAAAACCCCTGCATTCCTGGATATTGCCATCAAACTGTAGGGATGGTGATAAGGAGATGCAAGGAGTCCTATTAACAGTGGGTGGAGGTACACAGGGTAGAGGTGCTATAGGAGGAGACGCTGCAGGCTGCAGATGCTCCGTTCTAGCGAGAAGCGTACTTAAAGCCTGAGTGAATTGATCCATGCGGTGATCATTCTCCTCTAATTTCCTCTCGCAAGCAGCTATGTGCTGACACAGTTCTACAGGATCTATGGCCCTGTCGTAATGTCAGGATTACTGTTTGATCCAGCACGTAGAACTGTACAGCACGGATGACAAATAAGTAACGTATTACCGGTCCTTAGAATGGCCGGATTTAACGTACAAAGAATAGTCAAAAATACTAGCCGAGGTCAGGGAACACAGAAAGGGACACAGCGATGAGGAAAGCCAGGAGTCAGGATACCAGAATATAGAGAAGTCAATAAACAAAGCCAAAGTCAAAAACCAGGTAGAAAACTATAAACAGGAACGCGCTCTCAGACAACCACAAGGGAAACCACGACAGGGCACTGAGCAGGCTGAGAACTGGGCCTAAATACCCCTCCTTTAGTTCTGATAGGCTGTAACCGGCCTTTGACCCCAAAGTCAGTTACCAGGTTTCATTTGCATAATTGCTGCTCAGCATTAACCCTTCTGTGGATTAGGTTGCTGCTCGGCACAACTTTTCCTGTGTGGACAGTAAATGTCATTAATCACTTTTCTCTAAGCGGATGAATACATGACACCAGGTTTCATTTGCACAATTACTGCTCAGCATTAACCCTTCTGTGGATTAGGTTGCTGCTCGGCACAACTTTTCCTGTGTGGACAGTAAATGTCATTAATCACTTTTCTCTAAGCGGATGAATACATGACACCAGGTTTCATTTGCACAATTACTGCTCAGCATTAACCCTTCTGTGGATTAGGTTGCTGCTCGGCACAACTTTTCCTGTGTGGACAGTAAATGTCATTAACCACATTTCTATAAGCGGATGAATATGTGACATATTGTTACCCGCTACTGCCACCGATCCTCCTCTTAACTTGAGCACACAGCACCAGTTGTGTAAGCGACACCAAGCCTTCCCCTTTAGCCGAGGGTACAGTGCCAAGCCTCCTCTTTCAGCCCGGGTTGCTGTCTCTACCTCAGCTCGAAGCGGATCTACCCTCGAGCAGGATCCATTCTGGGTGCTGCCATAACTGCCAGGTACTCCGAGGCTCCCTCACTCTTTTGGCTCCTTAACACCGCAAGCGTAACCGCGTGGCGTGTTAAGTCATTGCTCCACCCCCTACATCTCACATTTCTAATCTTTCAGTACAGAGCTCCCCAATTGGTTATAACATAAAGACAGGTTTTTAGCAGAACATTTTCCTTCTTATAAATTATAAGTGATTCTCTCTCTGGATAGGATTTCCAGTGAGAAGAGCTTTACAATGCCCCCAGGACACTATTTACTGCTCACTTTCCAGCTACTCAGGACTTATCATGTAAATTAATTCTCTGCTTACCACAAACAAATCATTGTGTTATTCTTTGTCAGTGAATTAAATTGTCTATTGTTATTTCGTTTTCAAAAAACACTGAACAAAAAAAAATAATCAAGCAAAAAGCATTTTACAATTATTTTTTTAAGCTGGTTGAGTGTTTTCTTGTAGAAAACAAGACATTCCAAACTTTAATTCTTCCCAAAGTATGTTGTGTTAATTCCTAGGAAGAAAGCCTTGATACTATTTATAACAGTCAGTGGTATTTAGTTTTTTTACACTGTTTTTCCCATATGGACAGCAAATGTGACATTCCATATTCCTTAAGCATCAGCGTTGTTAGCATTGTGCTTTGAAGATTCTATTTCACTTCTGTTATTCCATATAGATGCCCTCCCTCAACCCCCCAAAAAAACAATTGAATCAATTTATTTACAGCCCTTTTCATTTTGCCCAGGCTTCCAAATGTAGTTGCATAAGCTGAAAAGAGACATGTGTCCATCATGTTTAACCTTCCTCACATTTGTTATTTGTTTGAAGCACTTCCAATTTTGCAACAAACTAGGAGGAAAAAATCCTCTTGACCCCAGAATGGCAGTGAAATTTATCCTTGGATCAAGAAGCTATTACCCTAGATTGAAAAATGTCATTGGATATTCTGTTTTTCCAAGTATGCATCTAGTGGCTGTTTTAATATCTGTACAGACTCTGATAAAAGCACTTCTTCAGGCTGAGAATTCCACATCCTTACTGTTCTTACGGTAAAAAAATCTTTAATTTGCCTTAGACCAAATCTTCTTTCTTCCAGTCTAAACGCATGACCTTGTGTCCTATGTAAAGTCCTGTTTGTGAATAGATTTCCACACAATGGTTTGTATTGGTCCCGGATATATTTGTATAATGTTATCATATCAAATCTGAGGCAACATTTTTCTAAACTAAAGAGGTTAAAATTTGTTTGTATATATATATATATATATATATATATATATATATATATATATATATTTACACACAGTTGTAATCAAAATTATTTACCCCTTGTTGAAAATCAGCTTTATGGTCAAACTTTAAAGACTTTCAGGTGTTTGCAATGAAACAATCAAACAAAAGCAATTGAAATAGCTCAATAAATACTTCAAATGGCTTCCCCAAATTTTACTGAAAAAGCAATTTATAATGACTCCGGTCTCAAAATTATTTTACCCCTTCATGGCAATCATCTTTAGTACTTAGTAGAGCATCTTTTTGCTGTTATGACGTGCTGTAAATGAGATGCATAGCCAGACACCAGCTTCAGGTAGATTTCCTGAGGAATCTTTGCCTCTTGCTCATGAGCAGTGGCCTCCAGTTCAGTAATATTCTTGAGAGATTTTCTATGGGGTTCAAGTCGGGTAACTGTGATGGCCACTGTAGAATTTTCCAGGACTACTATTTCAACCAAGCCTTGGTGGAACTTGAGGTATGCTTGGGATCATTGTCTTGTTGGTAGGTCCAATAATGCCCCAGCTTCTCCAAGGATTTCCTTCTTGCCTTCCACATGCTGCAGGTTTCCTTTGCCAGAGGATGCAAAGCAGCTCCAGAGCATCACTGAGCCACCACCATGCTTTACTGTAGGCGTAGTGTTCTTGTCAGCATATGCTTCATTCTTCTTCCTCCAGACATACTGCTGATCCATTAGGCCATTCTTTTTTTTTTTTTTCTTTTTTTTTTGTGCACAGAATAAAAGCGACTGTACATGGGCTTATTTAGCCCCATGTCACGGCTGCTAGTGTGGTCCAACACGCAGAAACTATGTAAACGTATACATACAAAAGGAAAGGAAATAAAAGGACAGAGCGTAAACCGGACCTTAGAATGGCCGGACTAATAGGCTAGAGATAGAGAATGGTCAAAGGGAAAGCCGAGGTCAAGGAAGCCAGAAATACTCAGATACCGTTTAAACAAGCCAAGTCAGGGGAACCAGAATTCGGAATAACCAGGGAAAAGCCAAGATCAGGATACCAGGAAGTAATATTCACAAAAATAAATGCACTCTAGGGAACCAGGAACAGGAAACCACGACAGGGCAAGGTACTGGGGTGAGTTAGGGTTTTCAAATATCCCACTCTAGGCTCTGATTGGTCAGAGGGTGACCTCTGACCCTAGAACATGCGCATGTGTTGACGTTGCGACCTCATGGTCAGCACCATCTTTGATTTCCCCGAGCGGCGTGGAGGAACGGTTCCCGGCTCGCTGCTGAGCAGGTAAGCTCAGTGAGTTGGTGTGGTCATGCCGGTCGGGCACGGACGCACATGGCGGTGAGCCGGGGGCCGTGACACCCCAGCATTATAGACATACATGTTGACAATGACTTTTCAAGTGGGTATGCGAAACATAAAAGCATCAGTGCACATTTTTGTGTCCTGCCTACATGTCTGTATGCAAACTGAATTAGAGGTGTTTTACAGAATACATTTGGCAAGTAAACCCTGTGCCTGAGTTGGTTGATGCCGAGTGGAGACTTCCCAGGTTAGGATGAAAGTATTGGGTTGGCATTTTGTAGATCCTGGGGTGAGTTCCCATTAGGCCATTCTTTACGCCACACAATAGGATCCCAAAACTTCTGTGGCTTATTTATATAATTTTGAGCATATTTGAGCTGACTTTTTTTTGTGCTTTTGGGTCAGTAGTGGTGTACGTCTTGGAATTCTGGCATGGAAACCTTTTGCCTTTAGTATGCGCCTTGCTGTGCACACTGAAATCTCAGTGTCTGTTGCCATTAAGTTTTGCTGCAGGTGTTTGCAGTCATTCAAGGGTTTTGCACAACCTCCTTTCTTAGAAATCTGGTTGCAGCCAATGGTGTCTCTAGGAACATTCAGTGCTTTCACTATCTTTTTGTACTGTGTTCCTTGATTGTGAAGGGCGATGATCTCTTCTCTTAACTTTGTGAACCATTCTGAACCATTTTGCCTTAGCCATATTTCTAACATGCAGTCAAACATGACACTCAACAAATCTGTAGCCAGTTCAGGTATTTCAAGTGTTCCAGCTGCAACTAATGAGGTGTGCTTAAGAAAACACCTGTTTTGCATATTTGTGCTGTTTCTATTCAGTGGTTGAATAATTTTGAGACTGGAGAAGTCATTATAAATTGCATTTTCAGTGTTGAATTTGGGGAAACTAGTCAAAGCATTTGTTGTGTTGAGTCATTTCACTTGCTTTTGTTTGATTTGTTCATTGCAAATAGCTGAAAGTCTACATTTTGACAATAAACCTGATTTTCCATGGGGGTGAAAAAGTTTGATTACAACTGTGTGTGTATGTATATATATATATATATATATATATATATATACAAACACACATAGATATATATATAACTGAATAACTTGCCTAGTAATCCCAAATTACCTATATAGATGGAAAACAAAAAGGTATTTGAGAAAAAGCAGGCAAGAGTTGTGGTCAGAAGGTGGTGCCAGTCCACCTAAGGGCTTGTACCCGAGTAAATATAAAAATTGAAAAATATTGAATGCTGGCAGAGTAATGTGTTTCAACAACTTGGAGGTCTGTACCTACTAAACCTTACAGTAATGTGATGTGTGTATATATATGGGAAAAGAGGAAAGGGTGGGAGATAGGAAAGCTCCCTAATGACTTGTATAATGGTACTCATGCAGAGTAATCAGCTGACTACTGTCTTTTAGAGATGTCGCGAACCGTCCGCGAACTTCTCGCGAACGGTTCGCCGCGAGCTGTTAGCGGCGAACTCCGGTCAGCTGACACGTCTCGGCCAATCTCCAGCAGACCCTCCCTCCCAGACCCTCCTACTTTCTGAACAGCATCCATGTTTCATCATGGATGCTGTCCAGGAAGTAGGAGGGTCTGGGAGGGAGGGTCTGCTGGAGATTGGCCGGGACGTGTCAGTTGACCGGAGTTCCGCGGCGAACCGTTCGCGAGAAGTTCGCGGACGGTTCGCAACATCTCTACTGTCTTTATTAAATTCTGATTGATAGCATAATTTACCAATTAAGAGTCTCCCTTTATCAGTGGCTAGTTGCCTTACTAATAGCTAATAGTACGTAATAGACGCGGGTTTCGGTGTGTTAGAACACCTTCGTCAGGGGTTCTAACACACCGAAACGCGCGTCGGGCACTAGCTCGTTTTTATTATCTTTTCTTTATCACTTATTTGCTCACTTTAGGGACACATCTTACCACTATGGGTATTTAGACCCTTATAGGTTAATATGTTTTCTTTTCTTTTTCACTTTATACAGTGCCGTCCATACAGCTAATGTGATGGCACATTAGGCAGCTTTTGTTTTCTGTTCTTCTTAGATTGAGCCACAGATTAGAACACCCTTGAAGGTGTTTGGAGGATATTAGGGACTAATGTATAGCTTTTCTCTCATATGGACACAAGATGAGCTTGTTTTTCCAGTTCCCTAATTTATATCTCCTTCTGGATAAGACTCACATGAAGTAGTTACTTTATTCGCATCACTGTTAATGATTGTAACATTGTATTTAGCCACACTTTGGCTCTTTACCCTTTGCTTTTTCTTTTGCTGTCAATGTGGATTTATGGGATTTTCTGTTTGCCGCTGGCGAATTGACCATAGCAATAAGTACTATTAGCTATTAGTAAGGCAACTAGCCACTGATAAAGGGAGACTCTTAATTGGTAAATTATGCTATCAATCAGAATTTAATAAAGACAGTAGTCAGCTGATTACTCTGCATGAGTACCATTATACAAGTCATTAGGGAGCTTTCCTATCTCCCACCCTTTCCTCTTTTCCCATATATATATACACAAATCACATTACTGTATGGTTTAGTAGGTACAGACCTCCAAGTTGTTGAAACACATTACTCTGCCAGCATTCAATATTTTTCAATTTATATATATATATATATATATATATACACATACACACACATCTACTTTTATTTATCGATATTTCAGCTTCATATTTAAAAAACCTTTAGGACCTCATCCTTTGCCAGTCATTACATTGGCTTTTTGTAACCTTCAGGATCCAATACAAACTACTAAGACTAACCTATAAACCCCTCAATAATTACATTTCCTTTTTAAACGGCAAGTACACCTCTCTTGTTCCCTTCGCTTGACAAGCGACCTCCTCCTGTGAACTGCTTCTTCCCGTGCCGCTCTCTTCTGCACGATTTTTCTAAATCTGTCCCATCCCTATGGAATTCCATTCCCATACCATCAAGCTTTTCTCTGCCCTCCAGTCCTTACAGAAACCACAGAAAATACACCTAATTACAATTGCCCTCAGTTCTCTTGCTTCCATAGCACAGTTCACTCTCTCTCCTTCCACTGTTCGGTTCTTCCACACCGCACCATCTTATTTTGACATAGGCATCTTATCCATGGATCACTACTCCTCTTGTGTTTCTTTACACCTTCTTATGGATTGTAAGCTTGTTTGAGCAGGGCCTTCTTCACCTCTTGCTTCTGCTAATATTCTGTATAAGAATTACTTGTCACTTATTCCCATTCTATTATTGTACTGCACTGTGAAATATGTTGGTACCATATAAATGCCAATAATGATAATACCACAATTCTTTATTACATATTGTACAGAGCTGTGTAATTGTGTCATATAACAAAAAACAACTAACCATAACTAAATTGTATTTCCTGATCCTACCAATAGTACCTTGTGATTGAAAGATGGTATCTTTGCAATGTTATACAGTTTGACTTTATAACATACTTACTTGGCTCATAATAGTCATAAATCTTTACTGGAACTGGTGCCGTTTTCCCCACAATGTATTCCCTGAATGCTTGAAATTGTACGCAGGTCATACACTGACTAGGTATCTGTAAGAACAAACAATCGAAAATGTATTTGGTTTGCACAGCCACTTCTCGGATGTAACATCTGGATAATTAACCAATCATACTAATGCTAGTTATTTTCCTGACCAGGCTCCTGTACTTTGCTTTAACTGCTACCATCATCCAACATCTGTTCTTACTAGCTTCAGTAGGATGTATCTTGTAGTGACCAGTTTATACAAACATTTTAACACACTTGTCACTTGAGAAGACAGCACTAAAGATATGTATACATATAACAAATAGCCTTTTTTTTTGCGGTATGTAAAACTTACTACATTAGATTGTCTTAGGAAGTGTTTTTTTTGTGGATTGATTTTCTTTTATTTTTAGGGCAGCTTGGTATATATTATGTATCTTTACATTTGATATCAAATTTAAACAGAGTTACCCCACAAAGCACCTCTGATACCCATTGGGGAACCTGAGAGAAATGCAGATAATCCACGCCTGGGGCCCTAATTGTTAATAACTACTTGTTAATGCCTTTCTCTACTTACTTATGTTTATTCGCACCAGTTGTTTTTAAAAAAAAAAATTATATTATTTTAATTTCAATGATTGCTATCGCATCTGACAGGCCCTTATTAAGAGGTACAACTTCAGTCCGCTGTACCCACCAAGATTAAAGAGAATCCCTACTCTATGCACAGAAAAATAAAGAATTATAAAAAAATAAATAAAAATTAAACAGAGTTTCATTACTGGATATAATAAAGCTCATTGGAAGATCAAAAGAGGCTCGGCTAAGCATTGGCCTATTCTTTTACAGGACCCTGTTTGAAGTACGATCGTCCCCCAAAAAACACAATAACTTTTAAAAAGAATTGTAATTTAAAAAATCTATTGGCTCCTATCAATGCAAACGGTATCCAAAACACCAACTTAAGAAAAGATCCTGGAGATCCAGGCTTTAAAGGATGTGGGAGGTGCAAAGCTTGTTATACCATGAAATTACTAAAGACTACCACATTTAAAAGTAATACAACAGGAGAGTCATTCCCCATTAAAACCCAGATTGACTGACTATGTTGTTTACTTACTGCAGCGTCAGTGCGGCAAACAGTATGTAGGACGAAGAAAGCGACTGTTCAGGGTTAGAATATTGGAATATGCCAACAATATCAGAAAGGGTCTTGTATCCCATTCAGTTCCAGTGTACTATAATTCCTGTCCAATGTTTGATCCCAAACATCTGGTGTGTATTGGAATCGAAAGTATTGACCCACATTGGAGGGAAGGGGACAGATTGAGATCTTTGTCCCAACTTGAGACCTTTTGGATCCATAAATTGCAGACACTGGAACCGAATGGATTAAATGTACACATTGATTTGGTTTGTTTTTTGTAAACTATATGGAAGACAGAGATATGGAGATGAGCCTCACGGGACAAGTTGAAATATGATGTTATTTTGATAAAAAAAATTTACTGTATTTTTTTCATTATTTTTTATTTATTTTTTGCAGTGCATATAAAGATAACAAACAGGCATGGGGTACCTCAAAGGCAATCCACATGCACATTTCGAGACAATAGTTACACAGTAGTAAGAGCATTGGGGTATGTTGAACAGTGCACTAATTTTATATTTGGGTATATGCTTGAGTCATGCTAGGTAAACATTTTGTACATTAAGGTTCCATTAGTGCTAATTTTACTAGGCTGGCATTAGTAACTCAGTTGCTATACCATGGGTAGAGCATGGAGCCTATACAGCGATCATTCATTTTGTTATATTCGGTGTTCGCGGTTATACTAAGCTTAATAGCACTCGACAATCACATTATCCTAACCTCTATAACAGTTAACATTTAACCACTTAATTAGATGTAACCACGCTTAATAAAATTTAACCCATTCTCATCATGCGGGGCATTTGAGTATCAGGCACAATTTCATTATAACATAAACAGGTTTGACCGTGTAGCTTCGTCTGTAAGTATGTATTTATGCTGTGAATAAGCTTGGTCAGAGTGTGGGTTAAGTTAGTAGCTTGCGGTTGATACGGTATACATTGCTAGGCAGGTAGATTGTGCATATTTTATGGGTAACATGCTAGGCTAGTGTGATGTTATCAGACATAGAAGTGTAGGATCTATGTATAACAAGCTGGTGAAGTGACAGCGTGTATAAGACTGATATAGCTATAGAAGCGAGGATTTTCGTTGCTAGCTATAGAGGGGTTGTCAGGGCTGAGACCGTTGTCAGGCTTCAGGAGGTGGGCTGATGAGTGTGTTGTGTGCCTTCCTCAGCCTATGCCCCGTGCTTGCCTCAATGGAGAGTCCGTTTCCAGGTCTGTTTTGCCCGTGCTTCTTGTTGGTGTGCAGGAACGTGGGTTGCCCTGTTCGCGTTGCGAGCTCTGTGTGCAGCATGACAGGTCTCTGTCTCTTCGGCTCCGGGCTTTGTAGGGGGCTAGTGCCCTCTGTCCGTGGATCCCCCTCCATCGGGAGGCCGGATCGTGGGTCCCCGGGGTTTCCGGCTTGCAGTCTTCCCTGTGGGTGGTCGGACTGCGGCCTGGAGTTTCCTCCAGTTGGGCCCCCGGCCCAGAAGAGGGACAAGTGTCCGCTGCTGTGTGGTAGGTAGGTTCCGTTTCAGGAGGGCCCGGCTGGGGTGCCCGCTTGGCTATGCGGTCCCAGAAGGCCTCAAACCGGGCGTCAAAGGCCTCTCTCCAGCTTTGATCCGTCTGGCTTACTGGGCTGTGCTGGGGTTGCGCTTTGGCGGCCATCTTGAGGGTGCCTCGTGGCTCACCCAGGTGTCTCGGTCAGGCCCCGTGGCAGTAGCTTGTAGTGTGTGCTTCAGTCGCTTAGTGCAGACCGGGATGTCCCCCACCGGTCCGGGGGGGGGAGTTAGAAGTTAGGAGGTAAAGCGGCCGCCTCTCCTCGGTTCAATCCCCAGTAGGCCTCAGCAGGTTTTTAGGGTTCCCGGCTATTGTTAGGCAAGATTCGGGTGTCAGTCGTTTCCTCCTGGTGTCCCCTCCTTGTTTAGCATCCTCCTGATAGTAGAAGTGCCGGTTTTGGGGGGTTTCTACCCTCAAATAAGCAGTTTTGGTCAGGAGCTTGGTTCCTGCACGTCTGATCAGCCTGGAAGCTAGACTCCGCCTCCCTTTCATTAAATTTTTATATTTATTCTTTTATTTATATTTATTCTTTTGTATTTTTATCTTTTTTATTTTATTTTATTCCTAAAATGAAAAATTCCATAATGGAATGATTACATTTTTGTAAATAAGCAATTCATCTGCAAATATATATTCATTTATAACAGACACGTCTTTTATGTGTAGAAATATTTGACAGATATTTCCTTTATAAATTTCAGCTTTGATACAGGATGTGCTAATTTAAATTTGTACTTGTAATTACATGTGTTAAAGCCGTTTAAAAATGAAAAGATTATATTTGCTATTAAGATAATTCAGTTTTTCCAATAGACCAAGAGATAAACAATTCCGAGACTGTTTTTGTTAATGTATGAAACTTATGAACAATAAAATTTCATTTGAAAATTGGGAGGGCACTGAAGGAGGAAGTGGAACACAAGCCGGATGTAAATTAGATACACAGAGAAGCTCACGGCGGTAATTGAAATAACTAAGAACAGTGGTGGGGAGGAGAAACAGGATAAACCGGTTGGTGGATTAGAAGAGAACTCTCCCGAGGAAATCAGCAATATCCCTATTTAAGAAGAGGGTGTGAAGGGATGGGTAGGATATTTAATTGTTACTGATGATGTTTTATGATTGTAATTGCACAGAAAGTGGTCCCTGAGGAAGTTTCTATGGAAACGAAACGCGTAGGACCGAGGGTGATAAGCTGAGAATCCAGACCTCCCTTGGTAGGGAAGGCAACTTTAAGGCGTTTTTTTTTTTTTTATCTGGAGTTTGTGAGTTCCATACAGAGTGGGGTCACTTAATATCCCCATACAGTGTTGCACTATTATTTTTTTATTTTTTTTATTCTAGATATCCAGCGGTATCCCATTTTTTTTTATATATATCTTGTCTATGTGAGGTCACCATCAAGGAAGGGACCTTGGGAAGCTGTTCCATTAAGCTAAGTAGCTTTTTTTCCATATACTGCAATTTTGGTGTATAGTGGATATTGCTTGTATGTAAACATCTATGTCTGAGTTATGCTATTGGTATAAATGAAAAGAGGAGAAACTGAGTGTAACTATTTCCACAGAAGTGAGAATAGATGCCCAGACATCAGTGTGGTGGTTCCAGATCCACCAAATGGGCTTGAACCCAATAACAAACTTAGAAGAAAATAAATAAATAAATAGAGTCTCAGAAGGACATGAGACTCAAAACTGGTTTTAATACAGAGTCAGGAAAAAATGGTAATAATAATAGTATAAACTGTGACTGGTCGGAAGTAAACACAGAGTTAAGGTAAAGGGGGTTACCGGAATGGTAAATCACATGCAGTTGCCCAAAGTGCAAAATAATAAATACTTTATTTATACGTAAAAATAACAGGCACTATATATGGGACAAAATGCAAGAGGTAAGAAGTACAGAAATCATAATAGAGTCCTCTGTGTCTTTAAATAAAGGCATGGATCCCTAAGCAATATATCGAACCCAAGCAGGATACAAATATAGAAATATTATGAAAGATCCACTAAATAGTGGTAAAGCTAGTACAAAATTCAGACCAGGAGGTCAGTAGATATACACAGATAAAACTGTCAGCAATACTGGGACAGTAGTAATGGCTGGAGCATGTCAGGATCTTGACTAAAAGGGCATATGTCATAGGCAAGAACATTAGAAGTGGTGGATGAGCACTTAACCCCTTAAGGACACATGACATGTGTGACATCCTGCCATTACTACTGTCCCAGTATTGCTGACAGTTTTATCTGTGTATATCTACTGATCTCCTGGTCTGAATTTTGTACTAGCTTTACCACTATTTAGTGGATCTTTCATAATATTTCTATATTTGTATCCTGCTTGGGTTCAATATATTGCTTAGGGATCCAGAAGGAGTCAGAGTGGGAACTCTGACTCCCATCAAACTGAGACACTGGACCCCATGGAAAGTGTACTTAAAAGGTAGGAAACAGGTAACATTTTGTATGTTAATATGTATTTGTGTGTGTGTTTGTGTGTATGTGTGTGTTTGTGTATGTGTGTCTGTATGAATGTATCTTTGTGTGTCTATATGTATGTGTGTGTGTATGTCTGTATGTTTTATGTATGTGTGTTTGTATGTACGTCTGTCTGTGTGTGTGTTTGTATGTATGTGTGTCTGTATGTACGTTTATTTGTGTATGTTTTTATGTGTCTGTATGTGTGTCTTTGTATATCTGTGTGTCTGCATGTGGATCTGTTTGTGTGCATGTGGGGGGGGGGAGAACGTGGTGGAGGGTAGATACGTATGAGGAAGGGCTGGAGAGGTGCAGACATATGGGGGGGGAGCCACTGGGCAATTTTTGCACCAGGCCCTGTAGTTTCTAGTTACGCCTCTGCACACACACAAACACACAATGCATCCCTACACACACACACACAATATGCATCCCTTACACACACAGAAACACACAACACATCCTTTACACACACACAGAAACACACAATGATTCCCGTGCACAAACACACAATGCATCCCGTGCACACACACAGACACTACTTACTTTACAGTATTGGGGAGAGAATGACACACTTGGACGGGCTGGGATGGAGGGAATGACACACATGGGGTGGCTGGTTGGGAATGAGATGCATGGAGGGGCAGGGGCGATGAGATGCTTGGGGTGCTGGGATGAGACGCATGGAGGGATTGGGGGGTGAGGGCAATTTTCGCACCTGGGCCCAGTGGTTTCTAGTTACGCCTCTGGTTCACCCCATAGAGGTTGCTGCACTGGTTAGCATCCCTTCCTGACCAGACCCCTGACACAATCATTGCTCCACATCTGTAAAAGCATTAGCATGTACGCACACACGAGCCAGACTATGGGCTGTCCAGGAACCCAAATCAGTGTTGAAACTTGAGCCAGCATCAAGGGATTCTAATTTCCATTACAACTTCATTGAGATGAAGTGAGTATAGTGCCCAGAGTGTCCCTTTTATGAGTGTCTGTGGGAGCATTTGTAAG
Source organism: Pelobates cultripes (assembly GCA_933207985.1). Taxonomy (NCBI): domain Eukaryota; kingdom Metazoa; phylum Chordata; class Amphibia; order Anura; family Pelobatidae; genus Pelobates; species Pelobates cultripes. Next base: position 77,478,499 of record OW240916.1, on the reverse strand, counting down.
CGTATCCGGGTATGTGTTTGTGAGCACCAGCTAAATGTTGGTACTCAACCATTGCACCCAAGTGTCCCTATTTAGGAAAGACAGTCCCTATAGTGGGCCCAAATTTATCTGTACATCTTTTCAAGGTGCTCCATGCTGCTGCTATGTTTGAGTGTGTCACAGAGCTCCACAGCAATATTACTCAAAGCAATGTGTCTATAAATGACAAAAAAAGTGCTTAGAAACCAGTCTGTGTAAATTAGATACATTATTTTTATTCTAAACTTTAAGTTGCATTTCTCAGAATAGCTCTGCCCCTAGTCACAGTATCTTAGAACAGCCCAGTCCCATTTTTGCTCATTTGAAACGTACACAGGGCCAGACTTAGCCCTGCAAGTTCCTCATGCAAACATTACCCACCATTACCCACCATTATTATTATAAATTAATTTTCAAAAATTGTAAATATAATTTTTTAGAAAGCTAATGAAATAAACATCCATCCTCTCACAGGTGCACTTAGAAACTTAAAATTAGTTGTTTCAATAATGAAAAAACAAAACAAAAAACAAACAATGAATACATTTATATTTCAAATATTGCCTTATAATAATGATTTTAAGAGATTATTAACCAGTGACCAACCCAATATCAAATGTACCTTCTTGCAATTCATTTTTAATAAACAGAACACAAAGTCACATTGTTAACTGTTTAAATGACAGCTAAGTTTGAAACAGAAAAAAATACTACAAATGTATTTCTTCTGTAAAATGCCAGCTCAACGTATATTAATTTTATATTTTTGCAACAGAAACTCAAATTGCAGATTGACAAATTTGCTGAATCACAGTAAATAGCACAATAATAATAATTTACCTCATCAAAGTAGAATAGCACTTTTCTTCCATCTACTTCATAGCGTTTTAGTCCAATCTGTTTGTTCATGAGTAGCTGAAATGCAGAATAAATAAATGATTTGAACTTTAAATCATGTTTTGCAAATGAAGATTATAATTAACTAAAATATTGTATATTTCACCCCATCTAGTAACTATAAAATATTATATGCATTAATTAAAATAATGAATAAGAAAGTGAATAATTCCCTATATAGAATGATGTTTGTGTTGGCAGTCATAGCAGGAGAGCAATATTTGCAACATTTACATAAATTGTCACAGTCAGTGTGTAATGGGACACAATATGTAAATGTACTTTGTAAGATTTTAGGTTTCCATCTTCCTCAACAAAACCCTTTATAGTATACTTCAAATATAATATTTACATATTTTCATATGTCCCATGGTGTTTATTAAAAATATAACAAATTATTACAAATAACAGGAAAAAAAAGAATATATAGTAAACTATAATGAAAGTATAAAACATGATTAATATAATATGTTATGTATATTTAGAAAAACTGTGAATTCAACCCTAGGTGACTAAATGCACAGTGTCTAATTCTAATATGGTTATTGTCTAAGGTCAGCAACATATGGCTCGAATGCCATTCACAGCATGCTAGGGGCCCTAGAAAAGCACTCTTGCATGCTATGCTTTGCCACCTGGCCAGTATTTCACCTGCACAGCCAGCATTTGAGGCTAACTGCGTGAAATCTATATTGCAAAACTACAGGCAATGCTAATGCTGATATTTTTTTTGCTGGCCAGAGTCGATGGGTTCCGTCTCAGGGAGCCTGCTTGCTGCATGGCTCTGTCCTCACATACTGAACACTGTGATCTCCTGCTGCTACACTGTACCAGAATGAGTGAGAGAGTGAGGACTGAGGCAACAATGAGCAACTTGTATTATACATGGTAGGTATACAATCACAGAGTATGCACACAGTGACACGTGACACAAACAGACAAACACATTGCTCAAGAAGCACAGCATGCACAAAGTGGTACACACTGCTGAGACACAATATACACACGCAATTCTACTACACACATGCAGACACAATATACACACTGCTATAATACCATTTACTAGAAATTTTTTTTTACAAAACTATAAAGACTGCACCCATAGCAATCAAACACCATAACCACTACCATAAACTGTAGAGATTCTAGTACTTAGAGCAACCCTTTAATAAAAGAAAGAAATATCTTCACAGAGTATAAAAAGATTTTAAACTTAAACATATTCTTTGTTAAACTTGCAACATATTTAGAACATAACTTTATTACATGGCTAATTGGCTTTTGAATGATGTTGTAAGCAAAAGCTTGAGTCATTTGGAATAAATCATGTAAAACAACAACATACGGTAATTTTGAGATTATGACATTCTTGATGCACAGAAGTAATTTAAAGGGCTGTGGGAACTGGCCCCACAGACTGTTAATGAGGTCAATAAAAGAATTCCACTGCCTGCTGGGAGCCCCACACATTTCCCGGAAACATGCTTCCAAGAGAGGGCTCCGTCTGGGCTGAGGAATGCCCAAGACGCCTTATGCCACAGGGAGCAGGAGACAGAGAACTCCACATTCACATAAGCACCCCAAGATCCGAATAATGAATAAGAGCCAGACTACATTTAAGACACTTTGTCCATAAAGTGTAAAATGTGTACTAAAGTATGTGCTTATTTCCTGGAAGCTATGGACAGATCTGTTTCATCTGCAGATGAAATTTGCGCATGGCAGTTTTAAAAGTGTGAAACAGGTAGGCAGAATGCTGACTGAAATGTAACTGTATCGTTACCTTCATACAGACATACTAAAATACAGATCACATGAAAAATGTTTGGATAGCATCAGATTCCTTGATTAAGCCCATGTGCTAATAGTAGGTGACAGGATTACAGGATTAATTCACAAACTGAGGATACCACACTCACATTTAGGAATACAGGTGCTTATCAGGGCCAGGGTTGGAAAAACCCAGTTTAGTAGATAAAATAAATTATGTCCAGGCACTCAGGATTTCTGCAGGAAGGCAGGTTCATTGGAACAAAAAGTGCAATGTTTTGGGGTACACAGAGGTCTTTATCAAGATTACAGGATTAGATTTATTTTCTGGTAATACATTTTTAGCTGTGTTTAGAGCCTGAAAAAATACTTTATTGAGCATAGACATCAAATAAAATTGATATTTTATGTGGCAATATGATTTTTAATGTAGCAGTCTAAACACCAAAGTAACTAGAGCATTCAGTAATGGTTATGGTGCTAGGAATCCATTGGCATCCCTTGTTTGTTTTTGTATAAGATAAGTCAAATCTAGGCATAGACTAGCAGAATTGATATAAAACAAATTGTAAAAAAAACTGCCGGCCGGAAAGGGAATCAGGTAAGTGTTAAACAGCTTGAAAACAGCCTTAATCTTACCCGGGCGACTGTGCCATATAACTCATGGCACAATAAGCACTACAGTATGATGTAGTGGTTATGGTACTTAGACTGTAGGCACCATAAACAATACAGCTAATTTTTAGTAGTTATGGCGGAAGGTGTCTTTGTGTGCCATTCCCTATTTCCCACCAAACTCATCTCAAATGCTTTGAGAAAAATCAGGTCTCTACACACAGAGCACAAATCCTTGCCTGCTACTTGGATACTTTGGAAGATTCACTTCCAAATTTTCTGTCCAAAGTCATTCAAACTTGGGGTTAGCAAAGCAGTCACAGTAAAAGAGCTGATCAAATTTGAACAGATAATGCAGGAGTGAATGTTATGCATTGTCCAATTGGCAGCAGAGGGGCCAGGATTTGTGTGCTAGAAGGAACCCCAAATGAAAACAGATGGATCAGCCTTCAAAAACTTGTTGCAACCTAACCATTTCAAAGAGTGAAGATCGGCATACTCCTTCAGCAGGGTTTGACAACCTTCAGCACTCCAGATGTTGTGGACTATAACCCCCCTGATGCTTTGCAAGCATTATAGCTGTAAGAGCATTATGGGAGGTGTAGTCCACAACATTGGGAATGCTGAAGGTTGCCTACCACTGTGGGGCATAAACTTGTGTAAGGTATGCAAAACATTCTAACATGGTCTGACAATTTACATTGGGATGGTGCTAGGGTGCTCCTGGCACCATAACCACTGTTGCAGTTCGTAGTGGTTATGATGCTTGCAGTGTTTCTTTAAAATATTGAGACATACTGACGGATAATGTCCAATTATCTGAGGAAGGGATTGCCATAAGACTAGTGCAGCCGTAGAGAAAAAAGTGTGAGTTGGTAGAGTGAGTGTACACTAAGAAAAATGTGGAGGTCTTTGGTAGAGCAAACGGGTTGGCACATATTTGTAGACTATATAGACTGGGGAATTCTTATTGAGAGTTTTACAGCTAAGTACTAGAATTTTAAATCTAAAAAATATATAGTAATCCAGTGTTAATATTGATGATAAGTAGAAGGCTAGGTAGAGTCTGGATTATGGATTATAATAGGGCTTTTACAACTTCCATTAATGCCTCATATTTATCTCACGTTTAATTCCCAACTACTGCTCTATGTATGTATTATCTTGTTTTGTACAGTGCTGCAGACTTTGTTGGCACTTAATAATTATAATGTACAATTTCCACAATATATAATTTATGTGGGTTTTGCCAACAAAAGTTAAGTTGTGGGTATTTGAACATGAAGAGCTGCTGATTAAGAATTTTAGACAGATACATTTGAGGAGTTCAATATTGACTGAAACAATGTCATACTACAATGCTAAAGTTTTAAACAAATAAGAACATGTGCAATGCCTGGGACAAGACATTCTTATTTGAAGATATGCAGTCAGACATGTGTAGTCAACTTGCTGGGGTTAAACAGTGCAATTACAGTTTACATCCATATGTAATAAACAGTATCCTCCAAGCTAAATACACAGGAGGATTCCAGTACAGGCAACGTCTGCTTTAATTCAATCCAGATGTACGGCACAATCCAGACCTCTAGGGAAGTTGTAAAAAGCTCCCATAAGAGAGGATCTCTCACCCCAGTCTGTCCAAACTGTACATTAAATCCCTTTTGCCCAGCAGGCATTCCGGACTGAACGGAGACTTCTTACAAACAACGTGCACACCGTTTCTAGCAATGATCACTAACCTCTATCCTTTGTAACACGCTTCACTGACTCTGGAAACAAGCCAAGTTCTCTCAGTTCATCTGCCAGTGGTGATCATTTGATTGACTCAACTACATGAGATCCCTCATTTAAAGACGGGATACAGTTGCAAGAAAAAGTATGTGAACCCTTTGGAATGATATGGATTTCTGCACAAATTGGTCAGAAAATGTGATCTGACCATCATCTAAGTCACAACAATAGACAATCACAGTCTGCTTAAACTAATAACACACAAAGAATGAAATGCTGCCATGTTTTTATTGAACACTAATCACTGAGACTAATCTTGGTGTGAAAGGGTTAGCCATTAGTGCAAGTCCCTGATATGGAAGCAGCTTGCTTCTTTTTATTTACACATAGCTTACTTTCTCAAAAGGTGAACATAATGAATAACAATAAAATCTAACTTAAAACTTGAAGCAGTCCCATGGAGAGGGTATGATAGATGCAGAGAGACGCAAGCAAGAGATGGACAGAGTGAGAAAGTGTGTTGAAGAACAAAAACAATTATACAATGAATTAGGAAGAGGAATACAAGACCATAGGAGGAAACAGATATTCAATAGGACACTGATTGGCTACATCAGTGCCCCCCCTAGGGGTGGGTGTGAAGAGTAAGAAGAAACAGGTAAATGGGAAAAAAAAAATAATGTCTACCTGTTTCTACTGCCAGCAGAATGAGACAATTGTCTCATTTAAAGCCAACTCTTTTGAATGAGACAGTCTCAGAGTGATGTATGTTCATTTAACAATACCAGGAAGAAATGAAAAGTTAAGGCCAAACTATCTGATTTGGAAAAATTCCCCAACTCTGCAATTTTAAGTTAAAACAGAATTGCTAATAATCCACAGTTCCAGATTTACTGAATAATCTCCATGGTCTGTGAACAAAAGATTTGTCAGTTATGAAGGGAATTAAAGAATCAACCGAATCATACAGGGTTACCTGCTCCAAGCTTTCAATGTCTGCTCGGAAGCCCGATAGCAAGGAGAGTTCAAGAACAGCCATGTTAGAAGCGCCTGTGTGGAGCCATCTGAAAAATATACAAACAAATGGATGTAGATTTAATATACCTGTGGGCTAAGAAGCTATCCCTTGTACATTAGAGTTCCCAAAACTAAAGCTGTATGGAAAAAAATCTAATTACTTTAACCCCTTAAGGACACAACTTCTGGAATAAAAGGGAATTGTGACGGAAGATTTCCGTCATGTGTCCTTAAGGGGTTAATAAGTTGGCTTTGGGTGGGAAAGAACTTAAATTCTATGTGATGCTAAGGTTTCTAAACTAATTTTCAGCATGTGAGAAAGTAAGTAGAAAATGTTTCTAAAGCGTAACAGCTCATGATAGACAGGCACCAAGTATACTGCCTAAATAGAGGATCAAGCATAGAGAGTCATTCACTTTTGATAGACACTCCAGACCCCTAAAGCACTTCAGCTCTCTTTATTTTTCATTTTAGAAAAAGTGTAAATTTCAACAGAAATTGGTACTCTTAAAAATTAACCTTTACACACCCTGGCCGACTATTCCCCCTCATTTATGATGACATGATCATGTGGAGATACAAACAACAGGTTATTATGGAGACTCCTATTCTCCGAAGTATGCATATAAAGAACAAAACGATACATGCATAATACTCAAGGAAAATTAAGTACTTAAAGGGGCACTCCAGACACCTAATGTATTTCAGATTGCTGAAGTGCTGTGAAGAGTGTGTCCTTTTTTTTTTCATTTTACAAAATTACAGATTTCAGTAGAAATGTACACTTTTATAAATTAACCTGATTACACCCCCTGACTTTAAAGCAGACAGCAGTTTATGTGACTTCCTGGTTTGTTTAGCTCAATGGTGCTAAATTCAAGAGGAAGCAATTGCCCAGAGCACCTGCCTGGCAAAGACTTATTATTGAGTTGCATTGGGAGGTCTATGATTGGACATCCACAGAAAGTCTGGGGTTAGGACAGAAGGGCTTGCACAAACTTCAGGCATGAAGATCTGCAGGTTTTGCAAGCTGTTTTTAGATAAACCCCCAATGAAAAAAAGAACAATTAAATGCATGCAAGGTTGTATTGGAGTTATATTTATGTAACAGTGGCTTTTATTTGGACAGTGGTGGGTCTATTCAATATAGCAGCATAAACAGCAGAGTGAATTTCTTTTCCTGCCATCCAATGATATGTTATGTCTTTATAAGAGGTCACTATCCCTGAAAAAACAGGCAACACATGCAACGAAGGAATATGTGGTAAAGCATAAACTGTAACTTGGACATCAAACTCGTGTTAAGTGATACGCCCTTGAAATCTGAGAAACAGCATAACAGGAATTTGTAATGACATATATGTGGGGAATGAAGACTGATAAAAATAACTGGGCAACGAATCAAACATTTTCTTATGTATTTAGATTTTTGGATAATTATAGTTATATTGGCTCAATGAATTTCCAATTCCCTTAAAAACAAGTTTCCTTTTTTATTTATCTGTAGTTTGAAATGTGCCTCTCCTATCGTTCATGAATTGTGAGCAGGAAATCTGTACTTAAAAGAAAATGAGTTCAAGGGCTTAACTAAAATTCTTCCCGTTTGGTAATTTATGAATAAGGACAAAACAAAATTAAAGATTATTTCATTTTTTAGCCCTCACCCGATGCCCACTGCTGCATGGTAATAGGTTAGGGGAAAATTTACAGAGGGGGTGGGATTAATTTACAGTGGTGGAGTCTAGTACCCCCACCATCTGTAAATTTGACCAGTCACCACTTGACATATGCCTACAGTGCAAAAATATGGGGACAAGCTAAAGGGTATCTCACACCCAAGCCCCTCATCATCACATGGGAAATTGCTGCCCAAAATGGGAAGAGACAGCCAAGAATTGTGTTTGATAGTTGATAGCACTTTGTAACGGAGCTCCCTGTACCCCTGCCAAGTACTGCTTCCTAGCTGGAACAGGGGACAAACCTCAGCACTCTTGCCCTCAGTCACCGTAGCTTGACTGGGGTCCTGGAACCACTCCCTCCTGGAGTCGAATGGGGAATTAGCTCTACACACCCCCCGGGGCACTGGACGACACTCAGTCCTTACAAGGACTGGGAGCTCTAGTCCTTACAAGGACTTTCCCCATTAAATCCCCTGCAAGCTGGAACAGCAGACACAGGGGTGAAATCTTCCTTCCCTCCAATAACAGGATGACACACAGTTTTGGAGTGTAAACTGGAATTCTTTAGTGGCAGCCACAACTGGCCTTATATGCATGTCCCCATGCAAAGGGCACTCCCCCCTGGACCTTGTGGGAGACTACAGCACAAAATCACAGACCAATGACAAAGGTGTTTAAATACATGAAAATCCCATATACAATATACAATCTTTCCCCTCTGCCTAAGAGACAATTGAGTCAGATACTGTATTAACCCAATTATCTGCAGGCAGAAAAACACACATTTCTATAAAGTCCCAAAATTGCCCCAAAACACATAATATCCCCACATCCTCATATCCCTTGATAGCCCTGATCTGGGTGACCAACATATCAAAAAATCACCCAGATCAGTTCAGGGGTTCAGGAATTTCCTGGAAGTCACATTTTTACAGACAGCATGCATGGTTCCATGCCCAAAACAGTTCCAGTAAATTAGGCTGTGCGGTCGGTCTGCTTCAGGGATTCGAAGTGCACACAAAATACTGAATACTGTTCGACTCCAGTTGGAATAACCGAACATCCATGGAAGGTAAATCTTCAGCGGTGTTCGTGCCGTCGAGTGTCCAATTTGAGATCCATGAATTTGACAACCAAACACCACTCATTGTACTCGCGGCTTAAGGTGGCCACTGCCACGTGTTCGAATGCTGCTTCAAACCACTTCGACCATTCGGAAGTTCAAAGTGCAGCTTCAAACCATTTCGTGAGTTTGAGTGTTACTGTACCAGTCCAAAGGGCACAAACAGTGGTTTTAACCAAGGTGGATCATAGGGGCCATAGTCACGGGTAGGAGGCTGGCCAACAGGCCCCTCCAAGAACTCGTGGCAAACTCACTTGAATAGGGGAGTTTGTCACACACTTCCCACAGTGGAACACTACTGGTTCGTCCCTAATGTCATCCCATGACGGTAATACCTCCCCTAAAGTTTGCTAAAGATAGCAAACTTTCCAGGCCTAACTTTTCACTCAAAAATGGCTTTAGGCAAGGGGAAAATTTGAATACTGTAGTGTAGTATGTGTAACACATTCACTGTAAAGGCAGATGTCATAATTCATAAATTAGTACTGAGCAATCTTCACTCAAATACAAAGCAATGAAAAAGATAATTGATCGCTTATCTGCAAGATACATGTTTGTCTCACCTGGTGCAAGCTTCCAGAGTTACTTTGTACTCTTGATGGTCTTGGTGGGATCCTGGGTCATCATCATCAGGGATAGCACGGTCTCTTAAATGAGTTTCTTGGCGTCCAACATGTCTCTTCTCTCTACCAAGTTTTGGCTCCTTCAGGTGGACCAACAACTGAAAGGCAGGCTTGGCCACTGGGTCAGGAACATTGTAATGAACATCAATCTGAGGAGAACAAAATACCCAAAGAATTCACAAGCAAAGCACCACATTAAAGTATTTTGTAAAGAAAAGGTTTTCTGGTCACTCGTTACCAGCATGCATTTTATAGATACGAGAGCCAAATCACTAGATGATTGAACAAGAGAGTACATTGTTTTGGGACATTTAGATGTGCACTTTCACCACTGTATAGGATGTAGACAAAAATTCATACTGGTAAAGGATTGGTGAGGTTTAGGGGAGTGCAGACAATGAACAGTCAGATATGATGAGATCACAAATGACTTCATATATGTTTTGCCATATTGACCTAAATGTATTACTTGTTTAGGTAAAGGTACAGTAGAATGTCAGTATATTAACAAAGAATGTTAGGCTTTATTTGACAGCTTTATTGCATCTGGCCATTTGATGTTACTCTAGGGGAAGATTTCCTTGTTTCACTGTACAATGATCTGCCCTGATTGAATCAGCATTTTTTTTTAAATTGTCTTGGATCTGAATATTTACACTTGGGTCCCTGAGAGGAGGTTTTATATCAGCCATTATATTTGCCGAGGATGGTTACTGTTACTGCAAGAAAAGACTCAATTCCATACAGCAACATGATATCATCTGTTACATATGTAAGGATGATTATTTGACAAGGGAGCTCAAAACTTATTTTCTCCACTATATAAGCGTGCAATTAGGTCACGTCAAACAGAAGTAAAGGTTGTGAAAACAGTAGAAATTGATTGTAAAGTGAAATGACCATGGAAAAGTTGATTAAATGGATTTGTCAACTTTATTAGATAGTTTAAAGTTTACCAAGGTGAAATTACTCTTTTGCAAATATAAAAATGTTCACAATTCAATAAGGAATAAAATAACCATTATTGTGTTGTATTTTAAACAGCCGATTAATTCTTGAAATGTGAAACTGATTATGAAAACCTCCTTATTTAATTGTTTCTGTACTAGTTATATCAGGCTACAAAGATTTAAAAACTAAAGAATAAACAGTCGATGACAAATCAGATGGGCAGATCAGTGGCGGATCCAGAGCCTGACCTCGGGAGGGGCACTTGCAGATTATTTAGAGAAATAATCCAGACACAATACCCACTACAGCTCAGTGTAGTGGTTATGGTGCCAGTAGTGCCGGGACCCCCTCCCAGAGTAAGTAGTCAAACCGTTTAAGTTTGACAACTTACCTGAGGTCTGCTTGGAAATGGGGCTGTAGTAGGGCATAGGAGCGTGCAGTGTGTGTGTTTGTGTAAGAAGGAATGTGTGAGCAGTGTGTGTGTGTGAAAGTTGCAGTGTGTACGTGAGGACGGCAGTGTGTGTTAGGGGGGCAGTGTGTGTGTGTGCTTTGCAGTGTGAGTGGGGGACAATGTGTGTATGGGGGGAAGTTTGTGTGTGGGGGACAATGTGTGTATATGGGGGCAGTGTGTGTATGGGGGCAGTGTGTGTATGGGGGCAGTGTATGTATGTGGTGGCAGTGTGTGTGTATGGGGGCAATGTGTGTGTATGGGGCAATGTGTGTGTATGGTGGGCAATGTGTGTATGGGGGCAGTGTATGTATGTGGGGCAATGTGTGTGTATGGGGGCAGTGTATGTATGTGGGGCAGTGTATGTGTATGGGGCAGTATATGTGTATGGGGCAGTGTATGTGTGTGGGGGCAATGTGTGTGTGTATGGGGGCAATGTGTGTGTATGGGGGCAGTCTATGTGTGTGTATGGGGGGCAGTGTATGTATGTGGGGGGCAATGTGTGTGTATGGGGGCAGTGTGTGTGTATGGGGGCAGTGTATGTATGTGGGGGCAGTGTGTGTGTATGGGGCAGTCTATGTATGTGGGGGGCAATGTGTGTGTGTGGGGGCAGTGTATGTATGTGGGGGCAATGTGTGTGTATGGGGCAATGTGTGTGTGTGGGGGAAGTGTGTGTGTGTAGGGTATGTGTGTGATAAGGATGGGGGGCTTTTTTTTAATGTGTTTTTTTTTAAATTTGATAAAATTATTTTATTTTATTTAATTTAAAATATACATAATGTCCCCCCTCCCTTCTTACCTTTGTTTAGGGAGGAGGGGGGACATTTCTTGATCCCTGGTGGTCCGGTGGGAATCCCTGGTGGTAAATGTGGTGAGAGTGAACTCTAGCCCGGTCTCCAGGGCTAGAGTTCACTCTCCCGAGATCCGGAGGGTTGCCGTGGCAACGCTCCATGCTTGCGATAGAAGGACCTGGAGGAGCTGCAGACTGAGCTCCCCCGGGTCCTCTCTCTCTCCCTCCTCTGCCGGCGGCCAGCAAACAGTGCCTGCGGACCAGAGAGGGAGATCTCTGATCTCCCCTCCGGTCCATGAAGGCACATTGCAGGGCTGGCGCTTGGACAGCGCCAGCCCTGCATTAGCCGGCAGGGGAGAGGGAGAACCTCGGATTCTCGGAGGGGGGGGGGAAGCAATTGCCCCGTCGCCCCCCCCTGGATCTGCCAGTGGGGCAGATCAAGGTCACATTGTGCTATATGAAAACGAAAACTAAGACACCACTAAGGGTCTTCTAGCTTAAGAGGGACCACAAAACAGATAGGCATTACTACTGGAGATGGGGGGTCTAATAATAAAATGGGTATGCATAGTTTATAGAATTTAGAGGGTAACTGTTACTCTCAATTGTTTCTGCCATCTTACAGGCTAATAGCTGGTGGGCAGAACTTTTGCTATTTTTGTTATTCTTGCAAATGTTCACATGTTCCACAGACCTTAATACTAATGATCAAGGATATGGAGACATAATTTATCTCATTTTAGTATTATATGGAGAAAGCTATACGTCAGGTAGAAAACAAGAACGTGTGAAGGCATAAAATAAAACTCTAGAAGCAAATGAGACATGTGAAACGGAATATCACTATAGTGGCTGCAATGAGATTAACATGCTATATCTGTTGCCTAACACACATATATTATAGTGCCACTGGGTATGAGACAATAGTTAAAAGAAAAGAAATCACTGCAAAACTAGGAAACAGCAGCAGAAATACAAGAGTTTATACACTTGTAAGCTTGCCAATCCGTGCATTTAACTGATCCCACTGACAGTCCTTTGGGGACAGTGCATTTCGATGCTGGAGACCACTTCTCCTCTTATCCCCTCCAGGATTTGGTTGCGAGCATCGGGAGATTGCCACTCGATCAGCTTGCTGCGCCAGGCTTTCTCACCACCTCGAGCCCGGGCCTCAAGGTGAGCCGGTGCCTCTTGTCCAAAGGACAGGACCAGGGGTCTTCAGGGGCTCCAGGGTTCAAAGTGCCCTGTCCTAGGGGGGTAGGGGAATACAGGGCTTCTACAATTACTATATTGTCCTGTTGGACCCAGATGGCAGGACCGGTAGGTAGGTTCTCCTGCCACAGGAACACACCAGGTTACAAGCTGGAGGCCGCTGCCTCACGATTACAGGAGAGGTGAGTGTCGGGTATGGCTACTAGGTTGCTCCAGACGTTGGGATCAGTGCCAAAGAGGTGTATGGCGTATTCTTTGTGTCCTCAAAATAGTTAGTTAGCTAGGATTTGGCAAGAGCTCATGTCCCTTGCGACTATTCAGCATGGTGGCTAAGTCCCCTTAATAATACTCCCTTTTGTTGCCAATTAATCTAATATATGCATATTGACCACTTGATAAGTTTTCAGAAAAAATTAATATATGGATGACTGCTTACATATCCATTGAAAAAGTAAATTTATACCGCACAAAATTATTGGGGAATGGCAGTCTTTGGGAGAACCCAGTTTTTTAGGTAGACATCAGACTTGGACAATGCATTGTGTTTTACTTTTGTATCAATAATGTGCTCTTACCTGCATCAAACAACAGCCTTCCCCTTTAGCACTGACAAACAAACCAGTTGGGATGGTGGGAATCTGTATGCAAGATAATGACAGAAATGTGGATAAAAAATGCAAAACCTCTTTTTGTGACACAGCTTATATATGGATAATATTTGTTTTAAATCTGTTCTCTAGTTTCATCCTTTCACCTTTTTATATCATTAAATGTAATTTATAAGCATGTCTGCATACATATAGCACTGTCCAGTACATTTCCAGAACTTTCACATCAGTTGGCTTTCAGTGGGATAACTTGTGGACAGTAAGCCTATCTTCTCAAATGTGAGTGTAATAAAGGTAAATGGCATTGAATTTCATGATTTATTATTTCAGAAATCAAAAATGGAGATCCATTGCAGACACCTCACCTGAAGTAGTGGGACTGGTTTGTTTAACAGAATGTCCACATTTGCAGCTACAGTCTCTGCCAGTGTACCAAAGCATATGGTGTATGAAAAATGCTCCACTGTACACTAATCATTCACAGCATTGAAAGCACTTGCCTAATGGTCCCCTTGTGCTGTCAAAACAGCTCTGATCCGTCAAGGTATGAACTCCACAAGACCTCTGAATGTGTCCTATGGTATCTGGAGCCAAGACATTAGCAGCAGATCCTTTAAATCCTGCAAGTTGGGGCCTCCATGGGTTAGATATGTTATTCCAGCACATCCTACAGATGCTCAGTTGGATTGAGATCTGGGGAATTTGGAGTTCAAAGCAAGATCTTGAACTTTTAGTCATGTTCCTCAAACCATTCCTGAACAATTTATGCAGTGTGACATGGTGCATTATACTGCTGAATGAGGCTTCTGCCATCATGGAACACCATTGCCACAAAGGGATATATGAGGTCTGCAACAGTCTCTAAGTAGGTGGTACATGTCAAAGTAACATTCACATGAATGCCAGGACTCATTGTTTCCCAGCAGAACATTTCCTCTGCCGGCCTGACTTCTTCCAATAGTGCATCCTACATTCATCAGGTAAACGACGTACATGCATCCAGCCATCTACCTGATCTAACAGAAAACGTGATTCATCAGACCAAGCAACCTTCTTCCATTGCACCATCACCCAGTTCTGATGTTCATGATTGCGGCTACGCAACCCCCTAAAAAAGCAAACTGCAGTGCACTGTGTGCTCTCACACCTTTCTGTCATGGCCTGTATTATATTTTCGACCAATTTGAGCAGTAGCTCTCTTTTACAGTAGCTCTTCTTTGTGATCGGACCAGACGGGCTAGCCTTCACTCCTCATGTCCATCAATGAATTTTGGGCACCGGTGACCCTGACATTGGTTCACCAGTTGTCCTTCCTTGCACCACTTTTGATAGCTACTAACCACTGCATACCAGGAACACCCCACAAGACCTGCCATCTTGGAGATGCTCTGGCCCAGTTGTCTGCTCATCAGTATTCGGCCCTTGTCAGAGCCACTTGGCTCTTTTCACTTGCCAATTTATCATGCTTCCAACACACGACATTCGAGAATTGACTGTTCACTTGCTGCCTAATATATCCACCCCTTGACAGGTGCCATTGTAACAACATATTCAATGTTATTCACTACACCTGTCAGTGGTTTTGATGTTGTGACTGATCAGTGGCTGTTCTACTTCGTAGATTAACTAAATCACTTTAGGAGAAATATATAGTGTTAAAGATCCCTCTTTCCATTTCAAATAATAAATGTACAAACAAGCAAAATAAACCCAGATTATGAGCAGATACCAAACACTGCTTCACGTGTTAAACATAGAATCCCATTTAACAGAGATAAGGTAAATTGACCAATTTTATGCTCACCATAGCTGTCTGCAGGATCTTCTTATTCAGATAGTTGAGCTCAAATGTTTCCTGATAATCCAGGTTGGTTGAAGCCAAAGATATTGTAAGGTTAACACCACCAACATAAGATAGGATTGCATATTCAGCAAGAGCCTGAAGAGCTACACAAGTGTCCTGTGAACAAAAAAATACATATAGTACTTAAAACAGGATTATTCACTAATGTGAGAAATCTCAAGAATTACAAGTCCATTTTAATTTCAGACCAAAACAGCAAAACTGAAAGTACAGCTATAGATTTTTCAAAACTAACTTTAATTTCCCAAAAATTCTTACCTTAGTAAATAACCCTAAAAGTGTTTAAAACAATAACTTAGATTCTTTAAATTCTGTAGATTTCAGATTCCATGCAATCTCACTTGCAAATAAACATGAACCTTCAAAACATGCAAAAGTACTGAAAAAAATGCCCTTGCAAGTTATTGGCTCAAAGGCAGGTAGTGTAAAAACATACAAAACAAACAAACAAACAAATAGAGCAGTCAGTCACACCATTCATTTCTCCCGTCCAAGGTTTAGAAGTAGTTACAATATATTCTAGTCTCTGGAATAAGGGCTAATGTTAAAAGAAATGGACCAGGGCTGCCCAATTCCTCTTATCTATTACAATATAAACTACTTACTACCTATGTTATGATAAATAAGAAGATGCCCAAGTCCACATTTGTAAATCATGTGCTTCTTATAATGTGTTTATTGTTTCTCTCCTTTGGTAAAAAAAAACTGTTAAAAGGTACACGTCACAGTACCTAAAACTTATGCTCGTGAAAAAGCATATAATTGCATCTGTACATTGTGCTTGCAGATTTGCTAGAAAATGTATAGTTAGGAAAAACTTGTTTAAAAATAGGTGTTTTTCTGCATGTGGAAGAATTGACCAAGTTACTCTAGAAAACTTATGTTCTAACATAAAGGATCAGGTAAAGAATATATTCTTTTTATGTGCCTTTTTGAGTTATACACTGATTATTTGGCTAGAATCTTATGTGAACTGTGTGCAAGTCTGTATTGTGGAGATTTATTTGTACCTGACATTTACTCAAAGTTGATTTTTCAAACGTTCTTCTGTGGATAGTTACTTTAGTTTATTTTAAAACATGGAGTGAACATTTTTAACGTATAATATAATCAAATGTAGATTAGAATGTTAACTGCTAAATCAAGTCAGACAGAACTAAATAAAATGCAACCATTGTGACAAAGAATTAGAAAAATATAAAATGTAACCATAAAATATCTATTTCTAAATATACACAGTGAAAATTAGATGTTATTGCAACTGGCAAATAATTACTACAGTGCGGTGAAATAGTCCACGCAAGGTAAAATTTGATGTATCAATTATTGCCCAGCAGGGAAAAACGTAATAGAAAGGTCAGTGATATTAAGAGGGCATATTTATGGCATCACTACCAAGTTCAGGTTTTGGGTGGGAACACATGGTCCGAATGAGTCAGGAATTTGAGTCAGTGAGCAATGCATGTGGGATAGACTGAGCACAATAAATAAACTGGAGATTCAGCTGTTGCAGTTTTAAAGACAGTCTGAACAACATTAATTCAGCATGTCCTGTCCATCTGTCCAATGTTCTCTAGGAAACCTGGAAACCTACCTACATATAAAAACAACAAAACTACTTTTTGAACCCAAACCTGCATTTAGAGGTTAATACCATGTTTATTAGCTATTATAGCCCTGATATCCTGCTTTGCCTCTAGACATTATTTAAAAATACCTACTGAAACTGATAAAACAAACTCTCTTGGCAGAGAATTCTATATCATTATTGTTCAATCTGTAAAGAAACCTTCGACTGTGGGACCCTGGGCACCTTTGTGAAGAATCATTTATTAAAACGAGAAACATACTTTTTACAGCCAAACATGTCCTATTTGAATATTTATTCTACTATTGAAAGGCTTAAACATGTCTACATTTTTTTTTAACCATATCCTGGGAATTATAATTTTCTGATTAAGTTAATAATTTTTGGCAGGCTACTTGGACATAAATTGGATGACCATGGTCCACATTAGTATTATTATAGGTACATGATGCCAAACCCAGTATACTGAAAGGATTTAGAAAAAAAATCCTTCTGGTGTATCAATGTGAAGATGTAACCCATAATGCTTAGTTTGAAATCCTACCACAGCTGTATTTTTTCCCCTTTAAACTACGTACGAATGAGAATGGATGGAACCCGGAATGTGTCCTTAAAATGCTTTATGACAGAACTCATTCCCTGTAATTACAAGTTCATTTGGCAGTCAGTACATTAATTATATGGGAATGTGACGGACAAGGCACATTCATGATAACTATAAAGTTAATTATCCACCAAAAGTACAGATTGCAAGATTTGCTAATCCACTGGGACACATTGAAGTTGTTTTAGATGAGTCTCAGAACTGCAGTTAAAAGTATGTGTCTCTCCAAACATCTGTTCTTAGTCCCTATACCTTTGGTCATACAATAATAGAACATTTACAGTCAGATGTTTAAAAGGACACATGGGAAATGTGAGGCTAAGAATGAAACCACATATTATTGAAAAAAATACGCTCAAGAACTCAAGGAACAGTTTATTTCCTCACCTTTGCCACTAATGTTTCTCAATACGCTGTACATATATATTCCATCTTAGCCCACCAACAACTGTCTGTCAAAATATAGTATTACCTATAAAAGCCTTTAAATGTGACTATATAAGGCCAGCTATTGCATACATGCTTTTCAAATAGCATTCCATGTCTTAAAAGTTATTCAAACTGAATGAAGACTATTGATAGTTATTTTTTAACTAAATAACAATGACACAGATGGAGCAGTAAAGGTACATTGCAATGTACAGAGCACCATATAGCTGTATCTAGGCACACAGCAAACACAGGAAAAAGGACCAGGGAATGTATGGACTTGATCTCTTCCTATGTGCTGTTCTTGGTTTTTAATTCTAAAATCTATATCAAATAGTGCAGCCTTTATATTGTAAAACAATCAGCATGCAGAACAGGGTCGTGTGTATTATATCATATAAATATTGCGTGTGTATCAATAATGTAAAAATAGAGTATAGGTGCGCCAAAAAATAAAATGTACATACACATAAAATGTAAAAAAAAATAAACATTAATTGAAACTTCTTTTTGATTAAAAAAAACAACATAGATACATAATCAGGGCAATTCTCATATGCAAAGCAAAAATATAAAATTGCACATATAAATATCGAGTAAAGACCCAATATAAAGCTGGTTAAATCATCTGGATGCAATACCACTATATAAAAACGAATCACTCAATAGCAACAATACAATGTAAACAATTGTAATACCAGACAGATGGGTTATAACAGTGTTCTAACAAAAGTAACAGTAAAGCAATCAAATAAAAACAAAACAAATCAAGTTTCCAAAACAGTGCAAATCATTACCATTAGCAGATAAATAGCATATTGCAATTTATTCAGGGATCAAAGTAAAGTCTCATATGGGCGATGACGGAGTCCAAAAAACAGACATGCATGCAATAGACAAAAAAAATAAATAAATACTATGACCTAGCACTACTTCTTCAAAGTAACTTAAAGGACCTGTATAGTTAAAATGTATATTTTTATTTTGTCTCTACCGCAATCAAAATACAATAGAATGTCCTTGTTTTGTTTTTCTTTTATAATGTCTTATAACATTATAGCCTATCAAACGGCTTCCACGGCCCCACCAGCATAGGTTTTGCATTATTAGTGCATTCGCACAGAATATGTGCATTTGCGCTGTATGTAGAGCATATATGATATGTATGTAGAGGGTGTCAGAGGAAGCATTATAGTATAGATCCTGAGTGCCTTTCCAGGAGAAGAAACTGCATGAGTTCCAAAACCAAGATCTTAGCAGCAAGCTCTTTTCAGTAAGGGTTTATTTCCTGTAGATCATTGAAAAGTGATAACCTATACATTGTATATGGGTTATTTTCTTTGTACAAGAGACATCTTACGCTGTGTGTCCTGCACAGCTACACATAGATATATGTGAAAAGATAAGTCAAATATATTAAATCAAATTAAAAAGATAAGAGAGTGCAAACAAAATAAAAATAAGTGTACTAGGACACAATATAACAAATGGTTAACAGCTGCCAGATACTATAAAAACCTTACCAAGTTTTAAATATCGAATATACAAAAAATATTCAACTTAACCGAAAATAGGGAAAAAAGCAACAAACAATATCTGGATTAAGTCCACAATGTTAGAATTCCAATGTCTATAAATAGAAGGATATATCCAAGTGATTAAGGAATTATAATGGTTGCACAATAGTCTGTATGTTCTGAAGTTGGAATAAATCTTGTCCAATGCAACTTTGTATCCAACCTTAAATTAAAAGAGATGCTGGCATAAAGTAATAAAGTAACAATATTTTATTCCCTTTAAAAAAAAAACCTAAATAAAACTCTTACAAGATCTCTAAGTGCCACTAGAACAACATTGGTGCAATACGGTGCACTGGACGGAATGTATATGGTTACTGCTTTGTAATGGACTCCTGCAGACCGATCTAACGGGCGAAACGCGTAGATTGAGATTGGCAGGAATTCAGATTTTTGAATATTGGAAGCAATCACAGCGGCACTTGTAATTCAGCATTCCTCCAAGTTTATCGGTTCCAGTGCTCAGGACCGGTCTGCAGGAGTCCATTACAGAGTGCTAACCATATACATTCCAACCAGTGCACTGTATTGAACCAATGTTGTTGTAGTGGCACTTAGAGATAAGTTCCACCACTTTATCTTGTAAGAGTTTTACTTAGGGTTATTTTTAAAGGGAACAAATTACTGTTACTTTATTACACTATGTCAGTATCTCTTATAATTTAAGGTTGGATACAAAGTTGCATTGGACAAAATTTATTCCAACTTCAGAACATACAGACTATTGTGCAACCATTATAATTCCTTAATCACTTGGATATATCTTTCTATATATATAGACATTGGAACTCTAACATTGTGGACTTGATCCAAATATTGTTTGTTGCTTTTTTCCCTATTTTCGGTTGGTAAGGGAATATCTGCTAAGCGCCGATACTGGTTTTTATTTAAAGATATTCAATCGCCCACAATAACTCATTCAGCTCCAAGACTGTAGGAACCAGTTCGTGCAATTTACTGGAATATGCAGACAGATGTATCCATGACAACAGCCGTGGTTAGGTACACTTACAGCGGTTGGTACTGTTGTTCAGATGTTTCAGGTAAGGGATTTGACAGGTAAATGTGTATTAGAAGAAAGGAGCAAGACTAACATAAAATTAAATGCGAACCAGACGGTGTCTCCTGGATGTGGATGACCACGTAGTACCGATTAGAAGTTCAGGGAAATGAAAATGAGAACTTCCAGATAAATATGACTTCATATCAAACAAAAAATTGCCCCATAAAAGAGAAATAATTAAAGGGACACTATAGTCACCCAGATCCCTTCAGCTCAATGAAGTGGTCTGGGTGCCGGGTCCCTCAGGTTTTTACCCTTCAGATGCAAACATAGCAGTTTCTCTGAAACTGCTATGTTTACATTTGGGGTTAATCCAGCCTCTAGTGGCTGTCTTCCAAACTCCGAATTTCGCATCCATCGCGCAGAGCGTCCATAGGAAAGCATTGATAAATGCTTTCCTATGGACTCTTTGAATGCGCACGCGGCACTTGCCGTGTATGCGCATTCCGCTCCACTAGGGAGCTGCCATCGGACGGGGAGGAGAGGTCACCAGCGCCGAAGGAGCCCAGCACTGGAATAAGGTAAGCTGCTGAATGGGGTTTTAACGCCTTCAGCGCCACACCCTCAGGGCACTATAATGTCAGGAAAACCGCTTTGTTTTCCTGACACTTCCCTTTAAATAAGTTTTAATATAAATAATGAAAGCTTGAGAAAGTGGAACATGTCTTTCTATATATGATACTTGACTAACCTGTGTTGATGAAAACCCCCCAAGTGCATTGCGTTGCTGTGAGAGCCATTTCACTACAGGAAGTGCAGAGGCCACATCTCCAAGTAAGGTGTAAGTCAGCAGAGCGTATGCGGTCATTTCTACCTCTGCAGAAACCACTGAAACAAAGAGACACACACAAAGGAAATCAAGCATAACTTACACAAGACAGACAGACAAAACAACTAAACATAATAACGCATCTACAGTATCAAAAGTCAGTATTTACGTTATATCTAAACCATAAAATCTTCTCTATTAATGTCCAGGAACAACTTTCAAGAAACATTACAGTTAAAGAATCACTCCATAACAGAGTGTTAACAGTGACCCCAATCTCACACTGTAGCAAAGTACCAAATACAGAAAAAAGTGACATGCCTACAACCATCCTCTGAATGTTTAAAAATGGTTGAAAAAAAAGGTTTGAATGGCAATATCATCTTACCTGACTGTGATAGACCATCATTAAATCCCATGAACGTGTCCTCTTCTGCGGCCATGGTCCCAGTCAAACTCCAATGTGTGAAGCCATCTATCATAAAGAAGAAAAGAGCCAGGACATTTTAGCAGCATTTTATCTAAGAAAGATATTTTGTTACTTATTGAGTTCTTTTTTCATGCAAATCAAAGCAAGTTTGTGTTTCTTTTGAAGAAGACAAAAAGAGACCATAGGAAGGTGGAGAGGTAGCAAACATGCATGATTATGAATTTATTTTAAATGCTCAGGGAATACTATATAAACAAAATAGCAATAATGTTCAAAAGTAATATTTGCAATAACAAATTTGTATTAAAACTAAAATGTTTCTGCTAAATAACTTAAATTACTGTTTTTCCTTCCTCAGCATAGCTTTCTGTGTACAGTTGAATCATGCAAAAATAAGTATATACGCAGAGAATATCTATTGACTTTGGGTACTTTAGATGTAGGTCAAGGACTGCTAACACTCTGCATTTAAGGATAATTTGTCTAAATGTTTTGTGAAACCAAAGTTGATTTGCTTAGTTATTGGCCCTTTAAAAATACCATCACGATTAAAGACTCCAACACTGGATACCTTGTGTTATGGCCATGCCATTCAATTTCCGGAGGGCAACAGGGGCAAAAGTGCTGCGTAAGAGTGTCAGAGCATATGCACTCAGTGCTGTAGTGTAAGGATCATCTGCCGAAAACAAGTGGGACTCTAGAAAGAGTTTGGCTTTGGATACCGCAATTCTTTCTTCCTGGAAAAATTAACAAATGAGAAGGATGACAAAGCTATTGCATCAAGGTATTAATATGTGTTTGTATGGTTCTTAATAACGATTTGAGGTCCTAAGAAAAACAAATGAACAAATTATTCAATATGTAATGCGATATGTAATTTGCTATGATTATATGATATAGTTAATATAATCATAAAAATGTATGTTGTTAAAATGTAGATGTCTGATAATGTAAAAAGCAAACATTGTCATGATAAATTTTTATTAAAAGATACAGTAGCTCTTACTTCAGACGTGATTCCAGTTTCCAGAAGAGCAGCAGCAACATATGCTGTCAAAGCAACTTTTCCGTGGTTTCCACCCTACAAATAAAAAGTTCAGACACAAATCCTTTTATACTTAATTGGCTTTTTGGTCAGGGTCACAGTCCTAGCCAATGGAAAAATAAAATGATCTGACACCTAATTTGGACCAGAATTTTTACACTGCAAGGACATATACAACACTGAAATTTAAGTGAGTGTTTAACTGCTTTGGAAGATCTTGAGTTATACATATAGGTGGAGGTTGTATACCTAAAGTTGCGTTGCTTTCTTCTACAATTTCACTGCTTTTTATTTTTTACTTTTTCTTTGCCAAAATGTATTTATCTTGTTCATGTGTCAGGCAATATGCAATTGTCCTACCTGTATGTCTTTATTTAGGATTCGTCCCATGGCAGGAAAAGAGCCATCTTTCTTCTGATGCTGAATGATCCAGTCTTTGGCAGCAATAAGCTCCCCTGGATCAATGAAGATGAAGCCACGAGACTGAGCAAATGATTTCAGTACAAAAGCAGTGAGCCTGAAATATGGACAGAAGTACATCTAAAACCATAAATAAATGCATGGAGGATTCACCATTACACTACTCTCATATTCCTTACCACATACTGCCAGACGAGTCCCTCTCTCCAAAAGCACTGTAGGATCCATCCTGCCTCTTATAGGTTAGCTGACGTTGATACCCTGTGAAATGTTATGAAATGGGTGAAATTGTGTGTCTAGAAGGTGTATTTAGTAATTATGTTGTGGTATAGCTTTCGTGAACATAATTTTGGATTTAAACCATTAGACACATGTTTAAGGTTTTCCAGTATAGAATAAAATTATGGGGAAACCACCAGTATTAGAGATGTGGAATTTATTGAGAATCCAGAAGATGCTAGTTTAACATACTTCAAACGAATAGCCTGTAGAAGCAACACGGTGTTAAATGCAGATAATACATATAAATTATTTTTCACTATAGTATAGTTCATAAAATATGAAACATCTGTGCAGTAAGATATAGTTTCATATATCTATCTTCTCCTAAAAAATAATATACTTTGGGATATTATACACCATCTCCACTTAGAGCTATAAATATACTTACTATTTCTCATTAGCAAACTATGCTAGCAAACAATTTTTAACAAGGATGTCCAATTTCAGTCCTCCCAATACTTAAAATATCAAACTAAGTGATAGAAAAATGCAGCTCTTATGGGGTCAGTGGACAACATTGCAATCCCACTACAATCTATATTCTACATTACATTGTACATTTGTTTTCTGAGAAGAAAATATACCTTGCAAAAGATAATCCACTGCTTCACTCTCTACTTCTGGGCATAACTGTTTGGTCTTCTGAAGATACTTCAGCACAAAAACGTTAGGGGCAAAATGGATCATATTCTGCTCCCCACAGCCAAATGGGAGTCGAAGGAGATTATCCAAATTACTCACAGTTGGACCCATCACATCACCTGTAATAAAAACCAATTGCAATAATAAAAATACAAAACCATATTTAACAAGTTATTTATCTATGATGAATTTTAAAAAAACACCTTGTTGCCTGTTCTAAAATAACCATTAACACCTATGGACACTTTACAGCCATTCAAACCAACACAAGTTCGGATTTCCAGCTTTATTATAAAATGTTGCATGGTTCTCCAGCCGCTTGAGATCTCCCCCTGTTACCACCCATAACATGTTACAAGTGGCTGCAATAATTCTTTAATTCTCTATGGTCATCAATTCCATATTCACTCTGCTCCCTCTTATCTCAACCCCCAATTATTTTTTGTCAATCTTTATTTTTGCAGTGCAGTGTCAAACACACAAGTCAGTATAGGCATATGACATATAACATATTTGATAAAGTCAGAAATTAAGAGATGCTGCACTTTTTTTATTTATGGAAAAAAGGTAAGACATGAACGAGTCGCAACCATCTAGGAATAGACTACAAACAGAAGTGTGTGGCTCATGAGAAAGACTACACAGGTAAATAATAATCTATGATATGCATTGCAAAAAGCATGGTATATTTAAGTTATAGAGTGAAACAGTAGAACCCTCAGTTTTAACCCTTAGATTGTAATCTCACAGGCTATCTAGATAAGTACTTTGTATAAAATAACTTTCATGGCTAGATGTTAGCTCACAGGCATGGCCATCTTTACCTACAGTTTTTTTTTATTCTTTATTTTTGTTGTGCGGGTAGGTACAGAATATAATCAGGCGCCACAACAGCGTATTGCAAGAGTAACAGAAATTAGGTAGTGGCATGAGAATTCGCACATTTTTATTTTACCTACAGTTTTGATCTGTATATTTAGTACTGTCTTTTTCCCCAAATGTACATTACTGCTATATATGGGTGATTTATGAATGTTAGTAATAATAATAAATAATTATGTAAGGAACTCCAGGTTTAATTAATCCTCACCTGTTGAAACAATGGAGTAAATCATGTTACTAATAAACACACATACATTTATCATCTTAATAATATAACTACATATATGCAATTTTAGAATTTTATTGAATTGCATAGAAATACTTTGCAATATAATAAAAGGGTAATAATGTTCTATACTAAGAACTTAGAAAAAGTTGAAAAAACAAGTTGACCACTCTTCAATATAGAATGTCATAGTCATGTGGTAAACATGGCAAACAGGTGTGACATTTCACACTGGCATATGGTCTGCATGATATGATGTTATGATGACATTAAATGCCATTGGTCCTTGATAGCGAAATATTGTGATTTTGCATACACTTGAATATGTATGAATCCACTAACAGAACTATAAGCTAAGCAAGTGTCTCCAATAAAAATGTTTTCATGGTATTATAAAAATATAGTTTTTAATAGCCTATAACCAGCAACAACAAAGTCAAATAATAAAAATGACCTATAATGGATGCCGTGGCTCTCTCAGACCCTGGAATGACATTGTGTGGAACTCCAAGGGTGAAAGCCTCATTGTGATTTTCGTCTGTCTCTTCCTTTCGCCATATCTTAAATTCCCCCATGGAGCCCCAGCCGGTGGAAAAACCGATGAACTTCACGTCAGGCTGCCTGGCCGCTGCCCACTCTACGATAACAGAGTCATTGGAGCCCTGCGTCCCGTGGCCTACCTGGGGAAGAGGGGAACAGAGAAGAAAGGGACATGAGAGGTCTACACCCTTTAAAAATCTTTCTAAAATTCATATACTACACTGTTTTTTCCCAGAAATGAAAGGCTGCTCTAAGCAATGAACAGTGTATGATCTTGTATTTAAAAAGCAAACCAGTCACCCTATTACATAAAAACTAAAAAGGACAGAAAGGAGATCCATACATGAGAACAGTTAAGAATGTCTAAGCAATGAATGACATGTAAACGTATTGTTGCAACTTAAACTGTTAGGAGGTCCTTAAAATTTATCTTTTTTACTTCTCTGAAATTTACACCACTGAAGAAAACATTTGAGTATCACGTAGAACTCGTGTCATTCATGAGATGCTCTATTTTATTTAAAACATTTATTAAAGGGACACTATAGTCACCAGAACAACTACAACTTATTGAATTTGTTCTGGTGAGTAGAATAATTACCTTCAGGCGTTTTGCTGTAAACACTGCTTGTTTCAGAGAAAACGTGGTGTTTACATTACAGCCTTGTGATAACTTCACAGGCCACTCCTAAGATGTCTGTTAGAGATCCTTCCTGGGTCTTTGCTGCCTAAAATGCATTCAAACATTCAGTGTCTCTTCTCTCTCCATGCAGACACTGCACTTTCCTCATAGAGATTAATTGATTCAATTCATCTCTATGAGGAGATGCTGATTGGCCAGGGCTGTGTTTGAATTGTGCTGGCTCTGCCTCTTTTTCAGTCTCAGCCAATCCTGTGGAGAAGCATTGTGATTGGATCAGGCTACCACTTCTGATGATGCTAGCAGGCAGTGGGCAGGTCAAAAGAAAACAGGGACAAAGCCTGCAGCTTCAGGCTTGAATACAAGTAAGATTTTACTATACTTAGGGAGGCATGAGGAGACCAGAGTGGCTAGATGGTGGTTTTAGCCCAATAGGGTCAGGAATGCATGTTTGTATTTCTGACCCTATAGTGCTCCTTTAAAGATTTACTAAATTACATCATAAACCAGCTTGGTCCAAAGACTGTAAATGAGAAGTATTTCTGCTTTTCTCTGTAAGCTTCTTCTATGCTGACTACCAGGTGGAAAGGACACTCATTTTTCACACCTTTCAAAAATATTTCTTGAATATAGAGATAAGTTAACATAATATTAAAAAACTAGGAAAGTAACAGTTCCTCTTTAAGTGACCATACATTTTACTTTTAACTTTTTATTTTTTAATTTTAATTCCTGCTGCTGTTTGAGCTGTGTAAAAACAGCATATATCATAAGACTGTTTTACACCCAGTAATGCCTTCCAGCAAAGTAAAATGAAATGAGCCTCAGCACTACAAAGTATGCCAAACAAGATCTATTCCACCACTTAGTAAACTCAACTACGTTTACACTAACACGGTGTTTTGTCAAGGCTTGTGTGTCGAAACATTGCTGAGTCCACTAAGTGGTGGAATAAATCTCCATTGGCATACTTTGTAGTGCTGTGGCTCATTTAATTTAATTTTGTACATTTTGAAAGTTTTGGGGGGGTAGCCTTGGAAGCCTGCAGGCTGCACATATGCTATTTACTGGGAGTATTGGATCACCAGTTGCCTCCACCAATGCCTTCCAGCAGATCAGGTTTGGAAAGGATCTGATATAATCAGTGGATGCTCCAGGCAATCAGGGGGACTCCCTCTGAAGCAGCAGTGACGTTTTATCACTGTCTTTGCAGCTTGAATGCTCCATTTATAAATTCAATTGCTGCATGGAGTTACTTATGGTCTCCTCAAATGCTTTCAATTGAAATTGATTACTCACACCTTATGTGTCACTATTAGTTGACAGAGCCGCTTTCTCATGGATAAAATTACAAGTATCTATAGTATACTCAGATTAAATGTAATTGTTTATGTTTAACATTTGCTTCTGCTAAAGAAGGAAAGATAAGAAACAAATGCTTAGTGCCTCACTAAGCTGAGAAATGGTAATAAATCATTCTTGAGCAATATTTTACCTGTATTAAGCCATTTTTCCAGCTGATCCAGAATGCACGGTACTCATCCCAGGATAAAATGCCAGTAGTACTTGCACTGGACACTGGATTTCCCATTTTGCTACTAGATATCCAGGTTTTGGAGTTATGTTGCCCACCAATCACAATCTCTATCATCTCAGCCATGTCATGGGGTCCTGAGGACAATGCCACATGTGCGTCATTGTGAGCCTTAACAGTCAGCTCGAAATGAGTCATCCGCTGGGGCTTCTGTATGTACTGATACTCAAACTTGTTGGGAGTGGAAATCTGAATTTTCTCTAGGCCAAAAAAGACACTAAATAAATTCACAGGGAAATTACATCATGAGAAGATAATAATGTTTTATGTATTGCTTTTCTCTTTACATTTAATTCTACATGTATACAAGTAGGTATTATTCTGAAAGTTGAGGAAAGAAAGAGGATGTTCCTCTTTAAAACTATTCCCATAGAGGGGTTGGAGACAAACAGCGCATCCGAATAGACGCCATATTTCATAGCTCTGAGCGCTACAAATATAATCCATTAAATATCGCCTGCATCTTAATACAACTGGCTGAAAAGAGGGCAGGTTTCACAGCAGCACACCGTCCTGAAGCCGCCGATGCCTTTTTTTCCTCACCCGCATAAAAAAAAACAGGGAAGAGGCTCCAAGGCCTACCGCTCCACCAGACAACCTCTTGCAGCCGCCGGAGGCCTACCGGGTTGGAACGAGCTGGGCTTTCTGACTCTGCTGGCAGGCTACATGGGTAGGAGAACCCAAAAAACACCCGTGACCACTACCAGGACGCAGCAAGACATCTGCCAGATGTTGCAACACACGATGCCCACGACGACACCGGCAGCACTCTCCTGGGAGCCCTCGACGGGCTGACGGCGGGACCTCACACCGGAGCCCGACACCGGCGTACAGAGGGGCCCCTCACTCACCTGAAACAGAAGCTACGGCAACAAATGAATATGCCAAGACATGCTCACCGGCCTCCAAAACAACCTCAGGACGATGTGGGAGGCGGACCTGGCGGTCCTCACAACGGAGGTACAGGCTGTCAAAATGCGCTCACAGACAACACAGGGAAATGTGATAGACTTACAGAAGGGATTACAAGCACTGAGTGATAAGGTGCAGCACCTGCAGGCTACACAAGCCAAAACGAACAGACAAGTGTACATACTGGACGACAGGGGCAGGAGAAAGAACATAAAGGTAAGGGGAGTAGCAGAGAACATACCCCTAGAAGAATTGCCACACTTCATGAGTAGGTTGGTGGAATCTTTACTGCCAGCTAGAGAAGCCAAATACTTCTCCTTTGATGGGGCGTACAGAATAGCCAAATCCCCATGGGCCCCTACAACTGCACCCCGCGACATCATCCTAAGGTGCCAAACAATGTCCAATAAGCTAAGCCTACTAGCAGCGATAAAAGGGAAGACGCCATATAACTTTGAGAACTGCAAAATCTCCTTCTTCCAAGATCTCAGCAGAGCCACACTAGTGTGGCCAAAAACCATGCAGCCCCTCGTACATACCCTACAAAAAGAAGGCCTGACCTACCGATGAGCGGCACCGCAAACACTGTGGGTAACCAAAGAGGGGAAGTTTTACAAGGCCACTGACCCTGCAGACGTTCCCATGCTCCTGGCGGCACTGGACCTACCACCAAGAAACACCCTCACCCACGAAATGCCGGGCACACAATCTCAGATGGACACTGATCCTGAAACGTCTCCACCCGAGCTCAGAAGAGATAGGAGAATGACCTGAAAAGACCAACACGCCTGACCAAACCACGCTGCAGTGTCATATACAAGACTACCATAGTTAAAAATGTTTTGCAATTTTACTATTAGAATTTTCGCTTACTTTGCCTACTAATATAGTACCAACACACCGACGCATACCCACTCCGCATTTCTGGGACACCCATAGGGCAGACACAGCGCTCACACCATGCTTCGAAACTCCCCCCCATAGCTCCGAACCGCCAGGGAGGAAAAGTCAAGGGGACAGGAGCTCAAACTCTCACACAAGGACCAGGGCCGGGCCAAAAGTTAGAACTCGCACCACTTGCGACTAATTCACATAGATAACCCACTCACTAGGGAAGGATATAGCCCTAACGCCAACATAGAAACCAATAGGGACCACAGCTCCACCTCCTAGCAAAGGTGATACAACAGCAAGGCCAACACCTCTCCTCCCTAAACCCAAGCGATTGGATCCTGCAAACCTCAGTGGCACGCAACCTTCGTGGGGGTTAACTATCCCAAGTAGACCAGCTCGATACAACACAACAGACCACCACACTCTCAAAAAAGTGCAACACGCTAACCCAACATAAACCATGAAGTCATGATGTTACATGCATTGTTCACTTCCATATAAGACTATGTTACAAAGTCTATATGTACATGCAAACCTGCACCAAAAATAAAGAATAAAAAAAAAAAAAAACATTCCCACAGAAACAAGCAAATACTTAAATTGATAGCTTTTGTGGTATTGCCAAAAGCACTTAAAACAATCAAGTTTCAATAGTATCTCCTTAACTTACCATTTGGGCAGAAGAAGACACTGTACGTGTATTCGCGTGCTAAACCTTCTGGCTAAAACAAAATACGGAAATAATTTGTGAGTAAATGTACAATATGGAAATCTATTCTTTGGTAAAACAAAGACATTATAATTCACTAGAAAGAAAAAAAAACATTTTGTATGGATGAGTATGAATAACACAGTAACGTGTTACTCAAACCAACATGATCACTTCTGCTTTTACATGTGGTTATGGTGGTATGAGGCTGTATGTGTAGCGATTCTGTTTGAAATGCTACACATACTGAGGTATTTATACTTTTGTGCATTTTTGCCAATTCTGTGCAAATACATACATGCAACAGGCAGTATCAACTTCTAACCTTGCAAACAGTGCCTGCACCAGGGGAAAATGTAATGTGCTCTCCCTTATTAATACTTACTCCCCCCATTGAACACACCGCTCCCTCATCCTTCCTCCCTCCCCTAATAAGTCCTATACACTGGGCTACAGTAACAAAGGCCCAGGAGGATGGATTTCATAAGTAAGTCTGTAAATCTCATAAGAGTAGGCAATAGGTTACTAGAACAGAACCTGACAAAAATTGAATACATTGGTGTTTTGCAGCAGCTTTATGCAAGATATGATCATGTACGGTATAAATCCCCATAAAAAAAATAAATTACATTTGTGAGCTTTGAAGTTAGTGTTTAGTGAATGAATGTGCTGGTCTTGGAGGATGTTGCTTTTTTTTTTAAATATATTTTTGTTTGTAACATGCCACTTTTTTCATTGACAATGATGTGGGAGATCTGAATATAACAGCGTTTATTGGGTATAGGTTCTCTATATCTTGACAAAGAAAGGAAGAAAGAAAAAATATTATGAATATATGAATCAGCACTATTTTGTTTAAAAATTATTATTTCCAGGGGTCTAGCCAAGATGTTTTATTATACCACTTTTTTTTTTTGTTGCAATTATGTCACATGCTTTTCCCACTCAATTTGAAATCCATGTAATACATATTCAAAAATTCCCTTAATACATGCATCATCTCTCTGCTATTGTAATAGACACCCTAACATCACTGTGGCACTCACCTCAACCATCATGCTTCGACGTACAAAGTCACTCCCAGCTGGAACCTTCTTCTCAACATAAGTGTATTCTGGATGCTTGGTGTTCTTGAGACCGTTAGGTCCCTCTGAGTGACAATTATAACTACCATATGCTAGAGCTCTGGCTGGAAAATAAATGCAAACAAACAAAAAAAAGATTCAGAATTTAGATTTGAAGAAAATCCACTTGTGTATGCTACAAAGACCCCTGTGGTCAATAGACTATTGCTCATATATGAACGACATGGTTATTTTGTCATTTTTCACTAATAGTCTATCAATAAAATAAATGCTTAAAGTCTACATGAGCCAGTCTAGGTTTCTTAAAGGACCACTATAAGCACCCAGACCACTTCAGCTTAATGAAGTGGTCTGGGTGCCAGGTCCATCTAGGTTTAACCCTGCGTACTGTAAACATAGAGAAACTGCTATGTTTACATATGGGTTAATCCAGCCTTTAGTGGCTGTCTCATTGACAGCCGCTAGAGGCGGTTCCGCGCTTCTCACTGTGATTTTCACAGTGAGAAGATGTCAGCGTCCATAGGAAAGCATTGAAAATGCTTTCCTATGGACTGACTGAATGCACGCGCGGCTCTTGCCGCACATGCGCATTCAGCCAATGACGACCGAAGGAGGAGGAGAGTCCCCAGCGCCGAGGGGACCCAGCGCTGGAGAAAGGTAAGGGATTAACCCCTTCCTCTCCCTAGAGCCCGGCGGAAGGGGGACCCTGAGGGTGGGGGGGACCTATTAATACGAGTTTGTTTTCCTGGCACTATAGTGGTCCTTTAACAAGACATTTAATTATTTTCAGCTAGGAGTGTTTATTTGGTTTTGTTTGTACAAGTAAGACACACTTTGCAAACCCAAACATTTCTAAAATGGGTACAAGAATATTATTAAGTGAATACATATTTAGAAATATTTATAGGATGAATATAAATTCAGTGGGGTAGCTAGGTAGTTAGGAGAAGATGATTCCTAAAACGCGCACCAAACATTAAAGGAGGTGGTATGCTATAATCAGTGATTTCCATTGTTTCTATATTATCCAGTGCAGCTCTATCTAAAATTAATTGAATTCCGAGGAATTACGTTCATAGTATTCAATAGAGATGGTGAGATAGTTATTTCCCTTAAATAAGAACTGGGAGGTTCAAAAATGAAAGACCTCGTAAAAGTGTTTGTAAGCTATAATGTATTACACAGTCGCGTGAAACTCCATTTTAAATGAGAACGTGGTAGGCAACCCCTGGCACTCCAGATGTTGTGGACTACATCTCCCATAATGCTCTTAAATCCATAATACTGGCAAAGCATAACTGGAGATGTAGTTCACATCATCTGGAGTACCAAAGGTTGCCTAACCCCAAATTATGGTATCAGCAGTGTCTTCGACGTTTCCTCTGCTGTGATATTAAGCTTCCGTCCTTCCAAATAAATTGTGGTATGGTGGTGTATCAATTACATCAACTTCCCTTTTAACCTTTATACTAAATTTACACAAAATTCTGGCAGTGTTAGAGTTTAAAAAGTTTATGTTCATAGTTTTATGGGAAATAAAAGAACTTCAATCAATTAATTAGATAAGCTTTACTAAATAATTAACATTATTCTATGAAAAGCTTGGAAAAAATAGAGTATCACCTGAGATATTTGCCTGGCCCAGTTCAGAGAAGGAAAAAACAGCAGACGTGGGTTTGGTTTCCCCAGAGGCAACGCAAAGCTTCCTGATCAGATGCTGCTTCCCTGGATAGCCCACAAATTTTATTCCCTTTGGGATGCTTATTTTAATGTGTACCTTTAAGAAATTAATATAGATGTTAGTCGGATAGAATATATAAGCTAAACATAGATACATGCACACAAGCACATATGAAGCAACTGTGAATAGGGAAGCTCCATGCCACCAACACTTAGGAACAACAATTTTTTTTATTCTTTATTTATGTCTTGACATAGAAAGCGACATGTGAGTATTATATGGCTTGTGCAAAAGCCAAGAAATGGTAGTCACATATGCTTTATGATACAGAAAAGAAACATTAATACATGTTACATTTTACTAAGGTGATTGGCATGATCACATCCATCAAGGTTTTATATTTGATGTACATAACAGAAATAGTTAAACATATGTAAACTTTGTTGAGGAGAACACAAATTAATTATGTGTAGTGCATAAAGGAACCAGTACCCTCTAGAGCATAGACAATATCTGACACCGGAGCTGTGGTGTTATGATTGTTCGGGTGGTGCAGGCCCTCCCCGCGGGCATCCCCAGTAGTCCCCCAGCCGGGGCTCCTTTGTGGGCTATGAGCCGTGACCCCGACCAGGTTTCCCCTAGAGGAGGTTTCCGACCAGCGGCCAGTACCCCTGTGTCTCTGTTTACCGCACCTCCAGGGTGTTATCTATCTGTACTCTTTTTTTTTTAATTATTTATTTATTTATTTGAAAATCTTTGTTTAGGGAACCTGTTTATTCTATATAGTGCCAAATGTCATACGTTAAGTTGAACATTTGGAGTATACATTTCCATTGTCTGCCAGTTAAAAGATTCAGCTATGGAGTTTATACATTGTTTCGTACGTAAACAGCACCCAGTTATGTGCCTATACAAGTTTCGATTTGTTACCTTTCTTGTGTTTAGTATCGAAAGTCAGTTTGGGCATGAGAGGAAGTAGACAATAGGTTCGGTAGTTAGATAGTTTCCCAGTGTTACCTCGGTTGTGATGTACGATTGATGGTGTAAGTAATGTTTACGTGGCCCGGTCACCCTGGCGCTACCGCTGCCTTTTCCTATACAGTATTGCAGTTTTATGCTCCGTTAGTAAGAGTGGTACCTTGGTGTTGTGACCCGTGGGCAGTGGTGTATTTTGGATTTGTGCTGCCCTAGGCAGGACGGTGCTCGGGCACCCCCCCTAATTTAAATTGTCCCCAGCCCTTCCTGTCAAGCCCGCACTTTGACTGACAAGACGCTCACTCACTGACAGATGCACACACTCACTGATAGATGCATACACTCATTGACAGACACACACTCTCATATACACTGACAAACAATGACATACACACACACTCACTGATTTGACTCACTGATAGGCAGACACACACTATTACTCGGACACACACTGACAGACTCGCTCGCACTGACAGACACATGCACTGACCGACAGACGCACTCACTGACAGACGCACACTTACAGACACACACACTTACACACCTACAGAGACACACATTCACTTAGACATACACACTTACAGACACACACACACTCACTCACTCACAGACACACTTAGACAAACACACACACACACATTCACTCAGAGACACACACACATTTCCCCCAACACTCACAAATTATTATTATTTTTTAAAATTTTTATTTAAATCCACCCAGCCCCCCTGGGAGAGCTGGAGTGGATTACTTACCAGCGGTCCAGTGTGGCTGCTGCGCGGGCAGGCAGGGGGCAGATGGGCTGAGTAGGCGGCGAGAAAGCTCTGATTTTCCTGCTCAGCTCCCTCACGCGCCTCTTAGTGATGCCGGGAGCCGGAATGACTCAGGTGAGCATGCTCCCTCGCTGCCTGCCGCCCGACTCGGAGGGGCGGGGGGAGAGGCTCAAAAGTTGCCAGCCGGCCAGCTCTTGAGCCCCCCAGGGCATGAGGCAAACACGAGGCTTTTTTGCTGCCCCCTGCAAAGTGCCGCCCAAGGCAAATGCCTTTTTTGCCTTGCGATAGATACATCACTGGCCATGGGTACTGGTTTCATGTAGTTCTCTTGATTATGTGTAAGAGGTTGGTGAAGA
The DNA here is from genome assembly GCA_933207985.1 of Pelobates cultripes. Lineage (NCBI taxonomy): Eukaryota > Metazoa > Chordata > Amphibia > Anura > Pelobatidae > Pelobates > Pelobates cultripes. Next base: position 77,443,036 of record OW240916.1, on the reverse strand, counting down.
ATTGGGTATAGAGGAGGGCATAGCGAACAGTGGGGCATGCGGTGGGGTGCGCCCTCCCCTCGGTCCACGGTCTCCGATCATATGAAATCTGAGGGTGTTTATTCATTAGCGTAATCTTCCCAAGGATGCCAATTTTTTGGGAAATTTTTATCTGTGTTTCTGATCTAGGCTGTTAGTTTGTCTATTAGGTATGTGTCTTTCACTTTCACTATTACATCATTAGTCGATGGAACGGTGTGTTTTAGCCATGACTGGGCCAAGGCTCATCTGGCCGCCAGGGTGAAGTTATTTAGGAGCTGTTGTTCCTTCCTGGGGAGGCAGCCTGTGAGCTTGGATAGTAAGACGGACCTTGGGTCTAGGTCTATGTGTCTCTCGAAGATGTCTGTCAGCAGCTTCTGAACTCGCTTCCAAAATCTGCTGATCTTTGGGCATTCCCACCACATGTGCTCAAATGTGCCCTGGTTTCTGCACCCCTTCCAGCATGTGTCAGTCATGGTTTTACTCATTCCGTGTAACTGTACTGGTGTGGTGTACCACCTCATGAGCATCTTATATGATTGCTCCTGCTGTAGTACACATATTGAGGCCTTCGCGGTTGCTTCCCATATGTCTGCCCAGCCCCCTCCCTCCAGTTCTTGTCCCAAGTCAGTCTCCCATTGTCCGATATATCTAGGGTCTTTGTCGTCCCGGTCTGGGGCGCTGGGTTGTGCATATATGGTTGTTATCAGGCCTTTCTGTTCGGTTACTGAAGTGCACAGTCGTTGGTAAAACGTCATTGGGGTTTGGACTGCTTTTCGAATCTCGGGATTTTTGGCAAAGTACTTGACTTGTATGTATCTGAATACGTCTTTTGTGGTCAGGGGTGCCAGGGTTTTAAGGTTATTGAACATTCTAAAGGCTCCGTTTTCGTACATATGGAGATAAGGAACAACAATTTTAATAAAAAGCTAAAGGAGTGCACAGAGGTGTATACTAACTGGGTCTAATTTTAACACCGTTTGATTGAAAACCCAGAGTTCCTCGTAACACTAAAAAAAAATAACAACTTCACCTATGTATTTTGTCACAATGTGAGTTATAGAAAACATATGGGTTGGTCTTGCAGCATGAGATAGAGCTGATTTTAGGAGGAACATAAAGGAACGTACAGAGTCTAAAATACTTTTAATAGCAATGGGAATATAGTCATGTATTCCTTATGTTTCAGTTTTAATCTACCTAATTGGTGTGCCGCCCCCTGCCACCAAAGTAATAAAAGGTGAGGTTTACTAGAAGACAGCCACTAGAGGTGTGTTTAATTATTGCAGGGTATCCAGTCCGCTTCATTGAGATGAAGTGGTCTTGGTTCATTTAGTGGTCAACGAAGTAACTATAAGTGGAAGGGACTATCAAATTAACCCTTGAGCTGAAGCCCTTGGTCTTTCTGCCACCTAGCAACACTCCTGATTCCAATAAACAATCTCATCACAAAAGCAGCAGAGGTAGGCTAAATTAGTAACAAAGGAGCTTTAAGACAAAGTACAAAAGGAAGACGTTTTGAGGACGGGTGGGAGGAGGTAACAAGAAGGAGCAACATCACTGTGTGTAACGGGAATTAAAAAGACAAATTAGGCACACCAACAAAATCTGAACAGGATAAACCATCCCTAAAAGGAAATTATTAAAATAATTGAGACCAGGTAAGCAAGTGCCAAATGTAATTCAACAGAGACAAATGCACAGTTATCCGCTTTGGGAGATACATAAATATGCAACTTCTCTTAATGGAGTTATGGATGTGTTATGGATATCAGTAAATTAGAATTTGGAAATAACTGTAGACAATAGCCTTAGCAAATGCATGCATGATTAGTCAGTGTCTAGGGACCTGTAAGAATTATCGTTCCGAAAAAGGGTATTGACTCACATTGTAAAACTAAAATGATACATTTTTATAATAAAATGTTAACACTCCACCCTTGAATATGCAACACGTTTTTTGCTCCAATTTTCAAAAAGGAAATTATTGAAGTGGAAAAAAATACAGAGGTGGGTTATGAAATTAATAAAATTAATGTAAGACTTTTGTTAAGATTTTTTTTTTCCTGTGCAACAGGGAATTGTGGAAGTTGACACAATTAATTTTATCCCTTTTCAGCATAAATGTTTATGTTAATGCAAATGGATTATAAAATAAAATAAATAAGGAATACATTATAAAAACAAAGGTGATTTATGACATATGGGAAATGAAATTATGAAAATCCTTAGTATATATATTATAATATATTATATTATTTTATAGACTTTCCTGCATTCTGCTTAAGGGATAAAACACCACTTTAATAATATTTCTTACCTCTGCGCTAACAGGTAGATAGTTGTAGACTGTAAGTGGTATTTTGACCTGCTCCCCTCGTATTACATAGTAGGGCAGCGTGAAGTCAATGAAGAATGGTTTGAAGGTTTTGAGGTGAGCAGATTTGGCCACTCCAAGCCCACTCTCTTCAGACATACCAATTGCTTCGGTTATCCATGTGGTAATAGAGTCTGGGACCTCCATGTGTAACTCTGCCTCACCAGTAGCTTCACTGTGAAATGAAGACAGTTTATAGCTCAGTGTGTACACCAACTCTTAGCTAGTATCCTTACTACTTCATTAGCCCTCTGCCAAACTCCCAGTAAGCTGCGGGACCAAAGTATTGACCTACTGGAGACTTGTGCAAAATTAATACTATTCACATTCAAAAACTCAAATGGTAATCCACAATTATTAGAAATTATATTAGGCCCAACTTTTCTATTATTTAATCGCATGTACAATCTAATCCACACATCTGATTATTACAATGACGGTGTCACTGTGTCTGGAGCTGGAGTGCAGCAGAAAATGTGTGAAAATCTATATCTCTATATCCTGTGGAACAGAGTTCGGATGCGTACCAACCCCATTTGAACTCTTATGGATCAAATAAGCAAGCACTGTGTCCTCAGAGACAGCCTTTGTGCAGAATATAATGAAAATGTACAGCAAGGGAGAATAGAAAGGCAACAACAGGGTCTCCTAAAATTGTTCAACACATCACAACCAGAAGGATAGTAAAGTCAAGGCAAACCAATATATTATGCTTCCCATAGGATTGACTGAAAATGTCAAGGGGGCAGAGTCAACACAAGTCAAACACAACCCTGCCCAATCAGCATCTCCTAAACATAGAAACATAGAATTTGACGGCAGATAAGAACCATTCGGCTCATCTAGTCTGCCCAAATTTCTAAATACTTTCATTAGTCCCTGGCCTTATCTTATAGTTAGGATAGCCTTATGCCTATCCCATGCATGCTTAAACTCCTTTACTGTGTTAACCTCTACCACTTCAGCTGGAAGGCTATTCCATGCATCCACTACCCTCTCAGTAAAGAATTTGATTTGATTTAGAATTTTAAATTAAATTGGACAGTATGGTAATTTTAAGTGTGTTGTAACATGTATGTACTCCATCCATATTAATTTGATTGTTTTGATTACCTAACATTAAAGCAATGCCAGATCCAGGTTTCAGGAAAGAAAGTTCTCTTCCTCCTCTCAGTTCTGTGCAAAGAAAAAAAAAAAAGAAAAAAATAAGAAACACACAATACAAATACATTTGAAACAAGTGAAATATATAATATTCTAATAACATGCACACACATAGATCAAGCCCGCAGAGCAAAATCAAACTTTTCTTCTGTTATGTTCTAACCTGTCCTATTATTTGGAAACTGAAAGAATTCCTTATTTATAAATAGCGAAAACTAATGGTTTTAAATCAAGCCTTCGATTTTAATGTATCTTCTTGCTGCAGGGAACGGTGAGAACAATGCAAGAAAATATATTCCAGGGAAAAGGGCACATGAAAATGCAAGGTAGGAAGATAGTGTAAAGATGTAATGAGAAGTAAGAAAGTGAGTAATGCATTTACCGAAACAATTTTAAAAAGGCATGTAAGACAAATGTAAAGTGAAAAATGGGAGATGGCATGAACCATGGAGGATGAAGGATACAAGAAAAGGAAGAGGATACATAGAAGAGGAAGGGTTGATACCCAAAGAAGAAGAATTTAACTTTAAAGCTTAGAAAAAAGGCAGCAGAATTAAACAAGAATTGAAAAGAATGGGACAGGATAGATACATACAGATTGTATGCAGGTAATGTCATAATAGATGCTGTTCTCCGGGAATGAAGAACACATGAAAAGGGAGAAGACTGTTGTTTGTGCGGCTTTGCTTAAGAAAGCAAGGTGTGGGGTTACAACACTTATTCAATGATCATTCAACCTTATACTATAATGGATTGTTTATTTTAATATTCAGATTACAGGTAGTTCCCGACTTTACAAACGAATTGGTTCCGAAGTCTAGTTTATAAAGTGAGAGTTCATAAAGTGAGAACTAATTTCCCATAGACACAATGTAATAAACACGGGTTCTGTTCTGACCAACAAATTTTACCATTGAAAACCTAAATTATTAAGTACAAATACAAAATGAAAGCATAGCAAATACATGTATGTTGTAGGAATTTTAAAAGCATGCATAACATATTGAAATCTTCTTTAAATTATCATCAATCCTCATACTATTCAATGAAGAGACATGCTGCACTTATTTTTACAGCTCTCAAACTCTCCTCTCTTACTTTTAAGATTGCATCTCTTTTTAGCACTTTTCTGTTACTCCTTTTATTTTTACAGCTCTCAAAATTTCTTCCTTCTCCCCCTTTTTCAGGCTTTTCAGCCCTCCTCCTGCTCCTTACTATTGCTGCCTGCCAAAACACAGCACAATGGCAAACACACATACACACAGACAGCTGTGTCAGGCACACACAGACAAATGAAGTCAAATCTCTACTCAATAGCACAAAGTGCAATAATATTACAGGATCTGCAATATATGCCCATGAAACGACAAAAAGAATACAGTACAATCTAAACCTGTTTTTTAGTCTTCCCTTTATCTTCAGGAACTGTGTTCCTGATCCTCATCTCTCTTCTTGTATACTCCTGACCACAAATTCTTCTTCTTCCCTTCTTGTTTGTGCTCCAAAGCACTCTTCTTGGTCCTGATCCGTGGACCACTGACACAAAATCGCGGCACATCCAGAAAAAAGTTCATAAAGGCGGATGTTCATAAAGCGAGAAATGCCTGTACGTGTTATCTGGCAAAAAAGCGCATATTCATACGCTAAATAATGGGACTGCCCTCTTCTATTAAAACATAACAGTAGGAGTTATTTATCTCCATTAACTGAGCCAATCACAGTGTGACTTCAGCGCCTAATACCAATTCCTGCAGTCAATGAGTAGCATTGTTTTGACAATCCTTGCAGCAGTTTTTAGTACCTGAAGTTAGTAGTATGTTTTAACACACAATGGACGGGAACTCACCAGATGCTCCACAGTCAAGTCCTTGCAGACTGACACAACTTCAAATCAGAGCGTATACATATATATTTATATAATCAGTAAATACTGAGACAATGGATGGAGCCGATGATACGTCTCGTAAATTATTATTATTATTATATTTATATAGCTCCATCAAATTCTGCAGCGCTTTACAATGGGTGGACGAACAGACATGTAGTTGTAACCAGACAAGTTGGACACACAGGAACAGAGGGGTTGAGGGCCCTGCTCAACGAGCTTACATGCTAGAGGGACTTGGGTAAAATGACACAAAAAGGTAAGGATAGTATTAGACTAGTGACAGTTACAGAAGAGGAATCAGTCAGGATCTATTAACATTTTAATTGATACGCTTTTATGAAGTGGGTTTTTAACGATTTTTTGAAGGAGTGGAGACTGGGTGAGCATCTAACGGAGGAGGGAAGCGAGTTCCACAGGAACGGTGCAGCCCTCGAGAAATCTTGAAGGCGAGCATCAGAGGTGGGAGTACGGACAGACGATAGACGTAAGTCTTCAGCAGATCGTAAGGGCCTAGATGGGACATACTTGTGTATAAGGGAGTATAGATAGGTGGGAGCAGCGTTATGTAGCGATTTGAAAGCAAGAACCAGAATTTTAAATTGAGCTCTATATTTTATAGGAAGCCAACGTAGGGACTGACAGAAGGGTGAGGCATGGGAGGTGCGGGCAGACAGGAAGATGAGCCTCGTCTCCGTATTCATTATGGACTGTAACGGCGCAAGTTGGGAGCACGTAAGACCACTGAGAAGGGTATTACAGTAGTCAAGGTGAGAAAGGACAGTGGAATGGACCAACACCTTAAGTAGGGGCGGATGCGCGCAATGATTTTGAGATGGAAATGACAGGATTTGGCGATAGATTGAACATGAGGCTTGAAGGAGAGGTCGCAGTCAAAGAGAACACCTAGGCAGCGAGCCTGCGTGGTGGAGCTGATGTAGCACCATTGACTTGGAGGGAGACAGACACAGGAGTAACAACAATTGAGGAAAGACCAGTATTTCAGTTTTGGTCAAGTTTAGTTTAAGGAAGTGGGCAGCCATCCAGTTAGAAATAGCAGAAAGGCAGTCAGAGACACTAGTCAAGAGGGACAGGGAGAGATCAGGAGAGGACAGGTAGATTTGCGTGTCATCTGCATAGAAATTATATTGGAAGCCAAAGGAGCTAATGAGTTTACCAAGGGAGGCAGTACAGATGGAGAACAGTAGAGGACCAAGGACTGAACCTTGGGGGACACCAACAGAGAGGAGTTGGCGTAGAAGAAGCAGAGCCAAGGAAAGAAACACTGAAAGAGCGCTGGGAGAGGTAGGAGGAGCACCAGTAGAGAGCAATATCTTGTAGACCGATATTGCGGAGGATGAGAAGAAGCTGTTGATGATTTACGTGTGTGTGTTAGTGTAAATATGGTAACCCCTGAATAGTGCCCATCTCGACCTTTCTATACAAAAGTATCAACAGTGAGAGTGACTGAGCCAAATGCAACAACCATTTGTAGTGATTTAACCCTTTCACCACTTTTGTCAATTAAAGAATTAACGCTTATCAGTTCATCAGAAAATGTCTCCATATTTTTTGTAATCTTTTGCCTGTCTGTGATAAGCATTGGTTTTCAAACACCTCCACTGTGTGTTTTATTTGACTTAAATATATTCGATATGTCTGCATTTTACAGATTATGATACTGCAGTATTTATATACTGATAGATATTACATCAGGTGGCTGCTCACTGACCGAAGGGCAATTCTGGAGTGGGATGAAGCTATTAGTGTCCCTGTGTGTGGCTGGAAGGCTGGCACAGCCTCATCTGTGTACATTCCCCCACTCTGGCGATGATTTAGACTCACAATATCCGTCATTACAACCAGTCCTGCCTCCTATAGACAATAATAAGAAAACAAAATATAAACAAAAACAGCTCAATGACATTCAATTACATCAAACCAAGTGCACACTGGACTAAATACTTAATTTTATTTCATTAAATACAAATCTGTATAGGGTAAATGGATAAATGTGTTTCAAGACTATATATAGTTGAATACCTGCTTTTCGAGTTAATTAGGTAGTAAAAAGTTTGATTTAAAAATCCCAGAGAGTGCGCTTCTCCAGGTTTGGTATAACTATGGCCATTTGCTACCCCATGGTAAGTTCAGATTAACTTAATGGTGTGCTTGGTTCTTGGTATATATCAACCCTGATAATAGCATCACCAATGATTTAAAAGTTTAAAAGTATGCATGTAACAACATAATCTATCTAATGTATGTTTAATGCCGCATGTAATCTACAACAAGACAGAACGATAAATAGGTTAACAGACAAATATATCATTTAACCAGACCACAATGACTGGAACGGACAATGGAACAACAAATATTATGCCAAAATCTCCATGTCAGCTATTAGTCTAAAATTCCATTGCAAATGGATCTTTAAAAATTGTAATTCCATTCTTAGTTCTCTACAATACCTGGTTTAGTGAATAAATCCCTAAAAAACAACAAGGAATAGAGACAAAAATACTTGTATTTTATTCAGTGGACTTACTGTGAAAGCAAATCGTGCATCTTTGGTGATGTCCCAATGCCAAGGAAACACAGAAGAACGTCTTCTCCTACGAGACCCCATTCCAGGCCACCAAAAATGGCCTTCGTCCTTTCCGGTCCCATATGCATCAGACACATCAAACTCTGCCAGTTCCTGAAATATCTGATTAATGCAGAATGTAAGATAACACATGTTAAATAGATGAAATAAACAAAGCAACACTAGGAGTCAAGTTACAGTACAGTTTCTAACTGGATACAGAGGGGATGTAAATAAAGCAGCTCTTTTTGAACTACTTGGTCTTATTTTTGATTCTGCGCCAGCATACTAGGTAAAAAGATTAGAAAGTAAAACAAAAAGAGCCACTGTATTCTCATATAGTGACTGTTTGTATAATCCAGCCAAGGATGGCCAGGCAGACACAGGATGTTGAATTATTGTAAAGATTGGTTTCAATTGTACCAGAGACAGTAGTATTTAAAAGAGAGAGGAAATCATTTAGACAACAATGTGAGAGAGATAGTAAAACATCTGTACTCAAATGATTGACTACTTTTCTTTCAGGAATTGCACCGGAGGATTGGAGAAAAGCAGATGTGGTGCATATATGTAAAAAGCATTCAAAAGATCAACCCGGAAACTAAAGACCCATGAGCTTTACATCGGTGTTTAAGAACATATTTGAAGAGCTGTTAAGGGATAATATTGATTTATTTTGAACAAAATTATCGTTTACAGGAATCAACGTGGTTTTATGAAAGACAGGTCATGCCAAATTAACTTAAAGGGACACTATAGTCACCAGAACAACTATAGCTTACTGTAGTTGTTCTGATGAGTATAATCAATGCCTTCAGGCATTTTAATGCAAACACTGCCTTTTCAGAGAAAAGGCAGTGTTTACATTGGCCCATAGGGACACCTCCAAGTGGCCACTCCTCAGATGGCCACTGGAGGTGCTTCACGGGGCAGGGCAGTGCTGCACAGTAGGCAGCACTGCCGTTCAGCGTCTCCACGCACTGCATGGAGATGCTGAATTTTCCTCATAGAGATGCATTATTATTATTATGGTATTTATTTAGCACCATCAAATTCCGCAGCGCTTTACAATGGGTGGATGAACAGACATGTAGTTGTATCCAGACAAGTTGGACACACAGGAACAGAGGGGTTGAGGGCCCTGCTCAATGAGTTTACATGCTAGAGGGAGTGGGGTAAAATGACACAAAAAGGTAAGGATAGTATTAGACTAGTGACAGTCTGGGCCGCCACCAGAAATTTTGGGGCCCCTGACAAAGCACAAGGTCTGGGCCCCCCACGCCCCCTCCCCCCATGGCTGGCCTCCCCCCGCAATTAATGCAGTGTGTGTTAGTGTAATGAAAACAGTGTGTGTGTGTCAGTGTAATGAATGCAGTGTGTGTGTCAGTGTAATGAATGCAGGGTGTGTGTCAGTGTAATGAATGCAGGATGTGTGTTAGTGTAATGAATGCAGAGTGTGTGTCAGTGTAGTGGATGCAGTGTGTGTGTTAGTGTAGTGAATGCAGTGTGTGTGTTAGTGTTGTGGATGCAGTGTGTGTTAGTGTAGTGGATGCAGTGTGTGTGTTAGTGTTGTGGATGCAGTGTGTGTGTTAGTGTAATGAATCCAGTGTGTGTGTTAGTGTAGTGGATGCAGTGTGTGTGTGTTAGTGTTCTGGATGCAGTGTGTGTGTTAGTGTAGTGGATGCAGTGTGTGTGTCAGTGTAGTGGATGCAGTGTGTGTGTTAGTGTAATGAATGCAGTGTGTGTGTTGGTGTAGTGGATGCAGTGTGTGTGTTAGTGTAGTAGTGGATGCAGTGTGTGTATTAGTGTAGTGAATGCAGAGTGTGTGTTAGTGCAGTGGATGCCGTGTGTGTGTTAGTGTAGTGAATGCAGTGTGTGTTTGTTTACTAGTGTATGCATGTAATGTAATGAAAGTTATTCCCCCTCCCTGTTTCTTACTTGGTTCAGGGAGGGGGGAATATTCCATGATCCTTGGTGGTCCGGTGGCATGGTGGGGCCCCCCGGCTCCCTATACTTGCAGAGGGGGCCCAGCAGACTGCAGCTGTACTTTACAGCATTTCCCTTGCTCTAACTCCCGCGAGATGTGGTGTGCACGCCGCGTGGTGCGTTGCCATGGTAAACCATGGCAACGCTTTAACGGCCGCACGTCTCGCGGGAGTTAGAGCGAGGGAAATGCTGTAAAGTACAGCTGCAGTCCGCTGGGCCCCGTCTGCAAGTATAGGGAGAAGGGGGTCCCGCGGCTGCACCTATATATAGCGATCATCGGGAAAGTATTGGATTGGCAAAAAATCTGCAATTCTGATGATGTCACTAAGGGGGCGGGGAAAGTGCCAGCGCACCTGTGAGGCGCTGGAAATAAGGTGAGTTTTAATTGCTTTTAAGGGGGCAAGCCACCTAAATGTTGGGTTTAGCACTATGGGGTCAGGAATACATGTCTGTGTTCCTGACCCTATAGTGTTCCTTTAATTGTGTTCTATGAAGAAGTTAGTAGATATACAAACAGACCCCACCAATTGTAGGCACCAGGTTTAAAAAAGGATATTGCAGAACTAGAACAGCACAGAGGCAAGGCACAAAATTAGTAATAGGGATGGAAAACATTAGTAATGAGAAAGGGATAGAAACAATTAATTTGTTTCTTTAGAAAAAAAGGTGCCTCAGAGGGGATATGAGAGCACTATACTAATATACACAGGTTCAGAAAAACTAATCATTAGCAGGAATATACAATAGACAAGAAAGGCCTTTTTGCTTACAGGAGAGGAAAGGCTTCATTACAGTAAGAACAATAAAGCTGTGCAATTCACTCTGCCTAAAGAAGTTGTGTTATCAGATTTTATATATATATATATATATATATATATATATATTTAAAAAAATAAAAATAAAACTTGGATGCTTTATTTCATAAACAGATTATTCAATGATATAATTGATATGTATGTAAACAGGATCCAAGGAGAAATCGGATTGCCATTATGAAGTCATGAAATAATTGTTTTCCTATTTGTATGGCTACATTTGTTTTTTGCCTTCTTTTTGGATCAACAGTATAAAATAATGTCTTCAGGGTTGTCTTTCAACCTAGACATCTTTTTCACTATGTAATGAGATCAGATACAAATTGGACAGGATAATGCAGACAAAGACAGATGCAGGATTTTTGGAATATTTGAGTACATAAAAGTAATTTTAAAATAATACACTTAAAAAAACAAAACAAAAAAAAACGTTTTCATGATTTTATTTATTTTTTTAACATACTTTCAGCAATTAAACACCTATCTTGCTCCGACCTCCTCCCCCCCTCTTTTTTTTCTTCTTTCTCGCTCCCTCCCCCCCAACTAGCCGATTTCCACAGCACTATCTATCCCCTTCACGGTCCGAACAGGCTCCTCATGATAGAGTCTAGACAAAAGGACCGGATGATCCTGCGGGGAGCCATCCTGGTCCCATGGTAAGGGTCCCAGGATCACATGGTGCCCCGCATGAGATGAACACATGGGCTGGATCACGCCTGATTTCTGACTTTTCTGTAACCCCAAACTATGTTACGATATAAACAGCAAAAACCATGAATAAAGAATATATAAAAAAAAAATAAACACCTATCTTGAAGAAGCTGTTGCACTGGCACATACTTTGAGAACTAATAATTTTATACAATATCAATATTTCCGCAATGAGACACTTTTATACATCTTCCACATTATCTGCAAAGAACTGCACAAAGTGATTTCCAACCTGTTCAGCTGTAATCTGAAAACCATTCCGTAAAAGATAAACACTCTTATCCACAGTGGATACGCACACACAGCTAGCTCTGGCAGCTTTTACTTTGAAATCCACTGTGTCACCAGGTCTGGAGTCATTGGTGGAGAGGACTAGAGAAACCTGAGAAGTAGAGTACGTCAAACATTAAATAGGACAACAGCAAATGTTGAGAGCTTATATTTACTAACATATGGCAAAAGATAGTATTCAACAGAGTTATATACAGAGATGGTGGGAGTGATGGTTGGAAGAAACACAATGTTTCAGGAAGGAAATGCCAAAATATAGATCTTCAGATGATATTGAACTACAATTCCCATGCTACAGGAACAACAGTTTGGAATCAACCTTTTGACCACTTCTCATTAAAAAACATTACACACATTAGCCCAGTCCCAAGTGTACACTTTTAAATAAGAGACAATTTAGCAGCTCTGTGTGGCCATGAAGTGTTTCCTCAGCTGACAACATCAAGGCAAACCACTGAGACCATTCCTACGCTGATGAGTACTCTTACCATTGTTTACATTCAGCCAAGAGCTACATTTCTACTGAGACAAACATGTTTTTTTTGTTTTCTTTTACACACTAACTAACCCTAAGTAAAGAAATCACTTGTCTCATTAGAGATTCTGTTTCTGAGATGAATGCAAGCCTGAGAAATTGTTAGGGTAGGGCTCTTACACACAACTTCTAGCAAGAATTCTAGAACTTCAAAACTTCAAAATCTGGCAAGTGAGCTTTAACATACAGAGGCACACCGAGCGCCAAATCTAGTAAAGCAGGCTGGCAAAAAAAAAAAAAGTGGTGATAAACTTTTTATTAAAAAGTGCACATTGGGGTTTGGGATAGTTCAACAAAAATATATATTTTTTTCATTTTGTTTCCTTCTACACTGCCATTTAATACTAGACTAGTACACGACTGGAATTTTCAGTTCATCGGAAAGAATTTGGACGATAATCAATTTTTATCTGATATTTTCAGTTTAGAATTTCCATTGAGACGAATGGAAAGCCACGATTGCAGTCAAATATTTATTTTGCTTAAAAAATAGAGGTGAGCCCAATTTGGTTCCTTTATGTGGGATTGCCACATTAAATTAAGCTGCGTTTAGTAGGTAGCTCCCTATTTTGTATTCCCTAAATATGGCAGTCTCACATAAAGATAGCAAATTAGGGGAAGCACTGAATCAATGCTTTCCTGTGGGGACTTCTCCTCTTTTCTTTATTTCAGCCTTTTGAGCTATTTAGTAGATTGTTCCTTAATTTGCTACCTTTTTTTTAGGAATGCCATGTTTAAGGACACCAAGTTAGGGAGCTATTGAATTAACAGATAAGCTACCTAAATTGGTAGTGGTACCCTTAAATATGGACTTGTAAACCTTTCACAATGATTTGAACAATTATTGTTTCGAGTGATTCATTCATTAGTTCACTCTTCCATTGTGCCATTCGGAATACGGATAAATTGACGAACAAACCGTTTTCTGTCCGAATTGCGATTCTTCAGAAGTCAAATGCCGGTTATTGAATACTATAACCAATGCAGTAGCCCCAGAGTGAAAGGAATAATAAATATGTATTATATGGATGATGTGGAAGACATGTAAAATTAAACTATAAAAAGATTTAGACGACATTGTAAGATATTGTTATACTAATCATCTATGAGACACACAAAATCAAGTTCAAATTACATTAATAACATGAAAAGGGTGCATAGTGTTAGCAGCTGCTATAAGTGCAGTTACAATGCGCAAGGAATAAATAGTGAACATACTGTGTTACCTGGTTCTCGAAAGTTGGCTTAATAAGTATCTGAGCACTGTCTGTTATTCCTTCTCCATTCTCTCTCACATAATATACTAGCAAGCGGATTGAAGGAGCCATGTTATGAGTGATGCGGAAGTGTACATATGTTACCCAAACCTCTGTGTCTGTAGAGCTTGTCTGTGTGGACTCTGGAAGGATGACAACATTACAGCAATACAATTTATTTAATCTGAATTAAACAGAGCTGTATGTAAGACATTTACATAATGCCACAATAAATAAATCCATATTGCCAAAAGACAGGGAGGATGAGACAAATCAATACACATAACTCTACCCCTGGCACAATATTAGTGGAGGTATAATAATGTTGTTAAAATACAAATTTAAACAATTATTCAAGCCAGATCATTTTATATAACATAATCATGCATTAAATGCATTATAAGTAAGTAATCGAAGTTTCCAAGGCACTACATAACTTTTGAAAATGCCATATAGTCCCTGGCTCATTCATATGCATATGCAAATAATCAAACCTGTGGTAGGGAAGCACGTGGAGTTTAGCAACAAAATTAAATGAAAAATGCTTATTCTCTATCCAAGATGCAAATTATACAGTACATTTCCAATTCATGAGGCTAATAGCGGAAGATAAGGAATCACAGCACTGAAACGGCCAGTAGTTATTCACAGGCAGACTGGTCCAGCAGACATAAAATGTCACCAAACCTTTAGCTCAATTAATTTACACGGATCATTTTATTTTAAGTTTGTAGAGAAAAAAACAAAACACTTCTTCCTTGTTCTCCAAGGTTTCTGCATGTGGCTTTGATGTGAAACCTTTCAGTGAAATCAGCAAACCGTTTACTAATATTTAAAGTGTGTTGGCATTTAAAGCGTGCCACCCAGATTTAAAATTTAATTTAGAAAACTCACAAGAAGCCTGTTTATTCAGAAGACTTTCCTTTGTTGCTGGGTTTACGGAGTCACAGGTTGCTGTTCTGTACGTGATACAGCAGTTTTTTTGTGAGGAATATTGCTCAGGGCTTAGAGACACAGAATGCTGAAGAATATCATGCATTTTACAGGGAAGTATTTCTTAAAAGCCTAGTTGTATCTGAAAAACACGCACTGAGCTGTGAATCTGATGGACAAACTGTCATTGAGATTGATGCCTTTGATTAAAAAAATATGTAATCGATAAATACGTGTTTTTCTAATCCTCCAAATTTCAGTGCCAAGCATAAACAGCTTATACTTTTATTTAATATTCACCTCCACCTGGTGTAACTGTTCCGTGGACATCCTTGTTAAATGTCACAGATGTTGATCTTTTGCCCCTGAGCAGGGTAGCATTGCCAGCATGCTGTCCAGAGAGCACAATGTTTCCACGAGAGGCCACTTCATAGTGCAAAGTGAAATTACATGGACAGGTGGACTTCACAGCAATCCAGGCCTCATCCCCAACCTGCAACAGTGGAGGAACAACTGATATCACTTCTATAAAAAATTTTTTTAAATTCTTTATTTTTATTTGTGCTTGATAAGCCATAACACTCCAGTTGCCGTGCCGCAACAGCTTAGTCAACCGTGGAACATTTGATAGCAACGTGGCATTGAAAATACTATGCACATTTTTAAAGTGGGTTGAAGGTAAACAAATTAGTTAAACATTGAGAATACTATATGTTGTCAGAACCTAGGTTGACATGCAGGCTTTTGGTAGTATATGTAGTGGTTCTTGCTTGGAGTACGTGTTGGACCAGGTGAGGCTATCTGTCATTAAAGAAACAAGCCGAAACAAGCTGAGGTATGGGATGTGTCTCCCTTTTCAAGTAAGTCAGCAGTAGTTGGGTATGTATGTGTGTGTGCATGTTAAATCTCTGCACCGTTCATTGAGGGTGTCGTCTCCCTGCCAACGTGAGTGTCGTGATCGGGTATATGTGATTATCTTACCGATATTCTGTGACACAATTTTGCAATCTATAAGCACAGACGTTGCGATTTGTACATTATTTGTATTAATCAGGTACAGAGTTTGTTTGCACTTCATATTATTATATTATTACATAATAAACATTGATATTATTATACAATCTAAAAGGTAAGATGGGCAAAAATATACGATAATAAATGGTGCTCTATTCACAAACTTACTTAACTGTAACTTAAACAGTCTCCAATCAATACTGTTGTATATGCGTAAAAAGTGTAGACAAGGTAATACCGGCAATTCCAACATTTAAACGCAGATGAGAGATATTATCAATATATTACAATATTTGCCTCCCCTGTACATATACACCGTGGGTCTGAGTGGAGACATGCATTGACAGCAGGAGTATTCCAACATTCCAAAAAAAAAAAAACTCCCCATGTTCTAAATTCTTAATTCATACATACCAGTAATGGCTTCTCAGGTGGCTGCAGTAAGAGGTGACACTTGCTTGGAGAATACCAGCTACTTATTGACAAATAGTTGGGCAGATACTGGTCTCCTATTGGTTTCCCATCAATAGCTGTTACTTTACTCTTTAAAATTAAATTTAAAATTTTTTTAAAAACAAATTAGTGAAATCTCTTCAGACAGAAATAACTTCATGGTGTCTTAACATACTATATTTCAATTCCATTGTTCCTATATATGTAATCCTGCCTGCTGCTTAATGAAATTCATGACATACAGTGGGAATTTATGTGGATAAACAAACCATATTGAATAATTTGGAAAGCTTATTAAATTGAGGAATTTAGGGATTTACCACTGGGCACAAAAACCTTTAGCAAGTATATTTGCTGAGCAAATTTATCTTATGCATTGGTTTAAAGAGCAATAATTTCTGAATGGGTTAAAGTTTACAAGTCACTATTTTCTAGTAGTCCTATAATTGCAATTCCATGTATTTATGCCTGCCTTTTTATGGTTCTTCGGGAAACTTTTAGGCACCCTGTAAGAAGTTCATAAAGTGACAGTAACATATTGGAAGCAAATCAATTACCATGTGTATAATTTCATCTTCATAAAAGCGTATCAATTAAACTGTTAATAGCTCCTGACTGATTCCTCTTCTGCAACTGTCACTAGTCTAATACTATCCTTACCTTTTTGTGTCATTTTACCCCACTCCCTCTAGCATGTAAGCTCATTGAGCAGGGCCCTCAACCCCTCTGTTCCTGTGTGTCCAACTTGTCTGGTTACAACTACATGTCTGTTCGTCCACCCATTGTAAAGCGCTGCGGAATTTGATAAATAACATAATAACAATAATCTTCCTTCTAATTAATTAATTTATTTTTAATAGATGACACCCCTGAACAAGACCATGGTAGATGAAAAATAATAACTTTCTATGTGTTATAACATCAGGCCTCCCAACTGTCTCGATTTCTGCAAGACAGTCCCAATTTTCAGGTCCTGTCCTTCTGTTCCTGACTTAGCTGCTTTTGGGGACAGCAGGGAACTGTCCCCAGCAGGTATAGCACCAGCTCATCATTAGACTGAGCTGGCACCATGTTCAGAGCACTAGGATCCTGCAGGCAACACAAAAACAGTACTCACTGCCAGGTCTGCATTCAGTGGGCTGTCCTGAATGATGGAAAAGCAGACTGGTGTGCATTTACAATACGTGGTCCTGCCTGAAATTCAGGTGGATTCACCACCTCCTTTATCTACCACCTACACACCGCAGTTGGGAAGTATGTAACATACTTTGTCTGCTGTCTCATTTTTAGGGTTCTATCTATTTTTAGTGGCCTACCTCTAGCCAGACATACTGGGCTCCAGTAGGGATAGATGGGATCTGGAACTCCACTAAGCCATTCTGGGACACAAGTTCACGGGTGTACACGTTGTCCTTGAGAGTTAGTTCGGCTTTGATGCGTACGCTAACACCATGTGCTGGGCTGCCATCGGGGAATGTCACTTCCACCTAAGGAACACAGAAAAAAAAAAGCTTTCAAAATTTGTAGCGCTGATTTTATGAATTTAAATTGTCTTATGGTAAAGAAATCTTAGTTCATTTATTCATGCTGATGGACTAAAAGGGTTATTTACTAAAGTAAGAATAGCCAGGAATGTAAAGTGAATGTCAAAATTAAACAATTAAGAAACAACAATAGTACTAGAAATGTGCTTCCAAAGCAGTTAATTCTAAATATAAAATATTAAGAATTTGTAATCTCAGCAGCTCCCCACACTATTTATGTATCATTCTTGCATATACCAAGAGCACCAAAAAAGACTTAAATAATGAATAGGTGTTAAGCACTCTGCTAATTTAAGTCTTCTTTAGATTCCAAATTTAAGGCCAAAATTGCTTAACTGGAAAAACAAATATCAGCTACTTTAGCCTTATATTTAAAATCAACATTGAATTCACTTCCCAACATTCTAATTTTAGTGAATAACCTTGTTAATATATAATATTTTAAGATTCACTCCTGAAAATCTACAAGTATTTTGTTATGCTTGTTTTTCAAGACCAGTTCCTGGCTTTGCAGTATTTTTTATTTTAATTAACTAGTTTTATAGCTCTGAGGTCACTCTTGACCTGCCTGGCCTTATGTAGTGATCATTAATCTCTGTCAAACTAGCCAAACTGGAAAAATTCCCTAAATCAGCCATGCTCCTATCTGGCCTACTGTTGTCTTAAATTTGATATTCACTTTGAGTAAATAATCCTGTTGATGTCACTACAGCACCAACATAAGTACAGAGCTGCATCAATTAATACAGACATTATTCCATGCAGCTCCCCACTGGACACCTGGTTCCACTCCTGCTCTCCCTTTAAAGGTAAGAAAAACATGCACACTAAAATTAATATCTACAAATACACTTTGACATGCACACACTCATCTACACACTTCAAAATCCCTACCTTTCCTTGATAGGGTAAGCCTGGCTTAAACTGTTTGCGGGTGTCTTTGGTGTATTTGATGTCAATTAGTTGCTTTTGAACAGGGGTGGTGTCATCAAAGGTAACTTGCTTGCTGCCATCTACAGAAGTCACGGTGGCCCAAATATTTACAGTCCCTCGGAAATGTTCAGGAAAGTCTACTGGCATCATGTCTTTGGCACAGATATCAAACACTGTTGAGCCATAAATCTGAAATCAACAAAACAAGTCAAGGCAAGCTACATTTTGGCATGTATCTTCAGTAAACAGATTATATGACATTTAAAGTAAGTATCAAGTAAGCCTGTAGGTATCAAATATCAAGTAAGCCTGATATTACATGGAACCTCAAGATTCATGAATTACGCATGACGTGGAGATAGACAAACAGAAAACATGTACAGAGAGAGGAATGGATGCTGCCTTGTGCCTTGACCTCAGAAAAACACATTCTGCAGGTGGACTTACTTTATTTACTGTGTGATAAACAGCTACACGAACAGCAGTCCAAGTTCCTGGAGTTTTAAATCACAGAAGTCACAAGAAGAACGGGTTTGCTGTTAGGTCATGTGAATTCATGTGGCACATATGACCAACCAGGACTAAGCCAGAGGTCAGAGGAGCAGGATAGGTTAAAGGACAGGAGAGATGAAGATGACTAAGTGAGAAGAAACAGAAATGGTCCCTACACTCTATGTATATCAGTTGGTTGATTTTTGTATAGCTGTACTCTTCATACTTTAATTTTCTATAGTATGCTGAACTGAAAAATCTGAAAGTATGTTTTTTATATATGGACACTGATCAAGCAGTAACCTTAAAGAGAAATACATTGCGTACAATGATTCAAATATGCAATACAAAAACTGAGATTGAGAGAACTGTTTATGATTACATAGCACTACCTACAATGATAAATGGTCCCAACTCTGTTATCACTAGTTTAACAGAGTTAAAGGGATACACTATGCTTCTAAACCACTTGATGGATCCTGACCCATTCGTCTGACAAAGTCAAACATTGCTATTTCTGAGAAACATCATTGTTTACATTTGTCAGAGAACACGGTTTTAGTGGCAGATTGACAGCCACTAGATGCTACTTCCTTATTGAAGACCTTACAGGCTGGCAAGAGTGAGAGCACTAAATTAGCAATAACTGACTGGACATAGATCCTGTGTCAGATAAAGCACACTAGGGACCCCAAGTATAAATACATTTCTAGCAGAAGCCTCAGATAATGATAGGGTATCTCTTCTCAGCAGGCTGGCTGTGGATCCTAGCAGTGGGGGTCAAGCACAGAATGGGAGCAGTAGTAGTGAAGTAATATGGCACTTCCTGTGCCTCAGAACAAAAAATGTGACTGAATCTGTAAAATGCTGTGGGCCGTGGTCTGCCTACCTCGCTCAGGAAGGTACATACTGATATTCCACAAAATATAAGAGGCAAACTCCACTCACATCATTTATGCAATGGTAAGGAAGTAGAAGAGCATAGTGCACTTAAGTACTTCCCATTGTGTGAAGCCAAATCATCCTCAAAATGTAAAATAAAACAACCCTCAACAGAATTTGAGACAGTTTAAGCCTCAATGCAGAAATAAACATTGTAGTTAGTAGAGCATCTGACACACATGCACAACCAAAGGACCACTTAACTTAACACACCCTTTTTGAACTTTTCAGGTTAAAGTAGGTCCCAAATAGGTTACAGAATCCCTATCAATCTTGCTGAACAAAAATAAAATAAATTTAATATCTAGCCACTCCTGAAGAAGGTAAAACACAACTTGTATTAGAAAACAATCTAGGGAGTGATGAGCTAAGTCTTTAATTTTGTTGTGTGTTCTTCCTACACCTTGTGAAATGGACCAAATATACCACATGTTAAGGTTCTTGTGGTTAACAAAAATAAAATCATATAAAAAGGTAATATAGAGCTTGCACTAGAACCACACTAAATGTAATGGTAGAGTAATCAGTACTTTTCATTAGCCAGCCACAAGTTCTTTTCTGTGTTTGATGTTACCAATGCACCACCGTTTTAGTTGCAAAGATTAAAAAAAAGCAAGATACACAGTCTTCAAACAGAACATCTAATATGGGTAAAACTTACCTCCATGGTTTTGAGAACCTGGGATCCAATCTCATGTCTGTAATACCCAACACCAGTAATGGTCATATTGATTACCAAAATTCCGCTCACAGGCTTCCCAAACGTATATCTGGTATAAGAGAACACTAATTATATTTTGCTTAAATTAACATATTCATAACAACCAAACAGCAGGGCACTAGTAAGAAATAAAGAAAAAAGGCAAAGCAATAAACATCAGAATGTGTACAGACAAGCAAGACTATAGATCAACTCTAGGATTATCCAGCACTTTAAACATTCTCATAATTAAACATTGTAAATGGAACAAAAGAATTGGAGAGTGACGTATACTCCTGAAGAGCGGTTGTACATTTGCATTTAGTGATCAATTTATAATGTACAAAAACAATAGGGTTCCATACTCCGTTGAATTGTAGCATATATCTCAAGGAACTTTTAGGAAGAGGGATACAGAGTTGCAAGATGTTTAGGATGGAAAGGAAAGGAAATGGGGGAAAAAACTGACAGTATGCATATAAATGGACAATAAGTGGCTAAACTTTTGCAAACTAACTATTCAGAAGGGTAGAGTTAGGTTAGCTGGTGATGGATCCAAAATTATGCAGAAAGGTTATGGGGGAAGTATATATTTCTTTGGACAGTCTCTTTAGACTTATGGATGATGGTATATGGGACAACACTACTATTTTTATCCCCATAAACCTAACCATATCAGCAGCTGAGGAACAGATCTTATTATTAACCATCTGAATGGTACTCTCTTTATCTAACTTGTAAGGATGCAAAGCAGAGGGAGTTCTAGAGTTTTTAGAGCAAATTGTAGAATTTATGAGCATGTACTAACGTGTACTAACAAGAGAAACTGAATAATAAATTAAATTAGAAAGAACCAAATAAAAAAAAATAAAAAAAATTAAATCATTGGAGCCAGATATATTGCAAGCAACGTTTTATACCTTGCAGTAACAGAACCCTTCTCACAGGTGCCGATATCTCGAATATATGGAGGAGGAGAAATCACTAGCTCAAACTTTGGCAGAACTGAAATAAAATTATAAATACATATATTGCAAGTTACTTGGTCATTACAAGCAGCATTATGTGCATGGAATATGTTATAACTGTGCATAGCTTTAAAAAAAAAAAAAAAAAGGGGGTGGAAGAAGGGGGAAGGGGAAGCAAGGCCTTTTGTCTTATTTTGGATGCAGACAGAGCTATGTGTTAGTATAATGAAATCTAGGCTCATGTAAAGGCATAACATATTTTCAAATCAAGCTAATAAGACCAACTCCTACCAAAACAGGAGTCCATGAAACACACTAAAATATGTTGTTCAAAAATATGTCATTTTAAATCAACATTACATAGACAGACACACACACATACATACACACAGACATACACACACACATACATACACACAGACATACACACATACAGAGAAACATTCATACAGACACACATACACAAACACACACATATACAAAATGTTTTAGTCACACTCCTGTTTCCTTCCTTTTACATGGGACTGGGTGACTTCCTTGGGGTCCAGTGGTGGTTCAGGCTGAAAAAAGTCAGAGTTCCCATTCAGAGTTCCTGCGTGGCTCCCGGAGGAGTCACTTCCTCCCAGCGTCTGATGTCATCTCAGACCGGGCCCCCTGGAAATTAATTAAACAGCATGTGCCACCCGATGGGCCCCTTAACGTGTGTCTGACTTGGTGTGTCTGACAGTTAGTGTGCCTGTCACTGTGTCTGTCAGTGCGTATGTCTGTGTACGTCAGTGAGTATGTCTGTGTCTCTCACTGTCTGCCAGGGAGTGTGTGTGTATGTAAGGGAGTGTGTTTGTCTGTCAGGGAGTGTGTGTGTTTCTTCTAGGGAATGTGTTTGTGTGTCAGTGAGTGTGCGTATGTATGTCTGTCAGTGTGTATGTGAGTGAGTAAGTGAAAGTGTGTGCCTGTCAGAGTGTGTCAAATCAGTGAGGATATTTGTAAGTATGTATATCTGAGAGTGTGTGCCTGTCAGTGAGTATGTGTGTCAGTGTGTGTGTGTGTGTCTGTTAGTGAAAGTGTGGGTTGTTTAAACAGTGTGTGTACCAATGACTATATCTTCAGTGAGTTTATGTCAGTGCATTTGTCAATGAGGGCGTGCGTCTGTCATTTAAAAAGTGGCCTTGATATGAAGTGGTGGTGCAAATTTAGATAAGGGGGTTCCTGAATTTAGTCGTGCCTAGGGCAGCACAAATCCAAGATACACCACTGCCAAAGGTGCATTTATATTTCTAAATATTTTTAAATTTTTTCATTTTTCTATTGTTTTGCAAGAAAACATTATAGGTCAATATAGTTGAAGTTCCATGCTATAACAACCATTCAACACTCACCATATTTCTGCACAGCAAATGACTTGTTGTATATGTGACCTTGCGTCTCTGCAAATATTAGCCATTCACCATATACCGGTTGGTCAGATAGTGGAAAACTCATATTAACAACACCTAGGAAATTAAGAAGATGCTCAATGGGAAAATAGAATATATTACAGAGAAACAAAGTAAAACATAAAACCACGTGGGACAGACAGAAAATCACAACTTTCTTATGTAACTATATAAGAGTTCTAATGCATATATGCAATGCTAAAGAATATAAACATGCACACATATTAAATCTACAGATGATTTAGAAACAAAAATGTATATTTAGCTTTTCATCTTGGAATGTCTTAAAAACAAACATATTTTGGGACACTAACCATAATGATCGTTATAAAATAAGTGGTTGCGCTTGCTGGACAAAGTGCAGCATGATCACAGATAATAGTTATGTCTATTTAACGCTGATAATGCCCCTGAGAAATTGGCTCCTACTGTTTATGGGAATTTTTTTCCAGCTTCCCAAATTCATAGTCCCCACAATTACCTGCCAAACTCTCTCTAATACTCTGGTATCTACATAAAGATTACACAATCAGTAAATAAAGCGATGTAACAAATGGGGGTGTGCAATGTCCGTTAGATAAGCCTACAATTTTGAGAATATAAGATAAATCTATCAGCAACTTAAATATCTGTAGGTAGATTTACAATTTATGACAACATTTTAATACCTATTTCTAAAATCGGTTTATCACTGATGAACTAACATATCTTTTGATAGTTAACAAGGAATGGAATTTACGATGGTGAGCAAATAGTCTAAATGAAATTAAGAGGTAAGACAAAGGAGTGTAAACTAACAAAAATAGGGCAATTTTATTACATGGGAGTGCTTTTCAGGACTACATTTGTTTTTTTGTAATTAAAGTTTTATTGAAATGTTTCACAGAGACCAACATTTTGGTGCCTGTCTGAGCCTTGATGACTTCCAGTTTCAGGCAAATAGTCTGGTTTTAATTTTTCTTTCAACTGTTATGACCTGTTTAGAGTCTGTTTAAAATAACTTACTAAATCATTACAATTTTGTCAACTCACCACAACAGATAGGTTTTAAATCAAGCCATTGGATAATTCTAGAGCCTCTAGGATCCTGAAGAAAAGAAAAATTGAAACAATCAATTATTTATTATCCTAAAACATAAGTCTTTGACCTTCCTTTTTTTAACAACTCAAGCAACAGAGGATAAAGGATAATTGCAGACCCCAAATCCAGGCTATCCAAAGGTATGTCAAGTGGACTTTTTCTTCTTATATGCTAGTAACCAGTACATTCTATTTAGTCATCAAGCTTTACCAGTTACCAGCTTTAGTTCAACATCTACCATTCTTTGTTTTGCAGATAACCAATATGTGATGTATATGCTTTTGTGATATCATACTCATTGGCATTGCACTCTAATACAGCTTGGCTACCATATTTATGCAGTAGATGAAACACGAACGTTATTGAATTGGTCTTTTTTTTTTTTTGCCTACTAAATAGTTTAAATCTGTTAAAAGTTAAATTTCAGGGTGACAGATTGGACATTATCACAAAACATTCTTTGTCCATCTCTGTCAGTCATTGCTTTGTGGCTTGGTTTTTACATACACATTCAGATGAAACAAATTAGTTTAGGCACAAAAAAAGAAAATCTGCATTCTTTAAAGCTTTAGAAAAACACTTGACATGTAACAAAATAAAAAAAAAAACAGATAACTCACCAAAATATAAGCATCAATCTATAAGGAAAGAGAAGACAACATCAATGTAAAGAATTATTCATAAAGCAGAGAAAGGTTTCAATGCTGGGAATGAAAAACTCACGTAACTATAACTAATACAAAACAACAGGCTAATAAAATAGAAATAGATTATTTCTATTTTATACATACATGACCTTTCCACATGCAATACTGTAAACTGCCATTGATGTTTAACGCATTACACTGTTCTCCTATTTAAAATGTTTGTTCTGTCCATTTGTCATGGAATCAGCCCCATTATGGGGCAGTTCGTCATTTGTGGAGTGTCCCTTTAAACCTCACTCCTGGTGCTCAATATACACTGCTCAAAAAAATTAAGGGAACACTTAAACAACACAATGTAACTCCAAGTCAATCACACTTCTGTGAAATCAAACTGTCCACTTAGGAAGCAACACTGAGTGGCAATCAATTTCACATGCTGTTGTGCAAATGGGATAGACAACAGGTGGAAATTATAGGCAATTAGCAAGACACCCCCAATAAAGGAGTGGTTCTGCAGGTGGTGACCACTGACCACTTCTCATGCTTCCTGGCTGATGTTTTGCTCACTTTTGAATGCTGGCGGTGCTTTCACTCTAGTGGTAGCATGAGACGGAGTCTACAACCCACACAAGTGGCTCAGGTAGTGCAGCTCATCCAGGATGGCACATCAATGCGAGCTGTGGCAAGAAGGTTTGCTGTGTCTGTCAGCGTAGTGTCCAGAGCATGGAGGCGCTACCAGGAGACAGGCCAGTACATTAGGAGACGTGGAGGAGGCCGTATGAGGGCAACAACCCAGCAGCAGGACCGCTACCTCCAACTTTGTGCAAGGAGGAACAGGAGGAGCACTGCCAGAGCCCTGCAAAATGACCTCCAGCAGGCCACAAATGTGCATGTGTCTGCTCAAACGGTCAGAAACAGACTCCATGAGGGTGGTATGAGGGCCCGACATCCACAGGTGGGGGTTGTGCTTACAGCCCAACACCGTGCAGGATGTTTGGCATTTGCCAAAGAACACCAAGATTGGCAAATTCGCCACTGGTGCCCCGTGCTCTTCACAGATGAAAGCAGGTTCACACTGAGCACATGTGACAGACGTGACAGAGTCTGGAGACACCGTGGAGAACGTTCTGCTGCCTGGAGAACGTTCTGCTGCCTGCAACATACCTGCAGCATGACCGGTTTGGCAGTAGGTCAGTAATGGTGTGGGGTGGCATTTCTTTGGGTGGCCGCACAGCCCTCCATGTGCTCGCCAGAGGTAGCCTGACTTCCATTAGGTACCGAGATGAGATCCTAAGACCCCTTGTGAAACCATATGCTGGTGCGGTTGGCCCTGGGTTCCTCCTAATGCAAGACAATGCTAGACCGCATGTGGCTGGAGTGTGTCAGCAGTTCCTGCAAGACGAAGGCATTGATGCAATGGACTGGCCCGCCCATTCCCCAGACCTGAATCCAATTGAGCACATCTGGGACATCATGTCTTGCTCCATCCACCAACATCACATTGCACCACAGACTGTCCAAGAGTTGGCAGATGGTTTAGTCCAGGTATGGTTGAAGATCCCTCAGGAGACCATCCGCCATCTCATCAGGAGCATGCACAGGCGTTGTAGGGAGGTCATACAGGCACGTGGAGGCCACACACACTACTGAGCCTCATTTTGACTTGTTTTAAGGACATTACATCAAAGTTGGATCAGCCTGTAGTGTGTTTTTCCACTTTAATTTTAAGTGTGACTCCAAATCCAGACCTCCATGGGTTGAAAAATTTGATTTCCATTTTTTAAATTTTTGTGTGATTTTGTTGTCAGCACATTCAACTATGTAAAGAACAAAGTATTTGAGAAGAATATTTAATTCATTCAGATCTAGGATGTGTTATTTCTGTGTTCCCTTTATTTTTTTGAGCAGATCCCAGTCTAACTTATTGATGTTATTTATTGACGTTATGCCAGTCCACTTCCCCCAAGAGACATTAGTTTTACACGTTTGACATATTTTTTTCTGTAGACCTTTTAGAATAGAATTTGGGCTAATTAGAGTCACACTACCTACTCCTTTTTGCTCTGTCATTGTCTTAGTTATCGGAGAGTGCATTTTGACTTGTGGTGTACATTTTCTAGTTTTGACTTGGTTACATTTCTGACTTCTCTGAAGTCCCTAACTTTGGCTTTGATTAAGGTTTACCTGATTTTCTGTATTCTTGAATTTGGCCTGTCTCTGGTAGTCTATACCTGCATACCGCATGCTATACTTTCATACATTATGAACAGTTATACATCTTCCTATAGTAAAGAATATTCTATTGCTCTGTGGTTTACGTGTTGGGGTGTTTAGCCTTGACACCATTTAAGCTGCCAAACTGAACACAATTATGGAATAATCTTTTTGTACAAAAGGGGAAATAATTGGGATGGCCCACTTTGTAAAGAAAAGTGAATTGATGACAACTCAATCTACAGAAATCTACTGTGAAAAACTATTGAGAATATGTTATTTTTTTAATCAAATAAATAACTTGTTTTATGATAGTTATTATGGCAGTACAGAACAAATAATTGCTTAGGTATAATTAAAATATCCTTGTGGAAGGTGTACATTTAATGTAATAGGATATGTTTCATCGCAATATTCCTTCAGTTCTGTTTGTGTGTGTCCATAAACAAACAGAATGGAAGGGACATGTCTGTAAAAATATTATTCGGGATTAATTCAAAATGTTTTTTTAGAATATATTCGCAATAAGAAGCACCAATGGTTAATTACCTTTCCCCTGGTTGGACGAAGATTAGGTGTTACCATATACATATTAATCAGCACTGTTGAAAATAAATACATTTAGTAAACTGACAGGTTAAATACATTGGGACAAACAATTATTCAGATCCAAACTATGTGAGAGGAAAAAAAAAGCAAAAACTAAAAACATAAATCTTGTAAATAGTGCAGGAGCTCTATAATTTATTATATGATACAAAAACATCATATTCTATATATGTAACTTCTATTAAAATTATATATTTCTAGCTTCTATTAGAATTATATTATTCAAAAATTCCTTAGTAAAATATATGCATTGGCAAGGGCAAACTTAAAATGACACCCACTTTGTTACTGAAAATAATCACTTTTCAATTTTGCACAAGATAATACATTATAATTAAGACATTATTAAAGGTTGCAGCAAATATCTTAAATCTGATGTACCTGCAGTACCATTATCATCACCAGCGGTTTCTCAGACTGCATAGGGTGAGATTTAAAGGGCCACTTCACTGGCCAAATCCAAAATAAATAAAAATCACTGTTTAGTAGATATACCCCAACTGAAAACATGCCTGCTTTTAATTGTGCAGTTTTTTTAATTGGGGCAATTTATAAAAAACAACTTGCACAACTTGAATTTCTCCTGTCTGCAGCCTTTACAGGCCCTCCCCTTCTAACCTAGCCCAGACTTTATGTGGTTGCCCAATTACAGACTTTCCAATGCAGCTCATAGAATGTGACATAGAATGTGACGGCAGATAAGAACCATTCGGCCCATCTAGTCTGCTCAATGAGAAGTCTTTGCAAAACAGGTGCTCTGAGCAATTACTGCCTCTTGAGTTTAGCTCCACTGGCCTAACCAAACCAGGAGGTTTCAGAACCTGTACTCTTCTTGAAAGCCAGGGGGGTGTAACCAGGTAAATTTACAAAAGTGCCAATTTCTAGTGAAATATGCATTTTCTGCAAAATTAAAAATGGGGACGCACTCTTCACACATAAAGCTTTTCAGCAAGCTAAAGTCTGGAGTGTCCCTTTAATATGAGAATTAATACCATAATAGCTCTTCTTAACCTAATATTGATTGGGGCACAGGACATAAACCTAATCTGTAGTCCAGGGACCTAATTGAAGGTTTGCAGGGTTATGCTGATGTGCAACTCCTGTACCTCGAAAGAACATTCTGTCAACTTGCAGCCAGAGCATTCCATTTCCCAACCAAGATCACAGCCAACAGTGCAATAAACTGGCATTGAGACTTAAGGAACTTTACATTTTGCTGCCAAATACCAAACTCATGTACAGGGTAAAAAGACAGTTGGTCCCTCTACATTGGGGAAGCAGAGAAGAAGGCAGTCACGCATAGTGCACAGATCTCCTACCTCAACACAAGAAACCAAGTACAGTACAATGGAGGCCCTCTACCTCCTTACTAGTAACAAAAAGTGATCAAAGTGGAAGGGGGTTGGAAAAGTATGTAATGAAGTTATAAAGTATCCATGATAGTATGTGTTTATGTATTTAATTTAGTATGTTTATATATGAGTTAACATGAATTTGTGTCAGTGTGTTTATATATAGGTGTGTGACTATGTATTCATGTTAATGAGTTTAGGTGTTTTTATTTGTCTATATCATGAGTGTGTGTGTTTGTGTATCAATGTTGTCATTGAGGTAGGTGTATACAATTGATTCTCTATGCGGATGAATGGCTAGTTATGAGTGTGTATGCTAATGTTATGCTAATTAGAAGCATGGCCAAGCCTTTTAGGCAATTGAGTTTGTTAGTGATGTGGATGGGGTACAATTTTGTCTTTTTACCAGCAGGCACCAAAATGTCTTTGACTATCCCAGGGAAATATTGCAACTGACATGTTTAATAAAATGTTGAAGGTTCAATAAACAAAGGGAAATATTTGCAAGAGCAGATTTCTGAGAAAATAAGAACATGTGAAATTAAAGGTCAACATCAATCATGGAACTGAATAATGACTTTTCAGCACTTGGAAACAGGAGGGATATTAGAATAAGAGATCCACTAGTGTTAGAAAAGGGATCAAAAGCAAGAGTCCCTGATGTAAAAGTTTTTTGCATCTTCTGCAAAGAATAAGCAGTAAGAAAATATTTTAAGATGTTTTTATAGTATTCTATACCCAATTTGGGACTATAATTAAAGGGGAACTTTTACTTTACGGGATTTTTATTATGTTTCTTATTACAATATTTATATTAAGGAGAAGTAACCGTTACCATTTAAAGGATTCCAAAATGTGCACAATAGGACAATATAGGGATTTCTGCTGGTTTATGCGCTGATTAAAAGTGCTAAGCCAATATATCATTCTGTTAGTCACGCAGTAACACATTTGACACATTTTATTCTGTACATTCTAAGCATTCCCTGCTTTACATTGTAAACATTCTAGACACTGAAACGTCAATTGTGATTTGCACATTCCACTTTCCACATGGTATTAATTACTTCCTGCACATTTTAGTGACTGAACATATTTTCATCACATTTTTTTGTATTCCATATTTAACCTATTAGATGCATTCAGCCTTTTCTATAACAACCATTATATTTTGCAGAATATATTGATGGATCTCTACTTATCTATCTGCCTATCTCTCTCAGTAGCCAGTAGTTAGATGTATGTAAAAACTGACAGAACGTACAGCAGCCAACATTTAGTTTAGTAAGAGTGTTTTCCCTGGTTTGTCAATACAGACTCATTAATTACATTAACACAAAAAAAAAATGCATTAACTTAAACTAAATTAGTAATATATGAATAAATGCTAAATGTTCTGGAACAACTATTAACCCCTTAAAAACAGAGGCAATTGTAGTTCTGAACCAAAACAAAACCTGGCATTTGAGATATACATCTCTTCAACCATAATTTACCTCTTTCATATTAAGTGCACATATATGTATTATATATCTTTTTTTTTTTTTACCTGAGCTTTCATTTCACATCAAATATTTATCTATTTATCTATGAAACATAATTTAAAAATTTAAAACAAAGTGTGACAAATTAAGACATTTTACTTTTCAAGTTCTGCAAGGCATTTCTACATAGAGCAGTATTGTGTTGTTTAAGTGTATTTGTTGTAGTGAAACAGACACACTTTGTGGTTGAGATATTTGCAGTTTGATTTACTTGGCTTGGATTTTACCTATTTTTTTTCCCCCTTGTGTGTTGTGTACATACGAACTTCATGTCTTATGCAAGATTAAACTTACAGTAAATATTTTTGCTACTGGTGTGTACTCTGTGGACATTGGCAGATGGCATGTGCACTAGACTGAAAAAAAGAGTAAAGAAACATTTTTGGTCTGCAGAACTATGCAGCGGTTCAGTTTCATAGATTTTCTAAAAAGAAACGTGGCCATACAAAACAAAATACAGAAACCCCCCCCACTAATTACTGACGTGTAAACAGCATGCATGAATGCAGAATGTAAACAGTTACAATATTGCTTGGCCCAATGGCTAGACAATATCAGACATTTTGGCAATACCAATTCTGAGTTGGCAAAATGAATTATACATTTGGATAAAAAAATTAGATCAACCTTGTTGATCTTCACGTGAGCTCTCTGATGCTACGAGGTCAAGGTACATATGTACATCCATCCGGTTTAACTCTAACACTCATAATATCGTTGACTGAGGAGTTTCCTTCTCCACTTATGATAAACCACAATAATATGTAAATTATGGTTTTGACTAATTTTTTTACATTTGCAAGTGTACCAATCTATACTTGTCAAGACCTGCGCTTCTCCTGCTATATATATATATATATATGGAGACCTGCGAGTCTAACCGGATCAGAATACTGGCCCATCCTACTACAAGACCATACTTTCTTAGACAAAGGAAAAGGTTTTTATGGATGTGGTACATGTTTAGCGTGCAGGAATACAAACAATAAAAAGAGACACATTAAGAGGTTCAAGAACTTTAATAATAATGAAGAATTCCCCATTAAAGAACTTGTAACTTGCCATTCGAGTAATGTAATATACCTATTCGAATGCCCCTGTGGCTTAAAGTACGTGGGACACACTAAATGTAATTTGGATTGAAGAACATAGAAATATTAGGAGAAAATTTTAAGGACATAGTGTATCACACCACTTTGCACTTTCACACAATAGTGATCCAAGAGAGTTGAAGTTCATGGGCATATATAAGGTTAAGGGAAATTGGCGAGGAGGGGACCTTAATAAACCTTTGGGACAGGGCGAGATGAGGTGGATATTCAACCTTGGGACTTTAAAACCTCGGGGCTTGAATATAGACTTTGAACTCTGTCATTTTATTTAAGAAGATATATTTCACTAGTTTCTCTAATTTGGAATTTTTTTATGTTTCTTTTTGGGGCCCCATTAAATAAACACATTTTAAACAAATATATTTCACACATGCTATTCTTGAATACGTTGTTTCAATCCCCATTTGTGGTTTAATAATTTATTGAGAATATTATTCTGTCAATATTTAATTAACATAGATTCAATATCCTATTGTAGGGGTAGGCAACCTACGGCACTAGTGCCATGCACGGCACTCAAGGTGTCTATGCATGGCACTCAAGGCTGCTAGAGCCAAACAGGCTCTGGCCTATCAGGAGTCCCAGTGAAACTTCAGATATCTGCTAATACGAAGAGGTGGTGAAGGACAATCCTCAATTTATGCATTGCAGCACGTAGAGGAAGTGATCACAGATCACTTCCTCCCAGCACTTGTGAATGGGTATCCACACTGGAGTAGAGCCTCCTTGCAGCTGCTATTGCAGCTCCTGTCCTTGACCTGTACCTGGCCAGCCTGGTCCCCACTGGAACCCAGGGAAGCCACACACACTGCTAGATATACACAGAAATGCAGAATAACCCTCCCTCGTTCAAATAATACGAACAGCCCACACACAAACATACACACAATCCACACAAACGCAACACCACTAACAATCCACATACATGCACACAACCCCACATGCAATACTCCAAATAGACCCACAAATACACACAACGTGAAATATCCATCCACACACAATTCCACAAGCAGCCCTCATACACAGCCCACATTCATATGTATCATACACAATACCATAAATTACTAATGAACATATACAATATAATAGCTCATATACGCGCAGATACATGATACAAAGCAATTACAGTAAAAATAACACAAGCAGAATACGGCAGCATGCTCACCTCAATTTAAAACAATAGGATCGGCACGCTATGGGACTTCACAATCCTTTATCGGCACAGTGCTGCTAAAAGGTTGCCTACCCCTGTCCTATTGGATACATTATCAATCTTTATACATTCCAATCTAAATTTAGCACTTAATATAATTTATCTCTTTAAATATGCACTACACTTTATGCACTTTAAGTACAATAAGCCACTTGGTATAAATATACACTTAGAATACCATATTACGTTTTTGGATATATGTAAATATAATGTTCCTACTATAATTATTCTATGTCCCCTCTTCTCCCTTTCTTTTTATATTATTTCTTTTTATATTATTTCTTTTTTTTCTCCTGCCCACTATTTATTTATTTATACACATAATCCCTTCTATTGCTGTGATGTGTTGGAGGGGGAGGAGCTTGCGAGCACATCGGCACGCCCGAAGGGCGGGAAGAGCCGATGTGCTCACACACCACCCTCTTAGGGATGAATCTCCCGCTATACATCAAAGTCCCCTCCCTCCGGCCCGCACGCATGAGAGGCGTGTAGCAGGGTCGAAGGATCTGGGAGTCTCCTCGAGGCGGCGACCAGATGACGCTCACGGAGGTCCATGACGTCACTTCCGCCAACCGCCCCGGTGAGCCCCAGTACTTCCGCCAAACACCTTTGTCCACCAATGAAAAGGTCAGTAAATAAAGTCGCCAAAAATTTGGCCAATTAAAGGTGTACATACAAATTACCCCACATAAGAAATATATACACACTACTGTGATTGGATAAACTGCATTAAGATCATTAAAGGGGAGGTCCTAAAGGACTCTTATAATGGAATATTCAGAGGACCATCATTACAGCTGACTGAGGAAGCTCTACTGAGAGTGAAACGCATATTGGCCATTTTAAAGGACTTTTATTAAGGACTTTTTTACCATTTATTTTTTATTATTGTATATCAATAAACTTGTTATTTTACTCAAGATATCCTGCTCAAGTCCTTTTTGGAGCCTCTAGGAATCTTCATATGGCAGTGCCATCCCTATTTAAATTGGCACCACATCTATACACCTTAGAGCCGGGACCCATAGGCTCAGGACCAGGTGAGCACCATATTTATTATTTTACATCTGTGTTTTTATCACTTCAGTCTACACATTGGTTCGTTCTCCTTTCATGTTTTATTTATAAGAACTACTCCAAGCCAAAGTGGAAGGGTGGTGCTGCCATAAAAAGCACACAAGCCTCAATACGGAGCTAGTTTTTTTATATACAGGCTCCTTGAAATGTGAGTGTACAGTTTACGATGATATTATTTCTGTATTGTAGTTTTAAATACCATCTGCACTATATTGTATGTTTTTGTATTTTTTGGGGCATGTACTTCATATTGTACTATTGAATGAAGTCACGCTTGGTAAGCTTTATATTTGTTTGAGCGCTCCACTTATAGGTGTAGGTCTTTGACACTTATACTGCACTGTATTTTATAGGATCAGAATACTGTTTGGCTTTCATGGGTACCTGTGCGTACAGTCCCAATGTCCCAATATCCTGTTTGTGATCTTTATCTTTTTTCTTTGTTGTATAAACGAAACATGGGGAGCTGGAGTCATTTTAAGTTGAAATATATGTGTATTTTTCCAAAAATGAAAGGAAAAAAAATCAGTGGGTAGTTGACCATCCACTCATGCATTCCACCCTGAGAAAAACAAATCTTTCCCATACTGCAATCTGTGTGTGCAAGTGACGGTGTGGAAAAAACATAGTGCCTTATAAAGCTTATGTGGAAACTAACTGCACATGAACTATAGAATGTAAGCCTGTATGAGCAGGGTCCTCTTCAACCTATCATTCCTGTAAGTTTTCTTCTAATTGTCCAATTTATAGTTACATCCCCCCCCCTCATAATATTGTAAAGCGCTACGGAATCTGTTGGTGCTATATAAATGGCAATAATAATAATAATAATAATAACACTGTTTAAGTTGCAGGCACCACAAGAATTAGTCAGGCAGGGCGAAACCACTACAGTGAAAGGAAAGGCATTGGAAAAAAAGAGGAGCTGCAGAAGGAAAAATGTAATGCGATTTTATATTTTATTTTAGGATACTTATATGAAATTTTTAAACAACTCAGATAGCAGATGACGATGCCTCAAGTAACCTAGTAAAAAGCAGGGTAAGCCAACTTGGGGAGGTTATGGGAACACTAATGAGCACTGAGGATCAGAACATTCCCTGAAAGAAAAACCACTTGCTCGGTTTGAACAGACGTCAGTAAATATAATAGCTGCTGGGCAGCCATGCGACACACTCTTCATACACGTGCTCTGAACCGGCATGGGGAGGGTGGGAATTAATATAAATAAATATATAACATACAACATCCATCACACTCACTCATGCACTAAACTGCAGTTTCAAAGCTCACATAATGCAACAGTCTTCTTTTAAAACAACTAGCCCACATAAAAACAATGTGGGTTTAGTTACAGTATACAATCATATATTGCATAAGCTTGCCCCAACGTCAATGTACCCCATTCTTGGCAGGTCATATCCTAGTAACCTAATGCCTGCTCTAATGAGATTAATCCGCTTACTTGGGAAATGCTTCATCCTGCGACACTCTGCAGGGCAAGGTTAAATAGGGCCTTATAATGAGGCACCTGTGACAATCAGGGGTGCAATGGCATGGGCTCCCAAATATATATATATATGAACCCAAACAAGCTGCACTCACCTGAACATGCATACATTATAAGGGTGCTACTGGGACCAATTCATACAACAGCCAACATCCAGCACACTCACTCATTCACGTATTTTTCTTTTGTTTGTTTTTAAACAGCAATATACAGGGAGTGCAGAATTATTAGGCAAATGAGTATTTTGACCACATCATCCTCTTTATGCATGTTGTCTTACTCCAAGCTGTATAGGCTCGAAAGCCTACTACCAATTAAGCATATTAGGTGATGTGCATCTCTGTAATGAGAAGGGGTGTGGTCTAATGACATCAACACCCTATATAAGGTGTGCATAATTATTAGGCAACTTCCTTTCCTTTGGCAAAATGGGTCAAAAGAAGGACTTGACAGGCTCAGAAAAGTCAAAAATAGTGAGATATCTTGCAGAGGGATGCAGCACTCTTAAAATTGCAAAGCTTCTGAAGCGTGATCATCGAACAATCAAGCGTTTCATTCAAAATAGTCAACAGGGTCGCAAGAAGCGTGTGGAAAAACCAAGGCGCAAAATAACTGCCCATGAACTGAGAAAAGTCAAGCGTGCAGCTGCCACGATGCCACTTGCCACCAGTTTGGCCATATTTCAGAGCTGCAACATCACTGGAGTGCCCAAAAGCACAAGGTGTGCAATACTCAGAGACATGGCCAAGGTAAGAAAGGCTGAAAGACGACCACCACTGAACAAGACACACAAGCTGAAACGTCAAGACTGGGCCAAGAAATATCTCAAGACTGATTTTTCTAAGGTTTTATGGACTGATGAAATGAGAGTGAGTCTTGATGGGCCAGATGGATGGGCCCGTGGCTGGATTGGTAAAGGGCAGAGAGCTCCAGTCCGACTCAGACGCCAGCAAGGTGGAGGTGGAGTACTGGTTTGGGCTGGTATCATCAAAGATGAGCTTGTGGGGCCTTTTCGGGTTGAGGATGGAGTCAAGCTCAACTCCCAGTCCTACTGCCAGTTCCTGGAAGACACTTCTTCAAGCAGTGGTACAGGAAGAAGTCTGCATCCTTCAAGAAAAACATGATTTTCATGCAGGACAATGCTCCATCACACGCGTCCAAGTACTCCACAGCGTGGCTGGCAAGAAAGGGTATAAAAGAAGAAAATCTAATGACATGGCCTCCTTGTTCACCTGATCTGAACCCCATTGAGAACCTGTGGTCCATCATCAAATGTGAGATTTACAAGGAGGGAAAACAGTACACCTCTCTGAACAGTGTCTGGGAGGCTGTGGTTGCTGCTGCACGCAATGTTGATGGTGAACAGATCAAAACACTGACAGAATCCATGGATGGCAGGCTTTTGAGTGTCCTTGCAAAGAAAGGTGGCTATATTGGTCACTGATTTGTTTTTGTTTTGTTTTTGAATGTCAGAAATGTATATTTGTGAATGTTGAGCTGTTATATTGGTTTCACTGGTAATAATAAATAATTGAAATGGGTATATATTTGTTTTTTGTTAAGTTGCCTAATAATTATGCACAGTAATAGTCACCTGCACACACAGATATCCCCCTAACATAGCTATAACTAAAAACAAACTAAAAACTACTTCCAAAAATATTCAGCTTTGATATTAATGAGTTTTTTGGGTTCATTGAGAACATGGTTGTTGTTCAATAATAAAATTAATCCTCAAAAATACAACTTGCCTAATAATTCTGCACTCCCTGTAAACAGTATAGGGAGGCAGAAATGGCTCAAAAGAATGAGAGGGGTGGGAGGGGGGAAGCTTTTCTTGCATGGTCTGCCTGCAAGGGAGCTCAATATATGTTAGTTATCAGTGTGAACTGCGTTTTCAAACTGAAAATCTGCACATACAGACTCCTATCCCCATAGCTATTTCTAAGCAGCAGTGGTCATGGTGGCATGGAGTGTACCATCAGGAACAAATTCCCTATTTTCCAGAAAGGTATCCATCTTGTTTATTATTGTGGTGGATCCAAGTTTCTGTCGCATCCCTAAATGGAACAAGAACAATCTTCACTCCCCAGTCGGAAGTCAAAGTCATTGGTGTGATGGAAAGATATACTATAAAAGTATGCCCTCTGGTATTCCAAATTTTTTTCCAGCATGTCTAAAGTGGATTTCAGACATCTTGAGACATGCTGGAAAGAAAGCATTCTTTTCTCTTACTCTTGCCTCAAGGGTTGTCTAGCCTTTACGCTATTGTGGCAATGGCTGGCAATCTACCTGCAATGCTCCCCCAGGGTTTTGGTGAAGGTTTTTTCCTTCAGTTTGGTCACAGTGGTGCGGCTAGATAGGCAAATTGGGGGGTGGAATGGGTTGGTATGTGGGATAGTAAAATTTTACTTAGAAGTATTAATGTTTTAAAGATGGTATTGGTAGGTTTGAGCTGGTCAGTTGTTCAGAACCTGAGAGTATATGGGTATCTCGGTAAACCCCTACTGTTTGGATCTGTTGGAACTGGTTTCTTTTGGCTGTGTTATAGGTTTAAGGTATATATACGATTGTTATATGGTTATGTGAAGAATGCTGCCATATAGTTCCTTAATTAAGGACATTTCTTTGGAACATCAGTGAATGCTCCAGGTGTTGTCATGAATTCCTCTGAATATTTTGCTATTGCTTTTTTAAAAAGTTTGATAATTATATGGTGAATGCCTTTGTCTCTAGAAAAACTGCTTAATTTTCATGAAACTTTTAAAAATAAATAAATCTGTAATACAGACTGGGCCAGAATGTCACGCAAAGACAAACTGAACATGTATTGACTCTGAAAAACTATGTAGACATTCACAATTATGCAACTAACTGCTGAAAAAAAATGCTATATATTTTCTTATAAAAATGATAGCAGCAAGCCAATACTTACCAGCACTCCAGTAAAAAATGGGGCAAGAGTCTAATATTCATTAGGGACACACTAGAAACAATAACCACTACAACTTATTAGTTGTTATAGTGCAAAGAATGTATGGATGGATGCATTCCTCCTGATTTATTTCAAACTGTTTTGGCGTGGTATCACATTACCTGAGGTTCTTCTTGTACCTACAAACTGGCAATGCAAAAGTGAAAACTAGCTTTGAGCAGAGTGCTAGGGAGGTTTAGCACAACTTTCTCAGCCTATCATTGCTTCTCTGCACAGGCTATGGCAGAAAAACGCTTTTTTATTTTTCAATCGTCAAAATCTTTTTTAAAGGGTTTGATATAAACTGAGGGAAAGACTCTGTGTACCATAAGCACTACATTGGATTGCAGTTCTGCTGCTCGACTGTCCTTTTAGAGGAAAACTATAGCGTTAGTAGGCATGTGCATGGGGAAAATTTTTAGTTAGGTTCGGCAATTCGACAATTCGGGACTTCTCTTGCAGCCGCTTAGTAGATAACTCCCTAATTCCCATGGTTTTAGGGAGTTATCTACCAAAAGGCTGAAAGACCTAAATTGGTCTTTCAGCCAAATTTACTAATACTAAGTAAAAATTACTGTGGCTGCTCATTGTTAAAAAAAACCCAAAAAGGGTACCCCCTCCCGAGCCCCCACCTGCGACGCGCGAGTGGGGGTTTTTAAACTAAAGGGGGGACCTATTGCACCCCCCGGCCCCACCCCTGAGTTACGGGTGGAGGCCCTAAAGTAAAATGATGGGGGGATCTATTGCACCCCCCCCCGCCCCCACCCCTGAGCGCTGGGTGGGGGCCCTAAATTAGAATAAGGGGGGGGACCTAATGTCCTCCTCCCCGGCCCCCACCCCTGAGCGGTGGGTGGGGGCCCTAAATTAGAATAAGGGGGGACGACCTAATGTCCTCCCCCCTGGCCCCCACCCATGAGCGGTGGGTGGGGGCCCTAAATACCTATAAGGGAGGGACCTAATGTCCTCCCTCTGGCCCCCACCCCTGAGCGGTGGGTGGGGGGCCTAAATTAGAATTGGGGGGGGCCTAATGTTCTCCCCCCTAGCCCCCACCCCTGAGCGGTGGGTGGGGGCCCTAAATACTAATAAGGGGGAGGGACCTAATGTCCTCCCCCCACCCCTGAGCGGTGGGTGGGGGCCCTATATGCTAATAAGTGGGGGGGACCTAATGTCCTAAATAAAAATGTTACCCCCCCCAAAAAAACTTAATCCACCAATCAGAGTGTTATGAGTCAAATTACACAGCGTGGGAAAATTCCAAAGAACTTTCCCACGCTGTGTAAAATGACACAAAGCACTCTGATTGGTGGATTTCAAGCCAACCAGAGTGCTGTGACAGGTAAATGTAGAGACTTGCATGTCAGTCTCTTCATTTACCTGTCAGAGCACTCTGATTGGATGGCTTAAACCCATCACTCAGAGTGCTCTGAGCCTAATTGCAGGGCGGGGGTAAGGCTTTATAAGCCTTCCACTGCCCTGCAGAGCTCAGTCTGCGCGGAGCCCTCCATGGGTGAAGATGGATTATTTCTTTTTGCGCTCAGTTTAAATTTTTTTATTTTTTTAAGTGCGTCGGTTATTATGGATTTTTTATTTGGCCTTTTTTGGGGCTGAAAAAATAAGATTTTAGAAGAAAGAAAACATCAAATGGTAAGGTTTTTTTGTTTTTGTTTTTTTTTACAGGTACTGGGGGTAGGTAGGGGTTAGTTTTTTTTTGGATGGGGGTTACTAGGGGTTTGGGGACCCCTGGTCACCTGGGGTAACATTTTTATTTAGGGCTCCCACCCGCCGTTTAGGGGTGGGAGCCAGGGGGAGGACAATAGGTTCCCCCCTTATTGGTATTTAGGGCTCCCACCCACCGCTCAGGGGTGGGGGTCACGGGGGAGGACAATAGGTCCCCCCCCTTATTTTACTGTAGGGCCCCCACCCACTGCTCAGGGGTGGGGGCCAGGGGGAAGGACATTAGGTCCCCCTCCCCTTATTAGTATTTAGGGCCCCCACCCACTGCTCAGGGGTGGGGGCCGGGGGGAGGAC
The DNA here is from genome assembly GCA_933207985.1 of Pelobates cultripes. Lineage (NCBI taxonomy): Eukaryota > Metazoa > Chordata > Amphibia > Anura > Pelobatidae > Pelobates > Pelobates cultripes. The sequence goes on along the minus strand of OW240916.1, from coordinate 77,402,638 downwards.
ATTAGGTCCCCCCCACCTTATTAGTATTTAGGGCCCCCACCCACCGCTCAGGGGTGGAGGCCAGGGGGGAGGACATTAGGCCCCCCCCCCTATTTTACTGTAGGGCCCCCACCCACCGCTCAGGGGTGGGGGCCAGGGGGAAAGACATTAGGTCCCCCTCTTTATTAGTATTTAGGGCCCCCACCCACCGCTCAGGGGTGGGGGCCAGGGGGAGGACATTAGGTCCCCCCCACCTTATTAGTATTTAGGGCCCCCACCCACCGCTCAGGGGTGGGGGCCAGGGGGGAGGACATTAGGTCCTCCCCCCTTATTTTACTGTAGGGCCCCCACCTGCCATTCTGGGGTTGGGGCCGTGGGGGGCAATAGGTCCCCCCTTCAGGTTAGAAGGGGAGCTAGGAGGTGGGGGGCTTTTTTTTTTTTTTTAAGTGAGCAGCCACTTAAAACACTTCAGAACTTCGACAGTTCGGCAATTCATCTATTCAGACATTCGGAAGTACTCGAATGTCCGAACTGCCTGAAATTCGGCCGAATTCACATTCGGACCGAAACGAATTGCAGATGTCTAAGCGTTAGTAATACAAACATGTTTTGCTAATGCTATAGTGTTACCATACCTATTTAGGTGTGAAGGACCCCAATGAGAGAGTAAAGGTAATTTTTTTATTACTTTGCCGTCTTGCCGCCACCACCACCACCATGACTGAGATTGTATTGACTGATGATGTCAGCCATTCCATTGCTTCCCAATAAGAACATTAGGAGGCTAGTGCGCTTGAGCAGCAAATCAACCCACTGGGCGAATCAAATGCCATCTAGGAGTAGCATATGATTGACTGTCAGAGTATGACTTGGTTAGTCAAAAGAAGTACCATTATTGATTGTCAGGAAGACAGGGACCAGATGTGCGTTTAACCCTGTAATATCTATTGAATGGCAATGTTTAATATTGTGGGCTTAAAACTAATGGGCCACTACACCCAGACCACTTCACTGAGATAATAACCAGAATTGCAGCAACGATTCTCCTGAAAAGATTAAATGTCAGCTTACCATAACTACTACGAAGAAAACACAGCTGTAATTTACTCATAATGTGGAATGACATATATTCACTTATTTTCATGCATCAAAAAAAATCAGCAAATAATATTGTGCTTAATTGTTTTAAAGAATGTATCTTTAGAGCTATATCCAGGTATAAAAATGGTTATACACATATACTTATAGGAAGAGCTCAACTGAAAATGGGTGGTGAATATGATGTTTAAAAGGTACAGGGTGTTTTTTCAGGGAACAAAATCTGTCCCCACACCGGATATAAATACATAGCAGAAATAACAATAACCCCAAGGCACAAAAATTTGCACGTAAGAAAGCGTTTATTTATACATACAAAGTACATCAGAATATTTTAACAGAAGGAAAGTGCATAGTATAGTGCATAACCCATTAAAAATATATACTGACCAAGAGCAGGAGAAATATAAACCCTGATGTTTCGGCTATGAAGCCTTCCTTCAGAGAGGTCCCTCAGAGGAAGGCTTCATAGCCGAAACGTCAGGGTTTATATATCTCCTGCTCTGGGTCAGTATACCTTTTTAATGGGTGATTGTATTTAGCACTTTACTATTGTGGTTTTTTGTACTATTAATGGGCTATGCACTATACTATGCACTTTCTTTCTGTTAAAATATTGTGATGTACTTTGTATGTATAAATAAACTCGTTTTTACGTGCAAATTGGTGTGCCTTGGGGTTATTGTTATTTCTACTATAAAAATGGTTATAAAAATGGCGATGATTGATTCATTTTGAAGAGATCTGTTTAAGTGCATTGCTGAACTATTTACTGGCTCAGCAATTTTTTACTATACCGCTACTAATGATAGATATCATGATTATGCAAAAATAGCTTTTAAAAAATGTGCTTACAGCTTGAGTAATTAGTCTGTAAACCGATAGCTTAAGAGTGTCTATATAGGAAATGGTTATTCTTAGCTTAGAGAGGTGTGTTTGCATTATACAAATAGTTTAAACTTTGGTTTATTGGGATTATGTCTGAAATACAGTTCCACTTCAGAGAGAGAAAAGAAAAGAAAGATGAACGGATCTGGAGAGAAGAGTGGAGAAAGAATCAAAGGATGTGCAATAAATAGTATGAAACTGATGATCCAGTTGCACATGGCAAAGAACATGCACACTTGGCAATCTCAAAAAAACAGACAGTTACTCAATTACTATCAATATTAAATCTGAACAGCACTGGGAATGCAGAGAATGCTAGCCCTGCCCAAAGGCCAGTATATTAAAAAAATTAAATAGAATAAATAGCCAGCATGTCGCCATTTGTCAGTACAAGTAGAAAACAGCAACATTTAATCAGAAAAAAAGTATATTAACGTTCCACGTGCACCTAAAGGGGTACTCCAGACCCCCTAAAGCACGTTAGCTTGTTTGAAAGCTTTATGTGTTTAGAGTGTGTAGAAATTATGTGTTTATGTGTTTAGAGTGTGTAGAAAGTGCCACTTTTCTAAATTAAACTGATTACACTGGTTACTCCATGGCTTTAAAGTAGACAACAGGTCCTGTTACTTCCTGGTTTTGTTAGCTAAGTGGAGCTAAACTCAAGAGACATCAATTGTCGAGAGCGCTTGCTTTGCAAACAGTTCTCATTGAGCTGCCTTGGGAAGCCTGTAAGTGGACAGCAACATAAAGTCTGGCTGGAGTTAGAAGAGGAGTTCTTGCAAAGGCACCAAACAAGAAAACTGCAAGTTTTACAAGCTGTTATATATCTCCCCAATGAAGAAAATGAAGAAAGAAAATGAAGAAAATGCATAAAAGTTTTTATTTGGGGTATATTCACTAAACAGTGATTTTTATTTATTTTTTATTTGAACAGTGGAGGGTCCCTTTAATAAATGGTCACTTTAATATTGTTTTAAATTTATTGCTAGATAAAAAAGGTAGCGTTTTGCCTCCCATGCCTTTCAAAAAGCTACTCTCTCTGTACTCTTTGTATTAAAGGGACACTGTAGGCACCCAGACCACTTCCTTTTGCAATTAGTGCTGCAATGTAAAACATTGCAGATCAAGAGAACTACAATGTTTACATTGCAGCTCTAAGTCTGCCCTCTGTGGCTATCTAACAGACAGCCACTGGGGACGCATCCGGATTCGTAACAGACTTTTGGTCCGTTATCTAACACTGGACGTCCTCACAAACCTCCAGCGTCAGATTATCCCCATAAGAAATGTTTTCCTATGGGGAGGTCTAATGCGCTCAGTCATTGCCGCACACGCGCAATAGGTCTCCCCCGCCAGCTGACGTTGGCGGGGGAGGAGCGTGGCGGAGCCTGACCTAGCACCAAGGGACATCGGCACTGGATTCAGGTAACAAGCCGAGAGGGGCACTCCAGGATTCTCTATTGCCAGGGAAACGGGTTTGTTTTCCTGGCACTGAAGAATCCCTTTAATGCATTGTGAGAGACAATGTGGAATGGTTGTTGAGGGAAGATATATCAAGCCTGTTTTACTAAACAGCAGCCTGATGTTTCTCAATTAAATGCCCCAGGGAGAGATGTTAAGTTTGCTAGATACATTGCTGTTACTCTGCAAACCATGGTAATGGTCCCTGGGGCGGAGCATTTGGACAGCACTAGTTGCTATGTAACAACCAGGACAGAACATGTATTCAGGGCCGGCGCCACCGTTAGGCGAACTAGGCATTTGCCTAGGGCGCCGGCCTGCTGGGGGCGCCCTCCAGGATGTGGACAAGGTGCCCGAAGGAGGGGGCACGGAGAGGAGCCCTGTCACAGGGGGCCCAGGAGGTTGCCATCTGGCCACCTCAGGGCGCCCCCGAAGCTGTATTAGGTAAGGCAGAGCAGGCAGGCACCTGCTTATCTTGATGGCAGGTGCCTGCTCTGCCATCAAATGCCGGTGACCGGAGGAGAGGGGGACGGAGCAGACAGGCGGCGAGGGAGGCTGTTCTTGCAGCCTCTCACTCCTCCCTCGCGCGCACCCTATGTGATGCCGGGAGCCGGAATATGACATCATTACGGCCCCGGTATACTAATCAGCGGGTGATAGGAGTGAGGAGCTGCCCCACACGGGACCCCAGTGTTTGACTGTCAGTGAGTGTGTGTGTGTGTCAGTGTCTGCCTGTGTCTGTGTTTGTCAGTGAGTGAGTATGTATGTCTGTCAGTGAGTGAGTGTATGTATGTCAGTGAGTATCTGTGTGTGTGTGTCTGTCAGTGAGTGTATGTTTGTGTGTCTGTCAGTAAGTGAATGTCTGTCTGTCAGTGTGTGTAGGTGTGTGTGTGTCTATCAGTGAGTGAGTGTATGTATGTCAGTGAGCACTGGCGACTCGGTATGTACGCCAGCATGTTCTTCTGGGGGGCCCAGGAGCTGGCCACCTCAGAGCCCCCGAGGCTGGACCTGGTGTCACCGCCCGGTTCTGCGGGCGCGCGAGGGAGCACTCTCCCCTGAGCGCTCTCTGCCCAGCTCCCTCGTGCACCGCACTGATGCCGGATCTGGAAAATGACGTCATATTCCAGCTCCGGCATCAGTAAGCAGCGCGTGAGGGAGCTGGGCAGAGAGAGCTCAGGGGAGAGTGCTCCCTCGCGCGCCCCCAGGCAGTCCCACTGAACCCCAGGGAATCCCCTCAGCACTCCCAGATGTAGGGAGGCTGGGGGATCACATTTTAAAAAAACGTGTGTGTGTATGTGTGTTAGTATTAGTGTGTGTTAGTTTTTGTGTCAGTGTGTGTGTTACTGTGTGTGTGTCTGCTAGTGAGTGTGTCTGCTAGTGAGTGTCAGTGAGTGTGTTACTGTGTGTGTTAGTTTTTGTGTGTCTGTTATTGAGTGTGTGTGTGTGTTACTGTGTGTGTCTGTTACTGAGTGTGTTAGTTTGTGTGTGTCTGTTAGTGAGTCTGTTTGGTGTCTCACCTACCCACTGCCACAATGCCACACACACACAGTAAACCCCCACACTGTCACCCCCCAACACACACACACTGTCACCCCCACATGCTGTTGTGCCCCCTTCACCCACCCACAGTCACATTAACCTCTCCTAATCTTGTCGTTCTCAACCCCTACCACAAGTACCTGCCCTCGCTCTTCCACATTAACGCCTCTAATCCCCGTCACATTAACGCCTCTAATCCTGTCACACTTTCTTCCCCTCAACCGGTCACACTCACTGCCCAACCCTGTCTCATTAATCCCAGACACAGTTACCCCTTTGCGCACCCTGTCACACCCTGAATACATTTATCATACACACAATCATGGTCATCCCTCCTCCCCCCCAAACACAACACACAGCAGTCTGCTACCCCATACACATACAGTTCCATTAACACACACACACACACACACACACACACACACACACACACACACACACACACACACACACACATGCTCACAGAGACATACATTCACAAACAAGGAATGATAAAGGATTACAGAATGTGTGGGGGAAATGTGAGTTTTCTTATCTGTATTTTTATTATTTTGTTGGTGATTTTTTAAAAAGCTTTTTTTTAACCCAATCGAAATTTTAATTTCTGTTAGCAATAACCCCTGCACACAGGCACTTCTGTATACATGACTGCCAGGCTATGCAACCATATACGGCAATCATGTATAAACAATCAGCATCACTGCAATTTAATTGTTTGCAAATTATGCCATAACTACAGTCAGAGAGCTCACAACAGAGCGGCACAGGGAGCCGCGACAATGCAAGCCTCTGAACAATGAATCCAGCGCTGCAAGCCCGCCTTTAAATATAACTACAGCTCATTATACACACATGATGCAACCCCTATATATTTTTTACTATGAGTTTTAGTGGGGGCCCTCATGTTTGAGTTTCGCCTAAGGCCTCAAAAAGTCTAGAGCTGCCACTGATCTCAAAGAAGTCTTGATGCCATGCATCACCACTACTTAGTGGGTGTGCCCCACAGTTCCCCTTTTTACTTTTTCAAATAAAACCAAAGGCATATTTATTCTCATGAATAGACAATAGGCTAATAGTAAATTTGTCAAGTTGCGTATCCACAGTGCATATTTTTTATTTAGTGTGCTCTATCAACAACATTCTCTACACATTTTCTAACATATGCCCTAGTACCGACCAGGGACATTTTCTGCACCGTATACTTGCTAAGCTACCTTCGATTCATTAGGATATTTTGATCTGGTTTTAGACTCTGCGATAGCCACTACTAACCCTTAATTCAAACTTCTTCGGTCATAGTGTAAAACAGCGAATAAATTCCTATACGATACTTGGAGGATTTTACATCTGCAAATGAGAAAGTATTCATAATACTTAAGTCTGCAATTCAGAGTTCCGTATATGTGGCATTTTAATGTATATCTTCCATATCAACCAAGTAGTGAAATGTATGATAGGTTTAACCCATTGGTCTGAACTTGACAATAAAAGACCAGTATGACTACACAGGCTGCAAACCTTTGAGGTTAAATTAAAGTCTTCTCTATGATAAAGTTTTCCCCAGTGCTTGTAAAGTGAGCTGACTCACTACTCTGAATTAATTCAGACTCCAGATATAAACCTTTCTAAATTGTGGTTAGCTCATAAGTCAGTTACTCAAGGGCTCAAGCCTTAAAAAGCAGTCCAATTGCTACTTATTAGAACGGTATAAACAACTCTATGATCCACGCAAGGAAAAACAAAACAAAAAATAAAACGGTGGGGGCGGGGCTTAGCCACGGAACGAAGCGGGCGCCATTTTCCACAGCTCTGACGGCATCCTGCACAATCCGCCGAAATTCTCCAAATTAACAGCCCATCCAGCCACACCAATGACGGCACAAGGGAGAGGAGGCCACCCGGCATCGATACATGCCGTTTATTGCAAAAACCGGACAAAACCGGCGGCGGAAAAAGGCTGCGGCCTTCCATCTTCCTGCATGCCTGGAGGATCTTCTCGGACGCATCCCACACCAGGGAGAGCTTTACTGGGGCACAGAAAACCCACAAACGGCACAGCAGCCCACAAATATGGGGAGACGCTCCCAGAAACCTACAACAGGTATGCAAACCGAATCCCAAGACATTGGGGCCCTTTTACAGCGACAGGTCCAGCCCAAAATGGCGGCCCCAGAGAATCAGGAGCTCCCGGCCGACCCCCAGGCCCAAGCACTTCACAACCCACCGGCTTACACCCCACCACAAGCAGCAGGGGCACCAATTACAGGCCTCCCTGAATTATGAGACCTGGCCACCTAGCAGGACATTGAAAACTACCTGACTGAATTACGCCAGACGCTAGCCACAGACATAGCAGTCATTCAGGCCGACCTACAGATGGTCACTGACAAAGTCAGAGCAAGCGAAGAGGACATCATAGATATAAGGCAAGAAGTATCCACAACGAAAGACTCTATTCAAAACATCCAAAAGACGCAACAAACCTTTTCTGCACACCTTGCTATGCTAGAGGACCGTTTCAGGCGCAACAACCTGAAGATAAGAGGGGTGCCGGAGTCTGTCACCATGGCAGAGATACCCTACTACCTGAGGCACCTAACGGCCTTGCTACTATCGCCTCCACAAGCTAAAAGGCTCAGCTTTGATGGCATATTCCGCCTGCCAAAATCGCCAAAAGCTCCAACAAACTCAGTAAAGCATTGTCACATGACTGGGTCCTAACTCCAAAGAGCAGCAGACAGATACAAACTGCACTCCTCCTGCAAAACTTTATTCATGTTTTGATAGTTCGTTATGTTTTATGTTGTTCCCAAGGCTGGACAGGATTACCAACCCCGGTGCACCGCCCCAGGTGACAGGAGGGTAGGAATAGGGCCACACGCCCACCATGACTCCCCCCTCCCTCCCCCAATCCCCTTTGTTAGGGGCACTACAAACCAAACTGGCCCACCCATTTGCCACCACAACACCGCTACTATCTAGGCCCCAAAACGGACCACCTAAGCTACCCACGACAAGAGGCACCCACAGACTGCCACACCCACAGACCTTTGCATACTCATACCCACACAACAACCGACTGACTGCAGCAACTCTAGTGGGCCCAACATAGACCTGCTCAACGCAGCACTCGACCACACCTAGCTAGCTTTCAGTCAGGCACCACAGACCCATAAGCACAAGTAAAAGCACCAGAAAGACAAGCGACCCCCAAAAGAGGGCCCAGGTCAAGCGACAAGTAAACTCGAACACACATACTAGAACACCACACCGGGTACCCAGTTCACAACTAAAAGTTTACTACTGTTACAAGAGTGTTATCTGGTTCACAATGCTTTTTTTTTTTTTTTTTTATGGTGCATTTTTCTCAACATGTCCGATACTCTTACACCATCGCAATACCACTCGATGTCATGTCTGTAATTCCAAATGTTTCTCTTTATATGCACCGCAAAAATAAAGAATAAAAAATAAACTAAAAAAATAAAACGGTGGTCCCCTAAGTCTTGCAGATGGCGGACAATTAACGTCAGATTAATGAAGTGATCTTGCAAAAAGCGGGTTTTTAAAAAAAAAAAACCCCCCCCCAAAAAACCTGAGAGCCACTAATGATGCTCAACGGAATAGAGCAGGGAAACTCCTTACACAGTAACTTATACAAAGAAATCCTCAATTGAGTATTCTCCTTGCATTATCTCAGGTTCAGGTCAGATGATCATGATACCCCGTGACATATGCAATGAATTTGCCAGCTACAATGCTAAATTATATAACAACCATAGCCTAATACCCATTAGCCTTCCCAAAAGGGAATTTGCAAGTATTTGGATACTATAGTTCTACCCGGCTTCAGCATTGAGCAAAAACAATGTCTCAGATTTGATAACAGTAACACTACCTACCACAAAACGAATCTCCAGAGCCCCGGTGCGTCTCTAATGCCTATTATAAAATATACAATATGTGCATATTTTAGCCCCACACATGGTTAAGATGTTTAATTATTCATGGGAGAAAGAAGATTTCCACAGATTTTTTAGCATCGCATGTAGTCACTTTACCAAAACCAGACAAATCCCGAAATCCCCTGCCCACTGACAACACTTCAGACCGATCTCCCTAATGAACTTGAAAAGCAGGATCTAAAGTCAGACAGGGTTACGTTAGAGATTACTCTTGTAATATTGTCTTCCCCCTGCTGTTTAGCAACCACAGCAAATTTTAAATAGCACATAACTATTTCAATGTATCTGCACAGTTAGGGTGTCTTTTCTCCCTGCTTTTTCAGCTGACTCAATGTAAAAAAAAAAAAGGGTTAGGAGAACCCCACCCCCCACAAACTCGAGGGAATATTGTATGTAACCCTGCCCCCCACAAACTAAAGAGATTATGGAATGTAACCCTGCCCCCCACAAACTCGAGAGAATATGGAATGTAACCCTGCCCCCCACAAACTCGAGAGAATATGGCATGTAACCCTGCCCCCCACAAACTCGAGAGAATGTGGAATATAACCCTGCCCCCCACAAATTCGAGAGACTATGGAATGTAACCCTGCTCCCCACAAACTCGAGAGAATATGGAATGTAACCCTGCCCCCCACAAACGCGAGAGAATATGGAATGCCTGCAGACAGTACAGAGCATTTGAGCATTATCACAGGAGGCGGGCAGCAGTTATTCAAAATAAAGCACCCCGATCCTGCTGGTTTCCCTGTGGAGGCCACCACACACTTACCTCCCAAATTGGTATTAGGAATATAGGACGCAGACAGTTTTTACTATAAATATTAAGGTAAAAAAAATTGCATCCTATATTTTGAAAAATATGGTATTTCAGAGCAGATTTAAAGGAACACTCCAGACCCCCTAGAGCACTTCAGCTTTTAGAAGTGCTTTATCTGTAAAGAGTGTGTCCTCTTTTTTTCATTTTACAAAATAAATGCAGATTTCAATAGAAACTGGAACTTTTATGAATTAACCTTGTTACACCCACCCCTGCCTGTCAATAAGACAATAGGTCCTCTTACTTCCTAGTTTATTTTCTTGAGTGGAGATAAACTTAACAGGCAGCAACTGCCCAGAGTACCTACAATTCAAAGACCTCTCAGTGAGCTGAATTGGGAAGTCTGTGATTGGACACCCACAGAAAGCCATTGCTGGTTTAGAATGGGAGGGCTTGCAAAGACTTTAGTCAAGAGATATGCAGTTTTGTTTGTTTTTAGATACCCCAAAGAAAAAAATGCATAATGAAATGCATATCGTCAATGGGTGTATCTACTAAACAGTGGTTTTAAAAAAATTATTTGTGCAGTGAAGTTTCCCTGTAAGAGATTTTGCTAGTGTAGTTAAAGTTAGATACTTAAAGAAAGTGAAGGTATTGCAAGACTGAACATTGAAGCTTATTTACTTAAATTAGAGACGCCTGGAGAAGCAGAAATATTTGGGGTCATTTTTTTTCAAGCAATCGGGCATGCCATCTATTTGATATGTACGGGAACTGCACTGGTAATTGAATATTAAAATCTACTGCACATGCTGACATTTGAGTTTCCATTCAACCAACTTAGAATAGGTACAGAGCCCAAAGAATGTGGATTGGAATGTGCAAAGCACTGGGAAATATACCATACTTGGGCAACAAAGTCCTAGGGTGACATTTAGCATTTTCAGTTATATTCTTCAGTGGATAAGAAAATAAATATCAAGAATATAACTACAGTGCCTCAACTTCGAGATCTATTACTACTGATTGGTGGACCTTCTACTAGTGTAATGAAAAGGAAATGTGGATAACATTAGGTTTTTAAATAATTGCTCTGTTATGCTCTCTCAGCTAGTGAAGCACAGAAGATCTAGGTCTGGAGAATGTGGGTATTATCTACAGATACCATTCATGTACCTACAAACCGTTCTGATATAAGGATCTCAACTGTTAACAATAAAAATGTAAGAGTATCATTTATATGCAATGCAACACAATATAAACATGGATGACATTGGTTTACGTTTGACCATCGCAATTTGATTTCTGTGTGTATTTCCTTTAATAAATAAAAACTTTGATCACCACTGGAGCGTTCTGCACAAAACTTTTTTTTTTTTTAGCAACTCACCTTTTTGCTTTGGTTTATACACAGGTTTGTCTGTTTGTATAAATACAGATGATCCTTTGCTATCTACCGTAACTGTAGTAAAGTTATGGAATATGAATCCGCCATCAGTCAAATGCCTGTTTCCCCAAACCTTTAGATAGGCTTGGCCTCGAATACCAAGAGGAACCTACGCAAATTAGACAGAAGGAAATTAATTGAAAATCTGAGAATTTGAACTATGGAGGAGGACTGCAGCATCTAGTTAATATACATGGAATCCAGTTTGGGAACGTGTGGAAATATTTACCTGGGGTTAAACAAAAGAATGATGGAAACATGCTCTAGTCTATGGACTAATGCTATGAAAGAATGCATTTTGAAAGTGAACTTTTGAACTACAAAGAATTTGCAGTAGGTGTGAACGAACTGCAAACATAGAGAATAAGTCTATATATGTAATAGTACAATGTGATCACAAGCTTACAGAACACTATATGAAATCACACATATGTAGTAGTAAATAAACAAAAGTACTCCTCCAGATTGGAACATATTACCTGATTTTGAAAGGGAGAAAAATACACTACATGCATTGTGTTATGTACATGAAAATGATATATTTGGACTTTGCATGGTCTTCAATATTGTTCTAGTTACATTCACAACACTAAAATAAATACTTTTAAACTATCACAGAAATTACATATTTCATGGTTTTAAATAATTTCCTATACTTTGACATTTTTTTCTGTCATCTATACGTGGTAGGCCTAGTACTAACATTTGTACAATATGAAATGTTTAATGTTCCACTTAAAAGATGGATTTCTTACTCGCATTAGTCAGATGTTATCCAACTAACAACTTATTCTGTGAATATATTCTGTCATATAGCTCTGGGGTTTATTCCATCAGTCACAATGATTTGTTGGTGAGCTTTAATAATATCTGGCTATTGAATTTCACATTTTTAAAATGGCATTACACAGAAATTTGTGTGGTCCGATAAAAAAATAAATAAAGTAAAAAATGTTCTAGGTTGATGATCATGGGTTAATGAGAATTGTGTGTGGATATTCCCTGCCCTGGAACTGTTCTCCAACATACGTCTGATGTATTCCCTTCTGTTAAGATGAGTAATGTGTGAAAGGCGTCCCCACTTACAGAGGGTTCCCTACTGCTCAGATACTGCCAAAACCTGTCACATCTTAAAGAGTGCCCTTCCCTGTGTGCCTCTCCAGGGAAAACACTTCAACTACAACAGTAAAGTGGAAAAGCTGAAGCATATCTATAATAAATTATACACATCTGCCAAGTGAAGTGTCTGTTTCAGGGAAGGTTTCCGCCTTTAATATCCAAACTTCCTTGTTACCTACTTTTAGGTTTAGTTTTTTCTAGGATAATATAATATGTGATGTTTGGTGTATCACAAAGCTCTAATGCACAAAAAAAAAATGAAAATGCAGTTAATTTTTAAGATGTATTACATGTACGTAGATCTTTTTTTTTTTTGATGACTTAGCCTTGATCTACATCTATCATTCGATTGTGTATTTAGTTATCAATTAGAGACTGAACAGCTAAACTTGTCAGTAATGCCCTGCCACACTTCCAAAAATCTATTAGTGTTAAAAAGAAATGCTCCTAGGTTCTCACGTTGGTATCCTGAATATTCAGTGTTGTGGCTCCATCACTTTACTCACACCTTCAAATACAACTACGTCAAATATATACACAATAAATAGTTTAGAATTCAAACAGGTAATATTCCAATACAAAGCCTTAGATCAACCATGTCAAACTCAAAGGCTAGCACGGGCCAAATAAACTAGGTTTAAGTTTAGGTGGGCCGCAAAAAAATAATAATAAATAAATGTAAAAATTTCAGAGAGACTTAGGTTTATTTTGAAAAGTACAGTATAAACCCCCCCCCCCCTACTAAACCCCAGCCCCCTGTACTAAACTACAGCCCTTCCTCTATACTAAATCCCAGTCCCAGTCCCCCCTCTACTAAACCCCAGCCCCTGTTTATAATAATAATTTTAAAAAAACAATAATAGTATGCGACTCCAGAGTCCGGCCTCTGGTATACCTCCAATGGCGCCATCTGCAACCTGTGCCAAAGTGGGTCCTCCGGTTAGTCCTTGAAACACTGTGAAGGTGGAACACCTTGACGTCACATTGGAATGTGACGTGGCGTTGCGTGCCTCTGTGCATCTCCAGGTCCTCCACGGCCATAGCAACACTGACCAACACACACTCACTAACAGACACATACTCACTGGGGTCTTCTCTCTGGAGATTTCCCATTCTTCTCCTCACTGCTCCCTCACGCGCACAGTTTAGTGATGCCGGGCCAGAATAACATAATATTCCGGCACCCGGCATCACTACAGAGCGTGCACGCTGCCAGCTTGCTCAGGTAAATTTTATCAGAGTAGGCACCTGCAATGTGAGGAGAGCAGGTGCCTACTCTGCCTTAACAGTAAGCATGTACTCGATATATTGATACTGATTGTGGGCCGCATGCGGCCTGCAAGTTTGACATGCTTGCCTTAGATCATTTATTGTGGATAAGGATGCCTTTTCTTTAAACACATGTATAAAACGAATAGTTTACAATGCAAAAAGTTCCTTTGATCCTTTGACCATCCTCCAGTAACAGTGTGTAAAATGCATAAATCCATCTTTCAGAGGCGTCAAAAGCGCCTCAGGTATATAGTTGTACCATGTTCATAAATTAATATTCATGGAATGTTAAACTACAGATCTCACAAATCCTTGCTGGTACAACATAGATATGGAGAAAACTTACACTAAAGTGAGAATTCAACTTGAAATTTAATTTCATATTCAAGTTCAAAATAGCCAAACTGGACTTAGCCTACTATGGTCTTCATTTTTAAATTCATATTCAATTTTAATTGAAGTAAATAACTCTGAATGGTAGGGCCATTCTCATCTACCACATTTCCATGGATAAGTTGCAGGTTAGTAGCAATTGAAAGAATGTAAGAATAAACTTTTTTCTTCTGTTACCTTTTTCTAAATGTATGATGTGGATGAAGCATTAAGCAAGGGGAGGTGTTCCACTCAGTACTAGAGTGTCCATTAAGTTTCATGAATATTGACCACCTCTTATCCAGACTAAATATAATCTTTCAAATTTTCTCAAACCTAAACCTGATTTTAATAATTTTGTAGCCTGTATTCCTTCCTATTTACAACAAACTAAATTGAATCTCTATGTGAGTAAGATAAATATTTTTAGTCTGTATTTGGAGCCATGCAATTGTACTCTTAAAATTGCCAGATAATCACTTGTGCACCTGAAAAGGTCATCCAGCGCACCAGGAAGCAAAAGCCTTTGGGCAGATTGGCGGCCCACCCAAGGTGACGCAGATAGCACAGACCAACCCTGGTGAGGGAAAGACACAGGCCTGCACCGGGACAGCGTACATGCAAACATCAAGCAGAGCTGTATGGGTGAGCTAAAGTCAGTAACAGTGCCCAGAGAACACCATAGGGACCAGCCTATTTTACTGTATTTTCAGTACCTGTAGCAGATTACATAATCCCAAGCAATATACTGGCGGACTGCACCCTGCCCCTGACGAGCGTAGGCTGAATGGTTCTCCAAACTACCCTATGAAGAAATGTGGGCCTATAAGCCTTAACCACCTTGGGTTTAGGATGGTTTGATTGATCTTCTGGTTGGGTAGACTCTTCAACTTGCTTCATGGAGGCCTATGGGGTGGAACTCTTGAGTTATAAATAGTTATTATTATGCATAGCTAGCTAGTTGTTAACTGTTTTATTATTTTAAAATAAGGATCCCTCAACAACTATTTCTCCTGTCTAACTAGTCTAATATACATTTTCTCCTGTTCCACGTTTAAACAGGAGTTAGAACTTGCTTCTCTTATAATTACAAAAAATTGTGCACTGCTTTCAAATGCGTCTCAACTGTTCTCCTAAATATGCTATTATGCTTCTTTATGCTGTTAGGGCATTGCAGGCCTGTTTTGTATCTTTATGCACTACAAAAATAAATAAATAAATAAATAAATAAATAAATAAAACAAAAGCTACTTCGTTAAATATATACTTTGGGTTAAGTAAAAAAATTAAATGAGACTAAACCGCATGTTTAAAAACACTATTACTACAGATTATGGTTGTTACATGTTAGTGACGGAGGTTGATTTCTTGGAATGTTAGATAATTACTTTTGAGATTATCTTTTGATTTGTTATTCTGGTGTTTAATTTGTTAAAATATTGCATTTCTATGAAAAAGCTTTAGAATTTAAATAAAATGGCCAAATAAATTGGGATTATATAAAGTCTTGAGGAGATATAATACATGCTGTATCAATCTACTAATTATATACCCATGCCCATCGTGTGATCTTTCTTGTTGACACAGGACAATTATTAATTAAAAATCTTTTGAAAATTACCAATGTGTTGACTTTTAATTTAGTTTCTCTGTGATTAATGCAATATTTCTCTTGTTTTTTTGTTTTTTTTTAAGGGACACTATAGTCACCAAAACAATGTTAGTTTAATGAAGCAGTTTTGGTGCATAGATCATGCCCCTGCAGTTTCACTGCTCAATTCTCTGTCATTTAGGAGATAAATCGCATTTGTATCTGTTTATGCAGCCCGAGCCACACCTCCCCTGGCTGTGACAGACACAGCCTGAATGAAAACAAATCGTTTTACTTTCAATCAGATGCAACTTACTGTAAAGGTTTTTATCTCCTGCTCTGTATATTGAGCTTTAATCACACACAATAGGCTTCTGCAGGGCCTAGCAAGCTATTAAAAGAGCAGGAGATAAGAAATACTAAATTAAATAGAATTTGCAATAAAGGAAGTGTAAACATTAGAAGACTCTTTACAGGAAGTGTTTAGGAAGGCTGTACAAGTCACATGCAAGGAGGTGTGACTAGGGTTCATAAACAAAGTGATTTAACTCCTATATGGCAGAGAATTGAGCAGTAAAACTGCATAATCTTGCAAATTGAGCAGTAAGACTGCATAATCTATACACCAAAACTGCTTTATTAAGCTAAAGTTGTTTTGGTGGCTATAATGTCCCTTTAATATTGAAAACATATAATAAATACAATAATGCATAATTACTGTAAATGTCCTTTGCATTGATATTAAAAAAACTAACCCATATCATCAAGCCACATAATCTTTATGATATGCACTCACCTGTATCTTCACTGTCCCTTTATCTGAAAGAAAAGAGAAAAGAGACTCAATTATGTTTGATTTTACAGTGGAAACATTTATTAAATATTTTCAGGTGGAACAATTTCCATATGAATATTTTCACAATAAAATTAGTCATATGTATATTTTTATCATATATTTTAATAGTATAATTGCTCTAAATATATTTTTTAAACAAAAAACATACATAAGACTAATTTTATTGGTGAAAATATCTATATGGAAAACAATAGGGGAGGTGTGTGTGTTTATGTGTGTATATATATATATATATCTGCAGGGCGTGAAGGCAGGCGAGATGGATTAATTGAAGTATCTGGAAATCCTAGGAGAAAATGTAATTCCTCAGGAATGCCCCCAGAAGCTGGATATGCACCTCGTTTGCAGCAGCAAAGGGGTGCTCTACGAAGTACTAAATATGCATGCCATAAGAGGGGTTGAATCATTTTGAGATAGGAGAAGTCATTATGATTTGCATTTTCAGTTGAATTTGGGGAAGCCACTTGAAGCATTTATTGTGTTGAGCCATTTCAATTGATTTTGTTTGAATGGTTCATTAAAAGCAGCTGAAAATCTGTAAATTTTGACAATAAACCTGATTTTGAATGGGGGTCAAATAATTTTGACTGCAACTGAATTTTTATGCATTTTATACATATAAGCAGATATATGTTTTCAGTGCATCTCATGGTGCAGTCATCTTTCATCCTCTTTAGTCAGAAGATGATATCTACTGTTTTCGAAACACGTAGTGTCACTATGTGAATGAGATGTACATTAATTACCATGTTCTGGTTTTGCCACCAAAAGATTCTAAAGAATTTCCAAACTGGTCTGTCCAACACACAATTTCCAAATGGTCTGTCACTGACCATTATTGGACTAACTTCCATGGTGAAATAAAGGAGAAATGTAAGGCATGTACTGGTTGCTATAATATGAATGTATGGCACATTCAGTATTCAACAAGTAATTAAGAGTTTCCACCTTCTAGTCCTGGTGTGAAATTTTCCAAGATGTACAACTGAGAGAAACTGTGCCCTGGTTTCTGTGTATGTAAGGAATACCTGGATGGTATTTTCTGAGGGATAGGGTGAAATTACTGTATGTAGAACATAATGACAAACAAAAAATACAAAGGACTTATTTTGGTATATAGCAGTAGGAACTAAACAAAAAGAAAATGCACTACACATTTTGTTAAACGGACACTACAGGCACCCAGACCACTTCATCTCATGTAACCTTCATTTAAACCTTGCAGCTGAACACATTACCGTTCTTGAGAAACGGAAATACTTGCATTGCAGGGTTAACCTGCTTCTAGGGGCCATCATATGGAAAACTCCACTATTTCTATCAAATTGTCTCAGAGAAACCATCTGATTGGCACAGCACTGCATTATTATTATTATTGGTATTTATATAGCGCCAGCTTCTTCCGCAGCGCTTTACATCAAAATGGGAATTTAACAAGTGAGACAATAACGAAATGTTACAGGAACAATAGGTAGATAAGGACCCTGCTCAAATGAGCTTAAAGTCTAGAGCAGGCATAGGCAACCTTCGGCACTTCAGATGTTTTGGACTACACCTCCCATGATGCTTTGTCAGCATTATAGGGAAAGCATTATGAGGGATCTAGTCCACAATATCTGGAGTGCCAAAGGTTGCCTACCCTTGGTCTACTCTAGAGCATGTGCACTAACCTCCCAATGCTTCCTATTGGAAAGCAATGGATTGGCTGAGATCATCGGTCTTGACGATTTTAGCGAAAGAGGTGAAGCAGCACGCCAGAGACTAGAGCTGTGAGGGAGAAAAGGTAAGTAAATTATTACCTTTTTAATCCTGGCAGCAGGGGCCCAGTCACCTAAACAGTGACTAGGACACCATAGCATTAGGAACACACATTGTTATTCCTAACGCAAGTGTGTTCCTTTAACAAAGACACATGAATTAGATGGATGGCATTGATGGAAATCAAAATAGAGGTTGAACCAGAGATCAATCTAATGACACCAACATAAATACTAGCCACTAGTATAAAAATAATCTAAAGGGGCGTGGTCTGCAGACGGAGCAAGCTGGACGTGTCTGGCTGAAGCTCCGCAGAGACTACAAGGCCAACAGCATACATCAGCGTGGAGACTCGGACTAGTAGAGAAAATTACCCCCGGGAACAGACATGGACAAACGGGCTCCGAGGAAACAGCCCAAAAAAGCGATGGAACAGGGAGCTACGGTGACAGAGTGCACAAAATGGCGGACTGGAGAGCCCGACGGTCCCTCGCACACCGCCTAGCCTGGGTAGCCTGACGGCCAATACACAGCCGGAGGTCAGTGCCGCACAAATCCTGGAAACACTGGCAGAGGTCAGATCGTACCTCGCAACGAAAATTGCCAGAAACACCAAAGAGGTAAAATTAGAGATACAGGCTGTGGGAGCGGACGGCAGCGCTTGAGCAGAAATTGGAAACCACGGTGGTGGCCCACAACGCCGCTGTTGCTCAGATAAACCGCCTAACTACAAGGCTAGCGACAGCAGAAGCGGCCCTAGATGACCTGGGAAACAGATTGCGCCGTAACAATGTAAGATTGCGTGGCCTCCCAGAACAGGAAGATGAGGGTTCCCTAACAGAAGCGGTAACTGCCATTCTTCAGCCACTGTTGCCAGAGATACAGAGAGCAGCAGTGGCACATTGAGAGAGCCCACAGAGTGCTTCGGGCGAAACGGGCGGGTGATCAACGCCCCAGAGATGTGATAATAAAATTTCTCCACTTTCACACAAAGGAAGCCCTCATGAGACACAGCAGCGAGGGCCCCATCAAGCAGAGAGGTACAGAGCTAACCTTGTTCGAGGATCTCACCCCGGCTACCCTGCAGCAGAGGAAGGCTTGGTGACCGATCACCGCTTTATTGCAAAAGCACCACATCAAATATGCCTGGGGATATCCATTCCGGTTGCTAGCCTTCAGGGATGGCCACACGAAAGTCTTACACCAAACCGGCGACCCGGCAATGTTTCTATGAGATCTGGGAGTTCAGGTACCAGGGGACTTTGAAGTATCCACGACGATGGCAGAAGAGCTTCTCCCACTTCCACGCGAGTGGCTCTCAGCTGGCGATTAGAAAATCAGGCGGGCGATTTCCTCGGGAGCGACGGAGGATGGCGTGGGGTAATTATGAGCAAGGCTGTTCCTCGAGCGGGCAGACAGCGATAGTTGGGAGGGGGATATCAATCGGGCATGGTCTCATGGTGGGAATCTGGGATGCCCATGTTGACTGGGCTCCCCGGGGAGGGTGTCAGTGGTCGGGAATTCCCGTTCCATGAGGAGGCTGCCGCCTAAGTTGGACGGGCTAGGCTTTGCTATAAGGCGCACTTACGATGATATTAGCGTGGGAATACTTCCGCCCCAGGAGGAATCACTGGACAGGGGAAAATATTCGGCCCTCACTCTCGCTGGTGGGCCGAGTCCTGAGGGGCTTCCCTTCGGCTGGGGGGGACGTGAACGTTAAGATACAATGGAGTTACCCTGGGGATGAAGAGGACAATGTTGGCTTTTATGCGGGATAACCATCGCTATTAGCCTGTTCGTAAAAAGTTACTGGTTGATTGCGTTGATGCAAAGATACGGGGGCAGGGGTGGGGAGTGTTGCCCTCTTAAACTTCTGAGCAGTTACATACTATGCAATTTGTATAATGTATATGGATCACATTGCGGGTGGCGGTGTGGGGGTGCAGCTCCGGGGTTGTAAAGTTACTATATAGAGGCATGCTCTGCCTTCCACAAAATGTTACTGGTTGACCGTGCTGTTGCTGGGGCGGGGAGCCGGGGGGGAGGATCCCTGGGGTCGCCTAGTAAACAAGTAATAAAGACCCTTTCGGTGTCCCGCTGCCCCTCGCTCCACCCATAGATGATCATCCCTACTGTATATACTGTGCAGCAGGGGAGGGGTGTCCGGGCGGGGCTCCCGGTCACATGCGGCGGGCAGAGGGGAGGAGGAAGGAAGGGACTTAGCACCCTGGGCATCACACTATTACTGACCCCCCCTCTTCTGTCAATGTACGGGGGACTTAGCAGGACAAGGGAGCCAAGGGGATTTAGCGGTCAGCAGAGTTGAACCCTCACCGCTTAATGGCAGTTATAGTGTTATGGGGGAATTAGCAGTGTTCACCTTAGTTTAACTGTCCGAGATACACAATATTTTTTTATCGGCACACTTGCGGTGCCTTTAAGGGTTGGTCTGTGTCCCTGCTGATCTGGAGCTAGTTTCCACGGTCTGGAGAAGCTGGGACATACAGCCCAATTACACCTGGCCATAGGTAAGACCAGGCGACTTTTGTATCATAAGTTTTTCTTTTTCTTTCTTTCTCTTACTTTCACTTCCCTGTTCACCCCTCCCTTATCCCTACCTACCTCTTCTGCTTTACCCCTGGGGAGGGAACGAAGGAGATCAAACGGTGCAGAATGTCGATAAGCGCTCGAGTCGACATAGTGGTACACCGGATTCACACCTCCAGAGAGCTAGGCCCTAGGCGCAGGCCTCGAAACGGCAGACTGGGTGAGTACAACAAAAACCTTTACCGAATGATATGCCGGTAAAACTATTATCTTTAAATGTCAAGGGCCTTAACACGCCCAAAAAGCGACTCCTTAAGTTCAAAGAACTTAAGCGCATGAATCCCAACATTGCATTCCTGCAGGAGACACACATGCCGGCGTCAACAAAATTTACCCATAGGGATCACACTTATAGCACGGCGTACAAAGCTACGGCCCTTAACATAACATACATAACAGGTGAACGATTACAATCAGCAAGGTTCATTCGGATCCGGGAGAGCGGTTTGTCTTACTATCAGGAACTCTGTTTTCCCAAGCTATACATATCCTTAACATTTATGCCCCAAATAATCCGGTCAAAGACTTCTGGGCAGAACTGACTCTAATGATAAACACACTACCTCACGGTATGGTTATAGTGGGGGGCGACTTTAATGCGGCACCGTGTCCGGCGACCGACAGGGGAATTCGTAGTGGGATCCCACGATCCCATGGGAGGGGCGGACAAGATAAGCTATTACACACCTTTATACAACATACGGGACTAATTGATATCTGGAGATCTAACCACCCTGACGTCATAGATTACACATTCTATTCGCCTCCCCACAACACCTATTCGAGGATTGACCTGTTCCTAGTGAACCTCTTACCCGTATCTCGAGTCGCTGACTCTACTGTGGGCTCTATAACGTGGTCTGACCACGCTGATATCACACTAACATTGGACAAATTGTGTGTGGCGTCTCCATGGACTTGGAGACTGAATACGTCTCTGCTTCAGGACTCAGAGATAGTCACGAAGATCCGGAATGACTTGAAGGAGTACTTTGCTTGCGAAGCAGAGTCCGGCTTGCCAATACCCACGGTATGGGAGGCTCACAAGGCGGTGATCAGGGGCACTTTGATATGAGAAGCGACGCTGAAGAAAAAGCGTAAAACCCAATTATTGACGTCCCTCTTAACCTCCTTGAGGACTGCGGAACAAAAACATAAGTCCGACCCTACCCCGGCAAACCTAGTGGCGGTACAGAACTCAAGGAATTTAGTTTGAGACGATTTATAGGACGATACAGTGAGAGCCATGGCATGGTCCAAACGGGTACCCAAAGAGAAGTAGAGTGGATTCAAGGGTTTCTGAGCCAGATGGAGCTTCCTAGGCTGCTTGGGGCGGACTCAGACGTGTTGCAAAAACAGATATCAGCTGAGGAAGTAGACGCGGCCATTTCGGCGTTAAAAAGTAATAAAGCACCAGGCCCAGATGGCTTTGATGGAAGCTACTATAAGATCCTTTGAGAGGAACTTACACCTTACTTGGAATCTTGGTGCAATGACCTCATGGAAGGGGGAACACCAGACAGAGACATGTCCCTAGCGGATATAGTTCTACTTCCGAAGCCTGGAAAGGATGATGCAGCACCTGAAAACTTCCGCCCGATATCCCTGATAAATCATGACTAAGATTTTTGCAAAAATTCTAGCGAATAGGCTGAATCCGATTCTCCCACGGCTGGTATATCCAGACCAGGTGGGATTTGTACCGGGATGACAACTATTCGAAAACACGAGACGTAACATCGACCTCATCTGGAGACAGGCCGCTAGGGGCACTCAGACCCTGGTACTGTCTCTAGATGCAGAAAAAGCTTTCGATAGGGTCAAATGGATATATTTATTTGAGGTCCTGGAATACCTGGGCATCACGGCGCGGTTCGTTACTGCGCTCCGGGCCACGAACACCAATGTTAAAGCACGCATAAGGATATCAGGAGCAAAGGTCACCCCATTCCAATTGAGCAACGCTACCAGGCAGGGTTGCCCTCTTTCGCCATTGCTGTTTGCCCTTTCTCTGGAACCCCTGCTGCAAAATATGGGCTGACCCTAACATTAAAGGAATTACAGTGGGAGGAAAGCAATACGTAGTTTCAGGATTCGCTGACGATGTTCTTATGACACTTATGGATCCAAAAGATTCAATGGTAGCGTTAACAAACGTCTTATATTATAGCGACAAAGCCGGATATAAAGTAAATTTAAATAAATCGTGCGCACTCCCCATAGGTATGACCGAGGCGGACGCAGCATAAATAGGGGCGACATACCACATACAAATAGCAAGGGACTACATTACATATTTAAGTATTAGGCTGACGGCAGATCCCACTCAACTATACCAATATAACTATACCCCATTGATACGCAGTCTAATGAGTGACATGGAGAAATGGCTGGATACACTCAGTTAAAATGAATATCCTTCCCAGAATATTGTTCCTTTTCCAAGCCCTCCCGGTCCGGGTGACTAAATCTAATTTGGGTACACTCCAGCAGGCTATAGGCAAGTTCATATGGCAGAACAAGAGAACTAGAGTCTCCCTAAATGTACTTTTTGGAACAAAGAATAGAGGGGGGTTGGGCCTACCGAATCTTTCTTATTATTACACAACTAGCCCAGGTAGCATTATGGCACTCCCCTCTGGAGGAGAGAAGGTGGGTGGACTTGGAGTCCTCCCTCCTAGGAACGGCCTTGCCACAGTTTCTGATGTGGATCTCCAAGGAACACAGGCCGACCATTGGGGTGGCTTGCCCCGCTATATTAAATTCCATTAAGATATGGGATGATGTTGCTCTTAAATACGGCTTAGCGTCCTTCCCTTCTCCGATGACCCTATTCCTGAGGAATAGAGAGTTCCCCCCCGGAATGGTGGCACGGGATTTTAAAGGCATCGAAAACGCTGGACTGCAGAGATTGAACCATCTCTATGAAGACGGTTCAGTGGTGACATTCGAAGCATTGAAAACTAGGGCCCCATTGAGTTCTTTCGACTACTTTCGATATATGCAGTTAAGGGATTATGCTCAACATACGCAGGTTAAGAAAGCTGCCCTAAAACCACTTATTTTCTTTGAGGGAATGTGCTTTAGGGAACTATCCCCTTGCGGACTAATCTTGTGTCTATGCACCCAATTGAGTACGCACACACAGGAATGGGGGCGAATCACACACACGGAGCAGTGGGAGGCAGACCTGGGTGAGGAACTGGAAGACATAGAGTGGCAAGAAATTTGGGAAGCCGCAGCAACATCCTCTGTATGTATCTCGCAGCAGGAACAATCATTTAAGACACAGTTTAGATGGTACACTACACCGGTGAAGCTGTACCGAATGAATAAAACCACAACGGATTTGTGTTAGAGAGGATGCGGACAACAGGGGACTTACATTCACATGTGGTGGGATTTCCCAGAGGTACAAGCTTACTGGAAGCGGATGGTGGTGTTAGTGGGAGACATCCTTGAAAAAGAGGTCAAACTAGACCCATGGGTGTTTCTCTTGGCCAGATCTATAGAAGATTGGACAAGAGCGGAACAAAACCTTTTACATAAAATAAACTTGGCCGCAAGGAGGGCATTATATTTTTATTTTTCTATCCTCTAGTTCATTGTGTACAATTATGCAGTATGGGATCACAAACTGTGACATTAAGCAGCCCCCTGAAGTTCTTAAGGGGGAAGAGACCATGTAGCGGAAAATGTCCTGTCTTCAACACCTAATATTTGTATGGTTGTGCACGCTTTCATTGTAATAGTAAATAAAATCCAGGACAAGATGCTGGACGTTGTAAATTTCCGAGATTAGCCAACAGAAACATTGTATTACTTGAACTCCAAGGCTGACTGTGCTGTATTGTTCACAGACATGTTTAAGATGTCCATGTGGATATTGTTGCAGTGCATGTGTTTGTTTATGTATGCGTGCAGTTTACAATTTTTACGGAAATTTATTGTTTTATGTGGTCTTGAAATAAATAAAGAATAAAAAAAAAAAAAAGAATCTAAAGCAGTGGTTCCCAAACCAGTCCTCACTGATCAACGACAGTCCAGGTTTTTTTTTGTATTTCCATTTGTATAGAAAAGGGAAGTACGTACTGTAAATCCTGGACTGTTGCTAATGCTAGGACTGGTTTGGGTAGCACTTATCTAATGAAAGAGAAAATGTTCCATAGAACATAGAAAATACACAGAACAGAAAAAATACTGAAAAGGAAAAAGTCCAGGTTATCAGGTTTCATATTGAACAATCTTGTGATTTTTATTGTTTATTTTAATTTTGATGCCTCCGGGTATTTCAACTATTCTCTATGATCTTTGTACCGCCAAAAAAAATAAGTACTGTAAAAACAAAAAACAAAAACTTGTAAAAAGAACACTATGTAGCAATGCTAGGAAGCCCATTTTACTAACTAGAGACTAAGATTAAGACACCAATAAGTACCACTTCAACCAAGGTCAAGTTGCAATGCACTCATCTATCTGCCATGCATGTATCTAGAGAGGAGAACCAAACTCTGTTCACTAGGGTCAACAGGAGAATCTGGTCCACGCTGGCCACTCAAAGCAAGTCAGTCCTGTGCCACAATAACGATAAATATTCTCTCGCTAGAAACATCTTAAACACCATTGTTCAGATTTAACCTAACCTTCAGGTTTGTGAGCCGTAAAGCAACAGTCAAAACAACATTATCATTGCAGCTAGAAGTGACCTGGTGCCCACAATGCAAAAAGCCAAAGTGATTTTAACAGTTTGACTTCTCACCTGGGTCCCCAACAGACATTGCTCGCCACCTCCACTACTAACACTGAAGAGCAGGAAGTTTCAAAGCAGTATTTTGTTTGTTAGCTCCCTGGCTGAAAGCATTGTCTCTCAGCCAATGAGCTAAACTTTGCAAGACTTAGATCAGGATATCGATTGGAATCTCCTGCTTAGGAAAATCCAGCTCTCTGGAAGTACTAGAGGCAGGGAAACGTACCTAATAGACACAGGTAAGAAGTCCAACAAAAACAGAATACCCTGTACTCAGGTTCTGCACATATGCTCCGACCTTCCACCAAGGGGGAAAAACACAGGCAGCACTCCAGGATATAGAAGGTGAATTTATTCGTGGGTTCACACCTCACCAAAATAAGTGCGACATTTCAGCTCCTAAGAGCCTTAATTGAGCATCCAGGTAAGAAGTCAATCCATTCAAAACCAGTTTGACTTTTTACAGTGGGGTTTGCCAGGGCACTCTGTGCACCATAACCACTACTATAGTGGTTATGGTCCTTTGAGTGCTTATTTAATTTGAGCACAATGTAGTATAAAACATCTGATTATTGTCCTTAGGTTAAAGACCTGGATGTTGTGGAGTAGGCAATCTAATCTGTTTGAAACCGCTTTTCACCAACTTCTGAGAGCCAGATTAGCTGATATGATATCTGTACTGTTTTTTTGGTTGTAGTCAGGGCCGCCATCAGGGGGTGACAACCATAACGGTTGTCACGGGCCCGGCGGCCCTGGGGTGCCCGGCCGCCTGGGCCCCATGTGGAGCGGCGAAACTGACGCAGGTGCATCTGTGTATGCGTGTATGCATGTATGTCAGTATGTATGTGTGTATATCAGTATGTATGTATGTATGTGTGTATGTGTCTGTGTATATGTCAGTATGTATATATGTCTGTATGTATGTATGTCTGTGTGTATGTCAGTATGTATGTGTGTATGTATGTATATATCTATCAGTATGTATGTCAGTATGCATGTATGTATGTCTGTGTGTGTGTGTATGTCAGTATGTCTGTATGTATCTGTGTATGTATATATCTGTGTGTGTCTGTATGTGTATGTTTGCCATTATTTATGTATGTCAGTATGTATTTATGTGTATGTATGTCTGTTTGTCTGTATGTATGTATGTATGTATGTGTGTGTCAGTATGTGAGTATGTATGTACGTCAGTGTGTGTGTCTGTGTGTCAGTGTTTGTGTGTGTATCTGTATCTGTGTCTATATGTATGTCTGTTTCATTATTTGTGTCTGTTAGTATGTGTGTATCTTTCTGTGTGTGTCTGTGATGATGTGGGATTTGGAGGTGGGCACACGGGGGCCCAGACCTTGAGCTGTGTTAGGGGCCCCACAATTTCTGATGGCAGCCCTGGTTGGAGTAATCCTTTAGTTAGCTCCTAGTCAGTAAACAGCGGATACTTGCTAACAGTAGTTACAGTGGAGAGTAGCAGCTGCCCGAAAAAAGGCAACAACAATAAAGGAAACAAACTGTAAAGTATTTTCCACTAAAATTAAAGATCTCCCGAGTCTATCTTATTACTAAATCTCAATATGTGAGTGGTGTAACACAATCAAATGTAAGGTGAAAGAAGACAAGGTTGAAGGTTACACAGACTAATATCTCATGGTCAACAAACACATGACATTACTAATTTGTACTCACCAAACACCAAGCCATGGGCTTCAGCCACTGCTTCTCCTTTAACCACCAGCTGCAACTGGACCTTGGTTTCAACAACTGCATTGAAGATAGTAATGCTGATTGCTTCTTCCACCCCAGAGCGGAAAACAGATGGAGCTGCTATCAGATAGCCACTAGGAGTAATAAATGGAAGTTAATTAATGGCCCTAAATTCTCATATTTAATCTGCAGAATTGCTCAGTTTAGAGGTCAAAACGTCAAGGAACATTGCAACAATAACATCAGTAGAATGCTACTGATATGTAGCAATTGTGTAAAATTCAGAGTAATTAATTATAAATACACGTTATATATACAAATAGTAGTACAGATATTAGAATGAGCACATTTGCTATCAGTTCAGCCATTTCATCTACTCATCCAATTGTCCATGGGATTCTCTATGTAATTTTTTTTCCACAGTAAACATTCTTCCCAACATTGTAGGAGGGCTTTCTGAAGGGTGGCAAAAATGTGCCTTGACGGCACATTCTACACCAAGCATGTCAAACTCAAAGGCTAGCACGGGCCAAATAAACAAGGTTTAAGTTTATGTGGGCCGCAAAAACCCCCCAAAAACTAATATTTTCATAGAAACGTAGGTTTGTTTTGAAAAGTACAGTATAAAGAAAACCAGCATCCCCCTCTACAAAACCCCAGTCGCTTCCTCTATACTAAATCCCACCCCTCTACTAATCCCCAGCCCTTGTTTAAAAACAAACAAGACAATATTAGCCAATAAGCAGACTTCACTCTCATTGCCACTGCCAGTATGCGACTCCGGAGTCCAGCCTCTGGTATACCCCCAATAGCGCCGTCCGCATCCTGTGCCAAAACGGATCCTCCCACTATTTCTTGAAACCCTGTGAAGGTGGAGCACGTTGACGTCATGTCGGAATGTAACGTGGCGTTGATTGCCTCCATGCACCTACAGGTCCTCCACTGTCCAGCCGCGGTCATCACAATACTGACCAACACACACTCACTGACAGACAGGCAGACACACACACATTCTTTCACACACTCACATAATTTTTTATTGCTCCCTACCTTTGGGAGCTGGTGTGGGGTCTCTCCCTTGGGGCCCCTTTTCTGCTCCTCACTGCTCCTTCACGTGCGCAGTTTAGTGATGCTGGGCCAGAATGACTTAATTTTCCGGCCCCCATGGCATCACTACAGATGCCGCATGCAAGGGAGCAGTGAGGAGCAGGCAGACTGAGCTCCCTCGCTGCAGCCTGCGACCTCTCCCCTGGCCGGGTAAATTTTAGCAGAGTAGGCACCTGCAATGTGGGCAGAGCAGGTGCCTACTCTGCCCTAAAATGTCAAACTTGCGGGTCGCTGGCCCGCAAAAATATTCATTGTGGGCCGCGAGTTTGACACGCTTGTTCTACACCCTTGTAGCACTTCACCTTGCCGAGGAACTATAAAATGCTTACTCCAACCTCTATTACCACTTCTGCTTTCAGACATGGTCATGGAAGCATGAATCTCTATGTGCTACATTTCTCCTCGAAAGAGATATTTGCACTTTTGTGCTGGGGCACACGTGACTTAGGCAGGCCAGAACTCTGTTCTATGCAAACATTCAATCTGTTGTCAGCATATTCTTGCAGGCTGGAATCTAAGAGTAATTGCATGCATGCCTGTGAGTAGCCACGACTGATTGGACCACGGAGAGGGAAGCAGTGATGCTGGACAGGGCATGAAAACCAGCAATGGGAGGTTTGTCTGTAAAATGTATGCTTATTTTACAGGTTTATAATAGGAAGAGTCTAATTACAAATGACTGATGGGTCATTCTCAGTGAATATTTGGTTTCAATAAGCTCAGTGACCAAGTTGAAAAACTTAATACAAGTTGTATGAAAGAACAAAATTGGCAAAATAATTTCATTAACCTCATTCCAGTATCCAAATTGTTTCCATTATGGTAAATCATTTTTTTGTAAGCAGTTGCCTGGGATCTGATAACTGCAATGCATTTGTTCCAACCTGTAGAGACAGACTGAAACTGCCTTGGAATCCATATTTGGGCCTGGACCAGGCATTAAGAACCAGTGCCCTCAAGTTCTAGGATTCCTTAATTTCCCATCCCTTTCCCTACTGATTTAAAATACATGTACTAAGATCAGTGGATAGTGTGGATATTATTTATGCAATTAAACATTTTATTGACTAAACTGTTAATTATATTGAACTGAAAACTGGATTGTAGAATTTCGGGGAAAATCTATTTCAACTAGACTTATTACACTGAACAAAATTATAACCGTAACACTTTCGTTTTAAAGTGATAATCCATTTTAAAGTGGCCTTTTACTGTGGCCAGCCTAAGGCACACCTGTGAAATAATCATGCTGTCTAATCAGCATTTTGATATGCCACACCTGTGAGGTGGATGGATTATCTCGGCAAAGGAGAAGTGCTCACTAACACAGATTTAGACAGATTTGTGAACAATATTTGAGAGAAATAGGCCTTTTATGTACATAGAAAAAGTCTTAGATCTTTTGAGTTCAGCTCATGAAAAATGGGGGCAAAAACAAAAGTGTTGCGTTTATAATTTTGTTCAGTGTAGTTGACTATTTTACCCTACATTATATTACTACAATACCGTAAAACTATACAATATATTGCCCAGTAGATTTTACTGGTTTAAAACCATTTGCTTATAGCTTGCTTCTATCTACTAGTCTATTCCTCTGTGTAGAAATATAATTCACATTACATCTACTTTCCTTATACATACACTACATAGAAGCAGACATACAATTGATTTTGATTACAAATACATTTTGCCTCAGCACTTATACACCTACGATAGCAAAGAGGAGGAACATATTCACAGTCTAATCTTAGGAAGGGAACTAGTGCCAGGAGAACTTATGTGTTTATACGTAACTACAGCTGGAACATGGTCTATTACAAGATTAAAGTTACTCTTCATTTTTAACACTTTGAATGCAATGCAACACACCACTGTAAAGCCACACACTCTCACACTACATGGCTCAATGTGTGCAGCATTCATTTTTTCCAGCTCTATCAAATGAAGTCACATTTAAAGCGCAGCTTGCAAGCACGCATTACAACATGTGTAATTTCCTTCAGTGATTTGTTTATCTAAATTTAAATTGCAATAGCTTAGTCAGTTAGGGTGGGAATTGGGATCTCTGTATGCATGGTATTGATCAATTTTTGTGATACCTACTAGTTGTCTAGAATATTGTTAATAATCGCCTATAATGTGCTTAGGCTGATTTGCTCAAGGCTTTTTGGTACGCTTCTACCAAACCCAGTGATCTCCAAGGAGTTAGTTAATGAATTCGGAATTGTGGAGACATAGGAAATGCAAAATAGGCCAAAATAGGGTAAATGCAAACAGTCTTCAACTCACCTAGTTATACAGCTCAGTTAGCTACGCCTCAAATGAACGAGTTTTTTGTTAATACTTTGATGTTCCTAATTTAATGAGTAAACTATCAAGGTTCTCTAACCAGGGCCGGACCCATCCATAGTCAGCGGTGGCGGCTCTCTAATTAGGCGAGTTAGGCGGCCACCTAAGTCACCATAAGACAGGCAGACTGTGTCAGGTTCTCGGTCCCTCACCAAGAACCTGACACCAGGAGGGGGCCCCGGCGGCTTGCCCGGTATGCCACAGGGTGCAAGGCCCCTCCAGTCTGCCCTGAGAGGCAGAGAGCCAGCACAGTCTGTAGCTCCTCCGGGTGTGAGCTGCAGACTGTGCAGTGTCCTGCAACCTCTGGCCAATCAGAGCATTGCTGCGCGTTACCACGGCAATGCTCTGACTTCTGGATATCGCGAGACACTGCACAGTCTGCAGCTCACACCCGGCAGAGCTGCAGACTGTGCCGGCTCTCTGCCTCTCAGGGCAAACTGGAGACAGTCCACCGGACCACCAGGGATCGAAGACACTGGACCACCAGGGAAACAAATATTAAGGTATTTTTAAAATTACAATACCCTCCCTCACTGTTACTCCCTCCCTCGGTCACTCTGCCACCATCTCCCTAACTGTGTCACCCCCTCCCTCCCTCAGTCACTCTGCCACCCCATCAGCCACTCTGCCATCCACTCCCTCACTGTGTCACCCTCCCTCAGTCACTGTGCCACCCGTCATCCACTCTGTCACCCCCTCCCTTCCTCAGTCACTGTCACCCCCATTAGTCACTCTGCCACCTGTCACCCACTCCCTCACTGTGTCACCCCCTTCCTGTCACTCTGCCACTTATCAGCCCCTCCCTCCCTCAGTCATGCTGCCACCTGTCACCCCATCACTCCCTCAGTCACTCTGCCACCTGTCACCCCCTCCCTCCTGTATCCACTATACACACTGCATCCACTATGTGCACACACACACACTGCATCCACTATAGACACACACGCTCTGCATCCGCTATCCACACACTGCATTCATTACAAAATACACACATGCTGCATCCACTATACAGACATACAATGCATTCACTACACACACTGCATGCACTACACAAATACACACTCTGCATCCACTACACAGACACTTCATTCACCACACACACTGCATAACAAACTGAGTCTAAAGAAAACTTAGAGACATTCTAAGCACCAAAATATTATTTGAAACACTAAAGTGTTCCTTAAGGGAACTTCATATAGAGGATAGGCAAGTGAAACACTTGCATAAAATTCCTATTCACATATGAAATTCCTGACAGACTGAAAGAGGCCAGAGAGCAAAACATGGACTCACATTGATCCAATATGTTGGCCTGTTTCTATTTATTACTAACAACAAGAACAAAGTAGCAAAAACTGGAATTTATGTTACGTAGATAAAAATAAAAATGGAATTGTGTTAAATATGTGAAATGCAACGTGTATTTCAAAGACACAGAAAAAAAAATCCTTCAGCTCAGTTGCTTAGCTTTAACCTTTGCATTTCTGTCCATTCAATGCCAAGGTTATTCACTAAACTGAGAATTTTTAGAAACTTACCGGCAATTGCATTTTCCAGACATAAACAGTGAATTAAAATTCAACTATTTTGATCTAAGTTCCTGAAAATTCACTGTTTATTACATTTTTATTCTGTGATTAGTCATCTTTTATGACTAATCCTAAGAATATGCTGTGTTTTTCCCTTTTTGCTTCAGAAATACTGCTGCATATGATGGTTAAAAGCAGCAATATTTTTGAAGCAGCAACTGAACTGCAACTTCACAAAACATCAACATCTGCAGTGATGCAGGAAGTTAAAGGATAACATAAAAAAAACCTATGACCAATAAGTAGTGAACAGACTATCTTGGCACCTGTGTAGCTGGTCAATGTGGCTTTTCCCTGCAGCAATAAGACTGTCATTCTTCCCAGACATCAAAGCAAGACTTAACTGCCTTCTTTGCCATACAATTTATGAATGCCGAAGGCCCAAAATGATCATATCTCCAACTCTGAATAAAGACCAGCCGTACACTTACTGCACAGAATTGTGAAAAGTGCTGTGAATAAACAGTGTGCAGCCATGGATTGACTACTATCAGCTTATTTAGCTGTTCCACTTCAGAAATTGTGGTTGGGGCTACAATGCTACATAGGGGTAAGGAAAATATCCATTAAACCTGAATAAAAGACTCCTGATTAGTGGACACCTACCTATGTAATTAGTATCTTTAAAATAAACAATCCACACACAAAGCATTTCAGCATGTTCAAGAGCTTGTTCTAGCAACAGTTTATAAAAGTACTAATTTAAAAGAAATTGTCACATTACAATATAGGGCACAAAGCTATCAATAAGATCAGTTTGGAGTATTTCCCAGCACAGACTGAACAAGGGAATGCTCCTTTAAAGACCAGTATTGTTTATTTTATGTCCTACTTGTATTTAATGCCTTATCAATGTAACGCATAAAGAATAGTGGTCAGGGCCGGACTGGAGATACGAAGCAGCCCTGGAAAAAAATCTATGCCAGCCCCATAAGTCATTGTGCTATGTAGGGTGTTATATATATGCAATTGAAATAGTTGGCTGCACTCTCGGATTTCCTTAAAATGTAACTTTTATTGAAATATTTAAGAGAAGATCATAGAAACATAACATAGAAACATAGAATGTGACGGCAGATAAAAACCATTCTGCCCATCTAGTCTGCCCAATTTTCTAAATACTTTCATTAGTCCCTGGCCTTATCTTATAGTTAGGATAGCCTTATGCCTATCCCATTCATGCTTAAACATGCTTAAACTCCTTTACTTTTCAATGTTTCAGTCCCTCTTGTGGACTTGCATCAGGATCATGACAAAAGTCCACAAGATGGACTGAAACATTGATCTTATCTTAAATATTTCAATAAAAGTTACGTTTTAAGGAAATCTGAGAATGCAGCCAACTATTTCAATTGCCTGGATACTGGAGCCCTGGTGATGCAACAGTATATATATATAAATATATAGATAAAAAAAATGAGAAAATATACCGGCACTCCAAGGATTTTCAATACTTCTTCTTTTTTATTCTGAGAAATACATCAACGTTTCAGCTCCCCTAAGGAGGACACTCTCCCAACAGACAAGCCCATTGACACACACATGCTCCCTACAGAAGAGCTCACTAACACACAGATTCACTACAGACAAGTTCACTGACACACACATGCTCACTACAGACAAGCTCACTGACACACATATGGTCACTACAGACAAGCTCACTGTACACACATACTCACTACAGACAGGCTCCAACACAGATGCTCACCACAGACAGGCTCTGACACACCCATGCTCCTTACAGACAAGCTCACTAACACACACACACATGATCCCTACAGACAAGCTCACTGACACACATACAAGCTCACTCACTAGCAGGCACGCACACACACACACATGCAAACTCACTAGCGGGCACACACACACAGAAGCTCCCTCACTAGCAGATGCGCGCACACACACACACACACACAGTGGCAGACAGTCACTGACACTGAGGCAAACATCCACACATACAGAGACAGGCAGACAGCCACACACACACACACACACACACAGGCAGACAGTCACACACACAGACAGATACACACACACACACAGACACACACTCACAGTCACACACAGACACACTGACCTGCTTCTTACCTCCTGCTTGGAGCTCCTGGAGGCTGGTTGTTGGGGAAGCAGGGACTCCTTCCTGCTTTCCATGCTGCATTACCAGGGCCCCGCCGCACGATAAGCCCCGCCCCTGCCGCACGCTAAGCCCCGCCGCAAGCTAGCTCCGCCCCCACAACAAAAAAATACATTTTATGATCCCGACCGGCCATGTGTGAGCTGTGCCGGCCGCCTGGCTTCCCCTGCTCCCATGGGGCCCTGTGCGGCCGTGCAGCTCACACATAGCCGGCCGGGATCACAGGAGCCTGAGCAATGATTAGGGCTGTCAGCCCAGCCCCAGGTGCCGTGGCCCACCGGGAAATTTCCCGATATCCCGGTGAGCCAGTCCGGCCCTGATTGTGGTTAAATCCAGCAAATTGTGAGTGACCTGGGATGGATGCTAGTGGGTTAATACACAGAGAAAGGTCTGCTTGGGGGAAGTAAAGCATTTCACATAATGGTGTGATAATAAAAGATATTTCCTAGTAGTACTTGAAC
Organism: Pelobates cultripes; assembly: GCA_933207985.1. NCBI lineage: Eukaryota > Metazoa > Chordata > Amphibia > Anura > Pelobatidae > Pelobates > Pelobates cultripes. The sequence continues at coordinate 77,367,838 of OW240916.1, read as the reverse complement.
AAAAATGCTAACTACACCACAAAGAAGGAAAACACAGAGAGGGCCAGGTCAAATATTGATGTATATATGTAACCATTGCTTATATTTACTTGGACAATAATAATATGTGACCCATATACACAGGGCCGGTGCAAGAATTTTTGCCGCCCTAGGCAAAATAAATGTTGCCGCACCAACCCCCCATATGCCCTGCCCACCATGTGACATCACAATGCCCCGCCCATATGCTCTGCCATATGGGCCAACGCCAGTGTTCACAAAGTGTCTTTTATCTGAAAAGACAGTGTGTTTACATTAAAAAGCCTACAGGCACAGGCTATAGACACCAGAACCACTACATTATGCTGTAGTGCTTCTGGTAACTATAGTATCCATTTAATGTGAGGTAAATTAGAGATTAGTGCCACTAATAATATATTGGATTGCTTACTTACCACCAACTGAGGACAAGAGTCTGGTGATGGGCTCAGTCTGGCTCCACAGGTCTGGTGTAGAAGAGGCTCTCTGGAGACTGTTTTTAACAGTGCTCACAACAATTAACAAACAGGAAGCAGCTCCATTTTTTAGAGCCCCTTACACAGCTCAAGGTCTGGGACCCCAGGGCTTGACCGTGAGTATGCCTACAATGCCCACCCATAAATCCACCTACATGGCCCACCCATGAGTTCTCTCACAGGAAATGGAGTGTATGTGTGTAGGGGATGTTTTATGTGTTATTGTAGAGGATGCAATGTGTGTGTGTTCTTATGGAATGTAGTATATATGGATACCAATATGTGTAAGGGATGTAGTGTGTTTATAGGGGATGCAGTGTATGTTTGCGTGTAAGGAATGCATTGTATGTTTCTGGGTGTGTGTGTGTGTGTGTGTGTCTGTAAGGGGTGCATTGATTGTGTAAGAGATGCATTTTGTTTCTGTGTGTAAGAGAATGAGTGTTTGTGTGAACGTAAGGGATGCATTGTGTGTTTTGTGTGTGTGTGTGAGTAGGAATGCATTGTATGTTTCTGTGTGTGTGTGTGTGGGGATGCATTGTGTATGTGTGTAGTGTAAAAGAGAGGGTTTGTGGGGTAGGATATGGACTGAGAGGGGAGCAGCTCTTTATTATTATTTTTTTTTAAATTTCATAGTGCTCTCCCCTCCTGTCAATGATTGATTTTTCTCCTTCCCTCCTGTCCCTCCGTGTTCTCCCCTTCTGTTCCTTAGTGCTCTCCCTTGGCCCCCTGTCCCTCTGCAGTCCCCCCTTGGTGGTCTTCTCACTCCCTCCTCTCCCCCTTAGTGGTCCTCCCTCTCCCAAACCCCTTAGTAGACCTTCCCCTCCTCCCCCCACCCCCTTAGTGGTAATCTCCCCCCCCCTCAGTGGTCCTTACCCTTCTCCCCTTTCCTTAGTGGTCCTCCCTCCTTACCCCCCTTTGGTAGTCCCTTCCCCTTAGTGGTCCTCCCTCTCCCAAACCCCTTAGTGGACCTCCCCCTCTTCTCAGTGGTCCTTCTCCCCACCCCTCCTCCCCAGTGGTTCTTACTCCCCCGCTCCCCCTAGTGGTCCTCCCTCTCCCAAACCCCTTAGTAGACCTTCCCCTCCTCCCCCCACCCCTTAGTGGTAATCTCCCCCCCCTCAGTGGTCATTATCCTCTTCCACCCCTCTTAGTTGGTCCCTTCCCTCTCTTCCCCTCAGTGGTCCTCCCTCTCCCAAACCCCTTAGTGGACCTCCCCCCCTCCTCCCTCAGTGGTCCTTACTCCCCCGCTCCCCCTTAGTGGTCCTCCATCCCTCCCCTTAGTGGTCCTCCCTCTCCTAAACCCCTTAGTAGACCTTCCCTTCCTCCCCCACCCCCTCAGTGGTCATTATCCTCTTCCACCCTCTTAGTGGTCCTTACCCTCCCTTAGTGGTCCTCCCTCTCCCAAACCCCTTAGTGGACCGCCCCCCCTCCTCCCTCAGTGGTCCTTATGCCCCACCTCTCCTCCCCCAGTGGTTCTTACTCCCCCCTCCCCCTTAGTGGTCCTCCATCCCTCCCCTAAGTGATCCTCCCTCTCGCAAACCCCTTAGTAGACTTTCCCCATCCCTTGGTGGTAATCCCCCCTCAGTGGTCATTATCCTCTCCCCCGCCCTTAGTGGTCCTTACCCTCCTCACCTCTCCTTAGTGGTCCTCCTTCCTTCCCCCCTTAGTGGTCCTCCCTCTCCCAAACCCCTTAGTGGACCTCCCCCCCTCCTCCCTCAGTGGTCCTTACTCCCCACTCCCTCCCCCTGTGTTCCTTCACCACCCTCCCCCTGTGTTCCTTACTCCCCCCTCTCCTCCCCCAGTGGTTCTTACTCACCCCATCCCTCTCCTCCCCCAGTGGTCCTTGCTCCCCCTCCCTCTCCTCCCCCTGTGGTCCTTACTCCCCCCCCCACACCCTCCCCCTGTGGTCCTTACCCTCCTCTACCTTCCTGCCTATGTAGCGTGCCCGGTCGCCGGCGGACTGAAGGGAAGTGCTCACTGAATGAGTGTAGCGGTACTTACCCTTTCCAGGGGCCAGCCGGTGCACGAGCCGCACGCGGCTCATCCGATGGCTGTAACAGGAAGGCGGGCAGTGACCGCAAGAAGCGGACACGTGTCCCGCCTAACTCTAAGAGCGCGCCGCGGTTCTCGGGCGCGCTCTTAAAGGGACAGTGGGAGCCTAAATTGGAAAAGGCATCCCATTGGTCCCTGTCATGCCACACTCCCCATACACTTAACTTTTGGGGGCGTGGATGTGACAGGGACCAATCATATTAGATGTTTAGGTATATATACTCACCTTTTTCCCTTAGTTCCTTGCCCTATCGTGGTTTCTGTTTCAGTTCCCTTTAGCGCTTGTTGTGTTCAGTTGTGTTCCTTCGTACTTGACCTTGGCTTTGTTTCTGACTACGTTATCTCTTTATCCTTATCTGTTCTGTTTGCCGGCTTGCTGTTTTCTGTGTACCAGATCTCTCTCCTTTACGTCGAGTCCGGCCACTCTAAGGTCCGGTAGACGTACCTTCCCTCTGTACTGACATTTGTTTAGCTTAAATCCTGCATGTTGGGATATATTTTCGTTACATTACGATAGGGCCATGGACCCCGCAGATTTAGCTCAGCAGATGGCTTCTAATGAGGCTAGATTTGTAGAGCAGGATCACCGTATGGATCAGATAGCCCAGGCTCTCCAGACGCTCTTATCTAGAACTGTTCCAGCAACCACACCTAACCCTCCTACACCTCTTCTTCCTGAAGTGTCTGCTTTGCCTAATACTTTGGCCCATTTAACACCTCCTCCTAGGTATGGAGGGGACTCTAAGACATGCAGAGATTTCATTAATCAAATAGAATTCCACTTTGAGATGTATCCACGTTCCTTTCCCACAGATAGGTCTAAAGTGGGGTTCCTTATGCACCAACTTACCGATAAAGCACTTGAGTGGGCAAATCCTATTTGGGAGGCTAATGGACCTATGGTGCATAATTTCAATAGTTTCCTTACGGCTTTTCGTAGAACTTTTGACACAACTAAAAGGTCAAAGAATGCCGCCAGAACATTAATGAGAATTAAACAGGGTTCTAGGTCTGTTGCTGACTATGCCATTCAGTTTCGTACCCTTGCTTCACAGGTAGATTGGACCAACAATGGGCTAACAACTGCATTCATGGAAGGTTTATCTGACTCTATATTGGATGAGGTAGCGGCTAGGGAGCTTCCTATTGCATTAGAGGACCTTATTGACTACCTCATTGATATAGATAACAGGATTCGTGACAGACTCTATACTAAAAACTGGAATAGACGTTTGGTTACACCTATTAACCCCAGAGTTGATAAACCTGAGACTGTCAAAGTATCAGAGGAGGAATCCATGCAATTAGGGGTTGCCAAACTCTCTGAAACTGAAAAATTACATAGGAGAAGGGACGGACTCTGCCTATACTGTGGTAGGAGAGACCATATGATAAAAGAATGCCCTGTGCTTCCGGGAAACTCTCGCACCTAAGGCCTTATAGGGGACGCTCCTGAGGAAGTCTGACGACGAAACGCGTTGAGCATTGACTATCATTTGGGACCCTGCATTGTGGTATCAGCGGCTTTATTGTTTATGTGTGCTGACTGTGCTGACTGTCTACTTTTTTATCTTTGGGCTATTTGTATGCTAATGTGTTATTGATTTGGTGCACTTTCGGTACTAGTACCTTTTATTCGAGTATTTGCACTTTCATACTATACTTTGCACTTTAGCATTTGCACTTTATTGCCCAGTTCAGCATTATGTATTAGTGAGCTGCTATACCTATGGGTTCCTGTTCATTATATGTTTGAGCACTTATTATTGTGCTGTTATTTTATTTATTCTGTATTAATAAATTACTATTTTTATCCAGATATCAGATATATTTAAGTATATGGTTCTTCCCTTCGCATACACCGATTTAGTGATTGTGGCGCCCTGTTAGTTTGTATATACCTCTTATAGGGGACTGGCCTTGGGTGTGTTATCTAAGTCTCCTAAATTGCCTCCTAACCATTTGATTCTTCCTGTTTCTTTGTATATGGGAGAGGGTTGCATAGCTGAGCACATACAAGCCTTGGTTGACTCCGGAGCAGCTGATAATTTCATGGACTCGGGTTTTGTTAAGAAAAACAATATTCCCATCAGAGAGAAGGAGATACCCTTGGCCGTTGAGGCCATAGATGGTAGACCATTAAGTTCTCCAGTTGTTACTCATGAAACTGTACCATTACACATGTATACAGGGGTTTTACACTTTGAAACCATTCGGTTCCAGGTCATCACATCTCCCTCTTCTCACATCGTGTTAGGGTACCCATGGTTACGTACTCACAATCCCATTTTCGATTGGGAGTCAGGGCAAATAAAATCATGGAGCGATGCCTGCCATGAGTCTTGTACTATTGAAGTCACCCCTTTGAATTCTATTAATGTTCCTACTACTCCTCCTTTGTCTACTGTTATACCCCCTCAGTACTTATTTCTCAAAACTGTCTTCGATAAAAGGGAGGCTGACAAATTACCGCCTCACAGACCCTACGATTGTGCTATCGATTTATTGCCTGGCACAATACCTCCAAAGGGCAGGGTGTACCCTTTATCTGTTCAAGAAAACCGTGTCATGGAGGAGTATATTAAGGAATCTTTAGAAAAGGGGTTTATTAGGAGATCCTCTTCTCCGGCTGGAGCGGGGTTCTTCTTTGTATCAAAGAAAGAAGGTGATTTAAGACCGTGTATCGATTATAGAGGTCTAAATAAAATCACCATCAAAAATGCATACCCAATACCTCTAATCACGGAATTATTTGACAGGCTCAAACATGCTACTGTATTCACTAAATTGGATCTTAGAGGTGCATACAATTTATTACGTATTAAGAAAGACCACGAATGGAAAACGGCATTCAACACTAGATCTGGCCATTACGAGTATACTGTTATGCCATTTGGTCTATGTAATGCCCCAGCAGTATTTCAAGAATTTATCAATGACGTTTTAAGAGACTTTATCCACACATTTGTAATTGTGTACTTGGACGACATATTAATATACTCTACAGATTTACACACTCATCACAGGCATGTTACGACAGTTCTGAAGACCCTTCTTGCTAATGGTCTTTATTGTAAACTGGAAAAATGTCTATTTGACCAATCCGAAGTCCAGTTTTTGGGGTATTTGATTTCCGCTAAAGGTTTTCGTATGGATCCCCAGAAGCTTTCTGCTGTCATGGAATGGCCTCTACCACAAGGTTTGAAAGCCATTCAGCGTTTTCTTGGTTTCTCTAACTATTATAGACGCTTTATTAAAGGTTTTTCCTCTATTGTAGCCCCTATCACCAGTATGACAAAAAAGGATGGCAATACTCGTGTCTGGTCTCCCGAGGCACTTCAGGCTTTTGAATTTCTTAAAACTACGTTCGCTTCTGCACCTATTTTACAGCATCCTATCCCCACACTGCCCTATATTCTTGAAGTTGATGCTTCTGATATCGGGGTAGGTGCTGTCTTATCCCAAAGAGAGTCGCCTGAAAAGCCATTGCATCCTTGTGGCTTCTTCTCCAAACAAATGTCCAAAGCAGAAAAGAATTATGATGTGGGTAATCGTGAACTCCTTGCTATTATTTTAGTACTGAAAGAATGGAGACATTTGTTAGAAGGAACTAAGGATCCTATCCTCATATTTACGGATCACAAGAACCTATCCTACCTTAGTGAGGCTAAAAGATTGTCTTCTAGGCAGGCTAGGTGGTCACTGTTTTTGTCTCATTTCAATTACATTATCACCTATAGGCCAGGTGACCGCAACACTAAAGCAGACGCTCTGTCCAGACAGTTCGAAACTGCTGACAAACAGGAGATTGATGTTATTCCCCCAGTAATTCCCCCAGAAAGGATAATAGCTACCACTATTTTGTCTATTTCTTCGTCCCTCTTGCAGGCCATACAAGCGAAACAAAGCATGGCACCTAGCGAGAGACCTACTGATAAACTGTTCGTTGATGTTCCCGAGAGACGGGAGATTCTGTCGTTGTATCATGACACTAAGACTGCTGGACATCCTGGTATTTCCAAAACGGTGTCAGCTGTTTCTCTGTATTTTTGGTGGGATTCCTTACGCAAGGATGTCACCGACTATATAGGTGCTTGTACTACTTGTGCCTGTATGAAATCTTCTCGTAGGGTTCCTTGTAGGCTGTTGCATCCGTTACCCATTCCCGAGAGACCTTGGTCTAACCTGTCCATGGATTTTATTGTTGAATTACCCCCTTCGAATGGTAACACAGTTAACCTAATGATAGTGGATTGGTTTTCCAAGATGGCTCACTTTGTGTCTCTTCAGAAGCTGCCCACGTCTAGGGAACTAGCACTTATTTTCGCCAGAGAGGTGTTTCGATTACATGGCATTCCCGTATCTATTGTGTCCGATAGGTGTAGCCAATTTATTTCCAGGTTCTGGAAAGCCTTTTGTTCGGAAATGGGTATTTCTCTCTCATTTTCTTCCGCTTACCACCCCCAGTCTAATGGAGCAGTTGAACGTGCCAATCAATCTCTGGAGCAGTACCTTCGTTGTTTCGTATCCCACCATCAGAACAATTGGTCTGACCTTCTTCCTTGGGCTGAGTTTGCTCGGAATAACATTACTCATGATTCTTCCGGCAAGAGTCCTTTTTACGTTGTCTATGGCCAACATCCTGTTGTTCTTCCGGCTGCTTTCTCCTCACAGGGCATGCCAGTTCTGGATGAACATTTGGCTAATTTGCGTAATACTTGGGAGCAGGTTCAGCGTTCTTTGGTGGATTCCGCTGCTCGCCAGAAGGTGCAGGCTGACAAGCATCGCAGGGCGGCTCCTTCTTATGTCGTGGGGGACAGGGTTCTGCTTTCCACGCGAAACATTCGCCTCCGGGTGCCTTCTATGAAATTGGCTCCCCGCTTTATTGGTCCTTATCGTATTCTGCATAAGGTTAATCCTGTTTCGTATGCCTTGTGTCTCCCTAAGAATCTGCGTATTCCTAATGTCTTTCACACCTCGTTGTTGAAGCCTTTCGTACGCAACCGCTATACCCGGCATACTCCTCCTCCCCCATCTGTCTCTGTGGAGGGTCACGAGGAATTTGAAGTTTCTGCTGTTCTTGACTCTCGTTTCCTTAGAGGTCGACTTCAGTACCTGGTGCATTGGAAGGGCTATGGGCCTGAGGAGCACAGTTGGATTTCCGCTGACGCGGTTCACGCTCCTCGTCTTGTGCCCTCTTTCCATTCTCGTTTTCCTGCCAGGCCTGGCCCTCCCCGCCCGGAGGGCGTGTCCTCGGGGGGTTACTGTAGCGGTACTTACCCTTTCCTGGGGCCAGCCGGGGTCCTCTGTTCGAGCCGCGCGCGGTCCTGCTGCTGCACGGGCCGCGTGCGGCTCATCCGACGGCTGTAACAGGAAGGCGGGCAGTGACCACGAGAAGCGGACACGTGTCCCGCCTAACTCTAAGAGCGCGCCGCGGGTCTCGGGCGTGCTCTTAAAGGGACAGTGGGAGCCTAAATTGGAAAAGGCATCCCATTGGTCCCTGTCATGCCACACTCCCCATACACTTACCTTTTGGGGGCGTGGATGTGACAGGGACCAATCATATTAGATGTTTAGGTATATATACTCACCTTTTTCCCTTAGTTCCTTGCCCTATCGTGGTTTCTGTTTCAGTTCCCTTTAGCGCTTGTTGTGTTCAGTTGTGTTCCTTCGTACTTGACCTTGGCTTTGTTTCTGACTACGTTATCTCTTTATCCTTATCTGTTCTGTTTGCCGGCTTGCTGTTTTCTGTGTACCAGACCCCGGCTAGTCCAAGTTTACGCTGTTTCTTTGTGCCCTTGACCTTGGATCGCTCCTGACTCTGTATCTCTCTCCTTTACGTGAGTCCGGCCACTGTAAGGTCCGGTAGACGTACCTTCCCTCTGTACTGACATTTGTTTAGCTTAAATCCTGCGTGTTGGGGTATATTTTCGTTACAGTGAGCACTTCCTGTCAGTTCGCCAGGGGCCGGGTACAGGAAACTGAGGTTCCTGTCCCGCGTTCCGCGCCGCCCAGCCACGCTACATAGAGTGACCGGCAGGAGGGAACGCTCTGCGCTTCCCTCCTGACGGTCACTCAAATCTGGTCGCCCTCCATACAGCAGTGCTGTGCCGCCTGAGGCTTGTAAAAGCGCTCAGGCGGCGCAGCATGAGGAGCCGCACCGGTGATTCCAGGTGCAGGGCTCCGGCGCCCCCGGCTAAGGTGCGCCCTAGGCAACTGCCTAGGTCGCCTTACAGGTAGCGCCGGCCCTGCTACAGTAATCAAAAAAAAGTAATATCTACTCCTGCACAATACTTAACCCCACTTTAGCCGAGTCTGGTTTGTTCCAACAAAATGTATTGATTTAAAAAAGGACAAGGACTATGTTAAAGGGATGGAGGGACTAAGTGAAAAATCACAAAAACTGATCTGCACAGCTAATCAGTTGAAAACAGTAGGGAACATTCCAATCTTTATTACAGTAACGTTTTTACATCAGTGCTCTTCTAATTACATTACTACATTCTAGTTATAATATCCTGTGTATTGTTTCCTAGCTACTCTTCAAAAGTGATATCAGAGCTACCATCTATGGATCACAGCCATGTAATGCTGTGCTACATTAAAAAGCCACAGTGGGATAAACAAGTATTCTGTACAAATGTACAAGGCTCCCAGGCAAAATATGAAGCAGAGATGGTTTTTAAAATAGTTAAAACTTGTCCTACTTTAGTTGCAGCTGTCCAGGAGCAGGAAGGGAAGTCTCCTACTCTATCACACCAGGAAAACCATGTTGTTACAGGTGGAAGATCGTTATATTTATACCTCTGGATGCTCCAGAGACTTGTTTTAAACCCTGTAAGGACCAATGGCATTCTATACCGTCCACATGTGCAGGTTCCTAAAGACTGTGTTCTAAAGCAGGTCTAGACAGCTTATCTACTATGAAATATGATTTTTTAAAGACCAACAGGACATCTTTGATCCATACGAGGTAAAAGCAGCACAGTTTCTGTTTTAGAAGATCTGTTTACTGAATTCAAATATACTCTAGTTATTCATAAAATTGTAGAGGATACAGACAGAAAGATCAGCGCTCTTAAACCAAACCAGATAGATTAAAAGGAATATGAACAAGTAGGCAGCACACCTTAAAATGTAGGGCTCCCTCTTAGCCATACACAGCAAGTACAATAGTAAAAAGGGATAGGGAGAAAGGTTGCGCCAAAATATTAACCTTTATGTGTGAACAACACAGAAAGCTATTCCAACAGGATATAATAAATATATAAAAATAATTATTCCTATTTCAAAGCAGTTTGTATTTTTAAAAACAGTTAGCATTTTTTTTAAAAGTCCAGTGTAGAGATATAAACTTGCCAGAAGAAATGGTTATGGGATTCTTCAGAGAAATACTCTTCTGCCAGGGAGTCAGTGGTCAGAAGAAATCTTGAAATTCGTATATAAAAACAAAGAGAGGCTAACAGTGTGATATATATCCCAGAATGCGGTATATAGTTAAAAAAAAAGTCTATATGGTCCTACTCATGTTTTTAAGAGCTTTGACCAGCTCTAGTATTGATAGCGTACAATGGTACAATCCCCACTTATGGGATACGTGAGATGTTGATAGTTATTTCAATGTTGTGAAGACCATAAAACGATAAAGGAACAATAATAGTGCTCACTTTTGAAAAACTCCAGGAGTGTAGAAATATATAACTTAGTACTCACATTTGATTGAGCAGGCGAACTGCTCAATGGATAGCGCATAAGTCGTATAATCCACACCTAGGATTCTTTATGAGTAGTCCTCACGTTTTCAAATAAATGTTTCATTTCTACTTCAGAACATGAAGACTCTTCTAGAGAGAAATGCAGTCTCACACACATTCATAAAATTGTACTGACTATTTCTATTTGTCTGGTAACACTTTTTGTTTTTTACAATGTGCTGAAGGCAATAGAAAACTTAAGGTACAAAGCCTGTACCATATCCTATTAATCTTTATGAGTTTGAAATGACAACATATGTTTATTTGTACAAAATATGTTGAAGCCCTTTCATGTGGGAGACACAAGTAATGTCTCTAATTGAGATAAAAGGAATCTTTACATGGATGGAAGATATACCAACAGCATTTGTAAAACAATAAAACTAGCATTCAAGTGTGTTATGACCCTGAGCTATATCATGGTACAAGATATTGAAGGTTTCTTCAATATCCATTCCTAATAATATGAGATAGATCTGTTAATTGTCACTGCTTCTTTCAGTAATTCTACTTGAGCCATTCATGAATTCTCCAAACTCTCTAGCATAAAAGTACATATCATTATGTCATGATTATTTTATGGAGGCTCAAAATGTCTACTAGCGAGTGAAAATATAGCCTTTGCGAGTAGAAGTTCACCCCTAGTGGCTGTGCCATGGACCCTTGAAGCATGTAGCGGCAAGTAACTTTTAAGGCCTGGCTAGTAGCAATTTTAAGCCATGCTTTATATCATTACATAATTGCATATTACACTTTCAAATAGATTTACCATTGAAACATCATACAACTTCTCTAAGCACTGCATATTAAGGTAACATGAACAGGAGCAGAAGGGAATTCAGTAATGTATTCTCTCCCTTGTGCTCCATGCTTCCATGTGACGGCTCGATGAAATGTTCCAGGAAATGTGCATGAAAAAATCTGCGGAATCTTCTCCAAGTCTTTCACTTGAATAGCGGGTTTTTAAACATAAAAAAATAAAAGCATAAAATTAGTTTGAGTATTGTTTTTTTTTAGCTTCTTGAAGCTTGTTTTTTTTTGTAATGGCAACCAGCTATATTCAGGATTCTATCATCAATATGAAATGAAACATGCTGCAAAAGCTAGCTCTTTAGAGAAAAAGGACACCTTTAAACAATCGGAATATGCATATAGTAAAAAACTGTTGCCGGAATGTAGAAACTTTTTTTCAGTCATATCTGAACCTTATCATTAGTGTAGGGTTATATATTATATTGGAAATAACATATCACCTATCTTTTTACATTATTCTACCAAAAGAGAGATGTGCTTAGCACAAGCAACTACAAAACTGCCATAATCATAACATCACTGATCATACCCATCACTGATCAATTTGTTGGGTAACCATACAACTACAAAAACTTATCCATCCATTGCATCACTCTAGCTAACTTATTTAACATTTCAGGGTAAAGTAGATTAAACCTGTCCCATAATTCTTTATGACTGCCAAGAAAACCATTCCTGAAAATGTATTACAGGTAAAGACACTACTTGCTGTCTGTCTGTTTCAGCAAATATACAAGATAAAAGGGGAATACTTAGAAGATACAGATGTGCATGCTTTCTAGGGATACTGCAGTTTGCCTACTTTCTTGAAGAATGGAGTTTGGCATGCTGATAATCCTGAAAATCTATATCCTTATTAAACAAATGTTCTGCTTATGCAACATGTCCAGCAAAAGACTGCTGCCACATATTTAATATAGGGAGGCAGATTCATGGAATTGTTAATAAAAGGAAATGAAAATAATTAACACGATTTGGTTGGAGATATGTGCCTCAGCCTATCTTGTCCAGCTGATGATGGGTCCGTTTACTACACAGTGAAATCCTACTTTTTGGAAGTACCCAGTACAGGAAGGAATCGTTTTTTTAGATTACATATAACAATGAGAATGTCTAAATACATGAAACTGTAAAAGGACTGCTGCCAAATGGATTGGCCTGCATGCTTTAAGGGAAAGCGAAAATGGCGTTATCTATATTTTTAGCTTTGGGGAAGAACAGTGATTTGCTATTTATTTATTTTGGATATTAAACTTTAGGAGGACTTCAAATTCTTATACATAAGTTTTTCTTTACTTATTTGTTATTATTTTTCTTGATGTTGGACTAGTTTTTTGACACAGTCAAATATTGTTCAGAGTGATTTCTATTCTTCTTCTTATTATTATTATACAACTATTCCTATTATACAGCAGACAACTAGCTACTGGAAACTATGTCCTTAAGGACATTGGTTTTAACCAGTGTGTCTCAAACCACTTCAAAATGTGCCATGAACACCTGGAATTCAAGGCTGTAACCTGTAATTAATTGAATGAATCACTTAAATTGTGCATTTTAATAAGTATCAGAATTAAAATTGGGATTCCAATCTAGCAATTAAAGCTATGAAATCAATTTGGTCATAATGATGCACATCTCTCTATTAAGTAAATCAAATACATTTGACATGTAAAAGCTGCTGATGGAGTTATACAGAATAATCACACAAGTGAACCTTGGAAACGTGACTTATATTGAAGTGTGCATTGGTGTGAAAAAATTTGGAAACCACAGCTTTGGAAAACCATTGCTCCCAAAGTCATCCCTTACAGAGCACAGGATATTTCAGTATCCCCATTGGAAGAGAGTCAGGATATTTCAGTATCCCCATTGGAAGAGATTGGAGAGTTGGATAATTAATAAAATTTGGACCATAGGTAAGCCATCATGATTGAGGAAAGAATGGTAATTTTAGACTGTATATTTTAGGCAGATAGTTCCATTGTGTTCTGTCTGTGAATGTCACGGAACACTTGTACAGTTTGTGTGTGTTATATATTGTTGCTGAGCATACGATTTATGATGAATCATTTATTTTAAATGTAAATGTAGAATTATCCACCAAATCAGTAAATGGACATTAACAAAACAATTGTAGGCCAAAACAGCGGAGCTTGAGATTAAAAAAATAAATACAAAAATAGTGGTGTTAGAGAGAATTTCCCCGGTTTGGAATTTTGGCTTAAAATGTTCAATTCCATTTAGAGAATAACGTTGATGCTTTTGTGTGTTCCAGCTGCATCATAACAACATTCAGTTATGCATCATATAGAATGAAAATTAAATGTATTCAGTTTCCCCACAGCTGAATGCTTTGTAAGTACAGAGGATGGAGGGGGCGCCAAAGATCCTGTGCCTCTGAGGGCTTGTGAGATATAAATCCAAAAGTCTGTACTATTACATTGCTTGCATGTTGTTACATTTGAGTTATTAAATCCATCTGTTTGCTATTATAGCGTGCAGCAAGTTATCTGTGTAATTATATTATTCTGCATGTTATCGGTCTATATTTCATTACACTGTTCTGAATGTTTTCTCAGAGAGCATTATCACATTGTTCAGGATGTTATCAGGACATTCTTTCTAACATTACTCCATATATTGCTCTGAATGTATTTTCTTGGTTTTCTGTTCTTCTACATCACAAAAAATGGTGCTCAAAACATTGAATGACACCATTATATAACAAACAATATAATCCACTTGTAAAAATAGAATAAGTAATTAGGATCAGTATGCAAAAAAATATAAAAGCATACTAATAAAACACAAAACAGAGGTGTGATATAATATCCTTATAAGGACAGAGAGAGCTCAATGCATATTCCTTTTATTAGGGTTTTAGATAAGGTCTATGTAGCAGGTTATTCTGCATGTTTTTCATATTGCTCAGTAAACACAGGACCCTGATTATTGTACAGACAATGGTGTTTTCTTTACTTATATTTGTTTTTTTGCTATGGCATTATAGTATTGATGTTCCTCTTGCCTCCAGCAATATTGTTTCATAGCCAATCCATTCATAGATGGCAAATTAGGCAGCTGCCTAGAAAAAGGGAACACAGAGACAAACTCTTAGATTTTATTTAGGATAATCAGAGACTCCTTTGGGACATAAAAGCACCATTTTGTCATGTGCAAATTAATACTTGGACAGCATTGCTTCAATTTAAAGAATCAATGTGTCAGTGCACTATGGGAGTGTCTATTTAGATTATATTTGTCTCACTACATCAAACTGAGTTTTCAAACTCTGTTAAATCTGTTGACTAGTTATAAACCAAGCATTAACTGAATGTAGATGTTTTTCCTACATTATTATTGGCCTGTGATTTTTAACTACCTGTGACTTATTGTGGGCCTCACTCCCTACCTACCTGATCTCTGATGGTCTGTGTGGTATCCATGTGTGTTATTACATGGCTCCAGACCCTGGAAGGGAGGTATATAAAAGTGTTGCAAAGAGAAAAGTGGGAGAATGTTCTAAAAGTGGAGCACTTACTTATAAAACTAATGGAATGTTCCTCCTAATTTCATTCATTTTCCAGTTCTTAAACCCTGCCTCACTTTTCTTTTTGAGCCTCTTGCATAAATTACCATTCAAAGGTATCATTTTATTTTACAGTGTTTCTCAAGCACTATAAATTCAAGCCACTTTTGATCATTTTTATACAATGTTCGTATATATAAAGTTGCAACTTTATATTATGCTGCAGATAGGTTATTTGGATAGGAAATGCTAAATTAGCCAATGGCCATTAATTTCTTTATTTTAACTAAAGCAATCCCAATATTAGTCTACTTACAATGACCACATTGGCCCCTCTTCCTACCCTAATCCCTCATGGTCACCACATTCCCCACGTTAACCCATACAGTTAATTCTAAAACGTATTCCCATTGTGTAATTTAATTAAGCTTCAAATGGCTAGGCACCTCTGATTACACTGTCAGCTCTATAATTAGAAAAACAATCAATCAGACTGTATATTTTAAACTCCAAAGGTTTTTTCATCTGCCTCTACATCCATATGCGGCATAGTCGGATATATACTGCAGCTCCCTGGTCAGTATTGTTACATCGTTTCTGATTCTGACAGATATCACTACATTGCTATTTTATGTAACTGGGAAACTCGCCCTGCAGCGAGTGCCAAATCATCTTTCCTTTAGGACATTATTATGACCCCACTGAGTTATTATGGTAGCATTAAACTTAGTTGATAATAAAATGCATGTATCAAGTCAGCATTCCTTACACACATTTACTTATCTGTGCTTTTAAAGTTTTGACCCAACTCAAACATTATTGCACTAGAGACTAGACAAATGTACTCAATACAAAATTAAAAAGATATTTAAAAGGCCTTACGGTTTGTCCTGAGCACTGGTGCAGCTGGAAAAGATCCATATAATCCACAGGAAAGGCATGTTCCCAGCACCGTTGAATATACACACACACAGGACTTCACCCTGTGCCCCTACAGGGGCATCTGTGTTCCTCTCCCAGCACACAACACAGGAGGGGGAGTGTGCCCTGGGGGTGGAAAGAGCACTGTGTGCTCTGCTCTCTTTCCCCCTCCCTCAGTGTGGAGGGATTTAACCCTTGTTTCGACTTGTTCTTCTGTTGAGTTAAGCACTTAAAATATTCACAGTCCTCTCCTCCTCCCCACAGCTCTGCTATACCTGTGCTCTCCTTTTCACATCTCATCTGTGCTCTCCTTTTCCATTCACCCCTTCCTTTCCTTAGTGTTTTACCCTCTCTATGTACTCTGTGACTTTTTCTCCCTCCCCTAACCTCCCTAAATATATCTTCTTCTACCTTTGCTCCCCATTATATCCTGTCTCCTTTCTGCACCTCACTCCCTCTTACATTGCATAATAAAATCTTCCCTGCTTCGTTTGGACAGTAAAACATGCAGACTTTTGTGAGCTCTCTCCTTAGGCAGACCGAGGGAGGGTGGGTTTCACCAGCCAAGCCCCTTACTGAGGAGGTCGGTATGCTAGGAGGGGACAGAGGGAGGGGGCACAGACCCATAAATCACTAGCAGCAGACCCTTTAACACAAGATATATGGCAGGCTCCCTCTTTCCCTCCTCCCTTGCTCTTACACTTAATGAATGACCTTAAAGCTGGAAAGGGGTAGAATGAAAGGGAGAGGAGGGGGGTATTAAAACAGCCCCCAGGGGAACTTTTCTCTTTCATCCCCCTGGTATTTCATTCTCCTCTAGCAGCATCCTTAAGGCTACAGTCTGGTAAACACATATTGAGGATGTGATTCTAGAGAATCACTAACATCCACATTGACTTGCACAATATGACAATTTTGCATTCCAGTGGAGGCTGGTCCAGGGGCAGTTGGGGAAGCACCCCTGTAGTTTGTGTTGCAATAACTAAATAATTAAAAACTAAATCTGTTGAAGCTTTAAGGTTTTATGATAGGTGTGTGATTTAAAAAAATACAAAACTTGTTTTGACTGTCATAATTAATTTTGCAGTTTATTTCAGCCTGTCTTTCTTGATAGCTGGAGATTCTGCAGAGCGTCTGAGCAATTAGTCATGTTAAATAATTGACTCATTTTCTGGGTATACACCCCCAGGCATACTTGTTCTGCTCTAGTGGGTTATGTTTTGTCACACATTGGCTTTACATTGGCCATTCTAATTGCATACGCCCTAAAATATATCTTTATGTATTGTTCTGTCTTTTAGGGCTGTTATTGAAGAACAGCATCAGGAGGTTAAGTCATACTCTTTTAAAGTGGTTGTTGGTTCCAAAATACATGATGTGTCTATAGGTTTACAGTGATGAACAGGGTGTCTGTTTAAAATGATGTCTCATTTGGTTAGGGCTTGAGTACACTAGGTTAAAGGAACACTTTAGGCGCACCCAAGACTACTTCATCTGCCTGAAATATCCTGGCTGCTTTGCCCCTATCATTTTAAACCTGTGAGAAAACCATTGCCGTTTCAGAGATAATGCAGGGTTTTGTTTTTTTCAGGGGCATCTCCACCTCTAGAGGCTGTCTCTCAGATGAGGCTTCCTGGTAGTAACCAAGTAAAACTCTATTTGCCGAGCAACGTCCTCACGATTTGCATGAGGACGTCCAACGTCATCTATGTTCAATGCAGGCAGCTCTGATGTGAGCGCAGCTGCATTGAACCCTAACATTTCAATATTTTTCTAAGGGGGAAGCTTACATGCTCACACGGTGTTAGCCACGCATGCGCATTAGATCGCTTCTATGAGCAGCACTAGACTGGACCAACAGTGGGAGAGGCCTTGGCGTGACGTCACTAATAGAGGAGAGTTGAGCAGCGGCTTGACGCTGGAAAAAGGTGAGTAAATCGTTTATTTTATAAATTTTTTAGTGACGGGGAAGAAAATGCCTGCGTTGGAGATATTTTCTAAACTGGACATTTTGGCTGCAAATCTCAATTTCCTTCTCAATTCTCCACAATTACTGGTGTGGAGAACAAACCAATTTATAAACAATAATATAAAAAAGCTGCATTGCAAATATGTGCCCCACTGTACTTGACCATTGTTAGTTCTGATTGCCCAAAGAATGAAGCACATTTCTCTTTCCATAGGCATTCAAAATATTACTTATCTACGCCGGGTTAATAGTTTCTCCGTCAAAACATCACAAATGGAAGGGGAAACTAGAATTGATTTGATTAAAAGTAAACATCTCATTTCTATCCTTGAAAGAATACAAACATGTACATTTTTAAACTAACCCCCATCTACCCAAAACAGAAATATAAAATAAAAGAAATTTGAAAATGAACTATAACCAATACCCACATCATGATACATTTATATAAAGTGATGGCTGAGCACTGATTTATTAGAGCAGTCAAAAACATTTTAAAAGGCAGAAACCAAGCTGAAAGCAACATGTTAGAAAATTAAGTAGTTGCCTCATAGCTGGTATTGTGTTTTTTCTATGTTTTATTATTTATTTTTTGAGGAAGAAATGCAGGTGTTAGCGTTCCCAATGCTTAAACTTAATATTTAAAACACTGGTGCTGTTGTGCACATGTTGGATGATATATGAAACAAGAGTTCCCATAAGAGATCATGAGAAACACAGTAGATTAAATTTATAAAACAAACTCCCTATACAAAATGAAAAGCAGTTAGGGTTGTCCAGTGTTGGGGTGAATTGACGAGTGTACTGCAAGTTTAGGGCCAAACTAGCTGATTTAGATTTTGTCCCCCAAATCTGCTATTTTTCTAGCTTGCTGTTTTGGTCTTCAATTTGTACTTCCCTCTTTATTCCTTCACAATTTTTGGTGAATGCATACAAAAGGTAAAACAAAACAAAAACAGCAGACTGTGAAGATTTAGGAATTATCAAACACCTGGATGTAAAAAAACAAACTTGTTTGGGTAATATTCAATACATATCTGATCTGATCAGTGTAGAATAGTAGAATGTTCCAATGTGGTATTTCACGTGCTGGGGTTTGTTCACTAAACAGTGAAATGAAAATCGAAATAGCAAAAACTAGGCTAAAACTGGCAATTTGTTTGGGTACTATATTTACTAAATGTCCAGTGGATTTGGTAATGTTTTGATAACTCATATTTGTCAGGATTGAGATTGTTGAAACGTGAGTGTTGAACATAATGTCTTTCTACAGGCCTAATACTAATTAACGTGCTCTCATCAAGTATCTGAAAGGTGGTATCATGTTCGCTTCAAGATCATTAAAGGCACATTCCAAGCATTATAACCACTACAGAGTTCTGTAGTGGCCAAGGTGACAGGAGTGTTCTGGCTTGAGCCCAATGTAAGCAGCCAAGCTGTCTACCAACGGTTTGACTTCTTATCTGGAGTTCTCTACTCACTGCCACCAGAAGCTTCTGCTAGGTGCTTAGGTTAACCCTCCTACACATTTACAATGCTTTCCTATGGACGCTTTCACAGTGAGAATCACGCAAGCGCCTCTAGCGGCTGTCAACGAGACAGCCACTAGAGGCTTTAGAGGCTGGATTAACCCATTAACAAACATAGCAGTTTCTTTGAAACTGCAATGTTTATAAAAAAAATGGGTTAACCCTAGCTGGACCTGGCACCCAGACCACCTCATTAAACTGAAGTGGTCTGGGTGCCTAGCGTGGTCCTTTAAGCTGAAGTGGTCTGGGTGCCTAGAGTGGTCCTTTAAGTGAGAAGTTGTGGTGTATGTCTCTGCATATTGGCAGAACTGCGATTCTTCACACCATGATGTAAATTACAGTTAAGTGCATCTCCAGTGAGGAGATTAGGGGATTTATAACAGGGTACACGAAGTGGTGTACCCTGGTTTTGTGCTGCCCTACACGTCATATTCCTGCTCCCAGCCTCACTAAATCTCCATAATAGTCCACAATACTAGCTGAGTACCAGTTACAGGCATCCCAGACTGCACACACACAGCCTCTCACACTGCTTACCCTGCCGGCTGGTGTACAGGAACTTCCTGTTTGTGTAAGGGGCTTTGACAGGATCTGACATCAAAGCCCCGCCTACTCCACACACAGCTCCTCCAGGGATGTCAGCAATGTGTGCAGGGAGGATGGAAGACAGGCAGCAGCACCGAGCCTGCATGCAAGGTAAAGGCAAGGACAGAGGGACATGCGGAGGAAGACATAAATGGTGAGGGAGACAAGGGAGCAAAGGGAATTAGGAAGGGAGACACTACAGGAAGTAGAGGCTGGGAAAAAGAGACAGAGACACAGACACCAGTGAGAGAGAGACAGAGCAGACTTACTAAAGAGAGAAAGAGATATGTCAGTTACTAAAGAGATACAGTAAGTTACTAGAGAGAAATAGAGAGAAGTCACTTACTAAAGAGAGAGAAAGTGAGTTACTAGATAGAAAGAATGTTCAAGTTACCAAAAAGATAAAAAGTTACTAGAGAGAAAGTAAGAGTTACTAAAAAGATAAAAAGTTACTAGAGAGAGAAAGTGAGTTACTAGAGAGAAAGAAATAGAGATTTACTAAAAGAGATAAAAAGTTACTAGAGAGAAAGAAAGTGAGAGTTACTAAAGAGAGACAGTGAGTTACTGGAGTGGGAGAAAGTGTGTTACTAAAGAGAGAAAGTGAGAGTTACTAAAGAGAGAGAAAGTGAGTTACTGGAGAGGGAGAAAGTGAGAGTTCCTACAGAGTGAGAAAGTGAGTTACTAAAGAAAAAAGTGAGAGATACTAAAAAAGAGATAAAGTGAGTTACTAAAAAGAGAGAGAGTTACTAAAGAAAGTAAGAGATACTAGAGAGAGAGAGAAAGTGAGTTACTAAAGAGAAAAAGACAAGTCAGAGCTAAGAAAGAAAGAGAGAAGTGTGTCTGGTAATCAGAGATAAAAGTAGGTAGGTGAATTATTGCAATAGGAAGTTTCTCTGGAACTTGCTTCCCTCCTCCATTAGATGCTCACCCAGTCTCCACTCCTTAAAAAAATCGTTAAAAAACCACTTCTTCATAAAAGCGTATCAATTAAACTGTTAATAGCTCCTTACTGATTCCTCTTCTGCAACTGTCACTAGTCTAATACTATCCTTACCTTTTTGTGTCATTTTACCCCACTCCCTCTAGCCAGGGGAGTTTTAGCCGCGAGGCAAACAAGGCATTTGCCTTGGGCGGCATTTTCCAGGGGGCGACAAAAAAAGCCGCCCCCCAAATGCCAAGGGCAAATGCCTTGTTAGCCTTGTGGCTAACTGACATGCGGGCCGGCCGGGCGGGCAGCGCTGGCAGGCGGCTGGCGAGGGAGCACTTCCTCTGAGCTGTCTGCTCAGCTCCCTCGCGCTCCGCAGAGTGAGGCTGGGAGCCGGGAGGGGGCGTCTGGGGCAGCACAAAACCAGGATACACCACTGCCTCTAGCATGTAAGCTCATTGAGCAGGGCCCTCAACCCTTCTGTTCCTGTGTGTCCAACTTGTCTGATTAAAACTACATGTCCGTTCGTCCACCCATTGTAAAGCGCTGCGTAATTTGATGGCGCTATATAAATAACATAATAATAATAATTTGAAGTGACAAAAAAGAGAAAACTCATACAGTAATGTCCATTAAAGGCATACTCTAAGCACAGCACTTTGTAGTTGCTGTGGCTCTTAGATTAGCTCCCTCTGAATTCACACGCACTGTTTTACCTTAAAAACACACCACTGCATTAAAGGGAAACTATAGCTTCCCCCTCTGTCAAGTTCCCCCTGTGGTGCAGAAAGGGTTAATAACTCCTTCTGTCACTTACCTGGGTCCCTCGACACTGGCTCAGCTCCGCCAAGCTTTGCCCACACTCCTTTGTGTGTGGGTGTGTGTGTATATATATATATGCGTGTGTTTGTGCTTTAGGCTGCACACCCTAATGCAATAGGCTGCGCACGCCTATGCAAGGCAATGTCAAGTGTTAGCATGAATGCAGGGCTGCATCTTGTGTGAAAGTTGTATGTCACATGCACTAACTAGCATGTGAGGACTGGCAAGGGGTATGTGGATTGCAGCCCCCCCACCATTCTTCTGCAGATTAAAATAGCAGGAGGTGTGAGGTGAGCGAGCAGGCAAGAAATATGCAGTGCCTTTACTAACCCAGGGCTGGGCTGGTCCACTACAAAACTTTCCAGTGGACTGCAATAATAATATATAATAGTTTACTTTTGTTTAAGATATCATACTTAACACAAGTACACATATCTAGGAGTATGTGACAAATGTCAAGATTGTCATAAAATATTCTGAAATAAATTTGGCATTAATCATGTCTGTTTACTACAAATCACATCATATGATTTTGTTTTTATTTTTATGCTTGTGATAGAAAATTCTTAAAATGTTGAAACCTTTGTTATTTTATGATTTTCAGTATGGGAAGGTAAAGAAAAATTAAAAAATTTAATTTTGAAAATGTTAAGAACTAGCATTATTTAAAATGTGCAAAAGACAGTGAACTGGCACTGTATGAAACCATACATTGTACAGCGCTACGGAATTTGTTGGCGCTATATAAATAATAAAATAATAATAATAATAATACCCATGTGCATGAATCTGGTGTCTGAAGAATTTGGATAGAGTGAAAATATTTAGAGATTAGGGACTCTCTCCACCCCCTCCTTTTCTCTCTCTAAATACAGCTACAAAAATGTGTTCTGAGATGGCAAGACCTTTTCTGCAAGAATGTTCACTATGAGGCTATGTTTGCACTAACTGAATTTACATATCACACCTACACTAAACATTAACAAAAAAAAGGAGAATATGAAATAGGCATATCTATGTATGCATACCCGTATCTATCGAAAAATTTCTTATTCTCCATAAAATGCTCATTTCTCTCCATCCAAAATATCAACAGTAATATATCTTTAGAAAAGAATACTATGGATTTTACAGTAAGCATTGTTTTTCTACTTTAGACTACTTCCTCCAATTTCACCAGCAATGATCTAGTAACAGCAACTGTAATTCACTTAAATCAGTGGGCGTTTTGTTAATTTTTCATCTCACCACAGCTTTAATAATGTTCAGCTTGATGCTGTCAACAAGGTGTCCCAGCTTTACAAGTCCAGAAAGGGCAAAACAGCATCCACAAACTTGGGAAGAGTAAAATAGTGCTTCTTGGCCTAATGACTAAGATCAAGTGTAGTACCCTTGATTACAGCAGGAAGAAACACGGATTCTCTGGCCAGAGATCTGTGGAATAGCCAGTTATGACTGAGCACCTAAGATTGGTTCCACTGAGAGGTAAAAGCACTTTTTTCACCAATGCTCAGACACACATTGGTACACAGAGCACCATAAACCCTTCTGTTGCACTCATACTCATTTACTCTGAACTTTTGATTGGTGAGGTGGATATACTCAGCCTAGAGCTGGCAGTCAGCATTGGCCACTGTGTTTATTTTTATTTATCCACAGTGCACTTGCATCTATTATTAATCTTGAATCTGAGGTGCAGGGCTCTCAAAGACTGGACTTGTGTGTTCATAGCAGCTCACTATGCACTAGTTTTGTACAGAACAGCTTGCACAATTGGAGAAATATAGAGAAAGACTTGAGCACCAGATGTTTTTAAATGGAAACTTTGTACACATATTTTTTATAGAATTTGACAACAGGAATAGATTGGGAGAATGAGTGGTCATGGAGTGTGAGATGGGCTGCTACCAGTTTCTCCACAGAACAAATTAAGAGGAAATAGGGCCCACTTTTTTAAATAGCAAAGATAATTGGAAAAGTGCATTAAAAAGCCATACCTTGGTGTGGGAGGAGCTAGCCAGCCAGCACTCAGAGCAGATGTACTGCTTTCAGGTTGCGTGCAGCAATTCTGATTTTTTTTGTCATCCTGAGCAATTATAATCTAATATTTCATTTAGAAAACTACAATTTATGTCTTCTCTCTCAGGCACTGGACCTAAAGTCGGTTTAAGTTGTCCTCAAACGGGGATGATCTTGATCTGCAAGATGTTTTAACACATCCCAGAAATAGCCTTGTTTAAGCGACAAGCAACAGGTCTAATTTGGCCATGAAGAGGAATATCTCCAACATCAAGATCTTCACGGCAGAAATGTCGGTTTTCAAGAGAAAAAGAGAAGGCATAAAAATTTAAAAGTGTGTGGCAATCCTGACTCCACAGACCGAAGAAAACTTCCCAAGTTTAACCCCTTCAGGACGCAGGACGGTTCCGGACCGTCCTCGGCATTTTTGCGTTGCCGACCGAGGACGGTTCTGAACTGTCCTAACAGAAAACAGGAGGCGGGAGCGATTGGAGATCACTTCCGCCGAAATCCCTTTGTTACTATCTGCCCGGCACCCCAGGCAGATAGTAACAGCCAATTGCAGCATGTGAGCGATCCGCGATCGCTCACAATTGGCTGGTGTCAAAGTGGGTGTTACAAACACTCACTTTGACACTGATCTCTGCCTCTCTCCCCTCTGTAGCGTTTTGTGAGGGGAGAGAGACAGAGATCGTGATATATTGTTGCAGCAGGTGTTCCAGAGATTATTAAAAAGTATCAGCAGTTAATAAAAATTCCCTTTTAACCCCTTCCCTGACAGATCTGTTACAGACAGAGCATTTGTACTGTCTGTATTTTTTTTTTTGCCCTTAAGGGTTAACTTTATTTTAAAAATCTGTGTCTTAGACTGTATTAGTCTGTCTTAGTCTGTCGTAGTCAGTTTCCTTCCCGCAATTCTCCACTAGATTCTTCTAACAGTAGTTAGTTTACGGATCACTGTTTTAGTCAGTTTTAGTTTGTTTTAGTGTTAAAAAAAAATAAAAATAAAAAATGGTGTTTAGTATTTTGTTAGTTTAGTCTGTTAGTGTAACACATGCAGCGCATGTACAGCTTGGAGGAGGCCTATGCCTTCTTGGCGTCAGACTCTGACGCCACTGACACTGCGTCCGATTTTGACCCAGGTCAGTTTAGCAGCACGTCTAGTGACATGTCATCTGTGTGTGAGCCAGCTGCTAAAAGAAGCTGTGCTTCCCCTGCTACGCCAAATGTGGAGGAGGACTGGGTACCTCCACAGTCAGCTGAGCCCAACATCCCCCTTTAGTGCCAACGAAGGCATTAATGTGAATGTGGTTGACTTCTCCCTTATACAATATATGGAGTTATTTTTAGGGGATACCATCTGGGAGGAGATTGTTTCCCAGACTAATTTATACGCTAGCCAATTTATTGAGACCAATCCAGTTAGCTATACAGTCAGGGAGCATGCTTGGCATCCCACAGATGTCCCTGAACTTAAAAAATTCTGGGCTCTTACCATGCTCATGGGGATAATAAAGAAGCCATCAATCCGCTCTTACTGGAGCACCAACCCAATTTGTTTGACTCCTATATACTCCCAAACAATGCTTAGACCAAGATATGAGCTGCTGCTGAGATACTTACATTTCAACGACAATACGCTCTGTCACCCCAGAGATCACCCCCAATATGATAGGCTTCATAAAAAAAGCCCACTGGTAGACCATCTTCAGAACAGATTTTCTGAAGTTTATACTCCCCAACAAAATTTATCTATTGATGAATCCCTTATGAAATGTAAAGGGAGATTAGGATTCAAACAGTATATCCCCTCAAAGCGGTCTAGGTATGGCATTAAAGTGTACAAACTGTGCGAGAGTGAAAGTGGCTACACATTTGCCTTTTGTGTATATGAGGGGAAAGATGCTCAAATGAACCATCGTGGCAGTCCTGACTCTCTGGGGACAAGTGGGAAACTTGTTTGGGACCTACTGATGCCCTTGTTCAATAAGGGTTACCACCTTTATGTGAAAATTTTTACAGCAGTGTCCACTTGTTTAAAATTCTTTATAGTTTGCAGACACTGGCCTGCGGCACTGTAAGAAAAAATGCCAAGGATTTCCCCAGACCTCTCATAGAGGCCAAATTAAAAAAAGGTGAAGGAGGACATTTGGTTCCCCCCTCATTCTAATTTAGTGCCCCCACCCACCGCTCAGGGGTGGGGGCAGGGGGCAGGACATTAGGTCCCCCCCTAATTAGTATTTAGAGCCCCCACCCACCGCTCAGGGATGGGGGCCTTGGGGGAGGACAGTAGGCCCCCCTTATTCTAATTTAGGGCCCCCACCCGCCGCTTTTTTTTTGTTTTTTTTACAGTGAGCAGCCATAGGCTGTTTGATAGACATGCCCCTAATCGCGGTATAGCGAGTAGGGGCATAATTTACTAATACTAAGTAATCTTTACTTAGTATTAGTAAATTTGGCTGAAAGACCAATTTAGGTCTTTCAGCCTTTTGGTAGATAACTCCCTAATACCGTGGGAATTAGGGAGTTATCTACCAAGCGGCTGCAAGAGAAGTTCCGAAATGCCAAAGTTCAGAATTTCCAAAGTTCCGAAGTGGTGAAGTTCCGAAGTGTTGAAGTGACGAATTCCCGAATTTCGGAACACCGAACCGAACCGAAAAATTTTCCCATGCACATGCCTAACAGATATAACGCTCAAGTATTAATAGTCCTGGGGAGTTTTGTTGATAGACATGCCATAGGTGTGGCTTAATGATGCCATAAATGGGGAGGGGTTACTCAATCTGGCATCAGAAATTCTGGCAAAGTGGTCTGAGGGTGTGAAAACTGCCTTCTTTCAATAATGTTTGAAGAGAAGTAAATTAAGTAAATAGAACGTATCTCTTATTACCTCATCTGTCCCACTGCTTTTGCATTAGTTACATCCAGCAAGTCGTTAAGTGCCTTTACTGTCTACCACCAATAACTGAGCTCCCATAAGGAATAGCTGTTTTGAATTCCACAATCTGTTCTTAAGCCTTGTATGCAAAATACAGCTTTGACACATCATTAGCACAGCAAAAGATAAGGCTATACTCAAATTCGGAATGAAGGTCTATCTAAGGTATTTTCTGCCACTCCAGTATAACTTTCTGGAGTACACACTTCCAACCAGCATCCAAAATTACCCCTAATGGCTTTTCCAGGCCATAGACCTAGACTCTCTGCCACCTTGTCTCTAAATGAAAGAGAGGGACAAGATTACCACCACCACTGCTCTGAATACCCAGAGATATCAGGGACATACATGTATGCACTTCTTCCCCTGCGTGGGAAAAATGTTAAATAAGATGATCTCAATAAACACGGATCTAACACAAAATTACTCTTAATAAATCAAAATTTACTTACGTGGACGCCAAGGTAGACCATACCATAGGAAAAATAAGCAATAACAGTTGAAGCACTTCTGTTAATTTCAACACTTAATTTATGTAGTGTAGTTCTGATTAAACCATGATGTATAACCAGTAACCATGGATATATATGAACAGCTCCTCGGACGTAGTTTGAAAATTCTTCTCTTATTGAAAAATAGTTAAAAAAAAATAAATATATATATATATATATATATATATATATATATATATATATATACAGGGATAGCCTGCTGTGGCATGTAACAACCAATGTGCAAATGCACACTTATTCATAAACCAAGACCACGCTATAACAATAAAGATATGGATATGAATAATAACAATAGTTTTAAATATATTTTCAAACTAGCAAAGAGCACACAGTTTAATACATTTAATAAATATTGTATACAACAAATGGCTAATGAATGAACACACAAAGTAAATTTGCAATCCATACACATACATTTTTTTCTACTCTCATAATTCCTATGTCAACATATGTGTTTTTTCTTATATCCCGTCAATTTTCTACCCCCCGCCCAAAACTTGGTATATTAACTTCTATGTTTTGTGTATTTGTTGCCTAGAAGCAATTGGAATGTGTTTTGAATTGTGATTTAATTATTGTTTTAAGGCTGTGGGGAACTTGCTTATGCAAAAAAGGAACTCAACACAGACCCACATTTATGAAAGTTTACGTATGTTTACAATTAACTACTGCAGATGAAAATAATTTGTTAAGAATGGAAGAGTCATTTCCGAGCTTTAATTTCTATGGATTGTGGCGGATCCCCTTAGATTGATCCTTGCTAATCCCCTTTACGAGAGAATTTAATTTGTGACTGCCAAATTTCAAATACTCATGTCATTCATCACTCCTTCAGCTTCTCTAGGTAAAAGGGAAGGAAAGTGACAAACGCAGAGTGAAGCAATGACATTAAAAAGTCTTATTTGCCAATGGCTAGTGACCCAAGGTAAAATAACTCTAGCAAATGTTTTAAAGGTTAAAATCTTATGACATACATTAAATTAAGTTCATGTAATAACCAAATAACAATACAGCATGTGATCAATCACATTGTGAGTCTACCAATAATTTGTAAGCAGCAGCTAATGCTGTTCTGGTACCACAGACCAGCAAAGAATGGGCCCATAGCAAAGTGATCCTGTAAAAAACCAAAGCTGGATTTCGGACAATACAAAATAGAGGTAAGCAGCACCATAACATAATTACAGTGAAGTTGTTATGATGCCAGCAGACGCTAGTGAGAGGAAGAGAGCATCAGCTAATGTTCTAAGCAGTGCCCAGTTTGATACTTCAAAATTGTTGCCTTGGACCTCTGAAGTAACTTGATGGGCAGAGCGAACATGTGTAATCTTCAAATGTTTGGGATTAAACTGCTCTTTAATGGTTTAACCCGTTATGGTAAGACGGTGCACCAAGAGCCTAATGGTACCATAACGACTTCATTGTGATGAATTCTTACTATTTCTTACTATTTACTCTTAGTGACTACATGACAACCTAGTACAATCTATCTAGGCAGGAATGTAACCACGTCATACATTGAAATACCCATTTTTTCCCCCTACTGCAGGTAAAAAACTGAATTTTAAATTATGTTCTCACACCTTTGCATAATGTATATTTCACCAGTCAACAATGTTTTAGCTTTAAAGGGGGCTTATTTTAACCTTTTTCTATAAGATACTCTGATTTCTATAGATATATAAATATTTAGCAAGTGACATCACAATCCAATTACGTTGAGCATAAACACGGCATACTAGCATCAGAGGAGGAAAAACTGAAATGTTGTTTGTTTCGCATCCTCTCTCTATGCCGATTGCCAGGTGCAAAGGGCAGAACTTTTAACAGTTCCAGAACAGAGATAAACACAGCAATAACAAGAGTTCTGGGCTGACTGCGGTCAATTCTGTGCATATTCCTATGCACAGAACTGCATTCCATGGCTGAAAGCGGTTAGTTGATGCTCTCAGCCAATAAATGACCGCCGGAATCGACTGCCTACATGACATCATCAGTCTCCACTGGAGGAGATGACCTCGCGGGGAACCAGGTAGGAGGGCAAACAGTTGCAAAATGATGTGCCCCATTACCAGGAAAGAAGGCCAGGTTACTTCTGGCATCATAACTACTACAACAGGCTGTAATGGTTATAATGCTTGGAATAATCCCTTATCTTTTGTGTCACTATACCCCAATCCCTCTATTTATTTATTTACAAAGCGCCAACATATTCCGCAGCGCTGTACAATTGGGAAAAGGACAATACAATAAGAACAGACTGATACAACAGGTAGAGGGCCCTGCCCGTGTGCGTACAATCTAAAGGTTAAACTGGGGAGATGAGACAATTGGTAGCAGTGGAATTTGTTTGTGATGGCAAAGAGAGTTAATGGTATAACTGCAGCAGCTGATAGCATGTGAAGGTAGTAAGGAGGTGATTGGCTGTGGTTCCAAACAGTTGGAGGAGCATGCTATATAGGAAGAAGGAACCAGAGTGGTTGTAAGCTCATTGGGTAGTGCCCTCAAGCCCCCTGTTTCAGTGCATCCAATTGGTTACAAATACGGGTCGATTAGCCCACCCATTGTACAGCACTGCGGAATGTGTTGCTGCTTTACAAATAATAATAATAACAACCCTTTACACTTAAGAAAAAAAGTGTTAGAAAACCAAAAACAGTTACAGGTTCACACAATGTGAGACAAACATAGTTAACTAGTCAACAGCGACATCTGGTGTTTTTACTCTTAAAACACATGCTACTGTACACACCTCAAACTGGATTTTACAGAGATGCAAAGAAATAGTTGATCTTTATGTTCAACTGTAGGCCAAAATCTCCCCTTAATATTTTTTCTAATACCCACATTTAGAGAGAAAACCTTTACATTATACTGTATTACAACATAAATTTAAAAGCTTCCCCTCACCCTCCCCCAACCGAAGTGTGCAAATGGTATGTGGTCTTTCGCAGTAAAAAGTTTATGTGGTTCTTCACAGTAAAATGTTTATTTGAAACCTTATCGTAAAAAGTTGGATAACACCACAGTAGATTCAGTTGTCCCATCTTTGCCTGCTGGCGTTTTGTATAATGACCCAGTAAGTTACAAAGAACATTTTCAGAGGAGTGAACATAATTTCATTGACATAAAACTCTTCTAAGGTACTCACAAAATTGACCATGTTCTTAAGCTCTGTTGAGTTTATTAAAAAAAAAAAAAAAAAGAAAGAAAGAAAAGCTATTATTGAAAAAAAGCAAACCCACAAACTAAAAATGATCACGCAAAATTGTTGGTAGTGTTTAATGCTGCAACTACAATATGTGAAACAAGAACTGTATGAAATAAAGTACAAAAAAGAACAAGACTGGTCCTGTAGGTAAACCATAATAGGGTTTTAACAGATAATTAAAAAGGAGAGGATCAGAGGGATGTGGAAACCCATGTAATCTACACACATAAAAGGCAGCTGTTATATGAAATGGCTCTATTACACAGATGGAAAGTATGTATACACCTAATAATCACAGGTGCAAAGCAATTCATCTTATCTCAAAAGGAGCAACAGAAACAAAAACACATTTTTAAAGGAAAGACTATAAATCAACGATTTCCCAAACTAAGGCAGGATGGATCCTTAAACGTATATATTTATATACTGTCAGAACAGACATAGGAAAGTGAAAAAATAATACAAACACGAATAGTAATATGTCAATCTGAACATGATATAAAATCAGTCTAAATTTCAGACAGCTGGAAATGGAAAAGTGCAAAATTACAACTTCAGATCGAGTCATTTCTAAACAATAAAAAGACGCATATGAAACACTATAATTTTACCTCTTCAGAAATCTTTGTTTAGAAGTTAAAAAGTTTGTTTGGGCAGGGACCTCTTTGTCTACTCTTCCTACTTCTTCGTTCGACTTGTTTACCTATTGTACAGCACTGCTGAATATGTTGGTACGATAGAAAAAATTGTAATTGTAGAAGAAAAATTTGCGGGTTCCAGCTGAGGAAAAGAAAAGTGTATTAGCGAACAAAATGTTCCAAGAAAGGCGAACTTGATTCTTTTTCTCATAACAGTCCTTGGTAAGTGGCTGATGGAACTTTATTGGTGGCTAACATGGCTAGTAAATGAAGCAAGGGGAGTAGAATCTATATATGTATCTGGCATGAAGTGGGTTAAGGAAGGGCTGGCAGGGAACTGGAAGCTGGAACTTTTTTTAGTATCTAGGAACACTGCTAAGAAAACATTTGTGATCAATTAGTTTTCGCATAGAGTACTGACAGATTACTAAACTAAAACTAGTTTTTAAAATTAGGGGAAAAAAGCAACTGGATTAAGTATAGACTTGGCCAAGCGCTCCAGGTAATGCATGAGAAATAAAAACTCAGTCACAACCCTCCATAGTGTACATATTCTTTGGTTTTGCAGTACTTGCAAAGATTTGAACAGAGCAATCTGTATCAAATGCAGTCTTTGGTAATGGAGAACCGGTTTTGGTATTGGTTAGAACACTCCAGGTTATACACAGCAGTGTAAACGTTGACAGCAAATTTTGATTTTGTTTTATCTATAGTCTTTTGACCAATATGCCATTTAGTGTTAGTAATATTTTAGTCATCTGAATAGTTTCAATTTTAGTCTAGTTTTAATATGCATAAAGTGGAATGAAAATAGCAAAAAAATTTCATCCGTAGTACCTTCAGACCAGGGTGGACCATTCCCGATGTATCATAATCATGAAGAAAGAATGTTAGAAAGTTAGCCACCACCTTCTCCCAAATTAACTATAATCATTCTTTTGTGCCCTTTTCTTATTGTTCCTCCAAACTAGGATAACCTAACATATTACCCTGGACTTGAGGGAGCTTCATGTACTGTTTTTCACAAGTAGTCATCGTATGTGACTGGGACCTTCCGCCCAGCACTCTGGAACTCTGCACTGGGACTACTTGGGCTACATTGGAACCGGGCGCTTTTTAGACTGAGTATCCTCTTGGTGGAGAGTTATCTAGGGAAGACAAATGTTTGTGGATACTGGCCAAGGAATGTATTGTTTTAGTGGACCTCTTTGTTAGACGCTCAGGTGTCTGATTGTTTATAAAGTTATCTCCTTTGATCAAGTTATGTCCCAGACACCAGGATTGTAAAATATGTTATGCAATGCTTTGTTCTCTTGATGACCCCCTGGAGGGGACCACTGTATAAAAAAAGTGACTGTTGCTCAAAGTGTTTATATTGTATCTATACATCAAGCCTCAGCTGATGACTAGGGTGGACTATAGTCACTTGGAGGCTTTCACGGAGGGGGGAAAGGGAATCTAGGAGAAGTTCTCCATAAAAATGCTAAAGAAAAGTACAGCCATCTCACGTCCAAGGGTGCAAAGGTTCGAGGGACCAAACGTAACACCCAAAGGCCAGAGTCTGCCCCAAAGGCTTAAAGGAAAACTTCATAGAGTGCGCTATAGTGGTTATGGTGTCAGGAGTGCCATGGCGTCAAAACCATTTTGAAAGAGTTTGATTTTTTTCCTGGGTCCACCTGACACCCTTTCCAATCTCCTCTTAGCATCCTGCTTAGGAGCTTCTGTTAGCTTTCCTGAGTAAAGTGTCCTGAAGTACAGCGCTAGCACATTGACTGACAGTGTTAGGGGATTGCTCTCAGCCAATGAGTCTTGCATCACTGGGCTGAGTTTACACACAGAGCTGTCAGCTCTTCTGTAGCTGTAGTGGAGGTAAGAAGTCAAATTATACCTAAATGTTTTGACTATTCACAATGTGGGAGGAGGGTTGGAGCACCAGGGCACTCCAGGCACCATAACCACTATATTTACCAAGGCCTGTAAAAATGTCTATATATCCAAACAGAATCTGTAAGAAAAAATCTGTCCCTTTATGGTATACATGGCCAAGCTCATGCCTTAACTAAACTTAAGAAATGTATGTTCCCAAGGAAGCTTACAAGACCACTTTGTGGTAAATTCGACTGGTAAAGACTTTTGAGCCAGTACCAGAGTCTTTGCAATGTAAGATCAAAAATGATCAATCATTGGCCAACATGTGGGCCATCAAGCACAAAGAAGGGAACAGATAAATCATAAGTTCAACAGAAAGTCTCCCTTATGAGAAGAACTCGGATTCTTTCCTTTGTAAGAAAACATTGTGACATCTGACTGAAAGCAGGCAAAAGGCAACCCAAAGGAGCTCTGGCAAGACTAAATAAAAATATCTGGTCCTCTGCAAAAGATGCAAATGCAACCAAGCAAAAAGCACTGCCTTCATGGAAGCTGCTATGAAGCCATGAGCTTCCATGCACACCACCCCTGATGGCACAGACAAGGCATGAGGACTGATGTAATTCTTCTCCAGGAGAACCTAAAGAAGGAAGAACATTATTTTCAGAGAATATGATAGATCCTAGAAAGGAATGTTGGTGCCAACCAACACAGAGATGTGCAGATATGGTATGGTGGACCTCCAGACCATAACAGAATGCCTGAGGCAACTTCAATACTCAAGGCAATGAGTTGGATGATTAATGCATCAAGGACCTTGGTAAATTCCTGTGGAGCTGTAGTCATCCGAAAAGGTACAGTGACAACGTCTGCAGGCAGTGAAAATTGAAGGAACCAGTAATGATACAGGCAGATCGTTATGCCATGGTCAATGTCCTTCAAGTCTACTTTTGTTGTGAACCAGCGCTCCTCTGCGATGGCAGGTCAGAAATCAGGACATCCATCATGAAAGCGGGCGCTCTTGAAAAACGTTAGGTACAGAATAGGAACATAAACCAGAGTAATAATCCAGTTTTTCTCTAGATCTGCAAAATAATGCCTTGGCATTATGCTGCTCACAAGAAGTCTAAGGCACCAGGAAATTGTTCTAAAGAGGGCCGCTCTGAAACCTCAAGGGGTAATTCAGTGACTATGTCCTGGACCCATTGTTTGAAGTGGACTGAGCTGAAAAGTGTTGCAGACAGAACCCCTTAAGCAGCCCTGGACACGGAGTGGTGGAGGTAACTTCATGCAGACTTACAATAAGTGGCTGCTTTTTTGGGCTAGTTTTCTTCCGGGTTTTGTTTGTTTTTTCAGACAATCAAGTTTCTTATTTATTTATTTTTTTCAATATCTTTTTGATATCAGTTTTTGTCAGTTTTTCAATATTTTGTC
Organism: Pelobates cultripes; assembly: GCA_933207985.1. Lineage (NCBI taxonomy): Eukaryota > Metazoa > Chordata > Amphibia > Anura > Pelobatidae > Pelobates > Pelobates cultripes. Next base: position 77,333,824 of record OW240916.1, on the reverse strand, counting down.
AACATAAGAAAAAGAAAAGACAGCAAACATATCATTTCACATTGTTCAGTTCAGGAGTACGGTACATTAGTACAAGCTCAGGAAATTGACAGGGTTACCTATCACTGGGTACTTTATTCCCTGCAATGGGAACAGTTGTTCTCACAGTAGTGACTGGCATAGCTCATTTACTCGCAGTGGCTTCAGTATCATGCGGTATATATACAAGTGCAGTGCCAGAATAAGAAACATTAGTACAATAACGCCTTAACCCATAGTACCACTAGTTCTCATACATACAAGTCTTGACTCCGTGAAAGTCAATGGGATACTGTGGCGGCACACAGCCACCAAGTACCATGCCCACTGTATATGCCTATATGTATTTTGTGTACCCAATGTGTATTGTTATGATTTTCCCTTGTTGAATATGTGTTTCCCCTTGCATTTTACTTTTCAGCCATGCAGGGGCGCTCCGGGGCATGGATCCCCGTGCGCTGGACCACCCCAATACTCCATTTAGAATGTGTGGTTAGAATGTTCACACCTCGCTAACCGCAGACCGCAAGGGAACAAGCAGCGCATGCTTCCCCTGGGTGGCTGCCGCTTACTATAGCCAAACGCCACCAGGGGGCAGCATTCGTATTCCGAACCGGCCTGCGCACCCTGTCTTCGGTCCCCATGTCTTACCCGCTCCCCAACGGAGCTATAATCACTGTTTCCCCCCCCCCCCACGTGGCAGCTACGAGGCTAGGTTTGTGGCTGCCCAGGAGAATGCTCTCTCCGGCAGATGCCTGCGTAGGGGTATCCACCGAAGAGAGGGACTTGCACTAACAGAGAATCCCTGTAGCTGTGAGTCGGTCTCACGGCTGCAGGGTTCCCGCTGGCCACATGGACGTCTGTTCCGACCAATAGGAAAGGGAGCGCCCATTTTAACTGGGTTCGTACCATCCTCCTGGATGGTCGCCACGAGTGAGCACTGATTGGTCGCTGCGGGGTGCAGGCAACCAATCAGAGAAGGAGCTTTTTCGCTTAAATGGGGTTTCGCACCCTTCCTTCTGATTAGGTGGCGAAACCCCTCTCCTTCCCGAGCACCAGTTGGTGCAGCCGAGTTTTGCGCCCTTTCTTCGTATTGGACGGCGAAACTACTTCCTCCCCTGAACACTGATTGGCGCGATTTGGTTCGCACCCTTTCAGCTGATTGGTTGTTGCTTAGTTTAGGCGCTAAGTTTGAATTTGCCGGACTAAACCAAGCAACGCCATTCATTTTGGGCATGTACAGAGCCTTGAGCCCCAGACTTTCGATGATGATTTCTCGGGGCCTGTACATCCGATCGTCCCGCTTTTTGCAGGGATCCCAGATGGGACTCGGGCTATCTTGCAATGTAGGTATTAGCCCTGTAACCCCCTCCCTTCCAGGGGCACCAACCCCCAAAGTGTAACACCCCCTGAATTTAAAGTGCATCCCTGTGTACTGTTTGGTATCTCCCAGGGCGGGAGATGGCTATCTGTAACCCAGCCCCCTCCTGCCTGGGACTAAGAGAAGTGTATTGTGAGGAATGGAGACCCCCTGTGGGGGTCTGTGCATAAAAGAAACATGTGTTCATCCTAATTCTACTGAGCACTACTACCACGCTATACGCTATCCTGCTTTGAGCTTTTAACATTATTACCTACATATGTTTGCCTAAACTGTATTATGTTAACAACTAGCCCTATCTAAACCTAACCCGACTAGCAATGTTTTATGTAGATATAGTCTAGCATGATGTACTCTAAATCACTGATGACAAACATATCCTATCACAGACAGTAAGAAAAGCTTACAATTTCTAAATGTCTACCCACTGTCTATATCTCCTCTTAACAAAAACTAAAAATGTGTTGCCTATTCAAATGCCACGTTATGTTTAATATGTCTGTTATTTTACTGCTTGCGACTGCTATTGTGGCTGAGCAAGCCTATTGTCATAACATGCACAACAGAAAATAAAGAATAAAAAAAAAAAAAAAAAAGAAACCTGTGTTGAATAAAGATTGTGAATCAGCCTGGCAGAGTCCAGTGCTTAAACCTCCAAAACTGGGTGTCATCCTTTTATTGGAGGGAAAGAAGATTTAAGGTTCAGAAAGGAAACATTATTTACTAAACAAAGGTCTATTCTAGTATAAGTTAAATGGTTTGGGGAAAAGTATGTAAACTTCTGGAATAAAAGGGAATCATGACATGTCACACATGTCATGTGTCCTTAAGGGGTTAATGTCTAAATCTGGATCTAGCATTCAATTAAAGTCTCTTCAGACTATAACATGTCCTTGTCCCAGTGACTTTATTTTATTAAGGGATTTACGTAAAAAGGAGATTTGGGCTTCATTGTGGGCATATAATGAGGCAACCATTAGTGGGGATCTGTGCAATGTTCCTATCAGGATTAGTAATCTACTCATAGAAGAGAGGAAGGAAACCTCGCCTTATATTAACTGTATATACATACACTTTATATCTCTTGATTGATGTAGATAATTTATCCTCAAAAAAAGAGAACTCAAAGAGAAAAAAATAATAATAGTGCAGTATGTTTGACAAATTGAAAGGGTGGTATAGAAAGCAAAGGTATTTTAAACTCACATTGGGTAGAGCTAATATGGAGCTCTACCGTAATTCGCACGGACGGTACAATCCCCGTCTCAGGATTAGAAGTCCAAAGTCTTCAGTACTCCAATATTTTGGTGGTGTAAATGGGATGAAAAAAAGAAGAGAGAGAAACTCCAATGGCGTGGTAACTCTAACTCCAAATGTAGGGAAAATAAATGAAAGTAATTATACTCACATTTGCTAGAGCAGACAACTTGCTCTAGTGTATAGGGCTTGCAGTGGTATAATCCCCACTGTAGGATGTGTAGACCAGGAAGTGATGAGGAGAATAAATATTAAAGTAAAAAGTATCACTTTAAAAATATATTTAATAATAACAATAATAGCAGTAATAAAACAAAAAGGCTATATAAAATAACACTTTACGCATTTCGCCAGTTAGGCTTCATCAGAAGTGTAAATAAATAACCTCAAATCGTTCCTTTAAATATATAACTTACATAAGTAGAGATGACTTCCTGGTGTGTTTAGATCGTGGGACGCGCGCGGCAAAACCAGAAGCGACGCGGCGTCCACATGTGTGTAGGTATCCACCGTGGAACACACGCGTCGCACCAGAAGTGACGCGGCGCTTCCACGAGCATCACAAGTCCGTGCGTCCCAGCGTGGAACGCACAATAGTCGCGCTATTCGGCTGTAAATGGGACAAAAGGTTTGCAGTGAGCACCCGACACACTTTCCTTTTTTCAGTAATCTACTCATGTCGTTGACATATTTTGCCTTTAATTCAAAATCCCAATCTTTGTGAAAAAAAAAACCAAGAAACCCCTTTGGTTTTATTTGGGGAGTATGCATAATATGCTTGAGGGTATGTTTTGGTATATAGTGTTGGAGGGTTGTGAATACAAAAGTGAGTCTCCTGGAGACATATAATCACCGCTCGTGATTTGTGCATGTCTTGTACAGCTATGCTACATTTTTGCTGGCTACTTAGTCCCTTAACATTAAGATACCATATTTTACATGGGTTAGCCATTCCAGTGGGGATCACATTGTCAAATGTGGTCTGCACACTTGCGGAAACCCATCCAGAAGTGCTTGTCTTACATACCCATATGTGGGTGCTACACAGATGTTCTAGGGTACCTGCTGATAGACAACCAGTATTGGGAGTCTGAGATGGCATAGGTCAGCCTAGGAAGCCATTTCAACGTCTGCAGACTTGCGCCGTTGCAAAAAGTAGGGACCCTGGGGGGAGGGGTGGGCGGGATTTCTCAGACAGAGAGGGAATAAAAACAGGGATTAGACATAACCAAAAGAAAAATAGTAACATACAGTATAACTTTGCTGTGGGAGCAAAGATTTTGGCCATAAGGGGTAGGGGTAGGGATAGCCATTCCACCCATCAATGTGGCCTGGTGGTGCGTGCCTTTCCCACACTGCCTATATGGTAAAGTAATTATCGTGGCCAAGGACCCTTGTCCTGCATCTCTACATGTAGCCCTGGCAACTGCACCAGTCGTATTTCCTAATATTGCTGACGTTATAGACTCATCTGTCACCATGGTGTTCCTCAATCAGTTAAAGTGGCTCCCGTGTTCCTATGCATCTAGGCCCACAGGTGACAGGTCAACAACTTGGGTTAATCACTTCAAGGGGAATCTGGCAGTGAATATCTCATCTTATCCCAATAGAGGGATTGTGGGCTATGGGCTGTCAAGACTCCCAGGGCTCATGCGACACTGTCGCCCTGTCTTAGTCAGTTGTGACGATATAGACTCATCTAGCACAATTTAGGGGCCATACATAACCCATGGGTAAGCAACACGAACGTGTGTCACTACCGCACATGTCCCTTAGTGTCTATAAATTCCCACTAGCTCCAGATAATCATTAGTGTAATTCACTGAGAGAATTGATACAATACCTAGATCCAGCGTTTACCCAGTAAACTATCTTACTCCCCTATCAGGATGTTTTTCTCTTTAATGTGCTAGAATACAAATATAACTATGCCAATTAGTGCAACTGTCCATAGAATGGGCCTAAAATTGCCTTGTGCCCCTTACAGGTGACTATAGGGAACTAATACTTATCGCTCTTGTGGAACACAGTTCGTCAAGCCCAAACGGTGAGCTGGGGATTTTGCAGGTGATCAAGTTGATAGACATTCTTGAGGGAATGACTTAGGTGAACTCCGGTCCTTCTGGTTGGTGTCCATTGAAGGAAACAGTCCTCATTCTTTTATCTTTGCGAGGCCCACTTTAGGCTCCAGGATCGACTCGGATCTTCCCTTGAACCACACTAACAGTTTGGTAGGATAGCCCCAACGATATGGGATCTTGTTGTTGCGCAGAGCTTTCGTAAAGGTGATAAATTCCCTTGCGTGACATGGTGGAGGCTGACAAGTCTGCATTGATCTTGTGGTAAGGTTCTGGTTGGACCTGCAGTTTCCTTGCAGGATTGAGGAGTTGATCTTTCGATTTAGAATAGTGAAATCTTGCTATGGTGTCTGGGAGTGTTGGCAGTAAATTGCGGAGGACGCGACAGTCTATGCACGCAGTCCAGCTCCCACACCACATCTTCCAGGCCTGGCACTAGGAGGTGGCTGTCATACCTGGTGTCCTGCGCCGTCCCGGTCCCGCCGTCCGTCCTCTCCTGTCGGGCGGTGTGGATCGCTGGCGGACGTTGCACGCGCGCGCCTCCAGGGGCGCCTGCGCGTCTGTGAGGGCGCCCGGAGATGTGCGCGTGCGCACAGGGTAGCCGGCAGGGGTGACATGGAATCCAATTTTAAAGAGATAGTGGCCTATTGCCACTATCTGTTTATACCTCCTTCAATTCTGTCCCTGCCTATCAGTATTCACCTTGCCCTATATTAACCTCCTTCTGACATCACTTCCTTGCCCTGTCGTGGTTTATTATAGCCCGAGAGTGCGTTCTGAGTAGTTGTCTTTTCTCTGGTTCCTGACTTCGGCTTGTTTATCGGTTATTCTCTTTTCTGGCTCCCTGACCTTGGCTATTTCGCTTTTCCGTATCTCTGTATTCCTGACCTTGGCGTATTTGACTATTCTTCCCACATTCCTACGTTAAGTACGGCCACTTTAAGGTCCGGTAATACGTCTGTGTTCACCTTTATTGTTCCCTGGTTTGCGTGTTGGGGAGTAATAACCTTGACACTACGACAGGGCCATGGACCCTGCAAACCTGGGACAACAAATGGCTGCATATGAAAATAGAATAGAGGGGTTAGATCATAGAATGGATCAGTTTGCCCAAACCTTGCAAACTATCCTCACTAGAACTGTGTGTCTTCAACCAGAGGTAGAGGACATTAGTTCTCAAGGTGCTGTCGCTCCACCCTCTGCGACTCATTCCACTCCATCTATTTGTCTAACTCCTCCTCTTTGTTATTCCCGGGATCCATCATTATGCAGGGGATTTTTTAACCAGGTGGGCGTACATTTTGAAGTAGCCCCTGATTCATTCCCTACTGATAGGTCCAAGATTGCGTTCATTATGAACCTATTAGAAGGTAGAGCCCTGGCTTGGATAAATCCCTTGTGGGAGAATAATGATGTGATGGTCTTTAATTATGAACTGTTCCTCAGGACTTTCCGTAATGTGTTCAATCCCCCAGGCAGAAAGAGACTAGCAGCCAGAGCGTTGTTAAAAATCAAACAAGGTTCTAGAACAGTGGCTGATTATGCTATCGAATTTCGTACCTTGGCCTCTGAATTGACTTGGAATAACAGTGCTCTAACAGCTGTGTTTTTTGAGGGCCTTAATGAGTCCTTACAGGAAGAAGTGGCAGCCAGGGATTTACCAGAATTCCTAGAAGACCTTATACAGTACATGTCAGACATTGATATCAGGGTTAGACAGAAGCATCTTCATTTAGATAGACAAAGGAGGGCTTTAGGAAGAATCACTCCTCGTTCAATGATAACCGGATTACCCGCTTTGCCAGCCCCTGAATCTGATTCTGAACCCATGCAACTAGGTAACACAAGACTCTCTGAGGCTGACAAGTCTTACAGAAGAAGGGAAGGGTTGTGCCTATACTGCGGTCGTAAGGGGCATTTGCGTAACAATTGCCCATCACGTCCGGAAAACTCTACCACCTAAGCTTGTTCAGGGGACCGGCCTTGGGTGTAATGTCTCTATTCCCTAAAACAAATTCATACAGATGTGTTATGCCTGTAACCCTATTCTGGGAAAGTATTAGTCATCTCACTATAATCACTATAATCATTGACTCTGGATCTGCAGACAACTTTATTGACCAGACCTTTGCAACAGCTCTTTCTCTTCCTTTGGAGGAGAAAGAAACACCCTTGGCCTTTGAGGCCATAGATGGTAGACCATTAACAATCCCCTATGTTACGCATCAAACTAAGACTATTATTTTATCAATAGGTGCTACCCATAAAGAGAAGTTGTCTTTCCAGGTCATTTCTTCCCCTTTTTGCCCTTTGGTTCTTGGTTTTCCATGGTTACAAAAACATAACCCTGTTATTGACTGGAGAGAAAGTCAAATTCTGTCTTGGAGTACTTCCTGTAACCATTCATGTTTAAGTCAGGTTAAACCCCTTTGTTCTCTAAATGTTCCATTAGCTCTTCTACTTTCCACTAACATACCACCTCAGTAGCAAGACCTGGCAAAGGTCTTTGACAAAATACAGGCAGACCGTCTTCCTCCACATATGCCTTATGATTGTGCTATCAAACTCCTCCCTGGTACCATGCCCCCCAAGGTGAGGGTTTACCCTCTTTCTCAAAATGAAAATAAGGTTATGGAGGAATATGTACAAGAATCACTAAGTAAGGGGTTTATCAGATGTTCCTCTTCCCCTGCAGGGACTGGTTTCTTTTTTGTTGCCAAAAAGATTATATGGGTCTGAATAAAATTACTCTAAAAAATGCGTATCCTATACCACTGATCACAGAGCTCTTTGACAGGCTTCGTGGTTCTAAAATCTTTAATAAATTAGACCTTGGAGGAGCCTACAATCTAGTTCGCATTAAAGAGGGAGACGAATGGATGACGCCATTTAATACTCGAAGCGGTCATTATGAGTACACGGTAATGCCCTTTGGTCTATGTAATGCCCCGGCAGTCTTCCAAGAATTTATCAATGATGTCTTATTCATTCTCCTAATATTCAGATACATCACCAACAAGTTAGAAATATTTTACAAACCCTTCTTGCTAATGGCTTACATTGCAAACTTGAGAAATATCTGTTCGATCAGACTTCTATTCAGTTTTTAGGATATATAATTTCTACTGATGGATAGTGATGTCCTGAACGGTTCGCGAACGGTTCACCGCGAACGGTTCACCGCGGACTCATCATTGAGTAAACCTTGACCCTGTACCTCACAGTCAGCAGACACATTCCAGCCAATCAGCAGCAGACCCTCCCTCCCAGACCCTCCCACGTCCTGGACAGCATCCATTTTACATTCATGGTGAAGCTGCATTCTTAGTGAGCTGTCCAGGAGGTGGGAGGGTCTGCTGCTGATTGGCTGGAATGTGTCTGCTGACTGTGAGGTACATGGTCAAAGTTTACTCAATGATGAGTCCACGGCCAACTGTTCGCGGCGAACCGTTCGGGACATCACTACTGATGGATTTCAAATGGACCCTAAAAAACTATCTTCTATTCTTGAATGGCCCTTACCCATTGGTTTAAAGTCCATACAGAGGTTCATTGGATTCGCTAACTATTATAGAAAATTTATAAAGGGCTTTTCCCAGATTCTAGCACCAATCACAGCTATGACCAAGAAGGGAGCTAATCATGTCGATTGGTCTGCGGAAGCCAAAGCTTCTTTCACTCTTTTGAAGAAATCTTTTGCCTCAGCTCCTGTCCTGGTACATCTAGACCCGTAGAGACCCTTTATCACGTATTCATCCGCTTATAGAAATGTGGTTAATGACATTTACTGTCAACACAGGAAAAGTTGTGCCGAGCAGCAACCTAATCCACAGAAGGGTTAATGCTGAGCAGTAATTGTGCAAATGAAACCTGGTGTCATGTATTCATCCGCTTAGAGAAAAGTGATTAATGACATTTACTGTCCACACAGGAAAAGTTGTGCCGAGCAGCAACCTAATCCACAGAAGGGTTAATGCTGAGCAGCAATTATGCAAATGAAACCTGGTAACTGACTTTGGGGTCAAAGGCCGGTTACAGCCTATCAGAACTAAAGGAGGGGTATTTAGGCCCAGTTCTCAGCCTGCTCAGTGCCCTGTCGTGGTTTCCCTTGTGGTTGTCCGAGAGCGCGTTCCTGTTTATAGTTTTCTACCTGGTTTTTGACTTTGGCTTTGTTTATTGACTTCTCTATATTCTGGTATCCTGACTCCTGGCTTTCCTCATCGCTGTGTCCCTTTCTGTCTTCCCTGACCTCGGCTAGTATTTTTGACTATTCTTTGTACGTTAAATCCGGCCATTCTAAGGACCGGTAATACGTTACTTATTTGTCATCCGTGCTGTACAGTTCTACGTGCTGGATCAAACAGTAATCCTGACACCCTTCATCCTTGAGGTTGATGCCTCCGAGACCGGTGTGGGGACAATCCTTTCCCAGAGGGAATCTCCTACCGCTCTGTTGCATCCTTGTGGATTCTTTTCTCATAGACCGGGTAATCGGAACACCAAAGCAGATTCTCTTTCCAGACAGTTTGCCACTCTTGATAAAGAGGAGGTCATACCAGAACCCATTATACCTCCTGAGAGAATCATTGCTTTGACTAGAACCAGGGTCTCTTCCCCTCTTCTGCACAAAATCCAAAGGGTCCAAGATAGGGCACCTAGTGATAAGCCTGTTGATAAATTCTACATGCCTCCAGAGCTGAGAGGGGAAGTATTCAGCCATTACCATGACAGTAAAATGGCTGGACATATGGGGGTATCTAAGACCATTGATTTAATTACACGACAGTATTGGTGGCCATCTCTTAGAAAGGAAGTTGAAGCTTACGTATCGTCGTGTGACGTTTGTTCCCAATCTAAACCTTCTCATCAAGTACCATGTGGACTTCTTCATCCCCTTCCTTTGCTGTTAGTTCCTTGGTCTCATCTGTCTATGGATTTTATAGTCGAGCTGCCACAATCTAAGGGTTTTACTGTTATTTTGGTTATAGTTGATCGTTTCTCTAAAATGGCGCATTTTGTACCTTTGAGAAAATTGCCTTCTTCTGCTGAATTAGCCAGTATATTCACCAAGGAAATAATATGCCTACACAGAATGCCAGACGTCATTGTTTCTGATAGGGGTTCACAATTTGTTTCAAAGTTTTGGAGGGTTTTTGTAAAGACATGGGCATTGAACTCGCCTTCTCTTCAGCCTATCATCCTCAAACGAATGGTGCTGCTGAAAGGACTAATCAAAGCCTTGAACAATATCTCCGTTGTTTTATGTCTCAACTCCAGGACAACTGGGCTGACCTTCTTCCTTGGGCTGAATTCGCCAGGAATAATGCTACGCACTCTGCTTCTGGTCACAGTCCCTTCTTTGTAACGTATGGTTGTCATTCTAATCTTCTTCCAGCTTAGTTTTCTCACAAGGGAATGCCAGTGTTAGATGAACACTTATCCACGGTACATGACACTTGGAGAATGATTCATGCCATATTGGAGAAGACTTTGTGTACTCAGAAAACCTTTGCTGATAGGCACCGTAGGGTGGCACCTTCTTATGTTACTGGTGATAGAGTTTGGTTATCTACAGGTAACCTGCGCTTAAGCGTTCCCTCAATGAAGTTGGCTCCTAAGTTCATTGGTCCTTACAAGGTTTTGCGAAGGATCAATCCTGTTTCCTATGCTTTGGATTTGCCCAAAAACCTTCGTGTGCCCAACGTCTTTCATACGTCCCTTCTGAAACCGCTTATATGCAACAGTCATTCCCGTTCCCAACCTCGTCCTCCTCCTGTTTTGATTCATGGTCAAGAGGAGTATGAGATCCACCATATTGTCGACTCCCGCATCTCCCGGGGTTCGCTTCAATACCTGGTTCATTGGAAAGGTTATGGGCCAGAGGAGCGCTCATGGGTTCCTGCTTCTGAGGTCCATGCGCCCCGACTCCTTAGGGCGTTCCATGCTAGGTGTGATAAAGTGAAGGCAGATAGGCCTATAACATTTAACCCCAGGGGGAGTATGTGTAGTTTGTGTTGTAGGCAACACAATCCACCGTTTAGTTATGAGCCCCTGGGGTGGAGCATTTGGAGAGCAGGGTGGGCCAATGCTCCACTCCTCAGTTTATACACAACTGGGGGAAATAATGTCCAGGCCAGAGTTTTTTGTCTCCAACCCACTGCTCAGCTGCAGATAATCAGCTGTAGCAGTGGGAATAAACCCCTCCCTGCTAGGCAGGTGAAGAGGGATTGCTGGCTTCCTCCCTGGAAGCAGGTAGGAGTGAGGCTGTTCTCTCCAGTAAGAGAGTCAAAGAGACTGAGCACTGGGAGTGCAAAAAGGGAAGCAGTCAAGGCTGGCTTGGAGCACTGGGAGTGCAAAAGGAAAGCAGTCAAGGCTGGCTTGGAGCACTGGGAGTGCAAAAGGTAAGCAGTCAAGGCTGGCTTGGAGCACTGGGAGTGCAAAAGGGAAGCAGCAGGCTGTCAGAAACACTGGAGTGCTGAGAGCTGGAAAAGAAGCTAGGTTGGTGAAACCACTTTTTTTTTTGTTATAGATTAAACCCTTGAGAGAGAGGGAACTTGATGTCAGTTAGTGCTCAGACCGAGCTAGGTTTTTGTTTATAGGATTTTGTTACATTTTGTTTTCATTTGCTGCTGTAGCTGTGGTGGAGTTTGACAATAAAACTGCCTGAATTATATGCAAACCAAAGGACTGTGCCTGTTGTTTACCCTAGAGGACCGTGCTACCTGCAGAAAAAGATCACATAGGTTTCCTTCTCGCCCTTCTGGTGTTCCTTCAGGGGCAGGGGTGTTCTGTCATACCTGGTGTCCCGCGCCATCCCGGTCCCGCAGTCCGTCCTCTCCTGTCGGGCGATGTGGATCGCTGGCGGGCGTCTGGGATGGCGCCAGGGGATGTGCGCGCGCGCTGGGTAGCCGGCAGGGGTGACGTGGAATCCAATTTTAAAGAGATAGTGGCCTATTGCCACTATCTATTTATACCTCCTTCAATTCTGTCCCTGCCTATCAGTATTCACCTTGCCCTATATTAACCTCCTTCTGACATCACTTCCTTACCCTGTTGTGGTTTATTATAGCCCGAGAGTGCGTTCTGAGTTGTTGTCTTTTCTCTGATTCCTGACTTCGGCTTGTTTATCGGTTATTCTCTTTTCTGGCTCCCTGACCTTTCGCTTTTCCGTATCTCTGTATTCCTGACCTTGGCGTGTTTGACTATTCTTCCCTCGTTCCTACGTTAAGTCCGGCCACTTTAAGGTCCGGTAATACGTCTATCTGTGTTCACCTTTATTGTTCCCTGGTTTGCGTGTTGGGGAGTATTAACCTTGACAGTGGCAGAGTGTCTTGATGTACAAAGGCATTTCCTCCACGGAGACAGAGTGTGCTATGCCCCAAAAGCGTATATTATTGCGCCTCAAACGATCTTCCAGATCGGCCATCTTGTGCTTGAAGACCGCGTGGTGGTCTTCTAGCTTTTGTAGCCGCTCAACTACTTAATTTTGCGCCTCACAAGGCTCTTCCACCTTATTCTCTAGGTGGCTCGTCCGACCGCCTAATTCCGACATATTCTTGCGAAAGTCGGCAGAAAGTTGCCTGAAGGGTGCCTGCCACGTGGCTTGCAGTTCTTGCATCATAGTGCGGAGGGCAGGGAGGACAGTGTCTGAGTCCAGAGCCCCCTCTGACATTGGTGACTGTGACTCAATAGCGCAGCCATCTTGATTTTGCCGCTGGCCGTCTTTTTTGCTTGTACGCACCGGATTCGTAATTTTGAGCTGTTTGGTTAGTGCCATCGGTGTTAGCCAGGTGTACCACCAATAGATGCTTGTTTTTAAGAGCTTTATCTGCCGTTTTTAGAGTAGTGGAGAGTAGTGGAGACTGGAGCTCTTACTTTATGCGACCACTGCGAGCAGAAGTCAGCCATGCCCCCGAGAGTATTGTTTTAAGGTGCCATATGCTACTTATTACCAACTGTGCTGACAGTCATTTCTGCTCACTTAGTTTACTCCTCTAAGTTCTAGAGTCAGATCATGTATCAGATATCATCAGAAACTGCAAGGTTACAGGCGAAACTGGATCTTATTGAAACTGGGTCCAATTAGTGCCAATGTGTGATATTGAGACGACCAGGCACGATATGATAACCACAAGCTGAGGTTATGCTAACATGGTAGACAACATAGGCAACCTTTGGCACTCCAGATATTGTGGACTATAACTCCCATAATGCTCTTACAGCCATATTACTGACAAAGCATCAAGGGAGATGTAGTTTGCAATATCTGGAGTGCCGAAGGTTGCCTACCCGTTGTTCTACAAGAAGCATGATCAGCTAAATCTTAAAAGGGAATCAAGGGTCATACAGACAACAGGACCGGATAGGAATGCTCGGTGTGCAGGGTAGCTCCACCTGTGTACACCACTCCATTACAATATGTATGACTGTTATGGGGAGGAAGGCATTGTGTTTTCCTGAAGCAAAATAAATAATTTTATGTGTGTGGTTTTTTTCTGTCCTCCTTCTACAGGTCTTTTTTGCCCCACATGATTGGGTATGTGAAATGAGGAGGATGTACCCATTGAACAACACAAAACAGATAGATCTAAACAATGTAGGACTGGGTTAGTGATATTATCGATCACTGTTTTAATGTGTTTCTAATTAACAAAAACATCTACAAAATACTGATTGGGATTGCTATGTGCAAAATGCACAAGCATATAAAACAAGGTTTGACGTTATTAAGCAAGTAGGGGGAAAAAAAGTAATTGTAAATGCACTTTTCCCATGCAAGAACTGAGCACAAGTACAATCTCTGTATTTGACAACTGACAGAATATAAACAAAAAAACAAACAGCCAATCACTAGATAAGAATTTTCTAGTGGAAAACATTTCCACTTGCAATGCAAATGCCATCACCCTGCTAATTGGTATGGCTGGTGAACAAACAGGCAAGCAAGATTTGAGCACAGCGATGGATCTGATTTGTGTTTACCCTGCTCACTGTGAATTTCCGGGTCTTGTGGGGAGGCAGCTGAGTCTATCACCTCTTATTAGCCTGATAGGTAAGGGAAGCCTGCTGAGCAGACACCATATGACTGGCACCTGATCAGAAGAGGAAATCACGTAGCTTACTGGCAGCAGAATGTAACACCGTTGAATATGCTTTCACCTATCTCCAATTTTCAAGAAATTATTGCATGTGTTATTGAGTAAATATGGGATCACACTGATTAACACAGAATATCAAATGATCCATAACACACATGTACATTGCAGACATTTTTAAAATTCCTCACACATTCACCCTGGTGACTTTATTACAATTCAGGATACCTCCTTTTTTTTTTTTTTTTTTAAATCACCAGAAACTATAAACACCTTTCTTCTTCTATTGTTGTTTGCACAGTAGCCTCAAAGTCCCTATTTCTAAGGGTTTGAATTCTAAACATTTGATTATACAGTGTGCAGAGTTATACTTTAGATCCCATACTGATATTTAGTAATTTTAATAGTGAATCAAATTACATTGAAAACTAAGATTGTTACACAGTTACAGACAAATGGGACATCAGAAAGTGGTCACGGCTCGAAAATGAGGTAGATATTTCAAAAATAGGAATTGCTTCATATGAATCAAGTATTATGGAATATGTATACAGAGAACCAGTTATCATTAATGAGATGTTCCATCAATGCATAAAGCATATGAATAAGCATACTTCCTGACATTTGAAACGGACAGAGGGACACTAATTTTAGGGGTATGAATAGGTGTGTGGCCATGGGCATGAGAAATTTTAGGTGACTTACTAATAGCAATTTATACAACTAAAATGAAATTTAGAAAAATAATGAATCTTAATAAAAATAATGAAGACACATTACTAGGGGTAATATTACTGTGGAGCTCAGTCATACCAACAATATCAAGCTACCTATAAAAGAGGGAATTTGGGCCCAAAGTAACAACAAGCCTCTGCACTAGTAGAATTATTGGTAACAAATAAAATCTGGTTTCTTCATTCTTCAGAAAGAGAGCCCTTATAGATTCACTCTCAATATTATAGTGAAAATGTCAGTTTACTTGGATGCACTTTTATATAGGACTATCTAAATTCATTTTAACGACTGAGACAGGCTGTGTACCTGTAGGAAATGTAAAACAGATTCATCTTCTTCAGAAATGGGTACCAGAGAGACAAAGGTAAGGAAGAGGGCTTTAAATGAATCTACTACATTTTATTAATTCTTATTTAGAAGGCAAATAATAGCAATACAGTAACCAAATTGTAAGAAAGACAAAGTAACATTACACTGTTCATTATAATTTGAAAAAGCACAAAGGGGTTGTTAGAATAAATCAGTATGTAGTGATTTACAAACACCGGCATTACCGGTAGCCATAAAATAATTTAAGCCAAGGAGACCGGACTATGTGAAAGGAAGCAAATTAATGTTTAAAAGTTGCAGCTATTTATACTATTTGCATATTATCATTAATTTTAAGGCTAATCATAGCTAATGATTGATGGGAACTCTTTCACATCAACAATGTAGACTTAAACCAAAAAGGAGGTAAACTAAGAGCATGATCACCACATGTGATTATTGGTGCCCTTCTTCTGCTGCACAGGTCAGAGGATGTGCAACCCACAGAAAACAGAGGTGCCACAGAAAAGAGTGGCAGGATTTACATAACATCCAAACTATGTTTTAAAACTCTGTTCTAAACAAAAAATGTGCTGATTTTCTGAATGCTCCAATTGTTAAGCTTGAAAATGAGCTCAAGGACTGCTATTGGGGCTCCCTGAGCATGTTTGTCATTATCATTATGCACAAATAAAACATTAAATAAAAAAATAAAAAAAAATAAAAACCTCTGTTCTTGCAAAAGGACACATAGAATTTGGCAGTCTGGATCAGCCCAATCATCACTAGCTTTATCATTAACCAAATTGTTAATCCATACATCAGAGGCCATTCCAGTCCAAAACTGTAATGAGAGAATTATATAATATAGGTATGTCTTCAACTGTAAGTTAGTTTAAACATTGCCTTATTCATCTTCAAATATCCCCTTTCTATCCTTGTAAAGCACTTTGGAATATGTAAGCACTATAGAAATGCTAATAATAATAATTATACCCTTAGGTTCAATTTGCCGAGACTGATTGATTAAAAATGTGTGAGATCACGTTGAGCAGTTTTAGGTATAATAGGAGACTAAGTATAACCTTATACCCCTAGGTATAAACATCTACCATGAGATGATCTTATCAAATATAACAAAAAAAATAAGATTATACTAGCTTTAGTGTACTAATTATCCTTATTTTAATAATGACAGGAGGCAAGTATTTTGCATTACTTTCTTTACTGAAACTCCACAGCAGTAAAGAAAACACAGAACAAGAACCAATCAAAAAACAGGTAAAGAGTATATATGCTACAATACACATAGGCACATCCTCTTTCTAGATGCAACAAACCACCTAAAAGGTAAAAAACAAACAAGTAAAACATTAAAACAGACAGAAAAACACCAATCCAAGAACAGGCAAATGAGGGCCAAGGCACCAGTGAACGGATCGCCGGCACACATCCTGAAATGGATCAAACTGAAAGAGAACGTAAAAAGGCTTAGTGATAAAGTAAACAACTATTGGAAATACAGAAGAAGCCCTACAAAATATATTTAAGTATGCAAATTTCTGTTACACCAAAAACTACGATAATCCACACATTGTGACAAAAATGCAAGGGGTAAAAAAAAAAAAAAAAAAAGTGTTAAACCGAGCATATCAGAAACTAAACAATACGGGTTACACAACACACCCCCCACGAAAATATCAGGACATGAATCTAATGAAACAATATACAAAACCAACCACAAACAGCATGTATGCCAAATGATGCAATGACCACTTACCCACCAGAACACAAGAACCTGTCTGAATGGAAGTAACACGTTGGCACACAAAGAAAAAGCAAGGGAGAGGAAAAGGAGGGGGAAATACTCGCCTTCTGTCATTATTAAAATGAAGATTATTAGTACACTAAAGTTGGTATAATCTTCAAATTTACCACGACAGGAGGCTTCATATTTTGTATTTTTAATGCTGAGACAATAGAGAATGCAGCATTTGGGGACAAAAATAGAACTTTCAACAGATCTTCTTGCGAAAAAAGCATCAATACCCTCCAGGGACAAAAGCCAACGGATCCGACTGGCCAGTGTAGTAACAGACACTTCTTTATGGGGCCATACATAAGAAATGAGTTGTCCAGAGAAAGAAGAACAGAGAGGTGCCAAAACCTCCACATAACGAAGCAACGAGGATACCCTGCACAACGAGGTGTGGAAGAGAAAAGCGAATAGAACACCGCTGCCAAATCTGTCTTCATACGATGCAAAATTCGGAAAGCAACTGCAAACGTGGAGGCATCTTTGTCAAATGCCCGTACATCCGAGATCCAATGAAACTAGACCAGGCACAAAAGAAACGCAAATTTAGCCCACAACTGTCTAAGAGAGAGTCTCTCATTATCCGGCTAGTCCTGCAAAAATCACAATACAATCGACACGTCAAAGAGACATCATTCTGGCCCGGAGGGCGCAGGACTCAAATACCCCGTAACAAACGACATATCAAAGGGTCTTTGCCCAGAGACACCCCTTGAATTGGGAAATGAAAAATACAAAAGTTTGAAAGTGGTGCTAAAAATCCAATAAAATGTACAATATAAAACCCAGTGCAGCTAAAAAAACAAAACAAGTGTTATGTCACTAAAAACACTTACATAGACAATTGGATACAACGGTAGGGTGATTTGCGCACACAATGGTGAATGGCTTCTGTTGGTATTTAACCTAAATATGATATCTGAGGAAGAATTTTTTTATTTAATTTTTAATTATCTTAATTATACACCCTGTTGCAAATTATTATGCAAATTCTATTTAAGTGTCACAAAGATTAAATATTTTGTTTTTTAGTTTAACTCATGGATGGCATTGTGTCTCAGGGCTCTTTTGATCACTGAAAACAATCTCAGATACCTGTGATAATTAGATTGCCAGGTGAGCCCAATTTAAGGAAAAACTACTAAAGGAGAGTGTTCCACATTATTAAGCAGAGCACCATTTTCATGCAATATGGGGAAGAAAAAGGATATCTCTGCTGCCGAAAAGAGTGAAATAATTCAATGCCTTGGACGAGGTATGAAAACATTAGATATTTCACAAAAACGTAAGCGTGATCATCGCACTATTAAGAGATTTGTGGCTGATTCAGAGCACATTTGTGGCTGATCCTTTGGAGCATCCTCAAGCAAAAGATCTATGATGGTGATCAGGCAGTTTACATCCAAACAGCAGTTCTGGGAGGCTATTCTGACATCTTGCAATGTAATTCAAGCAGAAACTGTCCAAAAACGCACAAGTTCAATGGATGCAAGACTTGTGAAGCTGCTATCAAATAAGGGGTCCTATGTTAAAATGTAACGTGACCTGTTAAAATGTTTAAAAAGTTAAAATGTTGTTATAAGTTTGATTGAAATAGCTTTTGATTTCAGCAAATATGCTGCAAACACAACAAATAACAATTTTCAGTTCTTTACAATCTAAGTGTTTTGAAACTTACTATGCTTAATAATTTGGAACAGTACATTGTACGTTTTTTATGTTTAAAAAAAATACTGTTATCATTAGGAGGTTTGTTCAATAAAATTTGAATTGTACTCTTAATAGTTGATATTGTGAGAATTATGCTGACTGTTACTTACATCAATTATTTAGGTAAATTAGAAAAATATAATTGGGGGGTGGAGCTAGCAGCCATCGCGCCAAGTCGCATCACAGACGAGCTCGGGGAGAAAAGCTGTTTCGAGCCCACACTGAGGCGTGCAGAAAGCCTAAAACAGAGGCCGGTCGATACCTACCACCTCCGACCAGCATGGGGAAAAAGACCCTCAAGTCCCGGCAAGAACGGAGCGAGGGATCCCTTGATATCGGGGATCTGCTGTAAAGATCGCCTTACTGCTCCTCGGGTGAGTTGGAGTATGATGCTCCAGACCCCATTCCACAAGCCAAGGCCTCTGCGGCTAAAAAGGGGAGAAGAGCTACAGGGGTGGACACAGACAGCGCCCCAACTACCAAGAGCGACCTTAAACTTCTCCTGCAGGAGCTACGTGCAATGTTTCAAGCAGATTGTGCACTGATCCGGGAGCACATGCATACCCTCTCCGGCCACATAAAGTCAGTTGAAGAGGAAGCGGTGACGGCCCGCCAGACTCACATCGACGCGGCCCTACTCACCCATCAACTCACACAACAATATGCAAAACTCACCCGCCAGGCAGCAGGCCTGGAAGATACACAGCGCCAACGCAAAACCTGAAGATCAGGGGGGTGAGCAGTGACATAAGCACTGAAGAATTGCCTCAGTATGTTAGACGCCTACAATCCTCACTATTACCAACCAAGCAGGTGAAATTGATGCCCACTGAGGGGATATATCGAGAGGGCTGCGCCTGCAGACCCACGACAGCTCCTCTGCGGGACATGATTGTGACCTTCCGATCCCTTGCTGACAAACGGGTCGTGATGTCTGCCGTTCGAGACAGACAACCACTGAACTTTGAAAGTTCCTCTCTATCTTTCTATGAAGACCTCAGCAGTGCCACTCTCGCATGGAGAGCATCACTACGTCCCGTTATTCAGCGACTACAGGCAGCTGGGATTCACTACAGATGGGGCATACCACGCATGCTGTGTGCCTACTGAGACGGCAAGGAACACAGACTGGAGGACAACACTGGTGCACCCGGTTTTTTCAAGCCCTTGGTCTACCCGACCAACCAGCCCCAGAAATTTCTCACATGTCCCCCACACAATGGAACATAGATAATGTGGTGCCTTTCACACCCAGGAACACACCAGGCAATAGGTGAAGAGACCCTGATGGCCCAGGGCTAACCCGGGACGATCAAACACCTCTGCAGTGTCTAATGTTGTAACCTGATCATTACATTTTAGTTTTATCATTGATTCGTTAAGTTCTCATCTTCGTTCTCCTCTTATGCATGACCTGAATTAATGAGGACCTCCCAGAAAAATCTCCCCCCTTAGCAATTCACGATGGCTGTGCCCACCTATAATACGACCTCCCCCCCCCAGGGTAATGGGGCTCTAAAGCAAGCCGGTCAGTTACTGTAATAGATTAATATCCCTATAAACAGCTCACCCACAAGCCTAAACTGAACACCAGACCTGACTTGTTTAATGCATCCTAAAATATCATTTGCATAATAATTTGGAACAGGGTGTAATAACTGGAGCATCGAAGCTAACTACAAGTATCAGTACCAGTTTCATTGATTTTTTAGATCTTAATATGTTTGTCTCAGATAGCAGTCTTAAAACTCGTACTTTTTTAAAAACAAGTTGACGTCAAATTTTTTTTTTTTAAACCACTAGTTGGCATTATGACCCTTGATTACGAAATATCCCTAAAGGTAAATTTTTATGTTTAAAACTAAATTGTACGGACCAGATTGATTTTAATAACCAGTCATCCTTTTTAAAAAAACTATTCCCATAGAAAGGATACAAGGAAGATAGACTCCAAAAAAACATTGAAAGTGTTAATGAGTTAAATAGATCTCAACTATTAAACTATAAAGGAAGAAACCATATAACACAATATAAACAAATTCCTTTTATTTTTAATTACTCCAGCAATATCGGTGTTTTAAAGAAAAGTATAAATAAAAATTGAATTATCCTTCAACAAGAACATGAGATTCATGATTTTTTAGGTGAAAAGCCAAAATTTGTTTTTAGAGGGGCAAACAATTTTAAATAGATTTTAACCTCCAGTTATATTGAAAAGGATAGGGAACATAACTTTTTAGAAGATTGGTCTAAAAAATAAAAAGGTTTCTATTACTGTAGTAATTGTAACACGTGTAAAAGTACTTCACTAAGAAATTTTTTTTTTTTTATGTCCACCACAACTAAAAAGAATTTTAATATTCTTTCTTTTATCACCTTTGAATCTAAAAATGTGATTTATTTATTAAAATGTACATATGGGTTACAATATATAGGGAAGACATCAAAATCTCTCAAAACCTAAATAAATGAGCATGTTAGGAATATAAGAAATTGATTTTTTTAATCAGTGTGTCAAAACACTTTTTGGATGTCCATAGCTCCAATCCGAAGGAAATGGCGTTTATGGCCATCCAGAAAGTGTCAACCCACTGGAGAGGTGGGGAGATGCTCTCAGTTTAAATAAAAAAGAGATTACTTGGATTTTTAAACTCCAGACATTATGCCCTAAGAGGCTAAATATAGATTTCAAATTGGACCAATTCTCTAATTTATTTAACTCCCTTTTATTATATATTACACTTTTTTAATATATACATAGTTTTAATCTTTTATAATGTTGAGTTATATACATAAAATATTTTTACGAATATATCTTTGACTGTCTTAATGAAGTTATTTTCTCTTTGAATCCTGGTATCTTTTCCCTTCTCTATAATGGCATTTCTGGAAATCGCTCATTTGAGCGTTATGGAAGTAAGGGGCAGTGATGGCTCAAGACTTTGTGACTTTGTGGCTAGTCTCTGTATTCATTTCTCAGAGACTTGCAGTGTCGCAGCTCAATGTGCCGTGGCATTGTGAGCTCTCTGACTGTAGTTATGGCATAATTTGCAAACTAAATTAATCTGAAATAAACAAATTTAATTAGCAATTATGCAAATCGTTTATTCACGACTGAGCAGTATGGTTACATACCCTTGTAATCGTGTATGCATAAGTAAAAAACAGAAAGGAGATAAGAATTGCGCCAAAAGTTTTGTAACAATAAATATACAAATAAAAGACCGACCAAATGGTCTAGATGATTATACAGTAGTAAAAGAGGCTGTGTCAATGAATAAAATGATTGAACTAAAGTCTCACTAAAATAGCGGTACAATCCTCAGGAGTCGATCCGTCCAGATGGTAAATTACGTATCAAAGTCTCAATAATATAGCAGGATAAAATAAGGGTACAATCCTCAGGAGTTGATCCGTCCGGTTGATAAAATTATCTGTATATGTGGAGAGACAAAGGGGAGATACGACAGACAGCCGATAGTGTAATAGGTCAAAAATCCAAGGGTAAAATGGATAAAAAGAAGGTAGGAGACTCACATTTAAAAGTGAGACAATTAAAACTTAAACCAGCTCTGGAGTGGAGGGCGTCTAGCGGTACAATCCCCACTATGGGATACAGTGGAGAGGTGTGTCCGTCAATCCAGTACGGGTATCCACAGTTCCAGGATATATAAAAAACAACAATAGTGCTCTCAATTTGCAAAAGAATGTAGTATAAAATATACTCACAAGTGTAGAGCAGAAAGTACTGCTCTATTGTAGTAGCATTTGTGGAATGATCCCCACCTAGGATTTCTTTGAGTACAGGATCAATGAAAAATGCCAGCAATAAAATAGTTAAAAGAGTACATATAAAATACAATAAAGGGTCGGAGCTGAACAGGCAAGCTAACTAGAAGCACATTGCAAGAGCTCCTGCAGTGTAGGCCCAAATTCTGCAAATAACCAGAGATTAACTGCTGAGATTTCCACACAAACCTGCCGGTGGGCCAGGGGAAGCAACTACGAACATCTCGGTACCAAACTTGAAGCCCAACTCGACCAAGAACCGCAGGTGTAAAATGAGGCCTAGTGGAGGCAGGGGGGAAGGACAGCCACCTTCCCGCCGGATTCCAACTGCAACACATGAATGAAAACCATGCACCCCTCCACCCCCCTTTGGACCGGTGGGGGATATCCCAGTCCCCGCCTGGCGGGCAACCCCGAACCCTGCACCAACAGACAAGCATAAAGACCTCCATAATTGACAGGAGGACGGGGGCACCCAAGAAGGCGGTTCAATCCGACACGACGGTGTCCAACAAGCGACAGCGACCTCTGGATGCAGGGGACACCGGAGATCACGCAAGAGATCCCATCACACTAATCTTTGACCGCTTCTGGGCCAACTACAGGCATGCTCACAACCTGCAATGCCCGGTCAAGCGACACCCAGGAGGGAAAGAGCCGATGGCGGACGGAAGAATGGGAGCCCTCTCCAGGGCAACTCTAAGAATCCCGCATCGAACACCCACATCTCGGGCCCTCCTGGGCTGAGAGCAAGAAGGGGAGTACCCCGGAGGTGCTGGCCACACCAGCGGAGAGAGGAAAAATGAATACCTCAGCGACATGATCTGACTCCCCGCACCAACCCGCAAGGGCCGACCCTTGACCAAGAAGGTTCCCAGGCTCGTGGCCTACGAGCGCCAGCTCTCCCACAGTCCCGGGGCAGGAGAGGATCCCCGCAGCCGAGACGCCGCGGCCCTGCCCTATCGAGACAGAACCTCAACATGAGGCCCAAATCTGGGCGACAGCCGACAACAGGCGATTACCAGGCCTGTAGCGACGAGACTCTCATCCTGATACAAGCCAGAGGGACGAACTCCCTCCTCACCACTGTGGCCTTAAGTGACTACCTGGATGTCTTCATCTACACCAGACATGCGGGACTCTGCACGGCGAAGAAGCAAGGCCAGCAACTAAGGGTCCCCAGGGTAGACGCGGACCTGCCAAGCCGGGGCATCGGCTGACAGTGCCACATGCTCCCGAGCGAGGTACCCGTGCCCCCCTCAGGACTTACCAATATACCCTAGCCGTTGATACCCAGGTGGTCAATAATGTCAATGTTAAGCTACAGTTAAAGTTCTGCCAACCGTAAGGGACTGGGGCCATCCGAAACAGAGGTTTCCTTACCATGTTCTATGTTAGCAATCGGAGATAGCCTTAACACGTCTTGGCAAATAGGGATTCTCCTTATATTTTTTTATACAAGCATCCAGTGTTATCTTTTGTTTTATAATGGCAAACAGTACTTCCTTTTATATGAGTTATATAGGCAATAAGTGATACCCTGCAAATGTCCTATGGTGGCAGCCGGTTATACCCTTTACACGCTCTCTTTTAGCAATCAGCAATACCTTTATATTGGCAACCAGTGACAAGCTAAGATATTATTTTACTCAGTGCCGCATCACCCTCAGCCACAACCTAACCTATATTTCACTACTGCAACACATTTCAGCTTGTTACTATTGTAACCGGCAGATTCAAGCAACATAGAGCCTAGACATGTTCTAAGTGCTCATTAGTATACCTACCACAAAGGCCGATGTACTCAGCGTTAAGCATTGATTATCTTGTTTTGTTTTATTTTACTCTAGCTAATCATATTTTGACAACATAACCGTAGGCAAGCATGATATACAAAGTGAGAGCTGTCTTCCCTATTAATCGTCTTTCTAAGCCTCAGCAAACCTAACCTTGTTACATACACGTTCAGCCTAGCATAAACATATCTTCAATCTCCTCTGATACTCGAATGCTTAAGCCTGATAAAAACATAAAATTGTGCATGTTAATCTTGTGCCCCGCATGTTACGCGTGGGAAAAGCTAGAGGACTGCCTTTGGGACACCTCTCGCCTGTTTGTGTTAAATCTCTGCACTGCAAAAAAAAAAAAACAATAAAAAGAGAATCGGTACAGCTTTAAGTTACCCAAAAACTTTTATTGCTAAAATACACAAATAAACATTAACGCGTTTCGCCTCACAGGGCTTCTTCAAAATGGGATAAAACATATTGACTGGCAGTGTGGGTTTAAATAAAAGTACAGATAATTAAAATTGGTGTTTTTTATTTAATGCATTCGGATTGGCTGACTGTAGTTCTGGTGCCAATTTTAATTATATGCACTCCTGTTTAAACCAACACCGCCATCTCAGTTTGAAGAGGCCCTGTGAGGCGAAATGCGTTAATGTTTTTTATTTGTGTATTTTAGCAATAACAGCTTTTTGGTTACTTAAAGCTGTACCAATTCTCTTTTTATTGTATTTTATATGCACTCGTTTAACTATTTTATTGCTGGCATTTTTCATTGATCCTTTTCAGGACTCCTAAGAGACCCAACACGCAGGGTGTAAATGAAAAACGTATACCGGACCTTAGAGTGGCCGGGCTTTATGTTTGACAGAATAAGAATGGTCACGACCAAGCCGGGTTCAAAGAATATAGAAAACAGGAATGCGAGTATACTAGCAGAGTCAGGGAACCAGAAAACAGAGTAGTCGAGTTACGAGGTCAAGAACAGGAGAATGGAGAGTAGTCAGAAAGCCGAGGTCAAGATACCAAAAAGGAACAATCAGGAAAGAAGCGCTATTGGGAACCAAACAAGAACCACAACAAGGCAAAGTCCTATGTTTGAACCAGCCTTTTATAGGTTGGCTCTTTAAATTGAAAGCCACGCCCCCAAAATGTTTGAATGCGGACATTTTGGTGGGCAGTGACGTCATCGGTGGAATGACGTTGGCACATGTGCGGCTTCATTTGCGTCATGATGTCGGCATGCGTGGCGTCAGGTCGTTGGCATGCGAGTGCCGTGTTATAAAAGAGGACGGAGTCCCAGGGGCTGGCGTGGGAACTGCTGGAGTGGAGTTTGGGAGCAGGAATGTTGTCCAGGAGGTGAGTGAGCATGACAATCCTGTACCCAAAGAAATCCTAGGTGGGGATCATTACACCAACGCTACTACAATAGAGCAGTACTTTCTGCTCTACACTTGTGAGTATATTTTATATTACATTATTTTGCAAATTGAGAGCACTATTGTTGTTTTTTTATATATCCTGGAACTGTGGATACCCAAACTGGATTGACAGACACACCTCTCCACTGTACCCCATAGCGGGGATTGTACCGCTAGATGCCCTCCACTCCAGAGTTGGTTTAAGCTCTTTTAAATGTGAGGTTACTACCTTCTTTTTATCCATTTTATCCTTGGATTTTTGACCTATTACACTATCGGCTGTCTGTTGTATCTCCCCTTTGTCTCTCCACATATATGGATAATTTTATCATCCAGACGGATCAACTCCTGAGGATTGTACCCTTATATTATCCTGCTATATTATTGAGACTTTGATACGTATTTTACCATCCGGAAGAATCAACTCATGAGGATTGTACCGCTATTTTACTGAGACTTTATTTGTGATAAATACCTTTTCAATAAACTGATTCCCTGGTGGTCCGATAAGCAGGCTGTATCCCTGGTGGCCCGGTGTGCTCCCTATACTGTCTGCAGCTCCGCCAGGTGCAGAGCTGCAGACCATGTGGTAAGTCTCACAATCTCCAGTCATATCATTGCCGTAGTAACGGCTCTGATTGGCTGAGATTGCAAGACTTCAGTCTGCAGCTCTGCACCTGACAGAGCTGCAGGCTGGCTCTCTCCTGGGCATGGGCGTCTGCAGCAGAGAGGCAAGTGCGGTCACTTGCCCCCCCTGGATTTTTCAGCTTGTTCTGCTATTTTTCATGTGAAAATACAATCCAATACCGACACTGGCCAGTAGGTGGCGATGTGTATGAAGAGAGACAGGGATAGTAAGCTACATCTTAGCCCTGCTTCTCTCTCCTGACTGAATCCAAGGGGAGCAGCACATGCAGCCAGCAACTCCCAGCCTGCAGAGAAAGCAAACAGATCAGGTAAGTGAGGGATGGGGGGTAGAGGGCAGCCTACAGATCAGAGAAGTGAGGCATGGGGGTGCAGCCTACAGATCAGGGAAGTGAGGCATGGGGGGAAGCCTATAGATCAAGGAAGTGAGGCATATGGGGTGGCAGCCTATATCAGGAAGTGAGGCCTATAGATCTGGGAAGTGAGGCATGGGGGGCAGCCTATAGATCAGGAAGTGAGGCATGAGGGGGAAGCCTATAAATCAGGGAAGTGAGGCATGGGGGCTGCCTATCAGGTGGGGAGCAGCCTATAAATCAGGAAGTAAGGCATGGGGGTAGCCTCTAGATCAGGGAAGTGAGGCATGGGGAAGCCTATAGATCAGGAAGGGAGGCATGGGGGCAGCATAGATCAGGGAAGTGAGGCATGGGGGGCAGCCTACAGATCAGGGAAGTGAGGCAGGGGGGGCAGCCTATAGATCAGGGAAGAGAGGGAGTGGGGAGACAGCCTACAAATCAGGTAAGTGAGGGATGGGGGGATAAAGCCTACAGATCAACTAAGTGAAGACAATGTCAGAAGAAAAAGAAGACTGGTTCAAATGAAAGAGAAGAAAAGGAGATTGGAGCAGGAAGGACAAGTGAAGTGAACCCTCCACTTTATTATGGACACCACATAATAAGGCTTTGGTACCTGGGCCTGGCAAGGAAACTTTCAACCTTCTCATCTCCCCAGGTAAATAAAAAAAATATGAGTTAATGTGTTCACTTTTATTTACTGAGTGTCAGGAAGCACAGAGTGCCGCTGGGTAGGGGTGTCACTGACTGGCTAGAGCGGTCAGCTGGCACTCTAAGCCAATCAGTAGCTCCCCATTCATAAAAAAGTAAAACATTTTTATGAACCAGGAACTAGCGATTGGCTTAGAGCGTCAACTGACCACTCTAGCCAATCTGCAGCACCCATGCGTGACGTCAATTTGCACTCCGTTTCAGAAGCCGAATACCACTGAGTGACCTGGAGATCTGGAGCTGGAGGAAGCCTTTGGGATTAAACCCCTTAAAGGTAAGAGATCACCCAGGGGCTTCCTGGCATCATAGCATTTTCATTTAGATTAAGTTGTTATGGTGACCAGAATGTTACTTTAATTTGCTTAAAGAAACACTATAGTGTCAGGAATATAAACATGTATTCCTGACACCATAGTTGTGAAAACGCTATTCACCCTGGCTTAATGTGATAATAACTATGCCCCTTCCCTTTCATGACACAGTCAAAAAGGGACCAAGCATGGATGTCATTACAATTATGCCTCCCCCTGGAAAAATTCCTGCAGACGCCCATGCTCCCGGGAAGACTGGCTGGAGGGGCCTCATACTCAGCGGCATTATGGGCAAGCCGCCAGCCCCCTCCTATGTCGGGCCCTCGGTCATAGACCGAAGATCCGACATGTCAGTCTGCCTTATGGTGATTTAGGCGGCCACGAGGACCCAGACCGCGTGAGGCCGAAGAAGGCCACCTAAATCGCCAAATTAGAGAGCCGCCTACGGTAAGGGGTTATTAACACACGCCCCTTTGAACGATGAGGACGTTCTGACGGAGCGCTTAGCTCCCTACTGATGACGCCCGCCGGAAATACGCACACCAGACGTGACCGGAAGCAAGTAACCTCGCATGATTAATCTTGAGAAGGTCTTTCTAGACATCCATAAAGAAACTATCTTGCCCTCCTTATTGAATGGGGCTAATAGGAGTCGGAACTTCCTTTTATGAACAAGGTGTTGGGATTGTTTTTTTTATATACACGTGTGATTATTTTGTAATGATTTTGTATTGGTATATAAGTATGCTATATTAATTTTACACTATATGCACCTGAGGAAGACTTATTGAAAGGTTTAAACGTGTTGTGCCTGTTTTTACTACTTTTTACTCTAATAAAAGTTTAAAACTTACCTTTTATCTGGTTCCTGAACTGCTATCCAGAGAAATATCGCTACCTTCTGTGGGACCTGTACCTTTTTCATGCATCAACATTGGATTGATGACCATGCCATTATAGTTTAGAGCCGACTTATATGGGCTCTAAACATTGTGAGTGTTTCAAGTTATTTCTCACTTATTTTGTATAAACATACTGTCCTATGATGGTTTTTTACATTTATAATATCTAGGTTAAATACCAAAGAAAACCATTAACCATTGTTTGCACAAATCACCCTATCGTTGTACCCCTTGAATTGTAATATGAAGACGGTGAAATAGAAGAGCAATATGTGCGTCCCGCCATAAAAGGTGAGGAGAAAAAATTCAAGGCCACAGGAACAGGGGTTGTAAAGGGACTGAGACCACATTCCATACACCAACCAGCCCAGGAACTTCAAGCGGAGAGGTAACTGCGTTCCACAGGCCCAAGAGTCCCACAAGATATCTTTAGCTGCCTAAGAAAAGCCATTGACACGCCAGGAAACCATGAAAGTGTCCGAGCCACCAGATGGAGGCAGTCTTCCAGAAGCAATGGGTGAGGGTTCACCCGAGGGTCTGTAAGAAGGACATCAGCAGCATCGGTATGTTGCAAGACAACTCCAGGAGGTCAGAAAACCATGGTTGACTCTGCCTGAATGGTATCACCAGCACCACTCGTTGGATCTGCAGGTGGTGGACCACCTTCACGATCATAGCACACGGGGGAAACACATAAGCACCGTTGGGTGTCCACCGCTCTGCAATGGGCATCCGGCAGCCAGTTGAAATAGTCGGGTGTATGGAGGTATTCCGCCTTCAACGAGATGTTGCGGGGAAGACAGAAGTTGAAGATGATAAAGCAGACCACGACACACTGTCCATGCGGACAGTCCAACATCCCTTTCACAAGGCTGCGTATTGCAAACAATCCTGCCAGGAGTTTCAGGCAGTTGATGTGCAGTGACTTTCTAGGGTCGACCAGGCACCTCTTGTGGAGGACACCATGCTGGTTGCACCCCAGCCCTAAAGTCTGGCATCCGATTCCAAAACAAAGTCTGGACGAGTGCCAGAGGATGACAGCAGCCCCACAATTCTTGCTAGAGTGTGGAGTTGGACTGAGTCACAGCAAAGTATGGATCTCTTTGCGTGTAGCAGCGAGGAAGCAGGAATTTTCAGTTGATCTTGAAGCCCAAGAACAGCAATGACTGGGATGGAACCAGTGCAGATTTGGAGCAATTCACAACGAACCCTAGAGATTCCAGCAACGTCACCGTGAATCGAGTCTGTCAAAGTAGTCATGGTCGCTCTGAACAGAATAGCAGTAAGAATAGCAGAAAGATGATACATTGGATTCATCTGGCACAAAGGTGTGCGACCACTGGTTTCAGAAGCTTGGTGAAGCATCATGGTGCTCAGGCCAAACGGAAGGCGCGTAAATAGATAGGACGTCCCTCGCCAGTGGAACCGTAGAAAGCGCTGATAGGACAAGTGGACTAGGACTGAGAGGACCGCATCCTTCAAATATGTGTGTCACCCAACACACTTTCGGAAATCTACACGATGGCAATGAATTGAGATGGAAAATGGTCCATAAGAACACCAAGTTGTACCCCACTTGGTACCCAAAAGAGGACCCTAACGCAATAGGTCTTACCCCCATTTTCCTGGTCCCTCTTGGGAGGGAGAGTTGACCCAAGATAAGTGTTATTAATCTAACATTAATGATACAGTTTAGTTTCTACCCTACTAGCAGTAACTTAACCCCTCGCTTTCTACTACAAGAGTTTGCCCGCATTGTCCCCAAATACGAATGTTCAAGGGGAAACTACCCATTGGTACTATAACGTTTAAACAATCAGTGTTCATGCACGTGTATTACTTTCTAACACTTACTGTATAGTTTAGTTTCTGTTCTACCGGTAAGGACTTAAACTCACGCTTTCTACTACAAGAGCTTACCCGCACTGTTTAAAACACAAATGTTCTGGATGCTACTACCCATTGGTATCATAACGTTTAGACACGACAAATAAAGTGCCAGGTTGTACAGCTCTGCTGTTAATTGGATCCCCCAGGCTAACATAAGCTGAGCAGTATGTCTGATTGAAGCGATATTCCTGAATGTTTCATCACTTCTTTAGACAATCCTCTAAAGAGGTTATGCTCATATATACCTACTCATTGCAACACTTTTTTTCCTTTTTGTTTACTCCATAATAAATATCTCCCGCACGTCAGAAATTTGACTTACATATGGTTATCTGTGATTCTGCTAAGTAATATGCCCTTCTCGTAAGCAACCCTGATCTTGCATGCTCACTACGTACGAATGTATGATATTGCATTGTAATGCTTTCTTTAGCCTCTGCGTAGACTCATGTACACTTACCTTTGCTGGACGTACTAAGCCTCTGCATAGGCAACAGTGCATTAATTGTTTAAACCTGTTTCATGTCTATTTAACACAAATGTGTGTGTCTCGGTTACTGGATTTCCCAGGTCTATAAGGCAAGTCTTGGTCATAGAGAACCGAATGTGGCGAGGTAGACTATCTTGGAAGGGGACAGTGTCGAAGTCGATCACGTAGCCTCAAATGGTTTGTGGGACACACGATTGGAAGGCACATCTTCCCACTTCTAGAAAAAAAAGAGAAATAAGGCCTGTTATTTGAACCACAGTGTGCAGAGGAGGCAATAGACAGTCTCTTACCTGTCGAGAATCTTGCAAGGGCTCTACAGCGGTATCCACGTCCACTGTCCGATCCCAGAGAATATTGAAAGCTCTGGCATCCTCCCGCAGCCGGGTAAAAAAGGCTGAGGATGTGGGGCCTGAATGACAGAAACTGCTGGTGGTACAGCCCCACTGCCACCCAGCCCTGCCACAAACCAGATGTACCACGGAAGACCTTCTTGAGGGAGGTCTGAGTCTTGTTGAGGGATGTGAAGACATTTACATTGGAGTTCCTTCAACTTGCTACTGATGCAATAGAAAAAAAAAAAAAACGTGCCCATGCTCTAATATCATGGGCTCATTTGCGCAGTGTATTTGCGTCAAAGGACTCTTCCCTCGCAAAGGCGTCATCCACCAAGTACATGATTCTGGACAGAGGGCCAGTCATATCGAGGAGCTTGTCTTGCAGATCCTCTTTACCCCTTTTTGCGCAGGTCACGGCCTTCGTGCACCATGAAGGTCACCATGAGCTTGTCAAACTCGGGAGTCTGTGTTACCTTGTCAGGTAAGGAGGGGCAGGGGCAATAGTTCCGCATATGGTTTCAGACCTCCTTCTCAAGAGGTTTATGCAGCCAGAGATGCATAAATCTGGCCAGATAACCCGGGCACAGTCCCCAGAGAGCGGGTGGTGGATGCTGCGGGGATTACATTTTTTCTGGCCTCTTGGATCCAGAATGGTCTCTTCATTGACCTGGGAAACCTCAACCCCGTCCCCACCATCCAATTTCTGGGGCTAGGAACTTAGGCAAATCACGTTCTCATCTGAAGAACACTCCAAAGGTTGCCCTTGCGTCAGAGGCATCATGGGTTTTACCTGCATAGCAGGGGTCTTGCCCTTAGAGGGTTTTAATCACGCGCCTTTGTCGTTCCAGTGGCATTTAGGTGGACGATCACGCTTCTCTGCAGAGGAGCGTGAGCCGTCCGTATCGGGGATGTGCGCAACATGCGTCGAGGCAGGTGTTGGAGTCGGGGGCAGCAGTCAGCACTTTTCGCCACATTAATCGTGAACTGGAAGTCCACCTGCGGGGCAGAGAACTCCTCCTAAACACAAATAGAAATAGGGATTGCCCTAAAATGATAGGCAGAAGTTAAGGCAGGCAAAGGGGATTGATCGTGGGTGAGGTTCAGAGCAGCTGATCGGCGATGGACAAGTGGCAAGTGCTATAGCACGTCAGAAACAACCTGGTAGGGTGGAATGTACATATATGTAAAGTGGCAGAGAAAACTCTGGGGCTCACCCAGAACAGAAGCCAGTCTAGGCATGCCCACTCAGCAGCCAAGTGCTACAGGTACCTTGCATAGAAGGTATCAAGTGAGGAAGGGGGCTCACCCCAAGTGTGGGTACAAGGCCAACACACCACAGGGGGATAGAGTATGAAGACACTGAAATACGTTTTGCAATACAAAGAAAAAGTTAGAAGGTAAACACAGGGAATGAAAGGTAGGGGGGAAAGTACACAGAAAGACCCATTAAAACCCCATACAAGTAAAAGAGAAGAGAGCAAAAACTCTGACCTGACTGTGCCTTGTTTTGGATCAACAGCAAAAAACAAATGTGAGGTAGGCTGAACTTGATGGACGCAAGGCTCATTTCAGCTATGTAACTATGTAACTATGTGTGTGGAGCAGCAAAGAACGAGGAGGTGACTGTGTATTGTAGCATATATACTCCTTACCTGTTTTTTTAAATTTGTTCTTGTTCTCTGTTTTTCTTTGCTGCTGTGGCATTTCAGTAAAGAAAGTAATGCAAAATATGAAACCTCCTGTCATGTGGTAAAATGAAAAGATTTAAATCTTATCTATAGTATTGGATTTTAATAATAAACACAAGCTTATTAAAAAATATTACTAAACATTGGTGTGACGGACGCCTGGCACCCCAACTGGCTACCTCCATCAATCACTGCTTCCTAGTAATCCTTGAGTACCATAAGCACTGGACACCATAACCACTGTAAACCCCACAAACTGCCGCAGATTGGTTGGGGTCTCGCTGTTCTCCACCCACCCTGGACCCAAGACCAAGATCCAGCTTCCAGTGCGTAGATCTCTCCTAGTCTAGAAAGCAAGACCTAGTCTTACAAGAGCAATCACTGTACGCAAAGGGAGCATAGTGATTATAGCAATCCCCAGAGTGAATATAGCTCACCAATCCCCCAAACATAAGCCTAGACTTCCTGAAGTGTAAAACAAATGGTTTAATGGCAGCCACAACTGGACTTATATGCAGGTCCCCATGCAAGGGACAC
Source organism: Pelobates cultripes (assembly GCA_933207985.1). Taxonomy (NCBI): domain Eukaryota; kingdom Metazoa; phylum Chordata; class Amphibia; order Anura; family Pelobatidae; genus Pelobates; species Pelobates cultripes. Next base: position 77,300,569 of record OW240916.1, on the reverse strand, counting down.
ACCCCTCCTGGACCTCAGAGTAGACTACAGTAAAAACATACACACGGTTACATTAATGCTCAGGTCCAGGACACACTCATACAAAATAGGTCAATCCCTCCCCTGTGCCTGGGAAATAATTGAGTCAGCACTGTAGTAAACTCAATTATCTCCAGGCACAGACAACATACATTTTTACAAAACCCCCAAAATACCTTTAAACACACAAAATCCCCACAAAAGTTACATTACATGACCAAAAATCACCCAAATCGGTTCAAGAATTTCCTGGAAGTCATAATTTGACCGACCGCACGCATGGTCCCATGCCCAAAACAGTTCCAGAGAATCAGGGGTTACGGTCGGTCTAGTTCAGTAGTTTAAAAACCGAACAAACTACCGAACATAGTCAATGTTCTTACCCTGGGGCTTGTTCCCCTCATCCAGACAAACAAATCCATTGAACAGTGCCCTTCTAAGTTGTGTAGAACCGAACGCAGGCGATGATGGAAGTCCAGCGGTGTTCGGAAGTTTCGGTGTCCGATTTTAGTTCCAGGAACTCGAGGACCAAACACCGCTGCCTGCGTTCATGCGAACAAGATGGTTAGAATCATTACTAAGTGTTAATAGGGCTTAACATGGTCACGGGTGGTCTCTGATTCGTGCACCTGTTCGGTTACAGAACCACATAATCCAAATTGCACGAACAGAGCCTTTTTAACAGTCCTGAAGCCAAAGTCTAACACATGGGCCATAGTCTTGAGGTAAGAGGCTGGCCAGCAGGTCCCTCCAAGAATCTGTGACGAGGTTCAGTTCTTCACAATTGGAATACCCACAAAGAAGATATGATATTAAAAGACATTACAGATGAACTGAAAATGTGATTTACAGGGGCCTTAAGCCTAAAATCCTAACAAAAAATATATAAAAGAACATATTAAAAATATTAAGACATTTTTGATTAAAATATTTGATATTCAATTTTATTATGTGCATTTTTGTAATATTGTGTTTTTACTTAAATGCCCATGTGGTCTCCAATATGTTGAGATGACCACTAGATGCTTGAAAATAAGAATAGCTAAGCATGATAGGAACATATTAAAGGTATTTTTAAATAATAATGTCCACACTTTTTACAGCATGAGAGTAACCCTAAACTTTAAAATGTTGTGGTATTGCAAAAATGATCTATACCTTGAAAAGGAGGCAATATTATTAAAATTATGGGCAAAAAAAGAAATGGAATGAGTTTTTAATTAAAAACCTCTAGTACCATATGGTCTTAATGTGGCTTTTAAATTAATATTTCTATTGATATATTTATTCTCTTTCCTTTAGATCATGTGACTTTGGATTTCCACCATATTTGTCCTTGATATAATGACCAATAGCTTTTTTAAATTTTATTTTGCTCATATTAAGTTTTTTTTCATAATCTAAAGGTTATGTTTTTCCGTCTCTCCAGGCTGTTCTTTAATTTTTGATTTATTATGTGGACACTCAAATCCCATATTTTAAATGGAGACAATTTTATTGGTCATTGCCTCCACGTGACCTATGCAGTATTTGTCCTCTGTCTATATTAGAGGTAATGATTTATCAATTTTTATTTATAGTTTGAACTTTCCCTACTTGCCCTGCAGGTTTTTATTTCTCCCCCTCCATTTTGTTGGACCTGGCTCTGTGTTTAAGATTGGAGAGTATATTATACCCAGTATAGTATTTTTGTCTATAGCTCCTCCTTTGCAAGGTGGTCTCCATTTTTTCTCTAGGCTTGTTTAATTCCTATTTTCTTCCCCATTCATGGACCTAACTTTGTTGCCATTTTGCGGGTCCCACAATCTGCATTTTTTGTCTTACATTATTTAGACTGTTTTATTTTTCACAGTTTAATTTGAGATTTATAGATTACCACAGTCCAATTGGTCTATATCTATATAGTCTAATCTATATAACTATCCTATGTGGTGATGACACCAGAGTACAGTGATGTCAGACATCTCAGTTTGTGCTGCTCCAAAATCTGTAACTCAGTTTTTCCTTTCAGATATATATATATATATATATATATATATACATATATATATGTTAGTGCATGGCCACTTATTAATTGCATACCTGCTGGTTTCAAGGTGTTATCTGTTTGTAGTTTCGGTTGCATATTCCACTGAGGACTTGAATGGAAGAAAGGTGCATCCATATCAAGGACTGTAGCTCTTAGGTTCATCAATTAGAGCTAATTTGTGGTCTAAAAAGTGCAATATAATATCTATTTATGTTAAGATATTGCCTGGAGTTGTGGGAGGGGCTTAATTACCCTTATAAGGGACTCAATACCTTCTCCTGCACAGTTACCTGGTCTGACGAATTGAATGTGGTTACTTCTGGTCACACACAAATCGCCATTTGCAGCAATTACCCTGTCTCCATGTGGACCTTCTCCTGAGTTTGCCGACTCTCCTCTGGATGCAGTTTTCCTCCTGTGAATTACGCTCCCTCCTCGAACTCAACGGAGACTGAACCAGAAGCACCCTCTGAACTGTGAGACATAGGCCCAGCCATCGCGCCGCAGTCTTAGTACCACGGCGTCATCATGGTTTGGGTCTATTTTCATTATTTCATTCACTTGTATGCTCTTTCTTGTGTTTACATTCATGTGTTTTGGTTCATTAAAGGATCACTATAGGGTCAGGAACACAAACGTATTCCTGACCCTATAGTGTTAAAACCACCATCTAGCCCGCCTGGGCCTCTCATGCCTCCATAAATTTAGCAAAATCATACTGTATTCAAGCCAGAAGCTGTAGATCTGCATGCTGTTTGTCTAAAAAAAACAAAAAAAACAAGCTGTCTGCTGACATCATCAGAAGTGGTGGCCTGATCCAATCACAATGCTTCCCCATAGGATTAGCTGAGACTGACAAGGAGGCAGATCAGAGGCAGAGCCAGCACAATTCAAACACTGGCCAATCAGAATTTCTTCATAGAGATGAATTGAATCAATGAATCTCTGTGAGGAAAGTTCAGTGTCTGCATGCAGAGGGATGAGATACTGAATGTTTGGATGCATTTTAGGCAGCCATGACCCAGAAAGGATCTCTAGCAGCCATCTGAGGAGTGGCCAGTGAAGTTATCACTAGGCTGTAATGTAAACACTGCATTTTCTCTGAAAAGACCGTGTTTACAGCAAAAAGCCTGAAGGTAATAATTCTACTCACCAGAACAAATTCAATAAGCTGTAGTTGTTCTGATGACTACAGTGTCCCTTTAAAACAATCTCACGAATGCATTTCATGTTTCCTACTTACATACGGGGTACTCTCCGCATGTGGTTTAGGTTAGTCTGTGGGATCCACGAATGCTCCATTGCCGTATTGGGCGTTTTGGCAAATACACACAAATGCTACTTAGAATACAGTTGTGTTTCCCCTATTTTCATACGAAAGGTTTGGATTTAGGGTTCTCTAGTGTGTGTGCCTTTAAGTGGTTAAATTGTATATTACATCCTAAATAGTTTTTGTTGGAAATAATTATATACTGGTCCTGAGTCTTGTACCACACTAACAAGTGAACAAAACCCCCCCCCCCAAAAAACGGTTGAGGTTCACATTTACGCTTGCTGCCATATTCTTAACGGAGTCATTTCGTTTTTTCAATCACACAATGTTTATACGTCTGTTGTTTATTTCCTTGGGTCTGTTTCGGTAAGCGTTTATAAGCAAATTACATATCTGTCAGGATATGCTGGAACCTGAACACACAGACAGAATCACTAAAAGAGAATGTCGGAGGGAAACGTGGCACTCGGAGCCGTGAGGACAGGTAAGCAGGCAGAATGCTTGACAGTATCTTTAGTTATCTGGCTTTGTTACGTCAACTTCAATTTATTGTCAACTTAGGTAAGTTAGATTCATTTCTGGTTATATATTATTCATCCAAATTGACCATCATGGCATACGTCTCTGCAACTACTCATTCTATACTTCACACTGTTATTAGGTTCCTTAATCAGGACCGCTGTTTTCACTTGAATCAGTTTTCTCATATTCAAGGTAGGTCCTGGTTTATAGGCTATATTCTGGTTCATAGGCCATTACTCATCTTGAATATTATGTTTCATTTACAGGTTACGGGGTTCTCAGTATTTCAGGGCAGCATTTGCTCATCATCCTCGTACCTTGCAATTAGGTAGGTCTGTCACGAAATTAAATACATTTGGGTCCACGATCTGGCAATTATAATCCCCAGATATTCGAATGCACGCCTTTCTCATTATTAGGTGCTAGGTCTCTCCTATTTACATGCACGACCACTCACTTATTGTTGAATCTACTTAACTCGTTACCCAGTAGGTATTACTGTTATATCTCTATAGTTGTTCCAGTTACACTCAAAATCTTCCTACAACAAATTTTATTACTCCTATAGGTCTGATCTATAAACTCTTACAGAGTCTATACCACATACCTTCCTTACACTTCCATCCTTAGTTAGTTGGTTACTGACCTCCAGGGAATTAGGAGTCTATTGGTTAATAATATCTCAGGCCTCTGTGCCTTATGTTAGTGGTCCCGCGAGGCCAACACCCATCCTTATACTCTGAGGTACTTCGCCCATCGGCCCAACTCATAGTTATTCGCCTCGCATGGTGGCATAGAAAGGTCCTCACCAGTCACTCCCGTTCTATCTTATGCTTTAAAGAATAACAGAAACGCCGCCACCCCTCCACAATGTTCGGTATCCACGAAATTCCCTTGGCGACTCGGAGGCCCTCACTGGTCACCAACTTATTGAAATTATTTGCCGCTTGGCACTAGCTAGTAAGCCAGTACTTTATATGGGTTTACTCTGAACTACGCAAACAAAACATACAGTACCCAGCAACAACTAGGGAAGCTGAACTTTTTTTTTAGACTAATGTGGACCAACACTGATAATACAGATGATGGGGAGGGCCCTAGTGGTTCTAACATGTTAGAGCTTCACTCCATGATGTCATCGGTCTTGTCCTCCATTAGGCAGGTCAATGACAGACTGGAGAGACTAGAGTCTGGTGGCCTGGCAATGTCACCAGCTGGGCCGTCCACTACTGACCTGACAGGACCTCCTCCTGCACAACCGGGTAATTCATTATCCACCTTGAATGCACCCCATGTTATCAATTCAGCTCTCACTCAGTTCGACATAAAGACTGACTGGAACCAACTGGACACAGAGCTATTTTGCAGACACTTTGCGGACCTAACTACACCAGCCTGTGCAATTTGTATGTCCACTTCACACACAGCCAACCTTTGTCCCAATACAGCTGAAGTCTCTCCTAACCTTACTGTCACCAGCTCGGCATCTAAAACAGACAAGACAATCTTGCCTGCAAGACGATCAAACATAAATTGGGACGTACAATAGTTTTCTTGGGTAAATCCCAAATCTGTAACAATTTTAATGCAGGTAGTACTTGCAGGCTTCTGAATGTTTGTTCTCATTGCTACAGAGCTCATGCTAAGCAGTGGAATATCCAGGATTCATATTTGGGGGGGGTACGACGACACGAGGGACCACGGACAAAAGTAGGTGGGCAGTTATAAAACTTGTAGATATGTGTGTGTGTGTGTGTGTATATATATATATATATATATATATATATATACATACAATTCCTATTTTAATTTTTCTGATTCCCTCAGATGAATTTTCCCTTCAGTACACTACTATAGATAACTCCATTGAGGCTATTCTCAAAGCAGGCGCTTGGCTCAGAAAACCACACATAGTCAACACCTTCAAACTTCTCCTCATACACCCATCACTCTGGCACCTGCAGGGCCTTTACTACTTATTTTCCCGACTTACATATGGTTCTAAAAGTAGCCCAAAAAATATCTGACATATTTGATGGTTGTTACTTAACGTAAATAGATGCCCCACAGTCATCCACTAACTGGATGACTTCCTTATGATTGAAGATAACACTTACCACCCACGCAGTATACATGAAGCCATTAACCTCATCCAGCTACTGGGTGACCCGGTATCACCTAAGAAAACCAAAGGACCGGATACCATGATCAATTTCTTAGGTATACAACTCTATTCCACAGCAGTCCACACTCCCTAAAGAGAAAATTTACTACAACCTTACATGTATCAACCAATACATTTAAATCGGTTCCTGCGGTCGCAAAGAACTGCAATCTCTTTTAGGCTCACTCAATTTCACAATGAGGATTATCCTTCATAGAAACATAGAATGTGACGGCAGATAAGAACCATTCGGCCCATCTAGTCTGCCCAATTTTCTAAATACTTTCATCAGTCCCTGGCCTTATCTTATAGTTAGGATAGCCTTATGCCTATCCCACGCATGCTTAAACTCCTTTACTGTGTTAACCTCTACCACTTCAGCTGGAAGGCTATTCCATGCATCTACTACCCTCTCAGTAAAGTAATACTTCCTGATATTATTTTTAAACCTTTGTCCCTCTAATTTAAGACTATGTCCTCTTGTTGTGGTAGTTTTTGTTCTTTTAAATATAGTCTCCTCCTTTACAGTGTTGATTCCCTTTATGTATTTAAATGTTTCTATCATGTCTCGTCTTTCCTCCAAGCTATACATGTTAAGATCCTTTAACCTTTCCTGGTAAGTTTTATCCCGCAATCCATGAACCAGTTTAGTAGCCCTTCTCTGAACCCTCTCTAAGGTATCAATATCCTTCTGAATATACGGTCTCCAGTACTGTGCACAATACTCCAAGTGAGGTCTCACCAGTGTTCTGTACAATGGCATGAGCACTTCCCTCTTTCTACTGCTAATACCTCTCCCTATACAACCAAGCATTCTGCTAGCATTTCCCTGCTCTATTACATTGTCTGCCTACCTTTAAGTCATCAGAAATAATCACCCCTAAATCCCTTTCCTCATATGTTGAGGTTAGGACTCTATCACATATTCTGTACTCTGCCCTTGGGTTTTTACGTCCAAGATGCATTATCTTGCACTTATACACATTAAATGTCAGTTGCCACAATTCTGACCATTTTTCTAGTTTACCTAAATCATTTGCCATTTGGCTTATCCCTCCTGGAACATCAACCCTGTTACATATCTTAGTATCATCAGCAAAAAGACATACCTTACCATCAAGACCTTCTGCAATATCACTAATACAAATATTAAAGAGAATGGGTCCAGTTACAGATTCAAGGCAGGTCTTTTATTTCAAGACTCCTCTACCTATTCCCCGATCTCCCTATTGATGATAGCCGCATTACATTAAATTCCCAAGCTACAGCAGACCTGCTCACGTGGCATACGTTCCTACTCACATTGAATGGGAAAAGCATGTTTCTTCCTCATATCTCTGTAAACCCACCCACCATATGGACTGATGCCGCAGCCACTACTGGTTTCAACGCTTTATTTGCCAACGAATAGCTCTGGGGTAGTTGGCCGGCTTAAGTCATGAGCATCGAAGGCTTTTCAATAACTTCTGCTATATTTGAAGTATATGATAAATTAATATCTGATCCCACTCCTAACATACAACATATTTTATTTCAATTTTTAAAGAAAGGCTTAGACTCAGACATTTTAAATAAACATAAATTTCATTTTTTAAACCTACAATACCCACAAATTCCTGTGATATATTTCCTTCCAAAAATACATAAAAATGACAAAACACCTCCAGGTAGACCAATTGTAGCTGGCATTGGTCCCTGTTATGTCATATGTCACAATATATAGATATACTTGTCCAACCTTCTGTTAAACTTCTGAAATCCTATTTAAAAGACTCAATGTCACTTCTAAACGTTTTAAATAATTTCAAATGGCAATCTAATTATAATTTAGTCACCTGTGACGTACAATCTCTCTACACAAGAATCCCCAACCATATATGGTGTCAGGCCATTAGAGAAACCCCAACAACAGAAGGAAGAACAAATTGATTTTATATTGGAAGGTATAAACATAATTTTAACCAACAACTATTTTTTTTTTAACTCCTTTTACCTTCAGAAGAGAGGCACAGCCATGGGGACAAGGTTTGCCCCCAATTATGCCAATTTGTTTATGGCAGATTTGGAAACTACGGCCATCAGGGGAGAGCATGACTGGCGGGCAAACCTGATCACTTATTTTAGATATATAACGATATACAATATATATAAATTGGCACCACAATACAGAGTATAGCAAAAATAAATCTGATATGCAGCACCCGCTATAAACTTTGGTAATAGGGTATAGATAGTAGATAACAAAAAGTGCTGGTGCGCAAAAATTTTAAAAACACCTCAAGTGTTCATATATGTCATACAGTGCTTTTAAAATACATACAAAGTGGAATTGGTGTTATCCCACATAAAAAAAACCCCACATAAACACACATGCATATAATTATAACCTGTAAGTAAGCACTGGTTTCTGCAAATAGGAGACAAAAAGGGAACAAAAGAAGCACTCCTAGTGCAATAAAGTTATTAAAATCATATAAAAGACTTTGAACCCCCTTTGAGCCCCACTCAAAACTATAACGCCCAGGGAGGGACAGTCCATAGAGTACGTGGGATCCAATAGATTCTCTGGTGACCCGGGTAACAGGTAAAAAAAAAACGTTATTGGTATATTAAAAAAGCTTTAGCAGCAAAACAAATGTAAAGTCCACTGTCTGCTCACCAACCCGTGGGGAGTGAAGTGCATTGAAGCAGTAACCACGGTCTTCCTCCTTCTGGTTGTAGTTATTCTTGCCGGTGTACAAGCTGTAACCACTTCCGTGTTCCTTGTCCCGTGGTTCCGTGACGCGTGTCACCCCTCCTCCTGGGGCTATCTCCTCCCACTGGAGATCATCTTTTATTCATGAGTTCTTTGGCCATGATCTAATCGGCTTAATAAGCTCATTTATATAAAGGTAGTGTTCGTAATAATTCTAATTCATAAAAGTAATATATTTGTAATCCTTCACAGGGCAATATATTTCATAAAACAAGGTATATATGAGGAGAGAGAAAAATGTCTTTAAAATAAACAAATATATATGTTTACTAATTACTTTTCAAAGCATTCATATGTGTATATTTCCCTAAGTGAAGCCATATAGTGCTACATATAGAGTACTATATAAAGGATATGTCTATTCTCCTATAAGAGAGATAGACACATAAATGGTTTTTCAAAAATAAGGGGAAGATCGCCTAACTCAACATTTCAAGATAAAGTTAATATAATTAGCCCCAAATGGATAAAACGTATTCAAGTCTAGTACATAACAATTTATAATATAAATATATACATACACAGCAACATAAGAGATATAGGAATGTAGATATTAAAAATAAAGAATAAAAATGTAAAACACAATATCTAAGAGATGTATAAAAAACATATACAAATATCAAATTCCCTAATCTGGGACTTAACATGTATTGGAGATGGATTGGAGGTGTTAGAAAAATTAACCCCTTAAGGACTGGACTGTTTTTGCGATGTTGTACATTTGCGACCAGGCATATTTTTACACTTTTGTGGTGTTTGTGTTTGGCTGTAATTTTCCGCTTTCTCATTTACTGTTCCCATACAAATTATATATAGTTTTTTTCAGGACAAAAGGGGCTTTCTTTACATACCATTATTTATATAATCTCATGTATTTTAATTTAAAAAAAAAATACAAAAATCTGATGAAAAATTGAAAAAAATACATGTTTTTTGACTTTTACTTGAAAAATCTTTTACTCATCTACAAAAGCGAATGAAAAAAACTGCTAAATAGATTCAAAATTTTGTCCTGAGTTTAAAAATACCTAGTGTTTACGTGCTTTTTTGCTTTTTTTTGCATGTTATAGGGCTATAGGTACAAGTAGGATATTGCGGTTTCAAAACATACATTTTTAAATTTATCAATAGTGACATTGTAACACTATTATCTGTCATAAATCTCTGAATAACACCCCACATGTACATATTTTTTTTAAAGTAGACAACCCAGGGTATTCAATATGGGGTATGTCCAGTCTTTTTTAGTAGCCACTTAGTCGAAAACACTGGCCAAAGTAAGCATTCATATTTGTTTGTGTGTGAAAAAAGTAAAAAAACTAAATTGAACGCTAATTTTGGCCAGTGTTTGTGACCAAGTGGTTACTAAAAAAGACTGGACATACCCCATTTGCAATACCTTGGGTTGTCTTCTTTTGCAAATGGTATGCCATCATGGGGGTAATTCTCATTCCTGGGCTACCATACGCTCTCAAAGGCAACGTAACCAACCTGGCCATTTTCAATGTAAAAATATTTGATCCATATATTTGACCTTGTAACTTTCAAAAATGCTATAAAACCTGTACATGGGGGGTACTGTTTTACTCAGAGATCGCTGAACACAAATATTAGTGTTTAAAAACTGGAAAACGTATCACAACAATTATATCATCAGTAAAAGTGCTGTTTGTGTGTGAAAAATGCAAAAAAAGTCACTTTCACTGACAATATCATCGCTGTGATATGTTTTACTGTTTTGAATCACTAATATTTGTGTTCAGCGAAGTCTCCCGAGTAAAACAGTACCCCCCATGTACAGGTTTTAGGGTGTCGTAGAACGTTACAGGGTAAAATACAGTGCTAGCAAATTAAATTCTCTGGAATTTCAGCCTGGGTTGGCAGGCAGGTCCCTCAAATTGCAATCAATAAAATTACTGAATTATGTAAAAATATTACATAAATACGCACGTAGAATTTAAATATATATGCATATTTATATATTTGAAGTCTACGTGTATATTTATATAATTATTTATGTAATTTTGTATATGGACGTATGTATATTTCTTATTATTTTTATTTATTTTTATATACATAGATATATATACAAATTCATTCTAAGTGTATTTTGATATAAATATATATATATTAATTTTAAAATACAGTTAGAATAAAATTTCATATAGCTATATAATTTTTTTAATTTTTTATTATTATTTAAAAAAAATGATTTAATTTAAATTACTTATTATTTATATTTTATAATAATATATATATACAATATATATAGTTATTATATATATTATATATATACGTGTGTAATTTAATTATAAGTGTATTTTTATATTAATATAAGTACATATTAATATAAAAATACACTTAGTATGACATATATATATGATATATAGACATATATTATATAGATATAATATATGTCTATATATCATATATACACATATATAATTATTTTATTTTTTTTAATTAACACTAACTTTATTTTTTTTTCTGATTTTACACAAGCAGGGAGACTGCCTGTCAGCACAGACAGTCCCCCTGCAGGCAGACACATGGACACCTATTGTGACCATGTGATCGCTGTGTTAAGCGATCACATGGCCACAGGGGTCCTAATCTGCCGTGGGGAGACTGTCTGGGCTGCAGGCAGTCTCCCCACAACCGGAGCCACGCTGATCGCCGCCGGGGGAACGACGGCGATCAGGTAAGTAGCTCTGACCGTTAGGACGGTTCAGGACCGTCATCGGTCCTCAAGGCAAAAATGCCGATGACGGTCCTGAACCGTCCTCGGTCCTTAAGGGGTTAAAACCTGAAAAAATGTAAAAATATATATATTTGTGTAAGGGGGAAATAGCCGTATATGGAGTAAGGATCCAGCATAAGCGTAGGATAGTATAAAGGGAGCAAGTCGGTTGTGGTGTGCCGAGACCGACGATACGGTAGGCCTGTAAATAAAGAGGGCCTACCAAGGAGTAAGAAAGTAAAGTAAATGGAAAGAAAAGAGAAAGTGTTGAAATGAGGAGTGGGTGGGAGGGTCATTCTGATGCTGACCTCAAGCGATATGAGTCAGGTAAGGGGTGTCCCTTATATAGGGGAGTGAATTAATTTAAGCCCCTCCCACAAATACAGGCCAAACGGCCTTAATACTTGTGTAAGGGGCAAATAGCCGTATATGGAGTAAGGATCCAGCATAAGCGTAGGATAGTATAAAGGGAGCAAGTCGGTTGTGGTGTGCCGAGACCGACGATACGGTAGGCCTGTAAATAAAGAGGGCAAAAATGAATAATCAAAGATTTAATACAGTCAACAAATATATACAAATTAACCAGACATTTCCTTAAAAGCATTACAGTATTTAATTCCTGAAAGGATTTTGAAGGTAGGAATCTAGGACTGAAAGTGGACACCATTTGTTGTGGGTAGGATAGTATGTTATCTCTACTGTTGGTGCGTGTTGACTCGTTTCGGAATGTGGTAGAGCCAATAGGTAATGATATATGTGTTTACATACGTGGGATCGTTGAACGTTTACATCGCATCTCTTCCTGTCCGATCTTACGGATAAAATCACCTCCTCTCCAATTACTGCATACTTGTTTAATCTCGACAAATTCCAGGCCACTAGGGTCCTGTTTGTGTACCTTTTTAAAATGTTCAGAAACACTGTGACATTCCAACCCTTTTTTAATATTATATATATATAATAAATATAATATATGTTTTCTGATCCTTATATGGACAGGGGCATTTAAGAAGATATATCATATTGTTGTTGTGACAATTAATATGTTCCCTAATTATACATTCTTTTTTGGCTCTTTGTGATTTAAATTTCAGCTCAGGGTTACTATTGCTTTTACTTGCATTTTTACATGCAAAACACATTTTACACTTAAAAAAAAAACCTTTTGGTTGTACCAAAAATGTACCTGGTGGTCTGTTTGACTTTTCTTTACAAAATCTATGGACCAAAGTGTTTCTAAGATTTGGGGCACCCTGAAAAGTAATCCTAGGTTCAGGTGGTAATGTGTCACCCAGGTCTTTATCAGTTTTCAATATAGGCCAGTATTTTTTTTACAATTCGTTTAATTGATCTATGTTGATCATTAAAAAAAAAAAAAAAAACATTCTTAAAAGAATCCGGGCTACTATTTTGTTCTTCCTTCCTTTGTATTAGTTCTATCTGTGTTACGTCTTTTACTTCCTCAAGAGCTCTTTCTAAGATTTCTTCAGGATATTGTTTTTCCCTGAATTTATTTAAAAGATCCTGCGCTTGTTGCTGAAACATTGTCTCCTCTGTACAATTACGCTTAAGTCTAAGGAGTTAGCCCTTAGGTATATTATTTAGCCAAGGAGAGTAATGTCCACTACTATAGGTCACATACCCTTTTACATCCACTTTTGACATTTTTTTTTGTGTCTTTAGGACTCCTCCTTTGGCTCTAATCTTAAGATCTAAAAAATCAATGGACTGTGTGCAGATATTGTCAGTGAGGTGTATACCCCATGTATTATTATTCATAAAATTTAAAAATTCATTAAAATCTTTCTCTTGTCCATCCCAAATAAAAATCACATCATTAATATACCTGCGATAGGCTAGTACTTGTGCGCTTCAGTCATGCTGCCCATATATAAAGAAATTCTCCCAATGGGCCATAAAAAGGTTAGAATAACTGGGCGCATAAGTACTGCCCATCACTGTCCCTCTTAACTGTAAAAAAAAACAAAAAACTGGGAGTTGAACCAAAAATTATTATTTTCAAGAGTCCATCTGATACAGTCGATCAAAAAATTAATCTGATTAGGAGAAAATGTCTGATCTGATTCTAGGAAGTACTTGACAGCCGCACAACCCTTATCATTTTAGATATATGATGATCTCTTTTTTTTATTTGGGAGGGTTCTGAAGATAGTCTTATTTCTTTTATTAATAATTTAAATATTGACAACAGTGGCATCATCTTAACCCACGAATATAGTAAGGAATCTATTTACCTTTTAGATATAAATATTTTTTATAAAAGAAGGGATACTATGCACCAAAACAAAACAAGCTGATTTTTTTAAAACACAAATTAATTGAAAAAAATGACTCACCTTCTGACAAATAAAACGATTGATACTATTAAGAAAAGAGATATAAATGAACTTTTAACATACAAAAACAAATGCACTAAAGACACTTTGCTCCTTCCAGTCATATTTAATTTTAATAATAAAAGCGGCTATGTCAAAATAATTATAAAAAACACTGGCACCTATTAAGACAAGATGAGATCCGTATGCAAATTATATCTGAAAAAACAAATAATATTCAGAGGAGCTCCTAATTTTAAATCTATTTTAACCTCCAATTTCACTAGAGAAGTTAATTTAAAAAATGCACTAACTTTTTTGCATGAAGCCTAAGGTTTTTTCACATGTAACCGACCCCTCTGTCCCATCCAAAGTAATACAATTTACAAATAGAACAAACAAAAAAAAAAACCTAACAAAATAAAATATTTTATTGGATGAAACTCCCCTGTGGCCTCCAATACGTAGGAATGACTACAAGAAGTCTTAAAATACGTCTAAGCGAACACTGTAGAAATATCAAAAAAAGATACTTAAACCAATCAGTGTCTAAACATTTTATTAAACATAACAGTGACACAAAATTTTAAAAAATGTATAGGTATTAAAAAGTGTATAATTCCATAGAGAAGAGGAGATATCAAAAATATTTTAGGTAAAACAGAAATGGAATGGGTATATAATTTACAAACTCTAACCCCTTGTGGTCTAAATGCAGACTTTGATCTGTTTAACTTTTTATACGTTTTTTTTAAAACAGCAGTTTTATGTTCTCTTATATTCATCTATTTTAATATTTTCTCTTTGAATTATTGTTTCTTATTGTTTTCCCTCTATTCATGACAAATATATTCCCTGTATTGTAATCTAAAATCTTACTCTTCTAACTTGTAATTTCCTCATTCCCTTCCCAGTATGGCCTCTATATGTGGCTATAACTCCCCCTGCCCTCCTTAATATGGCCACCATCATTTGAGGCGACTATCTTTCAATCAATAGGGTACCTAATTCAAAGGACTTCTCCAACATGGCCGCCGCCATTTTTGGCCACCTTAATTTATTTTGGACTATATGACCTTCCCAAAATGGCCGACCGCCATTTGTCCTATTCCCTTCTTAATATGGCCGCCAGTACTTGTGGCCAACCCTCCCCCTCCACTAAAATGCTAATATTGCACCTCCGACCTCCACAATATGGCCGATGACACTCGCGGCTAACCTCCCCCCTTTCCTGCCGATCATCAGCACGTAGTGATTAATGGCACACCCCTTTGTGTAGGCATTCGCACTGACTACACATCCCATGTAGCATTGCGATAAATGGCATGTTCGCGTCACATGGCTGGTTTTCCACTATGATTTCCACTTGATTTAACCCTCGTTTTTAATATAATTTATGATATTTAGCCTCTGTATAAAGCAATACCTTTTATGTACTTTTAATATGTTTATAATATGTAGAATTGCATATGGAAAGTGCTAATTTTGGCGCCAATTTTAAACAGTTATCCCTATATATACCCCTATAGCCAGGTTGACTGTTTTTATTCCATTTGAAAAAGCCTGCAAAGGTGAAATGCGTTATGGACATTTAATATTGTGTATTTTAACTTATTAAAGGTTTTTTGGTCACCTTTTTGTGCCAATCATCTTTTTTATATGCACTTTTATTTCCTGGCATTTTTAAGTTCTATACTTCAAGTAATCCCAAGGTGGGGATAATACCACCAACGCTGAGTTCATAGAGCAGTTAGCCTGCTCTATCCTTGTAAGTATAATTTTACTTCCTTTTATTGAAGATTATTTTTTTTATTGAGAGCAGTATCTGTTGCCATTTGTTGCATATCCTACAAAGCGGGGATTATACAGCTGTACGCCCTTACTGCTAGAGCTGGCTATAGCTCTTTTAAATTTAAGTGTTCCATCGCTATTTTATACTTTTATCGGATTGAATTCAACAATATGCACTATCACCTGCCCCTGTCTCCTGTGCTTTATATCATCTTCACGTGGACGTGGTTGACAGGTGCCGTCTATCCTTTAAAGCGGGGATTATACTGCTGTACACCTCTACTGCTAGAGCTGGCTAGAGCTCTTTTAAACATGAGTGTTCAACCGCTATTTTTTGCTTATAAAATATTGAATTCAACAAGCTACACTATCACCTATCCCTGTGTCTTGCCTTCTATATTATCTATGGTCAAGTCGAACTGAGGACAGTACATCCTATCAAGCACTGACTTTCATCCTTAGATAATAAGAACCAAAAATCTCATTTTGGGAGAGTGTGTGTTACAATAGATGTGTTAGTGAAAAAGATATGTGTATAGCCGCTCTGTACACTAATGTGGATAACCCTTTATTCCACATGCAATTGTATAACGAAAGAATTTGGTATATAATATATATATATCTCAAGTGGAGCGCTATAAATGTTTAGGG
Source organism: Pelobates cultripes (assembly GCA_933207985.1). Taxonomy (NCBI): domain Eukaryota; kingdom Metazoa; phylum Chordata; class Amphibia; order Anura; family Pelobatidae; genus Pelobates; species Pelobates cultripes. The sequence continues at coordinate 77,284,290 of OW240916.1, read as the reverse complement.
ATTACCTCACAGAGTCTTGATTGGGTCGTATATGTCACATACAGATATGAAAGATAAAAATATATAATATACTGCAGATTGTAAAACACTTGTGCAATTTTAAATGAAGTAGATAAACTGATCACTCACATTTTCCAGAGTCTATCTTTTAGCTCTGTAAATTGGACCGGTATGCTTTTTAGGGCAGCATCCCACCACTATTTCCTGCTGAAATTTTTCACCGGGAAGATAAAAACAATAGGAACATCCAATGTGTAGTATAATCAATTCACGGATATTTTTGATAGAATATAAATAGGTATTGTGCTTACCTTTTATAGAGCCTTAAAATCCTGGCTCTGAGGGTGGTAGGCTTTGTGCCACTCTAAGGGGGTTGGCACTTCCCCAAATGAAGGTACTTGAGGCTTCTGTGGACTTTTTCGAAAATATAATCTATTGATGAATACAAAGATGCTAAAAAGTAAATAAAAATAAAATACAATAATAAAGATAAAAACTTGCTGTCTCAGACAATACAAGGCGATGATAGGGCATTCCTATTATGCAATATGTTGATATCAGAACATCATAGCTGATTCGTTTGCCATGACATCTTTGGTAGGGTTTGCCTATTTATGCCACCTTAAAATAAAACGATCACACAATACCATCACATTATATCTGACCGGCATACAGCATCACATGCTAACTCAGTGGCCGACAACCCTAGTTTCTTATAGTCATACCAGATTAAAACCATCCTGAAAGGTATCCAAAAAAAGTTTGCCTATGCACAATCAATTATTGCAATTCCTATCAGACCTATTGGACTCTGCCAACTTCGAACCTCAAACTAACCAAGTCATGAAGACAGCCATTTATCTGGCGTTTTATTGTTTTCTTAGAATACGAGAGTTCACTACCACAACCTCAACTAACACCCAGTATTGTCTTAGATGGTCACATATCAATAAGCATTAAGACCACTACATACTTTCCATACCCAGTAAGAGAATTTGATACCTACCTACTCTCCACATTTAATAACCCATCATAACCCCTACTATCATTACACGGGTTAGTTCTTGCAACAGCAAAATTCACGCTAAATGTCAGGAGATATTAATCATGAGGCTAGGTCTTAACCCTACTAATTATTCTGATCACTTTTTTACAATAGGAGCGGAATCCACTGCATAGAGCAGAAACATACACGTCCATATTATTAAAACATTAGGACACTGGAAGTCCTCTGCCTATTTGCGGTACATTCCGCAACTGGTACAAGAACTACATCAAGCCTTTATCAATATGACATTCTAAATAAGTCTGTAATGATTGTAATAAATATCTATACGTATGTCCTTTTTGCCCTCTTTATTTACAGACTTACCGCACGTTGGTTCCGGTACACCGAATTTCATATATTTTGTGTTATGTTAACACTACTTTACTCTCTGTTACTCATTACGGCCTTTGTGCCCCTAACACAAAGGACTTTCTGTGTATATATATACACATACACACACACGTCCCAAATTTACCTTGAAAGACTCCTGAGTGCTCTCTACTGGTATCGTGTGTATATATATATATATATATATATATATATATATATATATTTCCTGACCATTATTCATGGTAGCATTTACTCATGGGTTAGCTCCTCCCCTTACAGCAGAAAGGACAGGAAATAGAACTTTGAAACTGGTATAAATAGATCCTCCCCCTTCCCATCAAGCAGTCTTTTTTCCTGTCCTTCACAGCAGTTTGAAAGGAGTCTGCTTAAGCAGGCCTAGATTTTTTTTTTCCTGCTCACCAGGCAATATTTTTTAGGCCATGCCAGGGTTCAGCCTCTAAGCCCTGAAGACCCAGCAAAACGCACTAAGATGAAGTGGCTAGCCTGGGTACCCCCTTTAGTGACCGGGGGTCGGACCCAACCTCTCCCTGAAAGGGATGAAAATGGTCCACTGCATGCCAGGGTTCAGCCTCTTATCCCTGAAGACCCAGCAACAGGCCAGCTTGGGTACCCCCTCAGGGGATGTATGTGATATACTGCCTACTTCAGCAACCAGGGGTCTGTCCTATCTCTCTCGGAAGTGATGACAGCAGTCCACTGCATACATGAGGCCCAGTTGAGTCTAAGCCCTTATCCCTGAAGACCCAGCAAACAGCACATGTGTAAGAGTTGCCAGTCTGGGTACCTCCTTCAGCAATCAGGAGTCTAACCTATCTCTCTCCCTGAGGGGATGACAGCGGTACATTGCATACATGAGGCCCAACAGAGTTGTGACTACTGGAGTATACCTATTCTATGTATTCTACCTTGTATGGTGATGATGAATGGCAAATGGGGTACAGATGGAAGCCTATAGTTTAAACAGTTTAGGCTGTCAGTTGTTCAAATCCTCATTTTGCCGCTGAAACACAGGCCTGCAACGGTTCAGGTAAGTGCATTAGTAATTTAGATTAAAACTAGTATAGGCACCTGGGTCTCTGTTCTTTCAGTCCCTCCCAGCTGCTTACATTAGGCTTCCTTCTAGAAAATAGGTCACATTTAGGAGATTTGTGTGGTGAGCATTTAGGTAAGTTTATAAGGATGTTTGGTGCAAAAGAGTGCTGATAATACCAGTATGCATTGGGCATAGTAGTGCTGATAATGCAAAAAGAGTGCTGATAATGCAAGGAGGCATTGTGCAAAGGAGTGCTGATAATGCAATGAGACACTGTGAAAAAGAGTGCTAATAATGGATATCCTGGCTGTATAAAGTCTGCTGGAATTCCACAGCCTGAAGACAGAGAAATATCCAAGGTAAGAGAACCTTCTTGGGTGTCTGATTAAGGTACACACATGTATATGACAGGTTTTAAAAACCTAAAGTCCACACACACACTTGTTTCTATCAAGGTATTGTCAGGATACTGACAGGGATCCAATACGCAGAGTGCGGACAGAAGGAGGTACGTATACCGGACCTTAGAATGGCCGGACTAACGTATGGACAAAACAAGAATAGTCAAAAGGTAAGCCGAGGTCGAGGGAGCCGGAGGACAGGTAAGCGAGGTACAAGCCGAGTCAAAGGAGAGGAGAGGACAACAGGACAAAAGACAAGCAAGGTCAAAACCGAAAACACAAGAGAGAGAGAACGCGCTGAGTGACTAGCAAGCTAGAACCACGACAGGGCAATGAGCAGTAGTAAAGGTTTCCTTTAAATACCCTGTCACCTTAATTGAGACCACGCCCCCAAAAGGTCTGGAATAGCGGTTCCCGGCACTTCACGTAATGCTGACGTCATGACGTCGACGCTAGCCGTCGCGTCATAAAAGGGGGAGGAGCTAGCGCGGCCGGCGCGAAAACGGCCGGAAATTGCCGAAATGCTAGGGGCAAGGAGCCCCTAAACAGAGAGGATGTCTTCCCTGGAGTCAGCACCAACAGGTACCCTGACAGGTATGTGGCATTGATTGCTGTTATCTGTGCATTATCACAAATAAGCAGGCTTTGCAGACAGTCGAAGAATATACTGCACAGGAGACCACTGGGCCTCAGTATCTGTACATGATCTGGTGGTGGTACAGCATTGGTATGTTTCCACTAAATGCTCTAATGTATGAATTGGTATGAAGTCTCAGTGTGTGTCCAGTATATGCTCTAGGTATGAGTTACTACAGGGAGTGCAGAATTATTAGGCAAATGAGTATTTTGACCACATCATCCTCTTTATGCATGTTGTCTTACTCCAAGCTGTATAGGCTGGAAGCCTACTACCAATTAAGCATATTAGGTGATGTGCATCTCTGTAATGAGAAGGGGTGTGGTCTAATGACATCAACACCCTATATCAGGTGTGCATAATTATTAGGCAACTTCCTTTCCTTTGGCAAAATGGGTCAAAAGAAGGACTTGACAGGCTCAGAAAAGTCAAAAATAGTGAGATATCTTGCAGAGGGATGCAGCACTCTTAAAATTGCAAAGCTTCTGAAGCGTGATCATCGAACAATCAAGCGTTTCATTCAAAATAGTCAACAGGGTCGCAAGAAGCGTGTGGAAAAACCAAGGCGCAAAATAACTGCCCATGAACTGAGAAAAGTCAAGCGTGCAGCTGCCACGATGCCACTTGCCACCAGTTTGGCCATATTTCAGAGCTGCAACATCACTGGAGTGCCCAAAAGCACAAGGTGTGCAATACTTAGAGACATGGCCAAGGTAAGAAAGGCTGAAAGACGACCACCACTGAACAAGACACACAAGCTGAAACGTCAAGACTGGGCCAAGAAATATCTCAAGACTGATTTTTCTAAGGTTTTATGGACTGATGAAATGAGAGTGAGTCTTGATGGGCCAGATGGATGGGCCCGTGGCTGGATTGGTAAGGGCAGAGAGCTCCAGTCCGACTCAGACGCCAGCAAGGTGGAGGTGGAGTACTGGTTTGGGCTGGTATCATCAAAGATGAGCTTGTGGGGCCTTTTAGGGTTGAGGATGGAGTCAAGCTCAACTCCCAGTCCTACTGCCAGTTCCTGGAAGACACCTTCTTCAAGCAGTGGTACAGGAAGAAGTCTGCATCCTTCAAGAAAAACATGATTTTCATGCAGGACAATGCTCCATCACACGCGTCCAAGTACTCCACAGCGTGGCTGGCAAGAAAGGGTATAAAGAAGAAAATCTAATGACATGGCCTCCTTGTTCACCTGATCTGAACCCCATTGAGAACCTGTGGTCCATCATCAAATGTGAGATTTACAAGGAGGGAAAACAGTACACCTCTCTGAACAGTGTCTGGGAGGCTGTGGTTGCTGCTGCGCGCAATGTTGATGGTGAACAGATCAAAACACTGACAGAATCCATGGATGGCAGGCTTTTGAGTGTCCTTGCAAAGAAAGGTGGCTATATTGGTCACTGATTTGTTTTTGTTTTTTTTTGAATGTCAGAAATGTATATTTGTGAAAGTTGAGATGTTATATTGGTTTCACTGGTAATAATAAATAATTGAAATGGGTATATATTTGTTTTTTGTTAAGTTGCCTAATAATTATGCACAGTAATAGTCACCTGCACACACAGATATCCCCTAACATAGCTAAAACTAAAAACAAACTAAAAACTACTTCCAAAAATATTCAGCTTTGATATTAATGAGTTTTTTGGGTTCATTGAGAACATGGTTGTTGTTCAATAATAAAATTAATCCTCAAAAATACAACTTGCCTAATAATTCTGCACTCCCTGTATGAGGACACGGCCTCAGTATATGTATCCACTATATACTCTATGTATGAGTTACTATGAGGACACAGCCTCAGTATGTATGTATATATATGTAAAGGCTTGGCCTGCAGTTATGGGAGGGGCATGTTACCCTACTTAACCCCCACTCACCTTCCTCCGTCCCGTACGTTTTTTAGCGACTCGCATGTCGCTATTTCCGGTCGCACTCGGTTTCCCTTGTGGTTTCTCCTTACCTGGCCTGCCGTTTTCCCCCCCTGGTTCGCATGGTTTCCGTGTTTTCGTGGATGTCAGGCGTGCGGCTGTTTTCCCGAACTGCCCGCCGTTTCGCTGGCTTGGTGATTTTCTGCACGGATGTACTTTGGGACTCCTGTGACTTTCCCCGGGTGATATGCCCTCTCCCTCAAATATTATTAAGCAGTTGTTATATACAAAGTGCTCAAACGCTCCTTTATAATTATTAAGCCCTGAACAGGTGCTTCTTAAAGGAGCACTAAGTGCATATTTTGTACGCTATATAGTTTTACAGTGCTGTTTAGGTTCCCAGCACTCCACCTCCACATGCCTGTCTAGTACATGAATATGGCAGCTGCTGATTGCTGGACACTGAGTTGGGGATAATGTTGCATTTAGGACTGGCAAGCTCCCTTTTGATACAGGTCTCAGGAGCCTGTGTGTTTGGTGTTTACACAGCGTGTGGTGTGTCGTTATTCAGAGGGTAAGTGGTTGGCAGGACACCATTCCATTCTCTGAATGCTTTCAGCTGGTTACTTTGGCTCACATGCTAGCTTTGTGGCTATTTAATCTGGGGAGTCCTGTGTCACTGGGCAGAAAGATGTGCTGGTTCGTGTTCATTTCAAACCACAACCCATGCAGGCAGTCTGTGCTAAATAAATTTTTCTGTTCTGTCACAGGTGCAGTGTTTCAGGCTTTTCCTATGGCTATTTTTCAGGTTTTTGTGCTTATTAAGGTGTAGTTACCACGGTTGTGATTTTCTCCTCTTTTCCTCTCTTCCTATCCGGTTTACAACTCCACTGTTGTACAGGTTTACCATTCATACACAGTTTTCATATCTTCATACCATACTCAAGGCGTTTCAGGTACGGGAAATTTCAAATTTACAGATTTCACATTAACATCCAAGTATCTCAACGACTATCAGACCTATTAAAGGCCTGACACTACGAACCGGGCATCTACTTTCAATGTAGGGCAATAACTGCTTGATCCAAGGAAATCTGATTGCCATTATGGGGTCAAGAAGGAATTTTTTTTCCCAGCTTGTTGCAAATTGGCAGCGCTTCAAACTGGGTTTTTCGCCTTCTTTTGGATCAACCGTTTGTACTTAGTGGGAACTAGTCACTTAAACTATGTAATCTAGTTGTTGAGCCGCTATACCTGCTTCCACAGTTTCTTGGGTATCACATACTTTCCCACAGCCACCACGTCCTTATTGTAGCATTATCTCAGGAAGTCTCACCTATTCATGCAGTCTATTGTTAACCTTTCTCTACCCCTACACTTAGTCTACCCTAGAGGGCCAACATTTTTACCATACCTTACTTCCCCTTGCATAACGAAGAGTGCCGGTTAAGCGCTGGGCAACTAGTTACTCGCTCGGCATTTACCATACAGCTAGGCAATTAGGTTTTGTTGATTGTTTTTCATTTCTGACAGGTATCCAATTTTTGCCCTCTTTTATTACAGGCCTACCACGACGTCGGTTACGGCACACCTCAACCGACTCATTTTCCTTTTAATTCCTATACGGCCTTATTTGCCCCTCACACAAATATATATATATATGTATTTATGTGTGTATGTGTATATATATATATATGCTCTATGTAGGAGTTACTATGAGGACTCGGCCTCAGTATATGTTCCCACTATATGCTCTTGGTGTAAATTACTATGAGGACACGGCCTCAGTATATATATATATATATATATATATATATATATATCCACTATATGGTCTATGTAAGAGTTACTGTGAAGACAGAGCCTCAGTATATATATATCCACTATATGCTCTATGTATGAGTTACTGTGAGGACACAGCCTCCGTATATGTACCCACCATATGCTGTATGTATGAGTTACAATGAGGACTCTGCCTCAGTATATGTATCCACTATATGCTCTGTGTATGAGTTACTATGAGGACACAGCCTCAGTATATGTATCCACTATATTGTCTATGTATGAGTTGATTTGGAGACTCTGCCTCAGTATATGTACCCACTATATGCTCTATGTATGAGTTACTATGAGGACACAGCCTCAGTATATATATCCACTATATGCTCTATGTATGAGTTGATCTGGAGACTCTGCCTCAGTGTGTGTTCTTTATATGCTCTGAGTCGCTGTGAAAACACAGCCTCAGTATATGCCCTCTACATGCTCTATAGGTAAAATGGTGTGGAGACATTGCTTCAGTGTATCTGTTCTCTATATGATTGATGTATTAGTGGAAGCACAATATATGTGAATGATATAAGTACATCCGCTATATGAGTCCAATTTAATACTGGTTCTATGTGTGGGTTGTGAGTCACAACCTTGGTATTTGTGAGTGGTATATTATGTGCATGAAGTTCTGTTAAAACACAGCCTCATTTTATCTCACTCATATAATCTTAATATGTGTACAGGCATAGTGTCACTGTTTAAAGCAGAGGTAGGCTATTTATGATTACTGTTTGAACAGACTCAGTATATGTAACTGATATATCTGTGCATAAGGTGCTGTCAGAAACATCCACAATGTACGTGATTCATATAATCTGTATGCAGGTTGGTAGTATTATATAACCCTAATTTATACACGGCATTGGTAGATTTAATATATACAAATGATCTAAAGTCTGTTTTGTAACAATGCCCAATTCTAGCAAATACAAATGCACTGTTGTACTGGGTAAGTAATTATTGCCTACTGTGGATTTTCTATTTCAGTTTTTTAAATGAAGTAGATAAGGAAACATACTGCTTTGTATTAGATTCCCTCTCCCACAGGTGTTTCAGGATAAGCAATTAACACATTTTACCACTTCAGATAGATTGCAGATGTTACCGAACCTGTCTGAGTGCCTCAGACAGGAGAGAAGGAGACCTGTTTTTCCAAAATGAAGCATGGTAATGTTTAACATAATCGTTTGGTTTTTTTGTGTGTGCACTCCTATGTATTTATACATGAGACCCATCTACAAAAGTTTTTCTATTGCCAGGCATCCTCTCCCCTCTGCTCGAGATAAGGAATGTTTTTTCAATTGGTGGCAGTGTTTTACCTTTAGATATATGCTGATTATTATTAGATTATTAGATCATACTGGTTGCAGGAGCACAAATTTGGCTATTAATTGATCTCATAAGTAGGTAACGCTGAAGCCATTACCTGATTTAAAAGCTGTTAATATTGTTTTTTCTTTCACCTGGTCATAACCTTTTATTCTTTAAACCTGAATTCATTTCCTTAAAGCATAAAATTTATATTCAGTATTCTCTTTTATCCCTTGTATACCTGAAAGTTTGGCAATACCTTTAGTATATGTCAGGGGTGGCATGCTTTTGGTTCTTAAGGAGTTAATGATCAGAAACTTCTGACAGATTCCCCTGTTGTGAAGGGGAACATTATAATTTCCTTTCTGCAATAAAGGTATTCTTTTAGTCTCATATGCTCCAGGTAACTTTGATGCTGTGTATTGCAAGTATTTTAAGGTCTTTCCAGTCCCCAGACCATTCTACCAGGTTTACTATTTCAGGTAAAATTCACCTGCTGCCTGAACAATTGAGGAAATCCCTAAACAGGTAGTTCCATTACGGACCTCTCTTCTGATATTCATGGGGGTTCTTCTAGGTGTCCTTATATCTGGAATTTGCAACCAATGTGTGGCTTTAAATGGTTGATTCATCCTGCATAATGTAATGCAGCTTGTTGATGACAAACATTTGACTGATATGTTTTACATGGTCTCTGTACCTAGATCTGTATAAGTTATGGTCACTCCTAACATTGCATTGATTTAATACTTGTGGATTATATCTTTGGATTGGTGTTGATATCTTGCAGATATAACAAGTTGCTTATTATCACCATAGGCTCTGCCATAAGTACTTCACTATCTGAAGATAAGGTAAGAGTAAGTATGCGGTTGTTGTTCTCATAAGGATAACTGAATATCTTCTACTATGCTGCTTATTATGTGTCTGTTGCCACAATGTATAATGTGCCTCTGGTTACCACCTTCCCATCAGTATCTTGCCTATTATATATCTCTTGCTTATGTTGCACAACGGTCTCTAATAAATTTGATTATACTGTTTGGCATAATCTGTACTATTTACAATATATTTATCTTTGAATGTAGGTACTAACGTGGTTGGCCTCCTTATAATTTAGTAGTTGCCACAAATTCTATGGTTCATAACGATTTATTTCTTTTTTTCCCCTCAACTAATCTGTATATGATTCTTCTTGCCTTTGCCTAGTAATGTTATTAGTTTATTCCTCTCCTGTGACTGATCATTGCTGTATCAATTCATCCACTGTGTGAGGTATTGTTGTGAATCTGAATTTTGCATCATCGGGTCAATGTTACAGTGTTTTAATAACAGACTCTTATTTCTCTACTAGGCTCTGCCTCTTTCTGACAGGCAGATATTGATTTGTTCCTGTATCTTCAGGTAAGTAGTTCACAAGGCAAGAGGAAGCGGTGTGAATCGTATTTAATAAATACATCCAGTAAGTAGTAGGATTCTCAGTGTAATTCTCCCCGCGTTTAATAGCATGGTGTGTCCGTTCTCATCCAACATTATCTGCTTGTTCCAGTATGATCTCTGGAAGTTATGCCTTTGTCAAGGTTCTGATTTGTTGATTATCAATTTGGTTTTTACATTTTTATATCAGAATGACATTTCCTTCTCTGGCTTATGCTATCATGGCCTTAATTCCTATCTGACTCTCTATATTTATTCAGGATATTTCAGATATTGAATGCCAGGAGGTTGCTGACCTTGCAGCCTCTAAGGAAAATTATCTTGTCTGAGCAGATGTTATGACAATTTCCTATCAATTCTTGTTTGGCTTTGTAAAGTCTTCTAAGATTTATACAGCTCAATAATGGTTTTATAACTATTAGCTGTTTTTGAACTCTGTCCCTCCCTCTATATATAATGCTTGGGTATTCCCCATGAGTAAATGCTGCCATGAATAATGGTCAGGAAAATGGAAAATTGTTTCATGCTTACCGTAATTTTCTTTTCCTGATAATTATTCATGGCAGCATTACGTTCCCACCCATATACTATAGAAGTTGTGAAGCTAATTACAAAGACTGCCTGATGGGAAGGGGTAGGATCTATTTATACCAGTTTCAAAGTTCTATTTCCTGTCCTTTCTGCTGTAAGGGGAGGAGCTAACCCATGAGTAAATGTTGCCATGAATAATTTTATGGCAAGACAGGAGGCTTCATATTTGCTTTAACCTTCTTTACTTAACCTACCAACAGCAAAGAAATAGTTAAACATATAGAGAAAAAATAAACCAATCAGGACACATATTAGAACATAACAGTCTGTCAGGCTCCTCCCAAATCCTCTTTCTTTGCTGCTTGCTTCCCAGGTGAGTCTATTCCAATTATAGCTCTCTAATATATATATTATTGACCTACCTTATATTGTTTTTTTCCATATATTTTTTGACTCCTTTAATTAACTTTCCCTGTCTCTTTTATTTCCATGAGGTAATGGTGTGTTTATTTTATCTGTGCACTTTACCACATAAACCTTTTCACAGGTCAGCCCACTGTTCAGTCCCTTCCCTGTGCTTTTTATTTATGACTGACTGGGTTTTTTTGTAGTAAAACCTTAATAACCTTTTCCTTGGTGAAATTATCTTCAGACCGCGCCACTGCTGTGGCCCGTTTTAATCATGCCCGCGATCTATTTCCGTACCGCCCGTTTTTTCGCGTCATTTGATTGACACGCAGTTTCCTGCCTTCCTCCTTCTATGCCGGCGGCCATCTTCTGTTCGGCGGTTAGTTTCCGTTCGCGCGCTTTTTCGGTGAACAGCTCTCTGCTACTGGATTGCAGCTCTGTTAGACGGTAAGTTTAATTGCCCCCTGCTGGTACATTTTTTTTATTTCATCTGAATATTACAGAGAACACTTGCTTATATTAGCCTATTTGTGTTTTTATTTGCAGATTGCTCTCAAACTATACTATACAGCTCTATGCCTATTAGAGGGTGACCCCCTCTTGCCTTTTTGATTTAAGGGTGATCCCCTTGTGCCTCTTTATTGAGGGTGACCCCTCGTGCCTTATCTCTCAGGGTGAACCCCTTATATATTTTATTGATTTGCACAGGTTACCCCTGTCATTATTATATTGACAGTTTAACTGCCATAATTGTGGATGAACCCCACTTGGTTCCCTTAAAGGTGACTGCACCCACCCGCCATCATTCGCAGTACACAACTGCACGAGACAGGGCTGCCCCGTATCCCCCATACTTTTCACCCTCTCGTTGGAGCCCCTTCTACAAACGCTCAGACAAAACAAAGCCATCGCAGGAATCACGATTCGTACGGAAGAATATATGACTGCGGCCTACGCGGATGACATACTACTAACCATCACTGACCCCATAAACTCCATGCCACCGCTCTTAACAGCCAAACAAGACTCTGCAGCAATCTCGGTATACAAGCTGAACATAGAAAAAACAGAAGCCCTACCTATCCACATAGACCCACAACAGCTCCAATGTCTGGCGAGCATATACCCCTTTGACCTCACAAACATGGAGTTAAGATACCTAGGGACCCGCATCCCAAAAGACCTAACACAAACATACAAGCTCATTTACACACCACTACTACAACAGGCATCAAAAGACCTCCAGTCATGGGCTGGCCTATCATGGCTGTGTAGATTAGCATCTATCAAGATGAACTTACTTCCCAGATTCCTCTACCTGTTCCAGGCACTGCCCATACGAATCACAACCGCCGATCCCAATCACAACCGCCGACTTCAAGACACTACAATCCAAAACTGACTGCTTCATCTGGGCCAATAAAAAGGCCAGAATCAAAAGGGCAACACTCTACATACCTAATAGATCAGAGGGACTGGGCCTTCCTCACTACATGCATTACTATCACGTAGCGTAATTCGCACAGATACAACACTTGCACGCCCCATACGGCATTAAGAGATGGGTAGACTTGGAACACACCATATTTGGCAGGTATTTCCCATCCCTCTATATCTTGCTACCCAAACAAGCTAGACCACACATACCCGCCACTACTACACCAGCACTAACACACTCCATTCAAATTTGGGATACGATTGCACACAAATGCTCAATGACTTCTACCCCCTCACCTCTCACACCAATTTTACGCAACGCACAGTTCAGCATGACTCCCCAGCACTTCTCCAGATTCGAAGACAATGATCTCCTCTACTTCTACCATTTTTTTTTAGAAACGGAACACTACTACCCTTTCCAGATCTACCCCAACAGACACTGTTAACCACATTCAATCACTGCCGCTACATCCAAATCCGCAGCTTCCTGGACAACCCAACAAACAAAAAAGCAAGCACCACGAACCTCACCCCCTTCGAAAAAACCTGTATGACATGCCCAATCCAAAAAAGCTAGATCTCCAATCTCTACACAAACATAATCACATCCCTCAATGAGGGCTCGCTCATATATGCCCCCCACAAGCATATGACAGCTATGACAAAAAGCTATGACAAATCAGGAATTAAAACCACCTCTAGATCAGCTCACCATTTACACCATATACGGAGTTGCTAGGCAACAACCAAAGAAAATTGTGCTGCATAGTAATACAAAGGAACCTAGGAATATCTAGCTCTGCTAGACCATAAGAACGGCAAAATAACTAATAGACACGCATATTCACAGCCCAGAATTTATGTGCATTCATTTCAAATGGCAAAAAAGACAAAAACTGTTCTGGAAAAGCACAGCAATAGTCACAATTTGTGCCTTAGTTTATGCATTCCGATTTAAGGGACACCACAACCATTAAGTACTTCAGCTATTCATTTTACTATTAAAAAGCCTCTGATTGGTTATTTCACTGTGAAGAGAATGATGGTATTTTCCAAGAAAAAAGAGGAGGGCATGCAAAGGCAGCAGTTTATAAGAACTGCAGTTTTTGCAAGCACTTAAGATATATCCCAAATTAATATTTGCATTAAAAATATATGCATATCTACTAAACAGTGCATATCTACTAAACAGTGATTTTTTTTTTTTTTGATTCCACGTGCTTTTGACTTTTCGACTGGTCCATTAATTTGTGAATATTCAGTGCTTAGTGAATAACCCCTAGTGTGCCACCCTCTATCTCCCCATAGTGTGTGTACATGCAAGCTGTATACATTTGCTGGCTTTGTATAATGTGTGTACAAGTAAGATGTTTGCCGTGTGTGTTATTTGTGATCTGTATTTTGTCTCTGTGTGGGAAAACCTGCAGGAGATTTTTAATAGTTTTCTTACCATGTTCAGGATAAACCAAAGTTTTATAAACGTTTACAGCTATTAAGAAGCCTTCCATTTCCTTGTGCTCTCTAACCAGGTTAGACAGTGGCTCCAATGAGAAACCCAATAGTAGCGGGTATAAAGGCCATCCTGACAAATACCATAATACAAATTAAATGGGACAAGTGTTAACCCTCAAATAAGGATCTGTGCACTTGGAGTTGAGTACAAGGGCCCAATGGTGCTGCCAAACGATTTCAGGTATCCCACATGGGCAAAGAGGTCAAATAATTGAAAATTATACTAGTGTTAGTGTACTAATAATCTTAATAATGACAGAAGGCAAATATTTTGCATTAACTTTCTTTACTAACTCCATAGCAGCAAAGAAAAAACAAGAGAAATAAAGAACTTATCAGAGTGTATATAATGGAACACATATGCAAAGCACTTCCTCTTGACAAATGTGACATTGTAAGTCCATAGTAAAACAGGAAACAATTTCAATAAGATTAGGGGAGCTCTACAACATATTGACTGGCATAAACTCCTTACTGGGGAAAAAAAAAAACCCGAGGATAAAAAGAAGCTCTTCAAACGAATATTAGAAATGTACATTTCTCAGTATGTACCATTGGGTAATAACTATAAAAGAAACAAATTGAAACCAATGTGGCTTAGTGGAGAAGTAAAACAAAAGATTCAAAACAATAAAAGAGCATTTAAAGCATTTAAATCAGACAAATCATATAAGATTTAAGGAAGCCAATAATGCTTGCAAACTAGAAAATGAGAAATGGATAGCCAAAGAATGCAAAACCAACCCCTAAAATTTATTTCAAGTACATCAATTCTAAAAAAAAAACTAAAAATGAAAGTGCAGGTACATTGGAAACAGAGATGTGTCTGTTAGTTAATGAAGACCAGGAAAAGACAAATTTGAAATAACTTTTTCTTCAGTATGTATAAATGAATATCCCATGTCAAGAGCTATGCAAATAATTGCTGCAAAAAACTTGCAGATAACTTGTGATTGGATGACTTGAGACAAGGTTCTACAGCAGTTAAAGAAAATTAATGTAAATAAAGCAGACAGTATTTACCCACGAGTACTTAAGGAGCTAAGTGAACCTCTGTATTTAATCTTTCAATATTATTTTGTTTCAGGTATTGTACCAGAGGATTGGAGGAAGGTATATGTCATTCCTATATTTAAAAAGGGTTCAAAATCCTTGCCTGGAAATTATAGACCTGTGAGTTTAACTTCTGTGACTGGGAAAATATTTGAAGTGCTTTTAAGGGATAATATTCAGGAATTCATTGGGAAGAACTTTGTTTTTAGCAATAATTAGCATGGTTTTAGGAAACCTAGGTCATGCCAAACTAACCTGACTGCCTTCTACGAAGAAGTAAGTAAAAGTATAGATCAGGGTGCATCAGTGGATGTGATTTACTTGGCCTTTGTCAAGGCATTTGATATAATTCCTTGCAATAGGTTAGTCTTCAAACTAAAAGAAATTGGTCTAGATGAATATTCTTGTTCTTGGGTAGAACATTGGCTTAAGGATAGAGTACAACAAGCTGTCATTCATAAATTTTCAAGCTGGACAAAAGTGCTAAGTGGTGTCCCTCCGGGTTCTGTTTTGGGATCACTTCTATTTAAAGGACCAATATAGTGCCAGGAAAACATACTAGTTTTCCTGGCACTATAGTGCCCTGAGGGTGCCCCCACCATCAGGGTCCCCCTCCTGCGAGGCTCTAGAGTGAGGAAGGGGCTAAACTTACAACTTTCTCCAGCGCCGGGCGGGGAGCTCTCCTCCTCCTCGGCTGAATGCACATGCGCAGCACGAGCCGCGCGCACATTCAGCCAGTCTCATAGGAAAGCATTCACAATGCTTTCCTATGGATGCTGGCGTCTTCTCACTGTGAAAATCACAGTGAGAAGCACGCAAGCGCCTCTAGCAGCTGTCAATGAGACCGCCACTAGAGGCTGGATTAACCCTAATATAAACATAGCTTCATTAAGCTGATGTGGTCTGGGTGCCCATAGTGGTCCTTTAACATATTTATAAATGATCTTGCAATAGGCATTGAAAGCCACGTTTTAGTGTTTGCAGATGACACAAAACTTTGTAAAGTAATAAAATGTGAGCAGGATATTGCTTTTCTGCAGAGGGATTCAGATAGATTGGGGCACTGGGCACTAACATGGCAGATTAAATTTAATGTGGAGAAATGCACAAGTAACTTACAACCTAAATGGTAGTGAATTAGGCATAACCACACACGAGAAGGATTTGGGAATTGTTATAGACAACAAATTAGGCAGCCATATGCAATGTCAATCTGCAGTTGCTAAGGCCAGTAAGGTTTTGTCATGTATAAATAGGGGAATAAATTCTCAGGATGAAAATACAATTTTGCCTCTTTATAAATCGCTGGTAAGACCACACCTTGAATATGCTGTGCAATTTTGGGCACCTGTTCTAAAAAAGGACATCATGGCACTATAAAAGATGCAGAGACGAGCTACAAAATTGATAAAAGGAATGGAGCATTTTAGTTACGAAGAAAGGTTAAAAAATTTAAATATCTTTAGTTTGGAAAAACGGCACCTCAGAGGGGATATGATAACATTATATAAATATATTGGGGCCAATACAAACCATTATTTGGAAATCTATGTAAGGCATAGAAAAGTAAGAACTATAAGGATATGGAATTTTCTGCCCGAAGAGGTGGTTTTATCAGAGTCCACACAGATGTTTAAACCGCAATTGGATAAAACCTTGCAAAAACATAACATACAGGGATGTAATTTCTAATTAGTGGGGTAATAGCTGCTTGATCCAAGGAGATATCCGACTGCCATTTTGGAGTCAAGAAGGAATTTTTTCCTAGTTTGTTGGAAAATTGGAAGTGCTACAGACTTGTTTTTTTGCCTTATGTGAGGAAGGCTGAACTTGATGGACGCAAGTCTCTTTTCAGCTATGTAACTATGTAATACAACAGTCCAACTTCAGCCTTGAAATGGATAAGGCAAACAAATTCCTCCCATAAACTACGATAAGGAGTTAAGCTAAAAGAAAATAAATTAGTTTCAGTCATGCGGAACTGCATGTATGAACATATAACAATGAGCTTATGTTAATATAATATTAATATAAACATATATTCTAAGCATTCTGTAACTTAAATTCCACCTAGTACGTAATCCAATACACATGAATATATATTGATGTCTTTACTACAATCCACAAATAACGTGACACGCCACACTTATCGTATACCAGGGTTGGGAAGAATAAAACTAGGGAGGGGAGATATCCGCCTCCTGTCATTGTTAAATTTACGCTTATTTGTACACTAACGCTAGTATAATTTTAAATTTTACAACATGACAGGAAGCTTCATATGTTGCAATTTTAATGCTTCATAAGAAGAGAAAACACGGCATTAGACGACACAGAATTAGAAAATGTAAACCGCGCTTTTAAAAATATAAATAATACATACATATACTTGTAGGTAATTCCAATGAGTCTGAAATCTCGGAATAAGTAAAATAAAAGAAATAATAGTGCAATACAGTAACAATAAATATTATGAGATAGTGATTGTAGCTTGTAGTTCAATCCACTCACATTACAACCTGAGTTATAACAGAGCTCAGCTTTAGTGCGCTTGGACGGTATAATCTCCGTCTTAGGATGTGATGTTCCAATTGGTCCAGATATTTCAAAGTGCAGTATGCGTAATAAAAAAAAAAAAAAGCGGCGGAAATTGTGTTTATTAGAAAATAGTTTCCCTGAAAAATACTTTTTTTTTTTTTTTACTACACATACTGCACTTTGAAATATCTGGACCAGTTGGAACATCACATCCTAAGACAGGGATTATACCGTCCAAGCGCACTACAGCTGAGCTCTGTTATAGCTCATACAAATGTGAGTGGATTGAACTACAAGCTACAATCGCTATCTCATAATATTTATTGTTACTGTATTGCACTATTATTTCTTTTATTTTATTTATTCCGAGATTTCAGACTCATTGGAATTACCTACAAGTATATGTATGTATTATTTATATTTTTAAAAGCGCGGTTTACATTTTCTTCTTTCGTTTTACCTATTCCACAAGGTTTTGGGAATCCTTGTTCTGTATACTGCTGCTGATTTCACTTATTTCTATAGTGAGCGCCTATTACCTTCTCTTTTTTCTGACGGACAGAATTAAAATGCCTGAAACGTGGACTCGCGTGACCAGTCTGCCGCCTGTAAAATGTCAGAAAGGGACGTGCCAACAATGCTGTTGCTCCCAGAACAGAGTGTGCACCGAACAACGGGTCTATCCTGGCCAACGTAAGAAGCCACTTAACCCACCTGGACAGAGTGGTAACCGAAACTGGACCGTGAGTGCTGATGTATGAAACCAACAGTTGTTGGGATGAAGGTGACGGCAATGTCGCCATCATGTACGGCCTTAAAACCGTTACCACACAAAGTTGAGGATCCGAAACAAAGAATTTGACCGATGACTAATCCAATTTGGTCCGTCGGGAAATATGTAACGTAACTCCCCCTCGGAGTGACGGAAAACGGCGTTCACATCGAAAGCGCGTACGTCCGAGACGTATTGGAATGATACGAGGCATAATAAAAAGGTAAACTTGGCCGTCAATTGTCGTAAGGATAGAAGTTTGTTAGATGGCCAACCTCTCAAGAAACGGAGCACTACATCCACATCCCATAGATGTTGGTATTTGGGGGCCAGAGGACGTCTGAACTTGATGCCTCGCAGCAATCTGCAGATAAGGGGGTCTTGACCGACCACCTTCCCTTGAAGAGGTATGTGTGCTGCAGATATAGCAGAATGGGCTACGTTAATAGTGCGGTATGACTTACATTCTTCTACTTGTGAAGCGAGGAAATTCACGATTGTGGAAATAGGTGATGTAAAGGGATCAAGGTCCCGTCCCACACCCCAATGAGTCAAAGATCGCCTGGCAGATAGGTAACTTTTCCTCGTTCCTGAGGCCCAGGAGTCCCAGAGTAGCTCACTAGCGGATGACGATAAGTCGTTAGAACTCCATGCACCCCTGAAAGAGTTCAGGCCACTAAGGGTAGGCGTCCGTCCAGAAGCATTGGGTGTGGGTTACCTACTGGGTTCCGGTGTAGCATAGGCTGGTCAGGAAGGAGAAGTGAGTCCTCGCAGGACATGTCGAGGAGATCTGGGAACCAGGGTTGGCTCTACCAGCATGTGGCTGCTCACGGATCAAAAAGAGAAGAAAAAAAGGGCTGGATGGGGGCCCTAAATGAGTATGGGGGGTGACCTATTGTCCTCCATCCTGCCCCCACCACTGAGCGGCGGATGGGGGCCTTCCCCCCAACCCCACCCCAGAGCGGCGGGTAAGGGCCCTAAATAGCAATGAGGGGGGGACCTATTGTGCTCCCCCCCGGCCCCCACCCCTGAGCGGCGGGTAGGGGCCTTAAAAACAACGAGGGGGGGGAGAGACCTATTTTCCTCCCCCGGCCCACACCCCTGAGCGGCAGGTGGGGGCCATAAATAACAATAAGGGGAAGGAGGGCCTATTGTCCTCCCCTGGGGGCCATAAAGGAAAGTGTTGTCTCCCCCCCAAGGTGACTAGGGGTCCCCAAGCCCCTAGTCACCCCCCACCAAAAACAAATTATTAAACCTCTACCTACCCCCTCACCCTAAAAATAGTGAGGGGGGGAATAAAACAACTAAGTGCCTTACCATTTGATGTCTTCTTTTTTCTAAAATCTTAATTGTTCAGCCCCAAAAAAGGCCAAAAAAAACCCATCATACCCGTCGAACTTGTAAAAACTAAAATAAAAAACCAAAGCACGAGTGGGGCCTCGGGAGGGGGGACACTAGGGGGATTATTTTTTTTTTCCAGTTTAATAGAGAAGCCCATACTCGCGGTATAGCGAGTAGGGGCATAATGTACTAATAATAACTAATCTTTACTTAGTATTAGTTAATGTGGCTGAAAGACCAATTTAGGTCTTTCAGCCTTTTGGTAGATAGCTCCCTAATACCGTGGAAATTAGGGAGCTATCTACTAAGAGGCTGTAAGATGCAGCCGCGGCACAAACAGGATCAGAGTCTTTATTCGAATGAAATTCCGACCCGAACAAAGTGCCAAATTGCGTTCTAACACGAATAGAGAAACTGTTCTTATATTTTTAGGACGCAATTTGGCAGTTTCGCCTTCATTCTGTCTAAATGACAGGACGTTTGGATAACGTGAAAGGAAGCATCGCGGGAACACTGAGGAGAGGTGAGAATTATGGGAAATTTTCTCTGACAACCGGAAATGAAGCACACTTTGCTCCTCCGCTGGTCAGAGATGGTTAGGCGTAGGAAACCTCCATAAGACAAGCTGTCCCTACTTTGTCTTATGTTTTACAGAAAACTAGAGCAGACAGGAAGAAATTAAGAACAGATCCTGAGAGAGGGAGAGAAGAGGAATCGATTAAAGAAAGGCAAGTTTGGCACAACAGTGCTCCTTTTAAAGGACCACTATAGTGCCAGGAAAACATACTCTTTTTCCTGGCACTATAGTGCCCTGAGGGTGCCCCCACCCCGCCGGGCTGATTTTCACAGTGAGAAGCACGGAAATGCCTCTAGCGGCTGTCAATGAGACAGCCACTAGAGACTTTAGAGGCTGGATTAACCTATTTATAAACATAGCAGTTTCTCTGAAACTGCTATGTTTATATGTTTATAAAAAAAAAGGGTTAACCCTAGCTGGACCAGGCACCCAGACCACTTCATTAGGCTGAAGTGGTCTGGGTGCCTATAGTGATCCTTTAATTGAGTGCATTGATTGTGTTCTGGTTTGACAACCAATTTTTTAATTTATTAATAATAATGATTATAACTTAAAGTTTACATCTAATTCAAGTAATACATCTATAGATTTTTTTGGATTTAACCATTTACATAGACAGCAATCAATTAAAAACAAAAACGTATTTTAAAGCCACTGCCTGTAATACAGCTATAGAACATACTAGTTCCCATCACCCTTCCTGGTTAGCTAACATCCCTAAAAGTCAGTTGATCTGTCTCAGAAGAAACTGTTCAGACGATCATACATTTGCAAAACAAGCTCGTATCATCAAAAATTGCTACCTTGAAAATGGTTATAATAAAGATAGAATTGAGATGGATGAACAGACGGTACTGAACACTAACAGAGCTACATATCTGGAGGATAGACATAGCAAATGATACTTTAAAAATAATAACACAAAATTTCTATTTTTTTTTTCTTACTCAATACAACACACAAGCAAAGAAAATAGAAAAAGGTCTAAAAACATAATTGGTACATTCTCAAAAGAGATGATTTTCATAAGGATATTTTACCTAATTCTC
The DNA here is from genome assembly GCA_933207985.1 of Pelobates cultripes. NCBI lineage: Eukaryota > Metazoa > Chordata > Amphibia > Anura > Pelobatidae > Pelobates > Pelobates cultripes. Next base: position 77,263,144 of record OW240916.1, on the reverse strand, counting down.
CGACAGTTATTTTAAAAAAAGCAACTAACTTGAAGAGCAAACTAGCCCCCAGTCTTCTTCCTTCTAAAAAAGTTACTAATAATTTAGCTCATACTCAAATCTGTTTTGTTTTTTGTTGACATTGTTCCACGTGCAAATATCAAAAAAGAAAAATGTTGAGCTTTGTTGGGACTTATACTCACAAAACATACACTGCTCAAAAAAATAAAGGGAACACAAAAATAACACATCCTAGATCTGAATGAATTAACCCCTTCAGGACGGAGTCAATAGTGCACGGTCTGATCAAAACGTAAACAAAAACTGGAATTTGCGCTATATTTCTGTTCAACCGTAATTTTACAACATGACAGGAGGCTTCCTATTTTGCATAACTTTCTTTACTTACGCCTCCAGCAGCACAAGACAATCAATCAAAACTTTTAACCAATCATAGGCCAACATAGCATGTATATAAGTCCTTGATGGGTGTGTCTATCCCTCTTTCTTTGCTGCTTCAAGACAGACACAGTTCAGAGTGATTCATTCAGAGTTACTACATATTACTGTTTGATATACTGCATTGCTTTTCCATATATTAAACTATTGTTTTCACCCTCAACCCTCCCTATCCTCTCTACCCTGTACTGCATCCTCTTTCTATCTGCCCCACCCGCGATCGCGGCATTTTACAGCGACCGCGCACGTTTTTTCGGGGCACTGAATTGGCATAGGGGTTCCCTGGGAGGTGGGAAGGGAAGTCTGAGGGTTTTGGCCGCTGGAATTCTTCCCTGCGCGGCCCTATTCACGGCGGCGGGCCGCGATCGGTTTCGTGAACCGCGCTGCCATTTTGGCGTGAACGGCGGCCATCTTGGATCTCGCACCTGCGAGACCCACGACGGCCATTTGTGCCCCTTGCGGTCGTGATTCACACGATCCGCTCAGCACTCACAGATATATATTTAAAGGCAAAGACAGTTTTACAGTTTTACTCGATCCTTATTGTGAACACCTGGAATATATGTGGTACATTGCACTGCTGCTAAGTGGTTATACAGAAGTGACACCTCTCATTCAGGGGTAACCCCCCACTCACGTTACTGCCATTATTATTATTATAGGGGGTGACCCCCCTTACGCTGGGTGACCCCAAGCAGAGCCGCATTGCACTCAGTGCAGAATTTACCCAGAGGGACCCTCTTCAATGGGCGACCCCCACAGGCTCAAGAATCGCAGTGCAAGCAGGCTCATACCCTGCTATATCATTATAATATATACATGACTCTATGCATGGTACCCACAATACAGCTGGGGTGATCCAAATACCTCCTTACCAAGGAGGGTGGAAAATTGCCAGTAAACAGGCTCCACAATTCAAACAGTGTTGGGTGAACCCCAAACCACAGGCCCTCCACCCAGACGGGTGCGGCCCATTTAAACGACCGCTCATCCCGGTCTCACAGAGGGTGACCCCCTTCTCATACCACTTGACCCCTAATCAAATAGACCCTCCACCCCTCACGGGTGCGGCCCATTTATACGACCGCTCATCCCAGTCGCACAGAGGGTGACCCCCTCTCCAAACCACAAGGGGCAAGTAACGCTGGGTGACCCCCAGTCGTAAGTGGAAGCCTAATGTATTAAATTTCACATACTTCGCTACCTGACATTCTCCTGTCTTCCACAGACAGAATACCCCACTGCCTCACGATGAGTGACTCACCTAACTCACCACCGTCTGACTTACAGTCGATGATTAACTCGGTGGCCGCCTCAGTGGAAAAGGCTATTGCCAAACTACTGGTGCAGAACCCCAGAACTGACACTGCCACCGAACCAACCACGGAACCGAAAGAGTCTACCTTCCCCAGAGACCTCCCCGCCATAAAGCGGCAATGGAAGGGCGCCGGCTCAGGCAACCAAAAACCTAAAGGCAAAGCTCTGTTGAAAGGGAGCCATCAGGCAGAAAGAAGGGGACCATTACCACCATGCACCCCGTCCTCGGAGGACGACCACCACAACCCTGCTGTCACTCGAAATTATGGATGAGTGGAAAGCGGAGGCTTTGCTATCGGAAGAAGAGGAGTGGCAGGATATCCCAAGGGATGATATAGAGTACGACCAAGACACGTACTTTGAACAGGAGAATGCTCATCATTCACGGGACAAACGAGAAGAAGGCACCTTTATAGACCCTCAAGGGGCAACCATGTTCGATCCCCGCACGATCCGACACCCATGATCGTCAGAATGGGGCTTGCCAGATCACCTGGCTCAGTTCATCCATTTCTGGCTAAGAAAGCCGATGGAAAAAGAAGTGAGGGCAAGGCTACGGGTCTGAAGGAATCTCAGGACAAGCCCCTGGACATACTAGGCCCTCTGGCAAAGATACTATACCTAGCCGACCTATCACTCTCCCAGGGCGCAACACAGACGCCCACGTTATACGAGAATGGGCGCAACGGGCTATCTGTATACTGGGCAACACTAATGCGGCAATGTGCGCAGAGCAGCGTTGCTGAAAATGGACTCCAAACTAATGGCGTTGGGAAAGAAAGAGATGGGACCACTGGCAAAAGGCCAGCTCTTCGGGGACTAATTTATAACAGAGCTGAAAAAGCATGTGAATCTCTTCACTAAACTAAATAAGGCACAGACGTCCATCAAACAAGTGTTTCGCAACACCACACCACACCGTGGAGTTTTTGGCAGGGCTGGTCGCTAAAGGGGTCGAGCCACCAGCCGATTCTGGCCCACAGGCCCCAGAAACCAAACGCCTCAAGCGTTCTTCCCGTCGGCAAGAACCAACTTCCAACAAGGGTCTTTCCGTTCCAGAGGTACCCGCACCCGCGGACACTTCAATGCAGGTGAGCAACCCCAACACGACGTTTTTATTCTCTCATATGACTGCAGGCAGACTGTCTCTTTTCACAGGAATGGGGAAAGATATCCTCGGACAACTGGATCCTACATACGGTAGTGGGCTACAAGATCGAGTTTTCAGACACCCCGGTGCAGAAACGTTGCCCTCCACCAATAAGGGCGTTGGCACATCACACCGAACTCACCGACAACAAGATTCAGGCCCTATTCGACAAAGGGGCTGTGGAGATCGCCCCGGACGATATGGGCTTCTTCAGCAACATCTTCGTGGTTCAAAAGAAAACGGGAGACTACAGACCTACGACAACTGAACGGATTCGTTACCTACCGGCATTTCAAAATGGAGGGTATCCACCTCCTCAGAGATCTATTACAAAATCACGACTGGTTCACTCGGCTAGACTTAAAAGACGCCTATCTTTCGGTACCGATCGCCCACGTCAGCCGACCTTTCCTCCGTTTCACCTGGAAAAACCTTACTTGCCAATTTACTTGTCTCCCATTCAGCCTCAGCTCAGCACCATAGTGCTTTACAAATCTCATGAAGCTGGTGATGGCATACCTGAGGGGGATGGGCATCCGTTGCCTAATATATCTGGACGACATTCTGATATTCTGTGAGACTGCATCCAGACTGTGATCTCAAACATAATTCATAGTGCAATTGCTGGAATCAGTGGGCTTCATCGTAAACAGAGAAAAATCATCGCTTCACCCAGCCAAGGTGGTACAATTTCTGGGGTTCGAAATAGACTCGAGAACGTGCACCCTGCGACTACCCATGGCGAAAATTGCGACAATACGAAAAGAGATACGCCGGGTACTCTGAAAAGACTCAATATCACTCTGCCTTCTGGCCAGAATGGTAGGCTTATTATCATCTTCCATACAAGCGATCTTCCCGGGACCACTCCATTATCGGCCCATGCAACGAGCGAAGGCCCACCACTTGAGACAGGGACATACATACGACCACTGGATTCCAGTATCAGCAGAAGTGTGGACAGAAGTCCAGTGGTGGCTCTTCCCCATGGAGGACTGGAACGGCAGAGCCATATTCGGACCAAACCCGGACTTTGTTCTGGAGTCGGACGCCAGCCTATGGGGCTGGGGAGCCCACTGCTCGCAGGCATCCACCTGAGGCCCGTGGTCAGAGGAAGAAAAACTCCTACACATCAATTGCCTAGAGTTGATAGTGGGCTCCTTTGCGATACGGAGTCTGGCCATGCACATGTCCAACTGCTGCATACTTTTACGCATGGACAACATATCAGCAGTCCAGTACATAAAGCATCTGGGCAGAGCCAGATCGCGAGCCCTGACAGAAGCGACGAGGGACATTATCGGTTTTGCCTTCCCCACAACATCACGATCAAGGCAGACTGGTCAACAACCTCACGGCGGACTGGTTCTCTCGACATTGGAGAGACAGCAGCGATTGGCGCCTAGACAACGCTATCTTCCACAGGGTGAGGACGCTAAGAGGTCCCCTGCACATAAACCTCTTCGCATCACAAACACACAACTACCGAAGTTCTACAGTTGGCTCCCGGACCCACAGAGCGAAGCGGTGGACGCGTTCTTACAACAATGGCCACCGAAAGGGGAGTACACATTCCCGCCGTTCTCAATGCTGGCAAGAGTCCTCCACCAACTACGCGGAGCAAGGACATCGCTGATACTGATCACACCATTGTGGAAGAGCCAAGCATGGTTTCCAGACCTACTAGCACTGTCACAAGACCATCCACTAGTCTTACCAGTGTTCCCACTCCTCCTAACGAATCGGGAAGGGGAACCTCACCCACTAATAACACAGGAACGGTTGGAACTAGTGGCCTGGAGTCTTTCCGGGGATCCTGGAGCGTCGCAGGCCTATTGCAGACAACTAGAGACCTACTATGGGACTCATGGGCACCTGGCACTAGACGCAGCTACATATCAACATGGAATACATGGAATTGCTGGTGCATGGAAAGGGACCTCGATCCCTTTACAGCACCTATTTCCTACATTCTAAATTGTCTGTCCAATTTATTCACCGAAGGGAAAGCATACCGTTCTATTAACATTACTCGATCCGCCATCTCGATAAACGGAACACCAATAGGTCAGAACGCTTTGATATGCCGTCTACTTCGGAGCATCAAACTATCCAGACCTCCGGCCCCGAAGTATAACAGGCTATGGGATGTAGATCTGGTTATTCGATTTCTTCAAAACTGGCCGGTCAATGAGGCATTGTCTCTAAGACAAATAACAGCTAAACTGACACTTCCACTATGCTTAGTTTCATTTCGAAGAGTCTCGGACGTTACAGCTTTCGACGTGGACGGTTTTACTATAACACCAGAAGGAGTTACCTTCACGGTGTCTCGCAGGACCAAGACGGACTCTACATCCGTGTCCTACCCTTTTTTTCCGACGGTTCCTCTGCTATGCGTCGTCAAAAGACTTCTACGGTACGTAGAAGTAACTGAGTCTCTCCGGTTTTCCCGATCGGATCAACTACTGGTATCGTATACCAAGCCATACAAACCGGTAACTACAACCACGTTGGCTAGATGGATATGTTGGCTCTTAACCCTGGCAGGGGTCGAGTTGAATTTTGGGGCCCATTCGGTACGCGGGGTGGCGGCGTCACAGGCATTTTTGGCGGGAGCTCCGTTAACGGATATTTTGTGCTCAGCGGACTGGACTAGAGAAAATACCTTCAGGGTTTTCTACTTCCGACAGACATCACACGCATCTTTTTCATTGTTACCGCAGCGTTAAAAATGCAAAATAGGAAGCCTCCTGTCATGTTGTAAAATTGTAGATTATGCTAACATGGTTTACCTATAATCTTAATTTTAGTAATGACAGGAGGCGAGTATTTCCCCCCCCATAGAGTTTGGGTTGTCCCTCCCTATATACTCGCAGATTTCCAACATATTTACGACTATTACTTGCACGATAACATTATTTATTGGTATAATGGGATGTCTATCGATGACAGTTTATCATAATTGGTACATGTTTATAGTTTGGCATTGTGGACAATAACCTGCATAGTGATTAAAGACGGTATCGTAGACAGAAGGGAATTTGGTAGCAATTAGGAGACATAGTAGGTATCTCCATAGAATAGTCAATTTCGACAATATATTGAATAATTAGAGATAGGTCTATAAGTTTATATGAGGACAATAGTTCAATTCCACTACCTTTCACCTATTTCTGTTTTTTTTTTTTTTTAGCATAAAAGGATTCGGGAGTCGGGCTAAAAGGATCCCTTCAAGCTTCGATCCAAGTTACGGTCGTTCAAGTTACCAGTGTTCAAGTTTGGAAAGTTCATCATATCCCTGACGTTACAGGATTTAACACACCAAAGAAAGAGGGATAGACACACCCATCAACGACTTATATACAGGCTATGTTGGCCTGTTGTGAGAAAATAAGATTTTTTTTTTAAATTTGTATTTCCGTCTGACATTTTAGCTGTGAATGTCATAACACTGTTAGATTTTACTGCAAAAAAATGCACATATTTGTAATCAGCAATGTCTCACGAGTACAACAGTACCCTCCATTAACAGGTTTTATGGTGTTTTGGAAAGTTACAGGGTTAAATATAGAACATTCCATTTTCAAATTGAAATTTGCCAGATTAGTAATGCTACCTTTGAGATGGTGTGGTAGTCCAGAAATGAGAATTACCCCCATAATGGCACACCATTTGAAAAAGTAGACAACCCAAGGTATTGAAAGTGGGGTATGTTTAGTCTTTTTTTAGTAGCTACTTAGTCACAAACACTGGCCAAAGTTAGCCTTTATATTTGTTTTTGTGTGAAAAAAGCAAAAAACTAATATTTGGCCAGTGTTTGTGACTAAGTGGCTACAAAGAAAGACTGGACATACCCCACTTGCAATACGTTGGGTTGTCTACTTTTGCAAATGGTATGCCATCATGGGGGTAATTCTCATTCCTGGGCTACCATACGCTCTCAAAGGCAACATAACCAATTTGGCAAATTTCAATGTCAAAAAAATGAAATGCAAGCCTTATATGTGACTCTCTAACTTTCCAAAACACCATAAAACATGTACATGGGGGGTACTGTTATTCTCAGGAGACTTCACTAAACACAAATATTAGTGTTTTAAAACAGTAAAACATATTACAACAATATAGTCCATAAAAGTGTTGTTCGTTTGTAAAAAATGCAAAAAACATCACTTTTACTTAAAATATAATCGTTGTAACACAATTTACCAGTTTGAAACACTAATATTTGAGTTCAGTGAAGTCTCCCGAGTAAAACAGTAGCCCTTATGTACAGTTTTTTTGGTGTCTTGGAGAGTTACAGGTTCAAATATAGTGCTTGTGAATTAAATTCTCTGCACTTTCTCCCTGTGTTGTCAGGCATGTCAATCAAATTTTAATTAATCAAATCACATAATTATGTTAAAAGATTACTTAAATATACACGTACATTTTAATATATATGCATTTATAGGTATTTAAATTCTATGTGTATACTAATGTAATCTTTTATGTATTTATCTATATATATATATATATATATATATATTTGCGGTTATTTGTATTTTATATATAGATATATAGAATGTTATTCTAAGTGTATTTTGTTACATATATATATATATATATAATATATGTGTATATATCTATTATATAATATACATATTATATATATGTAACGTCATTCTAAGTATTTTAATACTAATATATGTACTTATATTAATATTAAAATACATTACGTATGACGTTACATATATATGCGTATATATATTATATATTTAATATATATTATATATTTATAAATATATTTATTTTATAACGTCTAATTATTTTTTTTTTTCATTTCCCACCAGCTATGTTTGACATTTCAGACAGTCCCCCTGCTGGCAGATCCACAGCCAGCTATAGGGGGCCATATTTGCCATGGGAGGGCTGCGAGGCAGTCCTCCCGAAGCGGAGCGCCGAATAGGTAAGTATCCCGGGCGCTCCAGGGCTCAAAGCCATTACAGCGTTCTATGCCGCCGCAACGGCTTTAACCCCTTAAGGACACATGACGTGTGACATGTCATGATTCCCTTTTATTCCAGAAGTTTGGTCCTTAAGGGGTTAAAGCCCAATTAAAACGGGACGGCATAGAACGCTGTAACGGCGTGAAGGGGTTAAATATTCTTCTGAAATACTTTGTTCTTTACATAGTTGAATGTGCTGACAACAAAATCACACAAAAATTCAAAAATGGAAATCAAATTTTTCAACCCATGGAGGTCTGGATTTGGAGTCACACTCAAAATTTAAGTGGAAATACACACTACAGGCTGATCCAACTTTGATGTAATGTCCTTAAAACAAGTCAAAATGAGGCTCAGTAGTGTGTGTGGCCTCCACGTGCCTGTATGACCTCTCTACAACGCCTGTGCATGCTCCTGATGAGGTGGCAGGTGGTCTCCTGAGGGATCTCCTCCCAGACCTGGACTAAAGCATCTGCCAACTCCTGGACAGTCTGTGGTGCAACATGAGGTTGGTGGATGGAGCGAGACATGATGTCCCAGATGTGCTCAATTGGATTCAGGTCTGGGGAACGGGCGGGCCAGTCCATAGCATCAATGCCTTCGTCTTGCAGGAACTGCTGACACACTCCAGCCACATGAGGTCTAGCATTGACTTGCATTAGAAGGAACCCGGGGCCAACCGCACCAGCACCTGGTCTCACAAGAGGTCTGAGGATCTCATCTCGGTACCTAATGGCAGTCAGGCTACCTCTGGTGAGCACATGGAAGGCTGTGCGACCCCACACCATTACTGACCCACTGCCAAACCGGTCATGCTGGAGGATGTTGCAGGCAGCAGAACGTTCTACACGGTGTCTCCAGACTGTCACATGTGCTCAGTGTGAACCTGCTTTCATTTGTGAAGAGTACAGGGCACCAGTGGCGAATTTGCCAATTTTGGTGATCTCTGGCAAATGCCAAATGTCCTGCACGGTGTTGGGCTGTAAGCACAACCCCCACCTGTGGACGTCAGGCCCTCATACCACCCTCATGGAGTCTGTTTCTGACCGTTTGAGCAGACACATGCACATTTGTGGCCTGCTGGAGATCATTTTGCAGTGCTCTGGCAGTGCTCCTCCTGTTACTCCTTGCACAAAGGCGGAGGTAACGGTCCTGCTGCTGGGTTGTTGCCCTCCTACGGCCTCCTCCACGTCTCCTGATGTACTGGCCTGTTTCCTGGTAGCGCCTCCATGCTCTGGACACTACGCTGACAGACACAGCAAACCTTCTTGCCACAGCTCGCATTGATGTGCCATCCTGGATGAGCTGCACTACCTGAGCCACTTGTGTGGGTTGTAGACTGCGTCTCATGCTACCACTAGAGTGAAAGCACCGCCAGCATTCAAAAGTGACGAAATCATCAGCCAGGAAGCATAGGAACTGAGAAGTGGTCTGTGGTCACCACCTGCAGAACCACTCTTTTATTGGGGGTGTCTTGCTAATTGCCTATAATTTCCACCTGTTTATCCCATTTGCTCAACAGCATGTGAAATTGATTGTCACTCAGTGTTGCTTCCCAAGTGGACAGTTTGATTTCACAGAAGTGTGATTGACTTGGAGTTACATTGTGTTGTTTAAGTGTTCCCTTTATTTTTTTGAGCAGTGTATATTAAACAATATATCCATTGCGCCTCTACTTTGTCATCTATTTACTACAATGTGGTTGCGGAGCGCAGTACGTGGGCCGTACCACACGTAAATTAAACACCAGAATTCTCGAACATTTCAATAATATCAAGAAAAAGAAAATAGATCATAGTGTGTCCAGACACTGCATTTCATGTGCCCATTTTAGCTGGGAAAATTTTCAAGCATTTGGTATGGATCAAATAAAATTAGGATGGCGAGGGGTTGACAGATTATTAGAACTCACCCATAAAGAGGCAGAGTGGATTTATACCCTTAAAACTCTTAATTCTGGTTTAAATCAGGACATTGACCTTACAGATCTTATTTGATGTATATTTTTTTTTTAAATTCGATTTTTCTCTGTGATGTTGCTGTATGTCTTGTCACATTCAGGAATTTTCTCATTCATTTATTCTAGTTTATTATGCTATTCATCTGTTTGTTCAGTTTATGTCGGCTATTCGCCAATTCTTATTACCCCCCCCAGCCCCCCCGTTTTTTTTAAAGGTATGTTTGGCAGCTTGTGTGCGTGTGCACTGTGTTCGTATACAAGTGCGCACGCGCGGAATCTGTGGTTTGCATGCACACGAATGCTGGAACTCATTCGAACAGTCCACGCATGCACATGAACTTTGGATTTCATTCGTATGAATACATTAATCGGCTCACGCCACTGCAAGACACACAGGATATGTGTCAACGCGTTCCAGGGTGGAAGGCACGTCTAAATTCAGGTGGATTCCATCGCCCATCAATCCCAGCATATTTAAGAAGCATCCCTGGTGAGAAGAACTTATATCCCTGAGAAAGTCCAAGTTGCAGGACGAAACGCGTTGGATATACCAAGAACATATCCTTTTGTTTTTATAGGTTTTAATTTTTTTGACTTTGGTTTATGTCCATCTATGCCTGGTTTCCAGTACCACGCTTCCATCTAAGGTCCATTTCATGTGGAGATATGCCCATTGTCTACATTGGTCTGTAAGTGCACTCTAATAAATTCCTTTTGTGTTTTAACTGTACTTCACCATTGCGGCTTTTTTTATTTTCTCCATATGCGTTATTAGAAGATTGTTCATATATGAGTGACATCTTGCAACTACATCAGTGTGTTTCCTCCGGGAGGGAGACAAGCCTGAATTTGTGAGTTTTTCTTCGTATACTTCACATTAAAAAATTTTAATACAATATTATGCTATGTTGTATTATTGATTTGTATAGATTCCAGTGACTTCTAGGATCTTTCAATAGCCTACCTTTTCCAGGTGGTTATAATTATTTTTATACATATTGGTGTTTACCCACTTTTTTGTATTGTATTTTGCATTTGGTGTGTGAGGGATCACACTTTTTTTTACCTATTTATTTATTCATATTATTGTGTATATATTTTTGCTTTTACATTCTTTGTCATGCCAAACAAACTTAATTGCATTCTACTAAGAAGTAGAAGTATAGATCAGGGTGTTGAAGTGGATGTGGTCTTTTTGGATTTTGCCAAGTATATATACAAATATGTGTTTAGTAGATATCTCCCTAATTTGGTATCCTTAAATATGGCCATCCCACATAAGGATAACAAATAAGGGTGTTAACTTATTAAATATCAAAATTAAGAAAAGGGCTTTTAAAATGTTATTACTTATATACGTTAACTATATTATATATTTAATGGGTGGCCCAATACAATTCCTCTTTGCTCAATTCGGTCCAGGGAAGCCTTAAGGTTGCACACTCATTGTCTAGATAAAAATTCTTGTTCCTGGCTAGAACATTGGCTTAAATAGAGTACAGATAATTGTCATTAATGGTAAGTTTTCAAGCTGGTCAAAAGTGTTGAGTGGTGCCCTTCAGGGTTCCGTTCTGGGACCACTTCTATTTAACTTATTTACAAATGATCTTGAAATAGGTAGTGAAAGGCATGTTTCAGTGTTTGCAGAGGACACACATCTCTGTAAAGTAACACAATTTGAACAGGAATCCTTTTTAATGCAGAGGGATTTAGATAGATTGGGGACTGGGCACTAAAATGGCAGATGAAATTGAATGTAGACAAATTAAAAGATATGTGCTTTGGGCTAAATAATACACAAGCAACTTACACCCTAAATGGCACTAAATTAGGGAGTATGTAGGTTTTATCCCTCCATTCAAATCTACAATTGCAGAGTTATTTACTAAAGTGAGACTTTTCCCATTGCAGCCAACAGTTTGGTTACTTTGGCTTTAAATTTGAAATTCACTATGATTTCCCTGACAATTCACACTTTAGTGAATAACCCTGTTAGACATTTTTCTGCAGAAACACAGAACCAAGAACGGTCTGAAATGACATATTTCTCTCCGGTAAGACAGAATTCAAATCCAGAAAAAACAAAACAACACTAAACTCTCAAAGAATAATGCTCCATTAGTAATGAATAACACTTTTAATTAGATAGCATGTAATAACACTAAAGAACAGGACATTAAACATGATTTTAATCAACACATTTGCTTAACAAATTCCAATTGTTTAAAGAAAAAACAAACCCCCCTCCCACCTAACCAATAAAGAGACACAGTGCACTTTTATGTAAAACCTGTTAATAGGCAAGGTAAGGAGAACATGGCTAAATAAGAGACTGGTCAAAGTACCAGTGTTTTACCACATCCAGTTCACAGCTTTCTTCTACTGCTTTTTGATTCTGTAGAGATATTTCTTTGCTGACTTTAAAGGATAAATCCAAAACCTGGTGGAATGTCCTGCATGATTAAGAACATACATCCTGTTAATTCATTTGTACACAATGGCAAAGAACAGAAATGCTTCTTTTTACACAGACTTATTGGCAACTGTCCAAAATGATCTATTCTGTAGATTTAAGGGAACAAACACCTTTTACCTAATAGAGGGATTTTGTAATAACCACACAATATTTTTCAACACAGGGCAGTCCATGCTAATTTAACTTTTAGAATGCAGGCTCTGTATTTTTTTTAACCAAATTATAGGTGATTATAACACTGCAGGATAAGCATATGGATATATTTTTCTTTTGCAGAATAACCAATAGCTACATTCAGAGTAGCCTGTTGGAGTTCTATTCAATATGATTGAATCTATCACATGATCACATAAGAACCAACACTACTGTGATCTGTGCATTTTTTAAAAGTATTTTTTTTTTAATAAGTGAAATAAACAGTATTTCTCCACTCAGAAAACAACATGCTTGCATCAAAAAACACAGAAAGAAAAACATCAAAGAGGTAGTATATAAGGCAAAACACTGGCACAAATATTAACAGGTAATTAAAATTGTCCATACAAAATATTATATATTTTTAAATCTGAGCAGATCTACACAAAAATTAAATCACTCCAGGGACATCCCAGTGCCCAAATACAAAAAAACTGTAAATTGTTGTTTAGCAAATATATCCCAAATGAAAACTTGCATGCATTTAATTTTACATTAGGTGTGTGTGTGTGTATATATATATGATTTTACATTAGGTGTGTGTATATATATATGAAAATAGTTTGCAAAACCCGCAGATCTCTTGTCTGCTACCTTTGCAAAAACTCCCCTTCTAACCCTGCCCAGACTTTCAGTGGCTGTCCAATCACAGACTTCCCGAAACAGTTCAATGAGAAGTCTTCGTAAGGCAGGTGCTCTGAGCACTTATACTTATAGAAAATCCCACCAAGACTTAAAAATGAATATAACATAGAAACATAAGAAATTAACAGCAAGCAAAGTTCTACAAAACCTTACATTTATTAAAAGGTATACTTCAACCTTCTTTGCCACCAACATTTTTTTAATATCATTACATTTGAAATCGTTTACACAGTGAGCCTTGCTTCAATGTCTTAAATATGGGGTCATGTTTTCAACTATACTTGACATTGGTGTCCACACTGACAAAGTTTCCATTTAAAGCGTGGATTTAAGATTCTATAGATAGATAGGACGTTATGGGATTGGTTACAAGGTTTTAGCTTGTTCAATTTTATTTAAGGACACGGAGGCTCATATTATGCTATTCTCTTTCTTTTATTCCTCAGCAGCAAGAAAAATTTATTTTAGAGAAACAATCAACCATGTAAACATGCCCCAAAGGGCTAGTCCTACAATAATACAACCAATCAGCATGCCTTCAGCACTCTCAACTCCCCATGTGACCTTAAGCCACTCCTCTTTCTTGCTGCTGCCTTCCTCAGCTAAGTACATTTTTATTTTCTCTCTGTATGCTGCCTGTGTGTTTCTCATATTTATTCATTTTGTGGCAGTTAAATTTAAATTTGTTAGTTTTTTCTGTGTACTGTTAAGCTTCTGCCCTATCTCTACACTTTATTCCCCAGCTGGCTCTAGGTTTTTTCCCCTCACCTAGAGGGCGGGAGTGTGTGCTGATTGGACAGCACAGTTGCTGGGCAGCTCACCAGTGTCCCCAGGAGCCATTCCTCAGGGAACACTTGGTGAGCTTGCCTTTTTCATATTCTGTCTGTTACTTTATGGTGCCTTGGGTATTTCTGTATCATTCCTTCTGATACATTGCTAATACCCAGTTTTTGCCCAAAATCAAGTCACTCCATTAGTTTATTTGGGTTCCCCCACTCCACCCCCCTTTTTTTTGCTTGGTTTACTTATAAATCATATATTCTTGTACCTAACCACAACTACTGCAGAAGTGTTATTTCGTAATGCAATCTAGTAAGGATTTGGGCATGGCCTCCAGCGATTCCCCCATTAGGGATAATATGCCCCCTGCCCCCCAGGTTGTCCCCAGACCGACTGGCTTAACTGTCACTGATGTGACAGACCAGGAGCAAATGAACTCGGAAGAACTTCATTCTCTCCTGGATGCCACTATGGCGAAATCCGTAACCCAAGCTGTTTACTCAGCCATGGGAGTTATGTCGGACACTCTGTCCCACTCTATTAGTCATACCCTCTTGGCCGCCCAACAGGCCTCTACGCACATTGCCCCTGACCCTACAGAACACATTACAGGCAAGGCCAGTGGGCGCAAAGCCACCAAAAAATCTCGTCACATGGACGAGGAAGCCTCCAAAACTTTAAGGACAGACAGGGAACGTCCTGTCAAAGATAATGTGGTTGCACCACAACAAAGAGCCACCCACCGGGCAAAATCGGTGCGGAGTTGGAAAAGGGCAAAAGCCCAAGTGGAATCATCCGAGTCAGATTCGGAACAGGAGGAGGCATGGAGCGAGTCTGATGATGAGGACTCATTCAATTTGGGCACACTATTCCCTGACCACAGCGCTATATCTATGTCTGGGAATGAGGACGAGGACGGGGTGGAAGGCTTCACCCTCCTTGACCCACAGGGCGAACCTGATAGTCTGCAGCACCCAAGATCAACTGAATGGTTCCTGCTGGACCATGTGGCAAAATATATTGCCGCACGGATCAGGAAACCCCTTGATAAGGTGGCAAGAAGTAAGATGCGGGCAGAATGCCCACGCCCCACGCTCCCAGATTTAATATGTATCGCCCCTATAGTGGACCCTAAGATTGCCCAGTTCCTGGGAAAAACTGGGTGGAAGGCGAAGAAGGGTCTCGACTTTGCACTTCGCCATTGCCAGGATAAGATCCTGGATGTCCTCTGACCCAGTGCAAAGATCTTTGATATGGTTGAAACGGCACTGGCAGGCGGTGCTCCCATAGACCTGCTAGCTATCAGGGGCTGGATACAGCGAGCCATATGTCTTCTTGGAAATGCCAACGTGGCTCTAGCCACTGAGAGGCGAAAGGCTATATTGATTAAAATCGAACCAAAGCTAGTTGCCTTGGCTATCACTGAACCTGGGCCACAGGCCAAAGGCCTTCTTTTTGGGGATAGTTTTGTGAAGGAGCTGGGTACCTATGTGGGCACTTTTACTGCTCTGGACAAGGCGCAAGCCAATATGAAAAAGGTATTCTCCCATAGAGTTTTTGGCGGGGCCGGCAGATATTGGGGCCGTCTGCCCGGCCGTTCTTCCCGGGGCTCGTACCGGGTTTCTAGAGGCCCCTTCCAGTCACGTTACCAGAGTGAGGTACCCAAGCCCTCTCCATTCTTCCCAGTTCGAGGAAGACCCTGGCAGGCTCGTGGATCCAGAAGCGTTTCCTATGGCCGACGCCCTTATGGTGAGTCCACTTCCTTCATCACTAACTTCAGTAACCTTGGTGGGGGGCAGGTTAGGCCACTTTATCGATGCCTGGCGAATGTTAACTTCCGATACTTGGGTCCTACAAACTGTAGTGGGTTATGCCATAGAATTTGTACAAACACCTGTCCAGATATCCCCCCCCCAGACACATAGTCTCCTCCATCCACGACAGGGCACTAATCACAGTGGAGATACAATCTCTGGCCGACAAAGGTGCAATCATAGAGACGCATCCAGGGGTTTCAGGTTTTATAAGCAACCTGTTCGTGGTGCCCAAGAAAGGTGGGGGTGTCCGTCCGGTCATCAACTTACGTCTCCTGAACGCCTTTGTTGCGTACCACCATTTCAAAATGGAGGGCATCCACTCCCTCCGAGACCTACTCCTCTTGGAGGATTGGATGGTCAAACTCGATCTGCAGGACGCATACCTCACCGTCCCAATGGCCGAGGATTGCCAACATTTCCTCCAGTTCCAATGGGAGGAGACCACATGGCGTTTCAAATGCTTGCCATTCGGCCTCTCCTCGGCCCCATGGTGCTTCACGAAGCTCATGCGGTCAGTGATCGCTCTCCTACGCAGCAGAGGAGTACGTCTGATTATATACTTGGACGACATGCTTCTGATGGCACAGGACCCACTCTTACTCCAAGAACATCTGATTTGGACAAAGACATTACTCGGCAACCTTGGTTTCCTCATCAACTGGGGCAAGTCGGTGGTACAACCCTCCCAAGTCTTGGAGTTTCTAGGCTTCACCATCGATTCAGTGGAAGGGACACTCCTGTTACCATCGTCCAAAGTCAGGATCATCAAGAAAGAAATCCGCCGGACACTGGCTCGCCCTGCACTAACGCTACGGCAACTGGCCAGGATCATCAGCCTTCTCTCGGCCTCCATCCAGGCCATTTTCCCGGGCCCACTTCACTACAGGGCCCTTCAACGCCTAAAGGCGAAATACCTTCGGTCAGGTCTCTCCTATTCAGACTCTGTGCCTCTCGATTGTGCTGCCAAAGAAGAACTCTCTTGGTGGCTGCAACACATGGAAGCATGGAACGGAAGAGCAATCTTTGGGACGAGGCCGGACTTCGTCGTGGAATCAGACGCAAGTCTGCTGGGCTGGGGCGCGCGTTGCGGTCCTATCTCCACCGGAGGGAAATGGTCCCCAGACGAGCAGGAGTTACACATCAATTGCCTCGAGCTTTTGGCGGGGTCATTTGCAGTTCGGAGTCTCGTAGGTATCTCAACCAACTGTTCCATTCTTTTACGGATGGACAACGTGTCAGCGGTCCGCTACATCAATCATCTCGGGGGTACGAAGTCAGTGGTGTTAGCGGATCTAGCAAAAGACTTCTGGCACTTCTGCCTGGATCGCAATATTTCGGTTCAGGCGGAACACATTCCCGGGATGTCCAATATGGTGGCGGATTGGAATTCCAGATACCTACGGGATGCAAGCGACTGGCGGCTGAAGCGGGACATTTTCCTGCAACTTCAAACACTCTGGGGCCCACTAGGGATCGACCTCTTCGCTTCACGGTTGAACTCCCAACTACCGAGTTTCTTCAGTTGGAGACCGGATCCAGAGGCATTGGCTTCAGATGCCTTCCTCCAACAGTGGCCGGACACACGAGCGTACGCTTTTCCTCCTTTCTCATTGATTGCGAGGACGCTTCTACATCTCAGACGCTACCGAACCTCCATGATTCTCATCGCCCCATTCTGGACGGCTCAACCATGGTTCCCTACACTCATGGAGATGTCCATGGACTACCCAAGATTGATTCCAACCTCTCTGGACCTCTTGTTGGACCCCAACGGGGAACCGCACCCCCTACTATTACAGGGACGCCTCCAACTACTGGCATGGCTCCTCTCCGGGGACTTGGATTCATCCCGGACGTTCCACAAACAACTATTGACCTTCTGGCGGGAGCTTGGGCTCCTGGAACACGGAAATCCTACTTACATGCCTGGAATTCATGGAGTGGTTGGTGCATGGAACAACACATGGATCCCTTATCGGCACCTATAAGTCAAGTTTTGAGATTTCTCACTTCTCTGTTTGACCATGGCCTAGCTTATCGCACGATAAATGTGTACCGATCGGCTATTTCCGCAGGCCACCAAGGGTGGGATGGTGCCCCGGCTGGTAAACATCTCCAAGTATGCCGACTCCTGCGCGGCATTAGATTTGCACGCCCACCACTACCTAGATACTCTTCATCATGGGATGTTGACCTTGTCCTCCAGCTTCTAGCAGATTGGCCAAGGAACGAAGATCTCTCACTGAAACAACTCACAGCAAAGCTGGCGATGCTGTTTTCTTTGATCTCCTGTAAGCGGGTGTCGGATGTGCGTGCGTTGGACTTCTCTGCACGTTCATTAACCCCCGAAGGTGTCTCGTTTAATATTTCCAGGCATACGAAGACGTCAATCACCTCAGTTTTCTACCCGGCCTTTCCAAATAACTCTAAGCTCTGCCCAGTAGCATGTCTCAAGGAGTACGAGTCCAGGACTTCTTCGATTCGTGATCCTGCATATCCTGAGTTATTCCTGGCCCTTCGTCATCCGTATCACCCTGTTTCAACAGTCACCTTGTCTCATTGGGTCAAGTGGGTTATGAAATTAGCAGGCATCGACACTTCTGTGTATGGAGCACACTCTGTCAGGGGAGCCATGGCGACTAAAGCATTCTCCAAAGGATGCAGGTTGGAGGACCTACTCCGGGCGGCTGATTGGTCCCGCGAATCTACCTTCAAGGAGTTTTATTTTCGGCCAGTTTCTCATTTTTCAGAGGTGGTCGTGTCACAGCTTTGAACTAGCATAATATGAGCCTCCGTGTCCTTAAATAAAATTACCAGATTTTACTAATTTCATGACGTAAAGTCATGATTTTATTAAGGACACGGAGGTGAGTATTATCCCACCCGATGCAGGTAAGTGGTGCCTTCCCATAGCTAAGTGGTCAGTAAGTTTGTTACGAGTTCAGATTACTACAACACACTGCAGGTATTGACAGGTTTTGGTTAGAGGATAATCTGGTTTTTGGTGGCATATATTCCGATGTCTAATTCTGTTCAAAAGTCCAGAAACATATTTTACCAGTTTGTTTCTCTGTTCCTTTCAGCTTCATGATCCGGTTTGGCACCGTTGTGCATGGATTTCCTTCAGGACCTACGGGAAGATCACAGCTTCTAGAGAATACTGGATTTTTTCACTGTGGCGGTCCTGGCATTTTGCTTTTTTTCCTTCATGTTGATGTGTTACTATGGATTTTTTTGTCGACAACACCAAGAAAGAGGAGTGGCTTAAGGTCACATGGGGAGTTGAGAGTGCTGAAGGCATGCTGATTGGTTGTATTATTGTAGGACTAGCCCTTTGGGGCATGTTTACATGGTTGATTGTTTCTCTAAAATAAATTTTTCTTGCTGCTGAGGAATAAAAGAAAGAGAATAGCATAATACTCGCCTCCGTGTCCTTAATAAAATCATGACTTTACGTCATGAAATTAGTAAAATCTGGTAATTATGTCTACATATAGATTATTCTGAGGATCTACTGGCATTTCATATCCAAAAATATCAAGAGGTTCCTGACAAATACCAATAAAACCATTTAGAATTTTACACTACTAAATAATTGAAAAAATAAGAATGTGTACTGTTACATACTAAAGCATTTGTACTTTGTGCTATATTTTTTTTTTTTTTTAAACCATCATCCAATAATATATTTTAAGTGTATATTAAAACAGTACTTTAATAATAATATATAACAATGGTAAAATTAAAATGCCATATGTGTCTTAAAATGTTGGTATATTTATTAAAGAATAAAATCAAAATAATGATATTTTACTATCCGGTCTGGTGGAGGTCCAATGAAAAACTTATAGGCCATCACAAACCCTGACGCTTCTTCCCAGAGTGTCCATTCATGTTTCAGTAAGTCAGCAGAGGGTGTCCTAAAGGCCAACTCACACCTTCAAAAATATTGCGCAATACCCCAGTCATAGACGGAATGGTATCAGACTTCAAATACAGAGGGAAAACTGAAGTTGCCGAAATCAAGAGATGAGTCAAAATTATTTCTGTAGACTTGGACATATTATCTGTGAGTTTCTTCAGGAATAACAATTCTGGTGTAATAGTATGAACCTGATCTGTAATGGTGTGTATTAGTTTATTAATTTTGTTCCACTATGTGTTAAGTTTAGGACAGAACCAAAGGATGTGGAATAGTGTACCTACCTGCCCGCACTCCCTCCAACATGTATTAGTTCTATATAAATGTTGTTTAAAGAGCCTGGAGGGAGTCAGGTACCATCTGTAGAGAAGTTTATAATGAGATTCCAAAAGTGCCACAGACTTATTTATTCCCCGTAGCGACAATAGGAGCCCATGCCACTCCTCAACACTTGTTCAGTTTCCTTTCCCATGTGGTCATATAGTCTAATTTTGGACAACATTCCCCAGCAAAATAGACATAGCACATAGAGAGTGCGTTTCCGATAAAGACCCGAGAGACAAATCTTTTCTAGAGTAGACACGTCAATTTTGCGCTCCTCCAGGACCCGATTAGAAACTTTACAATGTTCACTAATTAAATCAACCATCTGTCTACGTACAGGGTCCACAGAGGTGTCCAGACCAAATTTGGCCTGTAACTTGTCAAAAGATAAAAAAGAATTAGAAATAAATCATTAATACACATGACAGAATGGGAAAGCCAATATTCCACTTTCAGATCAGGTAATGCAGGTTACAACACCGACAAGGGGGTAGCTCTAGACCAGGTAGTAGAAGAGTTTATCTTTTCATATAACACATCCCAGGCATTATTCGTGGCTTTGGTAGTTGGAAACATGTTCACCACCTGCGGTCGCGAGCAGGAGGCAACCATAACACATCTTTGATGAGAGTGGATACATTTTTGTAGCCTCCACCTGGAGCCACAGGGGACGACCATGCTCCAGGTTGAATTTAAGTGCCATAGCCGCATTAGTCGCAGAATAAGAATGGCTAAAGTTTGGCAAACCTCCACTAGTGCTGAGATTTTGTAAAATAGCCAATTTAATCCTGCTCGGTTTGTTATTCCATATGAATGTCAGTGAGGCAGAATGAACTTTCCAAAAAAAGAAATAAGGAATGGTTAAGGGAATCACTCTTAAAAAAAAAATATAACATTTTCGGAAAGAGTCATTGTGGTGACATTCTGTCATCAAACTAATATGGTGACCAGTGGTTTAGGCAAAGCAGGGAGTCTGGAAAAACGGGACATATTTGCAGCTTTTCTGGAAGGAGTCAGAACTGGATTGGGAGTATGGAATTCAGCAAATATCATTGGACTTAACAGCGGGACAAACTCCCTCACTGATGACATGGGACATGCTATGAAAATAGGTGGGGAAGCTGACTTTCTTATAGTGAGAAGACACGGTGGATACACACGATTGCCCACAACGTACATCTGGTGGAGAATATTGCTTCCATTGCTAACAGTATTAGAAGAAGTGGGAACTGCCATCTTTTGTTCTGTTTGCAGATTTAAAGGACACTATTAAAAAGGATTGTTCTTATCAATGTAGAGACACATTGTCCTACGAACTCTGTTGCTAGTACTCATGTTCATTCAAGTAATAACAGTTATAACACTATACTTTTGTGTGGATGAGGAAGAAACTTGAAAAGGAGGATATATTTTAAAAGTTTTGTTTTTTTCTTTTCTCTCTCTTACATTCTTCAATAAAGTTTTACATTGCACATACATAAACATTTATCACACACACTCATCTAAATTCTACCACCTATATACTAATGCTTTAAGTTCTGGGTTTTTTTTGTGACACTTTGTATATTATGTAAATTGAAGGCCATAGAAAAGTACAGGAGAACTTATGTCGCTGAGGGAACTATTCCGGAGGGATGGTGGGTTGAATTTCTCCTGTATATCAGGTTTTTGCTCAGACTAGGTTCTCTTGTACTAGAGGGATAACTAGATAATGGAGCAACATAGAATAATTAAAAGTGGGGGAATGTGGGGTGATGCAACCCCTATTTGACGGTTTTCTTTCACCTTGCTCATCTCACTTACTATAATTCCTGTGCTCCTCTTTCCTACTTCAGATCTCATAGTTTAAATAGATAAGAGGGATATATTATTATTTTTAAATGTGTTTAACATAAGAGAAGAAAAAGTGAGGGAATGTGGTGACATTTTGTCATCAAACTAATATGGTGACCAGGGATCATGTGACCAAGCTCATGTATGGCTTTCTTACAGTGGGATAAGCTTTACCCTTTGATATGGTAAATGGGTAATTCAATACCTTTACAAGTCAGGAAAGAGGTAACCACTTCCCCATATCTCCATTCCTGCCTGTTTCTTCTTGGCTGTGCTACTGAGCAGACCCTTAAGCAGACATGGCCTATTTTTATCATGGTGAACTGTGAGTGGGAACTGGTGATTTTTTAAGATTTAGTTGTTATTGTTAGCTAGGTTGTTGTTGCTGTTGTTGGTATAGTTAATTAGATTGTGTGTCATTATGTGTATGTTGTTTTGTCTCTGAATAAATATTTGTTAAAGTAGACGGACCAGAGTTTATATGTGTATGCGTACATAATAATTTATAGAGTTTGGTAATTTACCACAGTCATCTTGACCGAATTAATCCTTTCTAACCAGGAAATTTCAAGACTACACCACCTCTTAATAGCATCCCTAAGAGCAGGTCAGATTTTAGCCAAGTTATAAGTATGCATCTTTGACAGGTTCTTGCACATACTAACACCCAAATAAGAAATATAGGAATCTCTCTAGTCAAAGTTAATTTTAAAGTATCCAATTTATGCCATTGGACAAAAACATTAAAAATGCTTGGGTTTTATTAGTGTTCAATTTATAAAAAGACATTTCACCAAATTCTTGCAGGATAGACGTTTACGGTGTAACTGAGGTTGAAGGACTTTTAAGAGATAACATTGTAATCTGCAAAGAGAATTTTATGTTCTCTATCTCCTATCGCAATGCCCTCTATATCTGCACATTGCCTTATTGCCTCAGCAGAGGTTCCATCGCCAGCACAAAAAGAAGCAGCGACAATGGACATCCCTGTCTGGTCCCATTGGATAGGGTAAAGCTATCAAACAAACCCAGTTGCAGATACCCGAGCTGTTGGGTTACAGTATAAAACAAACACAACTTCGATAAAAGAATCAGAAATGTGAAACCGTGACAAACTTTCTCAAGAAACCCCAATGAATTCTATCGAACCCCTTTTCCGCAAGATAAGAGCAAAGAAGGTGTGCGATTTAATTTAATGAATCACATTATGAACCATCAAACTATCCGGGGGCCTGGCGGTTTAAAACAAAGCCCACCTGGTCATAGTTAATCAAGGAAGGGAGAATTTAGGCAAGACGATTAGCTAATATTTTAGAGTATAGTTTAGTGTCATTGTTGATTAATGAAATTGGGCAAAAAACTGGACAAGCATTGGGCACTTTACCGGGTTTGGGTAAGGTTATAATTTTTGCACATAATGCCTCCCCCGGCATCTCACCAGATGAGGAATAATTATTAAATAATTTAGATAAATGGAGGACCAAAACACTAGAGAAGGACTTATAATATGCCATCGTACAACCATCAGGTCTCGGAGCTTTGCCAGCAGGAATCAATTGGGTCCACAATTTATTTTTTGAAATATGACAATTTAGTGTATCCAATGTATTAATTAAGATTAATACATTGGATACACTACTTCACATGACCAAATCTGGGAACTATTACAGGAGATCAGACAAGAGCAGAGAGATTTTAGAGAGGACTTTTCAACAACAAGGCACAATGTTACAGTGTTTGAGCATAGAGCTGATACTATGGATAATACATTACTGCAACATGCTTCTGATTTAGCAGACCTAACTAAACATGTTAAATCTTTGGAATTACAATTGCAGTCTGCTAATACAAAACTGAGTGACTTTGAAGACAGGAGTAGGAGAAACAAAATCAGAGTGAAGAGGATTCCGGAATTGGATGATTATTTAAAAGCCGTGATGAGGTCTGTTACACCAAACCTTATGAATTCAGATTTACTTATAGACCGCATTTACAGGCTCCCCAAACCCAACTCTGCCCCTGGGATGCAATAGCAAGACTTTTTTTTTTTTTTTTTTTACAGAGAAAGAAAATTTTCTGCTGGCATTAAGATTCTCAGATTTATCAAACTAATTTAGGAATGTAAAGGTCTTCCAAGACTACTCACGAAAAACGTAAAGAATCTGAACAGTTCACAGCTGAACTGCGCCGTAGAAATAGCAGATACTGATGGGGATTCCCTGTTAAAATCTTGTTCCGCTTAGACAGGCAACAGTACATGATTACTACACCTGAAGAAGGACTGGAAGTTCTGCAAACTCTACATTGGCCAAATCCAGAAACTCCCTAGGCTCATGTACCGCTGACTCCACAGCCACCGAGAAAAATGAGGAGAAACAAGGCAATTCGTTACTAAGAGTGATTGATAAAGAGACTCTGCCTTCTGTTCTTTGGTCCCTGTTTCCTGGTTCTCGTTTCCATGTCTTTGATTCCTGTTTTATGTCTCCTGGTTCTTGATCCATGGTTTCGTTTTTTCTGGCTCCTGCTTTCCAATTCCTGTCCTTTGTGTTGGATGTCATAAACTGTTGTATTCTGTGTGGGTGGAATACTGATAATTTTCTTTTTTTTCTTCTTCTCAGTTTTGTGATGAACAATGTTGCTTTTTTTTTCAAAATATTTTATTTCAATTTAAAAAAAAAATCCCTGGTCCTCTCTTCCCCCCCCCCTAACCTAGGCCTGTATATTTTAGAGGTGGGGAATTTTTATGTATATATTTTCACCCCATTTTGGGATTTTTTTCCCCCAAGTTATTCCCCTGTTTTGTATTTGTATTTTCTTATATCTGTTTTTACTTTCTTTCTTTTTTTTAAATCACATTTCATCCGTCCTGTACAGGTGTCGCTACTGAATGTTTTTTGTTTCTGTTTTCTATTACCATTTGTTGGTGTGCTAGCTGTCCAAGTTTGTCGGGTCCTTTTGTCTTTTCCTTCCTTTTTGCTGATGTTTGGTGTGTTTAAGGCCCCTCGCTATTTTTGGTTTACACTGACGATACCAATGGTATTGAAAATACTTTCTTTTAATGTGAGAGGCCTGAACTCACCGCATAAATGTAGATTGTTGTTCAGGGAGGCGAAAACTCGGATGGCCTTTTTCTTCAGAAAACACATTTCAAACATGATAATACCCCTTCAACTGATTACTATAGTCCCCTGGAAGAGCTGACATTCGGCGAAACATACGTCGGGACAAGATTAGCTGAGGGTGGAGGAGTTAGATAGGGAACTATGCTGGAGTTGTTACTTCTCTCCAAGTTTAGCCACCCTCTTTGATTTTATTGGTATATAGATAGTTAGCCACCTAGAATTTTTGGCTATAGTTACTTATAGCTGAGGGGTTGGGGATATCGCTATCACGGTGGAACTGGGTGATAGGAGTTGGAGGCTATATGGTCAATTTATACAGTTTATACTTTTACCCATCTAAATCCCTAACAGGGGCGACACCGGTCCAGCGAATATCTCAGTTTTGTTATTCCCCTCTGGATTTTATTTCTATACAGCGATTCTGCTCTTTTTTATATTATATTTCTATTGAAAGTTATATTTTATTATTTCTAGGGTTGCCGTTTTAGTACAAGAAACCGTCAGGGATACCATTTAGATCCATTGTGCCCCTAAGGTTTGCTTGCACTCTCTTTAGTCATACTCCTTCAACTGTGTTAAAGGATTAACCTCTTCAGTTCCATTCCGCATTTAGGTCGAAGACCAGAGGCATTTCAAGTTTTTTTATAAAGGTTTGGCTTGCCATACTGACGAGGTGATCACTGATCAGGGTTAATACTGTGATTAGCACTGAAAGTGTTAATAAAATTGCTTTTAAAAAAACAAAAAAAAAAAAAACTTCTCAATCTTTTCACACAGTGACTCTGTGAGATCAAAGATCTCTCTCACCTTCAGTTTATGCAGGGGTACTGTTCTATTTGTAGAAAACCTGCAAAAATGGTAAATGGGGTTTCTGTTGTATTCAGGAGACGATTTTAACCCCTTCAGGACGGAGTCAATAGTACACGTTCTGATCAAAACAAAATGTAAACAAAAACTGGAATTTGCGCTATTTGTCTGTTCAACCGTAATTCACCTCTTTCATATTATACGCACCCACACTTATTATATATATCATTTTGTTTAAGAAAAACAGGGCTTTCATTTCATATCAAATATTTATATATGAAACATAATTTAATATGACTAAAATAAAAAAAAACAGAATTTTGTATTTTTATTTTAAAATTTGTAGTTCCGCCTCAAATTTTAGCTGTAAATGTCATAATACTGTTAGCTGTTACTGCAAAAAAAGCACATATTTGGATTCAGCAAAGTCTCACGAGTACAACAGTAGCCCCCACTAACAGTTTTTACGGTGTTTTGGAAAGTTAAAGGGACAAATATAGCACATTCAATTTTTCTGTTTTTTCTCATTGAAATTCGCCAGATTAGTAATGTTACCTTTGAGACCGTGTGGTAGCCTATGAATGAGATTTACCCCCATGATGGCATACCATTTGCAAAAGTAGACTACCCAAGGTATTGCAAGTGGGGTATGTCCAGTCTTTTGTAGTAGCCACTTAGTCACAAACACTGGCCAAAGTTAGCAAAAAACTAATATTTGGCCAGTGTTTGTAACTAAGTGGCTACTAAAAATGACTGAACATACCCAGTTTGCAATACCTTGGGTTTTCTACTTTTGCAAATGGTATGTCATCATGGGGGTAATTCTTATTCCTGGGCTACCATACGGTCTCAAAAGGTAACATAACCAATCTGGCAAATTTGAATGTGAAAAAAATGAAATGCAAGCTTTATATTTGACTCTCTAACTTTCCAAAACACCATAAAACCTGTACATGGGGGTACTGTTATACTCAGGAGACTTTGGTGAACACAAATATTAGTGTTTCAAAATGGTAACTTGTATTACAACAATAATATCGTCAGTAAAAGTGCCGTTCATGTGTGTAAAATGCAAAAAAAAGTAACTTTTACTAAAAATATCATTGTTGTAATACAAGTTACCATTTTGAAACACTAATATTTGTGTTCAGCGAAGTCTCCAGAGTAAAAGGCGACAGAGGAGTAGAAAATCACTTTGCCAAATTTCAATGTGTAAAAACACAAATGGATAAGACATATAGTAGACCCTATAACTTTCCAAAACCCCATAAAACCTATTAATAGGGGGTACCATTGCACATGCGAGACATCCCTGAGCAGAAATTTGAGTGTTTCAGAGCAGTGAAATATAAAAGATAGATAATATCACTGAAAGTACAGTTTTTATGTGAAAAAAAAAATAAATAAAATCTGAAAAACTTTGGCTACTGTTTGTGACTAAGTGGCTATTACAAAAGACTGGACATAACACATTTTGAATACCCTGGGATGTCTACTTTTTCAAACGGTTTGCTATGATGGGGGTAATTTTCATTTCTGGGCTGCCATACGGTCTCCAAAGCAAAACAGGCCCAGCAAACCAATCTACCAAATTTCTACGTATAAAAACATAAATGGACAAGCCCTATATTGGACCTTGTAACTTTCCAAAACACCATAAAACATATACATGGGGGGTACCGTTGTACTCATGAGACATCACTGACCAGAAATGTGAGTGTTGCAGAGCAGTGAAATGTATAAGAACGATAATATCATAATTGAAAGTACAGGTTTTAAGTGAAAAATGCAACAACAAAGGTTTTATAGTGTTTTTGAAAGTTACAGGGTCAAATATAAGGCTTGATTTTCTGTTTTTTTCACATTGAAGTTTGCCAGATTGGTTATGTTGCCTTTGAGAGCATATGGCAGCCCAGGTATGAGAATTATCCCCATGATGGCATACCATTTGCAAAAGAAGTCAACCCAAGGTACTGCAAATGTGGTATGTTCAGTCTTTTTTAGTAGCCACTTAGTCACAAACACTGGCCAAAGTTAGCATTCATAATTGGTTTTTGCATCTTTAACACACAAACAAATATAAATGCTGACTTTGGTCAGTGTACTAAAAAAGACTGGATATACCCCATATTGAATACACTGGATTGTCTACTTTAAATAAATACGTACATGTGAGGTGTGATTCAGAGATTTGACAGATAGCAGTGTTACAATGTCACTATTGATATATTAAAAATATATATTTTGAAACAGCAATGTCCTACTTGTACTTATAGCCCTAAAACTTTCAACAACAACAACAAAAAAAGCTAAGAACATGTTAACACTTGGGTATTTCTAAACTTAGAACAAAGTTTAGAAACTATTTAGTATGGGTGTTTTTTGGCAGCTGTAGATGCCTAACAAAATGTGGGGGTCAAAGTTAGAAAAAGTGTTTTTTTCTTCTTTTTTTTTTTTTTCCTTTTTCATCAAATTTTATAATTATTTATAGTAAAGTATATGATATGATGATAATGGTATCTTAAGAAATATCATTTAATGTAGAGAAAAACAGTATATAATATGTGTGGGTACAGTAAATTAGTAAGAGTCAAATTACAGCTAAACACAAACACGGCAAAAATTTAAAAACAGCCCTGCTCCCAAACGGTAAGAAAATTGAAAAACTGTCTGGTCACCAAGGGGTTAAAGCATGATTCCTTAAATTTATTCCTCTCTAGCAAAGCATTAAACAAAACGTTCATCTTTCTCGGATAAATGATCTTTGAAAAATTCCTCATAGCATTTACTCCTCCACTTTTTCAGCTATCTTCATAAAACACACTTATATTACTTTAACCCGTGCCAGGGCAGTTTGGGAAATACTTGGCAAATAAAGCTACAAAACACTTTTAATACTGCCAAGCTGTCTGGTCACCAAGACATTAGACAGAAGTTGAACAAAAATTCTTCGGTCCATTTGTTATCCATGCTTAAAGGAGTCTAACCCTTTGCTTACTTCAATGTTGTGTGTAAAATAACCCATGTTCTGTTTTTTAACCTTAGAATTCAGTACCTTGTGGACTGGCGTTCAGCTCTGGTAAAAGAAATGAAACAAAACCAGAGCCCTGCGTATATCCTAGGTCAATATTGTTCTAGTTTTCATTCTATATATTTTTTTTTCATCGAGGTGAGAACATAATATAACAGATATTCTCTGGAGAAAATCTTGTCAATAGAACATACCTTATCAACAAACATTCTCAAAATAAAATACTGTTAGTCCAAAAGAGTTCTGCGGATATATTGTACAACATGATTTGTATGCTCACCTATGTTAAACTTGTATTATGCATATCCACATAGCAGGTAATGCAAGACCATTGTTACAGGAATGGGAACTCTCACAGAACAGATCTCAGGAATCGTAAAAAATACCCTAAAACCTCTAGTCACCAACACCAACAGCTTAATAAAAGACAACTGTCTTCCTTAACCATTGTAACCATGGATGTGGAATCTCTGTACAGAAACATTCAACATACAGATGGCATCAATGCTTGCTTCCATTTCCTCTCTTATGTCGACAACCAAAAATACAACCATCAAATTATCACAAAACTGGCACTATTCATCCTCACACATAATTTCACTTTTAACAATGAGGTTTACCTACAAACCATGGGCACTCCCATTGGTACTAAGATGGCACCCCAATTTTCTAATCTGTTTAAGGCAGATCTTGAACAGAGATTCCTAGAAATACAGCACACCAAACCATACAAAGTTTATCGCTATATCAATGATATCTTCATTATTTGGACTGAAAGCGAAGAAAAACTGATACAATTCCATGGCTCTTAACTCATTCCATCCATCAAACTAAAAATGGAACATTCCACTAGATCTGTGAATTTTCTGGACACCACTGTGACATGTAACAATGGCACAATCCACACCTCTGTTTACAGAAAACCCACAGACATGTGCAGTTACCTTCACAGCTCCAGCTTCCACCCCTCCCATACTAAACAGGGCATCGTCTACAGCCAAGCCACTAGGTACCATCACATATGCTCTGACCATAATTCCCATCTAAATAAACTCTCCCACTCTATGAGACAGAGAGGCTTCAAACCAAAAACTATTACCAAACAAATAAACTCTGCTTTAAAAACTCCACGCGCCCGCCTGCTACAGTACAGAGAGAAAAAAAATATCTACATGAGTACCACTTGCGGTCACCCACAACCAAGCTCTTGAGGAAATACAGTACATCATTAAAGACTTACAACCAATGTTAACAGAAGATGAGACTCTGAAAACATTTTCTCTGAAACACCCATTTTGGCATTCAGACAACCACCAAACAACCAACAAAAATCAACAGGAAGCTACCCACTGATGGGAAGAATAAAGAAATCGGGACCAGTCAATGCAAAAAACCCCGCTGCAACCTGTGCCAACACATATGCACAGACCACACAGTCACACACAACAATAAAACCTACAGCATTAAAGGATCATACTCCTGCACATCCAGCAATGTGGTATACATAATTCAATGCACCAAATTCCACCTACGATGCTACATTGGGGAATCTACCCAGCAATTAAATGGCAGAATGAATATGCACAGACACTCCATTAAACACAACAAAGAAGAATCCTACTGCACTCCTGTAGGACACCATTTTACCCAACCATTTCACTGATTGAAAGATCTAAAAATCAAAGTACTGAAAGGGGGTTTTAAAAATACCCAAGAAAGAAAAAAACGTTTGAAGCCAGAATGATCCAATTGTTTAACAGCAAGAATAGAGGACTAAATATTGATTTGGATTTCCTGCCCCACTACCAACACTTTACATGAACACTCCCCCAGCATTATCTTACTGTTTTGTCATATGTCTAAACATTTTAAAATGCATTCCAATGATGTTTACTCTATCAATATACAAAGTACTATGGATAGACCTATGCTTTCCCATACTCTTATGCATGTATGCTTATATATGTGACTGCACATTTATATTTGTGTATGAGCTCATGTGCATGTATGTATATATACACAGTGGTGTATCCTGGTGTATCCTGCTGCCCTAGGCAGGACAAAACACAGGCGCCACTCCCCCCCACGCCAGCCCCACCCAACCTTCTAAATACACACTCATTCACTGACAGATACGCATACACACGCACACTCAAACAGACACACACACTAACAGACACACACACTAACAGACACACACACTAACAGACACACACACTAACAGACAGACACAAACTGTCAGACACACACATACACACTAAAAGACACACACAGTCAGACACACCCTAACTCACTAGCAGATACACTCACACAGACACACTCACATTAATACATGTTTTTATTTTTTTATTTACCCCTCCCTCCCTCCTTACCTTTGGGAATGCTGTGGGGGGGGGAGTGGGGGGGTGGGGGAGGAGGTTCTCTATATCACTGGTGGTCCAGTGGCTGCGGGCGGGCGGTTGGCGAGGGAGCTCTTCCTCTGAGCTGTCCGCTCAGCTCCCTCGCGCGCCGCAGAGTAAGGTTGGGAGCCGGGTTGATGACGTCATATTCCGGCTCCCAGCCTCACTCTGCAGCGCGCGAGGGAGCTGAGAGGACAGCTCAGAGGAAGAGCTCCCTCGCCAGCCGCCCGCCCAGCCCAGCGCCGCCCGCCCGCTCGGCATGTCTGTTAGCCTAACAAGGCATTTGCCCTGGGCATTTGGGGGGGCAGCGTTTTTTGCCGCCCCAGGCAAATGCCTTGTTTGCCTCGGGGCTAAAACGCCCCTGTATACACACACACTATAATATATATATATATTATATATATATATATATATATACATACATATACACACACACACACACACACACACATTATATATATATCACCAGACATTAGGCTGTTAGAGTAGAACCTGCCAAAGATGGGGTACATGGACGTTGTGGCAGGCATATGCAATGTATTATCATATAATGTAACTAAACCCCCATTATCTGTGCCTAGATTAGGTGATTTAAAAAAAAAAAAAAAAAACTAGAGAGAGCCCAAGATGGAATCCCCCCTACCAACCTAAAAACCCATTATTTTTGCCTAGATTAGGTGTTAAAAAACAAACAAACAAAAAACGAATACAATCTGTCAACACTGAAGTTGCTGTTTAGTGGATAAGTAAGTGCACTGGATCTTGTGTATTGTATCATATATATATGGGTCTATGTATGTGTAGGCACATTTGTATATGTGTAGGTACATGTATTGGTGCTTGTGTGTGTATGTATGTGTATATGTACATATATTTGGGCTTTTGGTTGCATTTATATGTATATTGTTGTATGTACTTGTGTATATGTATGTGTGTGAGTGTGTGTCTGTGTATGCTGGATATAGGCCTTCATGCATATCAAATGGAAATTAATGCATGCTTAATATAAGTAATTGTTTTCTTTTTACTCTCCCCCTCTAGCACCATCTTCTGCACTGTGTGCTTGGTTTTTTTCCTCTCTCTCTCTCCCCCTCACTCTTTGATCTTCACACAAGATATTTATGACCCTCTGTTAGAAAGGTGTCTATTTTCTATCAAACTTGTGTCTTATCTGCACTAATGTCTCTTTAACCCGTTTTACAACTCAACTTTGAATGTTATGTGTTGTCTGCTCAGAAATGCTTTAGACTTAAGAAAGGGAGATTCTCCCGAATATATATATATATATATATATATATATATATATATATATATATATATATATATATATATATATATATATATACACACATATAAATAATGAAACACTTATTCTCTGCTTTATATCTTTGAAGAGGTCCACAAATTTATTGACCAGATGCTATTTCTGTACTTTTATGAAGATGATAAATATTTTATAAAATAAATGAAATGACATGTAGCTATAAGGATCGATAATGAATATCTACAGTTGCTTATAGTTAATGAAAATGTAATTGTATTTTTAAGGTAGAAGTGTTGGTTTCCTCTTTCTTCAACCCAGTAAAAACTACTGCAGAGTTTATTGGGGCGAATAAAGCAGCAGATATGTATAAAGACTTACCTCCACTGCACTTTCATATTCTGGACAACTGAGTCGTCCCATGATCTACAAATGCACTTAAGTGAACAAAAGTGACAGTTCATTTACCTTAAAGAATTTTTTTTTAGTAATTAATGTAAGAAGAGTGTCAGATTTCTAAACATTATTGGGGTTAAAAAATAAACATGCAAAACATGTTTGGCAAAAATCATGTATATCAAGGACTAAATATTTCCACAAACAATATAGTCTAAGACTTTGTCAAATGACATTCCTTATAAACTTCCTGAAATCTCCGTAGCACGACTAGTAATACATACCGAGTAAGTTCTGCATCAGTCTTAATCACAATGTCTTTCAATTCCTTAATTGTTCCAAACATTTCAGCTTTTTCCTCAGCTGAAGTAGATATGGTTTCCTCTAGGAGAGATTTGGTGGTTTCTAAATGTTTCTGTAGGTCCTCTGTTAACGGAAAATAGGAAACAAAATTAATATAGTTACCTGATGGCATCTGGCCTTTTCGTAACCCCTTAAGGACTAAGACTAGTCCAAGTTCTGAACCAAAACAAAAAATAGAATTTGAGTTATAGGTTTGTTAAACCATATTTTACCTTTCATACCAACTACACATAGAAACACAGAATGTGACAGCAGATAAGAACCATTCGGCCCATCTAGTCTGCCCAACTTTCATTAGTCCCTGGCCTTATCTTATAGCTAGGATAGCCTTATGCCATTCCCACACATGCTTAATCTCCTTTACTGTGTTAACCTCTACCACTTCAGTAGAGTAATACTTCCTGATATTATTTTTAAACATTTGCTGCTCTAATTTAAGACTATATCCTCTTGTTGTGGTAGTTTTTATTATTTTAAATGTAGTCTCCTCCTTTACTGTGTTGATTCCCTTTATGTATTTAGATGTTTCTATCATATCCCCCCCGTCTTTCCTCCAAGCTATACATGTTAAGATCCTTTAACCTTTCCAGGTAAGTTTTATCCTGCAATCCATTAACCAGTTTAGTAGCCCTTCTCTGAACTCTTTATAAAGTATCAATATCCTTCTGGGGATACGGTCCCCAGTACTGCGTACAATACTCCAAGTGAGGTCTCACCAGTGTTCTGTACAGTGACATGAACACTTCCCTCTTTCTACTGCTAATACCCTCTTTCTACTGCTAATACCTCTACTAGCATTTCCTGCTGCTCTAATTACATTGTCTGCCTACCTTTAAGTCATCAGAAATAATTACCCCTAAATCCCTTTCCTCAGATGTTGAGGTTAGGACACTATCAAATGTTCTGTACACCCTCGCTTATTATACACAATTTTGTTCAGGAGACATTAAGCTTTAATTTCACATCAAATATTTATATATGAAACATAACTGAATATGAATAAAATCTAAAAAAGTATTTTAAAGTTCTATTATTTTTCAAGTTCTGAATAGTATTTTGTAAATAAAGTGATGGTCCAGGCACTCAAGTAGATAGCATAACAGCAGTTTATTGGTGCAAACACACGGCAATGTTTCAACCAGACCGGGTCTTTGACAAGCTTGACAAAAAGTGAACTGTTTATTTTATTGGGAGGGTATTGTGGATAGACATGGTGTTTTAAGGTGATTCTATTGTGGTTATATGTTTACCTGTTGAATTAAGCACTGAATCAATGCTTTCCTAAGGTGAATTTTAAGACGTTCGACGTTCTTGTGCTTTGCATTAGTGAAACTTTGTTAGGGAGCAGGAAGTACCTCTAGTGGCTGTCTAGAAGACAGCACCTAGAGGTGGACATAACCCTGCAGTGTAAAAATTGCATTTTCTCTGAAACTGCAATGTTTTACATTGCAGGGTTTAGGGGAATGCCTTTTTGAAAAATCAAAGTACATTGCTGTTTTCAACCTGATTGTAGTCCTAATAATCTGTGATAAACATTACAGCTTTAAAACAAAGTGCCATATATTATTTTTTTCTTGGGTGAAGATCCTCAGGGACTCAAGTCAAATCTTCATTCAATCTAAAATCTTTTAAGAGATCTATGGCAATATACCTCAGCACAGAATGCACCTATCACGGTTGAATATATTTATTTCCTGTTGTGTATTAAAATTTATATATATGTGTGTGTATATGTATGTATGTATATACACACACACACACACACTTTTGTTGCCAATGGTTTAGACATTAATGGCTGTGTGTGGAGTTATTTTGAGGTTATACAGGCTGTACACTTACTACTTTACATTGTAGCAGCGTGTCATTTCTTCAGTGTTGTCACATGAAAAGATATATTGTATTTTTGTAATATTGCATCATATTGTAACAATGCAGGACATACTTTAAAACAAGAGAAATCTCAATGTATCCATCCCGGTAAAATATTTTATAAATAAATAATACTCCTATCATTAAAAGTGATTGTCAATTAAAAAGTTACCTGTACTGTTTCAAGTCTACTGAAAAATACATCTGTAATGTTCACTTTTGTCCTGATATTTCAATGAACTGAACTGTAGATGTTAACTTAACTTTCCAGTGCGCATTGCCCCATTAAATCATAGTGTTAGCAAGGTCTAGTAAAGCCCTAAACCGTAAAAATAATCAATCAGGTCCACTGGGATTTAACTGGGCTGTATGTTGTGGTTGCCCTCCCAAATTCTACTTCCTACTTCTTTTAAAATACAGCCTTCCTGAGGAAGATTAGGGTGCAGGAGGACAGAGCAGTGTTACACAATACTTCAAGATGAAGGAAAATTTGCAGTGTAGTGTACACAGTGTGGGAGACAAGGCTGTGCAGAGTTATGCCCAGAATTTCAAAACTTCTAACAGATCCATTGAGGAAGAAAGGCAACAAATTAATGTACACTTTTTGTTTTCAATCCAAGAAGCTATTTAAAAATCTTGCCGTGAAGGGGACTAATTGCAACCAAGAGTCTTGCATCATTATTCCACCACAGACAGAAAGCACAGAGACGGGTCAATCCGAAGGAGTGATATTAATCTCTTCAACAGCTATTAGGTCAACCTGGCACCGTCACCTAAAAGGAAGAAGACACACACACACAAAAAAAAAGTGTGCATAATATTACCTAGGTACCGTTGACGTGTGCCTATAACATGAATATCCTTTATGGGTAGTTGGTGCCTGGTGCAATCGAGTGCAGTGGCAAATGTTCTGTAATTGTTCTCGAACGTATCCTTGACTTCTATAGAAGGTGCTAAAGCTTCAGTCTGAAATAAATGAACAGAAGAGCAGGTTGTGTAAGAAGATTCTGAACAGAAATTGCATACTATGTAACAAATCTGGATGCTACTGGTAATTTTGAAAGTGTAATGCTTTCCAATGGACACTAGCACCACAGCCACTACAGCTTAAAGCAGTGCTTGAGGTGCAATGAGGTTAAAGGCAAAGTCTCTTGAGTTTTTGTCACAACACTGAAGCTCCATACAACCAGAGGCCACTCTTGATGACTCTGGTGTCATAGAAAAGATATACTTAGATGGAAGAAGCACACATTGCCATTAATGCTGGGCTTTACCATGATGCCCACAGTTTTCATTATGCAACTTCAAGTGCTTTAATGTGTATGTTGCATGTTTTTGAAATGCTGGTGTAATTGTTTAATGTCAGGAGGATTCATGAATGCCCGCAGAATCTTTGGTTGGATAGCTATGCTTTTTACCAAAGAAGGACCTAAGATGCAATGAAAATGGGTAGTCAATTAAATACATACAATGTGAAATAATACAAACAGACTAAAGCAAAATCTTATTTTAAAGAATTAAAAATGATCGTTTCCCTTGGAATTTAGATTGTGTCAGCTAGTACGACAATACACATGACAGAAATATATGTGCATGGGTCTGTTTAAATTATGTTGTTATAGTCCAGTGTTCCTGCTCCTGGTTGAACTTCAGTGTTCCAACTGCAAGATATGCTTTTTTTCCCCCTTCTACACATTTTAGTTTATCAGTATCATCAGCTGTGTCCTGCCAGATGCCTGCAGCCACACACCCTGATTCCAATATTTCTGAGCTAAGCAGGGCCAGTACAGGAGTGAAAAGACATTTCACTATCAGCATTCTAGAGCATGGGTTCCCAATATTTTTTTTCCTGTGGAACCCTTTGACATAGTGTATAAACATCGTGGAACCCCCTCACCCCCCTACCCAGTATAAAATTATATATATATATAAAACAAAAATAGTAATGCACTCCACCTTCCTTGATGTACTTGCCCGGTGCTTATCAGCAAATAGATACAGCCAAAAGTACAAGATAGCACTCCAGGGACTTCCAAGTTGAATGAATAAAACTTAGCTTTTATTAGCTCAAAATAAAAATCAACGTTTCAGTCTGTATCACAGACTTTCATCAGGATATATAAAAAAATTAAATTTGCGCCATTTTATTAAATGTGCTGGTGTGTGGGTGTGTGTGTATCAAGGTGTGTGTATCTGTCGCACAGGTACACACACCTTGACACAAAGTGTATATCTGTGTGCTGGTGTGTGTCAAGGTGTGTGTATCTGTCTTTGTATGTGCCAGTGTGTGTATCTGTGTGTGTGTGTGCCACACACACTGGCACACAGATACATATATACACACACACACACACACTCAGATGCACACAGTAACACATACACACACACACTGGCACATACACACAGTGTCATATACAAACACTAACATACACTGGCACATATACACACACACCCCCCAATATACACACACTCAGATACACAAACACACATACAAACTTCTTAATAGACACACAATTTTTATTTTTTTTATTTCACCTTTGGGAGTGCTGGTATGGAGTCTCTATTTCCACGGGGTCCAGTGGCGTGGTGCAGGTGGTGAGGGAGCAGTGATCTTCCTGCTCAACTCCCTTGCGCGCCTCTTGATGCTGGAGTGACTTCATATTCCGGCTCCAGCATCACTGCTGTGGAAGCTAGGGAGCTGAGCAGCAGATAGTGCTCCTGCACTGTTCGCGGTCATTTTGATTCCCGAAATTTTGGCAGAACCCCATTTGTGTTCCCTGGGGCTCCGCGGAACACAACACCAATTGGGAAACGCTGTTCTAGAGTGATACAAATTGCTACAGCAGTTTCATTTTAGATTATAGGATCTAACTGTATGTGGGCATTATGCTCAAATGCAGATATTCTTTTTACATTATGTTGCAATTTTTAGTTAGCAGTACTGTCAGAAATGCCTTCAGGGTCCTTACGAATACTTATCAAGCAAGGTAAATGCGAAACTCATAGCCAAAGAGAGCAAAATTAACCCCAAAACATTGTTTTTTTAAGTATAAAAAAAAAAAAAGGGGAAAACAGATGGGTGTGTTAGATAATGAAGCCATTAAAAGACCAAAATTTTAAATAATTAAATTTCCCTCAGTATATTAAGCAAATTATTGCTGCAAAAAATAAAAAATGCAGAAAAATTGTGAATACTCTGTATTTAATATTTCAAGATTCATTTCTTTCAGGAATTGTACCTGAAGATCGGAGGAAGGTAGATGTGGTTTCTATATTCAAAAAGGGTTCAACATTTTTGCATGGAAATTATAGTCCTGTGAGCTTAACTTGTGTGGCTGGAAAAGTATTTGAAGCATTATTAAGGGATAATACTGAACAAAGTACTCATGGGTGAATACCATCAGCCACTGGGGCTTTGTTTACATTAACTTTCATTTATCTCATAAGCATTTACATAATTGGGTGTGTTTGTATCTAACTTTTTTTTTTTAATGTATAATGACTGATTTATTCAGTATATACATTTTAAGTAATAATAAATGTTCTTTCTTTAAAATACTTTTATTATCAAGTATAAAATAAACAACTTATTATATGAACAATTGTTTCCCCAGTAACTTGCATTGCCATCATGTATATATTGCAATCACTGTTTAGCATTATATTTTAGTACACATGAAAGATTTAATAAAACATCTTACTTGAATAAGAAAAAAAATAATCTGATTACATTAGTGTTTAAATACCCTTTTCAAAAGGGAGCATTTTTAATGCTAATGGAAACCATATATAATGCATTAGAAAACCATTGATAATGCATTACCTTAAATGCACCTCAAAATGTTTTAAAGTAGTCATTACATTAATCGGGATCATCTCAATATAGTCAAATGAAAAGTGTACTAGCGGAAGCTAAGTGGACTATTTCAATTTTCTTCTGCCATTAAGGTTAAATATGAAACGAACATCAAAGCAATTGCAAAGGGACAAGTCATTAAAAAAACTTTTATCCGCTTAATTGAAATAAGGTGCTTTGTTTGCTGTGGATCTATTATTTGCAATAAGTTCCCCTGAGTTCCATTATTTTTCAATGCATTACTTTTGTAGGCTTTGTGGAACCTTAAGCAATACAAAATATACTTGTACTTAATCACAGCTCTATTCTTGTAAAATATTAATAAGAGTAATAGAAAAAAATAAAAATAAAATCTGACTTGCATTCCTAACTTCTAATCCATGAACGCATGGATAAATGGCAAATGGTGCTCTTGCACTTAAAATATAAACGGCATCACAGTGGTTAAAGTATTACCTTCTTTATTAACATCGGATACAAAAAATGGTAAACAAAAAAACAGGGGCAGCCAGTAAAAATAAAATGAACATAATGAATCACTTATGGAGGAACATGTAGTAAAGACATGCCCATTCAAAGCTTCCTTATCTCTCCTGAGATAAGCAGTGCTTGTTCATCTGCTGCAAGCATTAGCTGATCGTTCTTCATCAATAAGCTAAGCCTTTCCCCACTAGGACTTTGGTTATAACTTTTAAATTTTTATTCTTTTGTTAACTACACTATTTTCAAATGTTACATTTTAATAAAAGTAGAAGGTATGCAACACCAGTAGTTGCAGATGGAACTTGTGGAAGCATTGTTGTCAAATGAAGAAAATGCCTATACTGCTTATTGCACTGGCTTCTATTGTTGCTATCCAAACAGGAAGAGAGATGGAATGAAGGAGAGAATGAGAAGAGAAACAGCCAGAGAAACACCGGGTATGCAAACAGCCCGGGATATGTAGTTTATGACAATTTGAGAATTGTCTGAGAGCTTTGGAGATTTGAAAATATGTGGACTACGGTTGTCACTTCTAAAATAAATAAATCTCCATTTAGTTAATAAACCCCAGTACAAGTGTGTGCAGAGCACAAGTGCCAGACAAGGGGAGAAGAATTAGGTGAACAAAACACACCAAATTGGAAAATCTGGCGGGCAAAGGAAGTGTTGTATTAGGGCTTAAATTATGAAATCCTGGGCCAGGCTTTAGAAGTTACTCACCACTCCATGATTAAATGATTTACTTGCCAATGACAAATTTGTTAAATTGCACAAGAAAATGTGTCTCAAACACACTATGTTATATACAAAGAAAAATATAATTTACAAAGAAAAATTACATAAACAAGCAGTTAGGATTCTTAACGCTCTATCTACAGGAAAAGAGCTCAAATCTAAGTCAACACTGCCCTCTAATGCTGAAAGCACCTACTGCACTCAATTCATGTAGATGTGCACAGAGGAATTCAACCTATCAACAGAAAGTAATTTCACCCCTGTAAACTGATTCTACTAAAGGTAATTTTATGAGCTCTAATCAGCAGGTATTCATATTCACCTTATCAGAATAATACATGTGAATATAAAGGATACTTCAAGTACGATAACCATTATATTGCACTGTAGTGATTAAAGAGCCAGGAGTAACCCAGTGCTTACCATTGTAAGCAGTCACATCATTTCTGAATGGTCTTACCTCTTACCTGGTGTCCACCGTAGCTGCTCTCCACCTCCTCTACAGCTACATAGTGGTGCAAGGTTTAACTCAATGACTGAGAACGATCAGCTGATGCTCGCAGCAGATGAATTAGTACTGCACAGTTCAAGAGAGACAACAGGAGCTGAGCGTCCAGCCTCACAGGGATGTGTCTTTCCTGCATGTTCCTCCATTGGTGACTAATTATGCTTATTTTATTTTTACTGCCTGTGATTTAGATTTATTTTGTATTGGATATTAATAAAGAAGGTGATACTTTAACCACTATGATGTGGTTTACATTTTGAGTGCCATTGTATTTGAATATTTTTAATGTGATATCGGTGTGAGCTGAGTGGCTGACCTGACTCCTTCCCCACAGTCAATCACTTCAGTCAGTTTATCTTTTACTTTCTTGTCAAAGGGACAAATGCAGTAGCCAATCTACTTGTTTGTCATAAAAATCCACTTGAACAGACACAACATTTAAGATGTCCAATTCTGTTTTTTCTCTCAACCTGTTCCCCTTTTCTGTTCTTTATTTCCTATAAAATTTTCATCTTTGGGTACATGCACCCTCTGGGGAGCAGATGTCAAGTGGTTAACCTTCTTGGAGAATTCTGTTCAGAAGCCTTAATTTTAGAAGACACACTGCCCTGGGGAGATATATCTGCCATTTTTGGTTTGTTTTAATTTATGAAATTCAAAATGTTTAGTAAGTAACCCTCTCTATACTTTAATTTTGCACCAAGTACACAAATGGCTTGATAAAATACACCACAAAAACAAGCATATCATATCTTGATGTTATTTTACAGCAAGGTTTCTTTATATTTGCGAGTACAAATGCAAATGCCAGGTCATTTTCTACAGGGATGTAGTATATGCATTTGCACTTCAACTTTATCGCTGTAACCCAGCATGCTGTACAAATACAAAATCAAAACTAGAGATTTTTAAATAAATAGCACAAACCACAGCAGACTTCAAATTGTTATTTGTTTGTACCCAAATCTCACGAGTGAGAGTTCCAGTTCAAAGTAATTATTCCTATATGTGCACAATGCTAATTATTAC
Organism: Pelobates cultripes; assembly: GCA_933207985.1. Classification (NCBI taxonomy): domain Eukaryota; kingdom Metazoa; phylum Chordata; class Amphibia; order Anura; family Pelobatidae; genus Pelobates; species Pelobates cultripes. The sequence goes on along the minus strand of OW240916.1, from coordinate 77,221,437 downwards.
ACTGTGCTGCTCTTCCTATTTGGATATAAAAAGTTAAAATAAGACTTTGTTCAAGCTGGAACTGTGAACACTTCTGCACTCAGACTCTGTACAGAGTTCTGTAAAATTCCATCCATCCATCTACACCAGAGATTCACCTCACAATGAGAGGAGAGAAGCTCTGAGTTTCCTCTTTGCATAAAGCAGCAAAATCAAGATGTTTAAATGCAATAGCACTCATAGGAAGAAAAAAAGAAAAAAAATCTGTATCCCGCACAAATAATAAATAGATAATAAAAATGTAATAGCATACAGTCCAAAATAATTTTAGTCACTGTGCACTTTTGGATGATGATGATAAAGCCATTGTCAGTGAAACGCTTTGTGTATTTTACAGGTTTTTTTTTTTAATTTGTTTTTATGCACTTGTCTAAAAGTATTTTTGGCTTACTAAAACATTGTTGTTTTTTTCAAATCCTCGGTGGGGAACATACTACTAATGCTGATCATGTAGAGTAGGTTATACTACTCAGAAAAAGGAGTATAAATTTTTTAATATTTACAGACTATATGGAGTACACTATGTTGCTTTCTTTTAAACTGCATGTATTACCAGAATCAAGAAGCTTAACATCCACATATTGGTGGGGATTATACCACCTGATGCTGGATACGCTGAGCTTGGTTTACAAGCTCCTTTATTGTGTGTATTTCTCATTATTTGCATATAATTTTGAATAGGTTACAGTATTACACTATCTTTTGTTGTTTTTCCCTGTCTTAGAGGACTTGTGCATTATCTGCTGGTGGCACTTCTAGCAAGTGCAAGATGCCCACCTGTTATGGGATATATTTTATTTCACAATAAAAACAATATGGTTGGTAATAAGCTCTATGTGAGTGAATATTCATCAGTGCAATTGTTATTTTATTTTTGCACATTACAACTTGTCTCCATTTTAGTTTTTCCATATGCATTTGTGAATCTAGCCCTATTTTAGTGGAACTTTGGATACCGTGGACTATACATAACGGACTTTTATTTTTGTGTGGTATCTGGCACAACCTGCTTTTTTTCCTCTTGCGCTTTTGGATGATGCTTACCTGCTTATCCAACAGATCATGAAGTTCCTCTTCTCTCTTGAACAGCAAGTTTTCACGTTTCAGCTTATGCACCTTCTCTTGCAAGTGATCCTTCTCTTCATTCACTAGCAATAGGTTTCTTTCTGCTTTCTCTTCAAGACGACTGAGGTTTTTTTGCATCTAAAATCAGATATAAGATATAAGGCATATTACTTGACACATGATTTCACCAGAAGAAAAATAGCTTTTTCGGTGCAATTTTAACAGTTGACTTGAATATTTTTTTTCTCTGATTTCCTTGCCAACGTGTGCAAATGCGTAATAGTGACTAGGAAGCTGGAAGGTCACAATTGAAGTTCATTAAAAAAGGCATGTATCTTTTTCACTCCGTTTTGTGAATGGGGAACTAGGCTGAGAACATTAGAAAGGATGTTGATAGGCAGAGCAATTTGGACTTTGCAAGGCTTTGCAAACCAGTTTTGTGAATGGGGAATCACTGACAGGCTGAGAGCGTCAGCTGACCGCCCTCAGCCCTAGTACCATAAGGTACCATAACGTCATTTAGATAAAGATGTTATGTTGCCTAAACTGTCCCTTTAAAGTTTTTACTCATTATATATTCCTTTTGTATTCATTTTCTTTAATGGAATATCTTTGTTCTATTCCTGTTGATAAGCATTTTTTCTTGCTGCATTTTGATTTGCAAACTTTGGTTTTAAGGAAAATTTGGAATTACAAATGGTTCTGGCATCAAAGAGAGGATTACGGAATGTTCATGCCTCCTTTAAGTACATGTACTAACTTCGTGGAATAGTGTAATGCCATTAGTATCTGTATTTGCTTGTATTAATGTATTCCCTTTCAGGTTATGTTAAGTTTTTTTTTTTGCTGCTATTTGGGAGGAAAGAAACTGAGAAGCAGAATTCTTGCCTCTGTGTCATAACTAAAATAATATCTATCCTCCCTTATACACAAGTATGTCCTGTCTAGGCCCTTACGATCTGCTGAAGACTTACGTCTATCTTCTGTCCGTACTCCCACCTCTGATGCTTGCCTTCAAGATTTCTCGAGGGCTGCACCGTTCCTGTGGAACTCACTTCCCTCCTCCGTTAGATGCTCACCCAGTCTCCACTCCTTCAAAAAAATCATTAAAAACCCACTTCTTCATAAAAGCATATCAATTGAACTGTTAATAGCTCCCAACTGATTCCTCTTCTGCAACTGTTACTAGTCTAATACTATCCTTACCTTTTTGTGTCATTTTACCCCACTCCCTCTAGCATGTAAGCTCATTGAGAAGGGCCCTCAACCCCTTTGTTCCTGTGTGTCCAACTTGTCTGGTTACAACTACATCTCATACACATTGTAAAGCGCTGCGGAATTTGATGGCGCTATATAAATAACATAATAATTGCAAAGCTATAATTCCAGTATTTTATTGAGTAACCTTTTATTATGGATTTTAGCATGAAGTAGTGCATTGTTTTTTCGACTCTTTGGTGGACTTCGACCATTCAATTCCCCCCCCCCATAAATATTTAGAAAATAGTTCATTATTCATGAAAGCATAATTCTTTCTTAAATGTTGTCTTACCTTCATAGTTAAATAAGTGAACATCAAGGTTTGGAACTCCATTATTTCTACAGTGTCTTCTTGGACAACGTTTGCCTGTTAAAAAAAATAAAATTGTAATTGCCCAACATTACAAAGAACTGTTTTGAATCATGCTACAGTTCACTCCGTTGAATTCTAGGCCCTTTGGCTATGTAAGTCTTTCCATCTAGAATACAACTTCATCCATACGGTACAAGACACAAGGCTATTTTTATTGAACACTGGGGAAAAATGTAAGGTTCTGTAGAAGAGCATTTTGAAATTCTATTTTGAAGCTACTAATATGGCTATATAGAACACAAACTCTAATACAGAGAGTACTGTTATTTACTGGTGTCGGACCCTTGAACGACTATAAAAGCTGCATATGATTTGTTTTGTAAATTGTAGGAAGAATGATGTTAAATTTGGTACTTATTCACAGGTTTGAGAGTATTGTTCCATTCTGAAAAACTGCTAAAGGAACCCAGGATAACACTCTAGAAATGCAAGGTTAAAAAAAAATAAAAATAATAATAATTAAAAAAAAAAAGCAAAAATAGCCAAAACACATTGCTGGTTTTTGATTGGTGCAGGGGTCGGGAACATCCGGCCAGAGTGTCCCACTGGCAGACCGGAAAATTTCCCAGTGGGCCGATAAAGCTGAGGTCAGCAGGCATTTCTTTACTTTGCAAATTGCTCGGAAGCTGTGAGGAGCGGCATCACAAAGATGCTCCACGCAATTAGTAGACGTTCATGCCGACGGGATATTGTGTGACATCATATCCCGGCGGCCGACAATCATTGCATGCAGGAGAGAGACTTGAAAGTCCTCACCCCAGCTGCAGACCCAATGAAAGCCTAGAGAGCCATTGGGCAGCTTCTGTAATTAGACTGTGCAGAGGGAGGATCTGTAATTTGTGTGTGTCGGTCATTGTATGTGTGTTTGTGTCAGTGTGTTTTAGTGTATGGGTCACTTTGTGTGTGTCTGTGTTGGTGTCCATTGGTGTATGGGTCAGTGTGTGTGGAGGGATCAGTGTGAATAAAAAAAAGGTTAATTAAAAAATGCAATAGTTTCGGCTTGTCTGTTGGGACCGTGTGTGTCAGTGAGCTTGTCTGTAGTGAGCATGTGTGTCATTGAGCTTGTCTGAAGTGAGCATCGCAAAGAGTCGACTGTGCACCAGACTGACTGATGCAAACCTGAAAAAGCAGCTACAAGTAGCAAACATTATCAGTACAAGCTATTATCACAAATAAAAGCAGTTCCAGTCATTACATTACGGGTGAGTTAATTTCATGTTTGACCAAATATAGAAGACTAATTTTTAAGTTGATAATTTTGTATGGCCCGCGAATTAAGTTATAAATATCCAAATGGCTCTTAGCAGAAAAATGGCAATGGCTTGGTGGCTTACTAAGACGTGACTATTGCTCAACACCTTCCGGAACATAGGGTGTGGTATGCTGTCCTCTAAAAGAAGGGCTTTAAAGACTTTAGGGTGGCATAGCACACCTTAATGATCTGGCCTTCCCTCCAGCCCTCCTACTTGCCCAGCAGGCAGATAACTGTCTACTGGACAACCAAGGCAGTCACCCTGTAGCCAATGTCCCTTGGTAAGTCACGTGATCATGGTGACAGCCTGTCTCAGCCAATGAGTTGTAACATTGGCTGAGACATTGTTCTCTGCTTCTCATTCCTCATTTTGATCTGAGGCGGTGGTGTATCAGTGATCAGAGGGCACTCTGATCAAGCTGACATTTTTTCATGTTAATTCCCTAATTCCCTGGCAAGCTATTATACGGTGGAGGAGGCTTACGCCATTTTGGCAGATTCAGACAGTGACACTCAAGACGGCCTCTGAGATTGAGTCCTTAAGATAAAAATAGAGTACCGGAAATTGCTCAATTCATGGATACACTTGGCATTGCAACAACTGTAGAGAACTATTTTAGGCATTTTGTTAGACCACATATTTGAGCTGATGGCTCTGCAAATAAACCTGTATGCCAGCGAGTATCTGCCTGAGAATCGGGATCACACTACAGTAGGAAAAACATGTCGTACCCCACTGATGTCTCAGAAATGAGAAACTTTTGGTCACTAACCCTGGTAATGGGGATTTTTAAAAAGCCAAGTATCAAGTCCTACAGTTAAAAGCACCCCATCATGGCAACCCCTCTTTTCCCAGGATCTCTACGAGCAAATGCGGAGATTCCTCAATTTTAACAAAAAAGTACTGTCCCCTTCTAGAAATTGACCCTCATTTTACACAGACTCTACAAAATTCCAACTATAGTCTGACAAAGTTTCCCAAAATTATATCACAGACCAGAACATATGTATTGGGAAAATCCTTCCCAATTAAAAAGAAATTATGCAAATTCTACACCTGGGCATTTAAAGGAGTACCATAGGGTCAGGAACACAAACATGTATTCCTGACCCTTTAGTGTTAAAACCATCATTTAGGTGGCTTTCCTTCCCTTAGCCCCCCTAAAAGGTTTAAAACTTGCCTTATTTCCAGTGCCGCACGGGTCTGCCGGTGCTGGCCCTACCTTCTTGCTGACATTAGAATTTATAATAATTTCAGCCACTCCAATGCTATCTCTCAGGGAAAGCATTGGATTGTCTGAAATTGGCAAGGAGGTGGGACTAAACGCCAGCTTGGCCAATCAGCACCTCCACATAGAGATGCATTGAGTCAATGCATCTTTATGAGGAAAGTTCAGCATCTCCATGCAGGAGCCGAGCTTTCCTCATTTGAGGAGTGGCCACTGGGGGGCAATGTAAACACTGCCTTTTCTCTGGCAGCAAGTATATGGGGGGAGTAGATTTGGCTGATCAATGTATCATCCTTATCTGGTAAGCTGAAAAACTAGGTACTGGTACACAAAAATGCAAACTACTTAAGCCAGGTTGCAATTTTACTTCCCGAGTTCTATATAAAAGCCATACCCATTTCTAAATTTTACATTAAAACTTTTGTCCGGTATTTTATTTACCCCCAATCTTCCTCTTTTAAATCATTGGATGTACAGAGACTTTGTGACAAGCACTTCCTGAGTCCTCCCCACACCCTGTAAAAAGTAATGGAAAGAGAAAGTGTTGTATTTGCTACAAGAAAAGAGTTTTTAAAGACTAGTTTTTGCTGCTCTTCCTACCCTCGGCATAACAGATTGGTTCAGAGTCCACCATACAGAGCTGAGCTATTGAATCACTCTGCATGTGGCTTTGTTAATTTGTTTGATTACCGGTATTTTGGATTTCTGACCTTGGCTAGTCATTATCTTGTCAGCTGCCTGTATCTACTTATTGGCATGTTAAACAAACTACTCAAAATACAACACTTCAAAAATGTGTTAAATTGGTATGTCATGCCAAACAACAACAAAAAAATACAAAACATGAAAAAAAAAAAACAGAACATGAGGGAAACTATTATATTTGTGACACAAAGTTACATAAAAATACTGAAGCTTTGGGGGCAGAACTTAACCACGACCCGGAGGAAACTCCATTCTGCATCGCTCTATACAAAACGCTGATTAAAATCTTGGTTTACACCTCTCATCCACCCCAATCTTGGCCAACGTTACACAATGGACGCACCACAGCAGTAACTTCTGCTGTTTGTACACTATGCTAAGATAAAACGGCAGAATCAGAGGTCTGTGGCCTACAGACCCACTCCAAGCCTAGATTGGTCGGCACTGCTGAGCTGCTGAGCGGTTTTGAGCTTTTGGGGGATCCGAGGCAGAAGTCTACCCTGTCGCTTACTTGCCTGCTTTAGCATCGATGGGCCCACTGTCCCAAAGGCCACCTCTGGAATCGTCAGTGGGGTTCAGAGACATAGGGGCACTGCTGCAGTGACAACCACCTCCTAAAATGTTGAGAAAGGCTGAACATGAACCCACAAAAAGTACCAGCAGACCCCATGCATAATGGCTCAAAACAGGTACAAATCAACACGGGGGACTCAGATGGGTCAGCCCCTGTTACACAGCGGGAGTTTCGCAATCTGGTCACGGAGATAAAGAGCCTACTGGCAGCTGACATGGCAGTTATTAAGGCAGACATGCAAGCAATCACTGACAGGGTGAAGGCCTCAGAAGAAGACATATCAGACATCAAGCAGGGAGCCCAACAACAAGCTCTCTCACTTCACTACATAGCGCTGGAAGACAGGTCACAACGCAATCACCTAAAGTTTAGAGGGATAGCTGACTAGCTCCCTCGCTATATTAGGCGTCTCGTAGCCTCAATACTGCCAACGAATCACGCTAAGAAATTCACCCTAGATGGGATCTACCGTTTACCATCATCAAGCAGAGCAGCCTCTACTATGGTACGAGATGTGATTGAGTGTTCTACCGCACAGGATAAAAGACTCCTGATGTCAGCACTCCGAGGCAAGACACCACTAACCTCCGAGGGATCAAGTCTCTATCTACCAGGACCTCACCATGCTACATTGGCGAAGATCCCTGAACCCCGTTATCAGCCACTTGAGAGCAGCGGAAGTGGAATACCACTGGAGATCTCCCAGGTTCCTGGTGGTTACACACAATGGGATTGAACACAAAATATCTACACTTGCCGAATCACCTGCCTTCTTTAAGACTCTAGGTTTATCTACTCCCAAACATGCTACCGACCAACGATCTAGCACATGCGACTATTTACCCGGGCAAACAGTTCCACCAACTTCTTCAGACCGCCTGATTCCGCAACCAGAAACCAGACTATACTGAGGGTCCTATTATATATCTGCGGATCTAACTTTTTGGTTTTGTTTAGATAATTTTTGATTTACAACCAGTTTATTTGTTTCTCTACCTTACAGAGTCTATTTGCCTGTAATTACATGCCCTGGCACCCAGAAGCACAGCGCTTTGCCCTTACAGTATGAAGTGTTATACCGCACCACTGACACCATCTACCCCCTTGTCCAGGGGCACAATTAGAAGACAGCCACATTAGATCACCCCAATCGGGTTACATTAAAAACCTCATGCTCTTCCCAGCCACTTTCCTTAAGCACTTCACAACCTCCTGTTAACGTATCAATGTTGGGTTGTTGTACATGTGATGAATACATAAAATGCACAAACATGTTCATGATCGTATGTGACAAATCTTTTACTTTATTTCTGTAACCTAACTTGTATTGATATTATAAAAACAAAAATTTCAATATAAAGATTGACAAAAAATACTGAAGCTTTATTGCACTAACATATCAGAATTACAAAATTCCCTGTCAAAATGGAATGCATGTGTATGAAAAAACACAAGATAAAATATAACCACTAAATGAGACCAAATAGTTTAATTTCGCCATTTGGAATACCCTGGGTTACCTACTTTTGAAAAAGGCAACATATGTCCAGCAAACCAAACTGGCAAATTTCAATGTATATAAACTAAAATGGGCAAGCTCTGTATTTTACCCTGTAACTTTGCAAAACAACATAAAACATGTACATGGTAGTGGGGGGAGAGGGCATTGTTGTACTCGTGGAACATCACAGCTTACAAATGTGTGTGTTATATTGCAGTAAAAGAAATATGACATTCAAAGTTAAAATGCCAGGCAGAACTTGGAAAATAACATTTCTTAATTTCTCACAGTTTATTTTTATATTCCATTCATTTTAAATGATATATAATTACTATGATTCCATTCTAAACAAAAAAATATATAATAAGTGTGGGGACACTTAATATGAAGGAGGTAAATTACGGTTTAAAAAACATATAGCTTGAATTCAGAACAAAATAAAAACCTAGAATTTGAGCTTAAATATAATATTCCACATATACATGTCCAGTCTTTTTTAGAAGTCAGAAACCCTGGGCAAATTTAGTGTTAATATTTTTTGTTGTTGCATTTTTCACACAAAAACTGCACTTTAACTGATGATATCATTGTCACTCATATTTGTGTTCAGTGAAGGTACAAGAGTACAACAGTGCCCCTCATGTACAAGTTTTATGGTGTTTTGTAAAGTTACGCTGTCAAACATAGGGATCGCAAAATTTTATATATACATATATAAAAATATATAGGGTGATCCTGTATTTGCAAATAGCACGGTGCTCTAGGGTAAATATAGGGACCTTCTTTTGAATTAACATAAATTCAGGCACTTAATTTTGAAATTCACTTCAGGAATAATATAACAGAAATCCCTACAAACAAAATCCTAGCTCGTCTGAGCTCTTAACAACATTCAGGTCCCTATCTTCAAACACAGGTTTCAGCAACCATGTTAGCGGTCACTATTCTGCATTCCAGTACTCAGTCACCTTATTCTGTGCTCCAGTGCTCAGTCACAAGCCAGCCTGCTGCTTCCAGCCCTCAAGGGAGAAACAAAAGTATTTACCTGTCTACCAGGGAGGCATTTATTCCCTTTACTGCAGCTGATTGCTTTCAGCTGATCAATGGGTTGGAGACAGTCCTAATTTCTGGCCTGGGTATTATTTCTCCCACTTTTCTGTAAACTGAGGAGTGGAGCACTGGCCTGCCCTAATCTCTGAATGCAGGGGCCTACGTCTAAACATTAATTTAGGTTGAATACAACACATACTCCCCCTAGGGTTAAATGTCATATGCCTCTCTAGAAATCTAGACTCCTTCACAGACCACTCCATGCACTGTATCACAACAGATATCAAAAACCATCTAATCCCATATCTAGGTCTCTGCGGGGACACTGGGAACCATTGAAGAAATGTTCCATATTCGTGCGGCCTCCGGAGTAGTACCAGGCGTTCGAGTCAGACCCAGCAACTGCAGGATAAAGCTGAGTTTGCCATGGAGGTGAGTTTATGCAGCCTCCAAGGAGTCAAAAAATGGGGTTCCTGGTGTGCCGCCATATTTTACCAAGGCACTTACAGCAACAGGTCGCAGACATTACGTGATCCTTCACCCAAGAGGGATTTAAGCTCCTTGGTTTCTTCCCATTAGCTTCCGGAAAATATAACAGAGGAAAGTGTTGATGTTGCAGAGGGAAAAGTATAGAATCTACTGCTATGTACTCCGATTCGCCGGAACAAAGCTAGAAAAAACAAAATGGTTCTCCTTGCTGCCTAAACCATGCCGCTGACATTTACTCTTAATAGTTTAGGTTGTTGTAGCAGTAGACAGATTTCTTGGTGTATTCCAAGGTAGATCCAAATTTATATATGCCTTTGTGACTCTGTACCCTTTTCTCCCACCTACCATGAATCTTTTCATATGCCCTTCCTTCACTCATTACTCTTTATTATTCCAGGGGTCTTAATGGTTTGGCACTGCAATTTCTTAAAGAAAAAAACAGATCTTGGAAATGCTTATCAGCATAGATATCAAGGTTGCCTAAATACAGGAAAAGTTTCTGTGTAAAGAAGACTGTTGCTGCTTGCGACTCTGGAAGCAAAGACTGTATTGAAATATTAATGATGTATACCCAACTCCTAAAAGGAGTATTCCTTTCATCATAACCACTCCATCTGGTGAAGGGTTTACGATGGTAGAAGTATCAATGCCCCATTCCCCAGTAATATGGCAAACCGTTTTGACCTGGGTCTTGCCGTGCTCCTCCTCCTCTTTGAATGCAGATTTACTACATCTGGTATCTGCAGTGCAGGGTGTGTAGGGTCTCAAAGAGACTACAGGCACCCTGATCACTTTAAATTTCTGAAGTGCCTGGAGTAATCTTTTAAATAAAGTAACTGCATTCAAGCCTTCCATTAAAAAAACAAGACTATATTCATGACATTTAAGTATGCAAGAAGGAGTCAAACATACAAAGATAAGCATCCACGTAATGTGTTTGTGCGTGGTTACACATAAACATAGATACATTTGCCTACTAAATAGATGTGTACGGTGCCTTATGTACCTATGATTATATCTGCCCATACACAAAACACGGGTATGTTTTAGCTTCGCAATGTGAGCTCCTGTTTTGTTTATATTGTTTGAAAGCAAAGAAGAACTGTGGCCCTGCTGGAAATCTAAATCATAGACTGCCTTGCTTGCTTTTCAAGTAGTATTTCCAGCTGTTTTGGTGGGGACCAGCAGTCAGAAGTCAACTTCACTAGATATGTAGGTTTGTAGACAGTCACTGGATATACACCTTTCAATTGCAAATTAGCAATAATGATTATGTGTCAGTTGTGACAATGTAAAACACTAATCATGGAGTATTTGCTCAAATGCACCAAGGTGATTTTAAAGTAAGATGATAATATTGCTTAGTGGTGTATTCTATCCTAGTGGCCTCTATTTTAGAATGCAGTTTAATAAAATAAATGCAAAAGAGGAAATGTACATGTCAGACATTTTAACGGTTATGAGGAAGAAGTGGTTTCTTGAAACTCACAGCATACTCTGCAAGCAGCAAGAACAATCAAAGAAAGAAGTCATGACGAAGAACTGCAAGACGCAGGAAATCAACTTTACTAATAAGCTCAAAACACCACAAGTGTAACCTAACCAAAGTAGGCAACATTCTCATAAAAACAAAACATGAAAGGTATTTTGCATACCCTACCACCACTGTTGCCACTCATACATTCTTATTCCTAGGTGTACAGTTTGTGTATACGTAGATATTTGCTTTGATTCAAAACATTTTAGACAAGTGTCATATTTTATGCACTGGTCACAAAAGTTATCTTTGCAATTGGTAGATTACTATTTAAAGCAGTCTGTCTGTTTAGACCTCTAACAGTTTCAAAGATCAGCAGCTTCTGAGATTTGGCATTGAGTTTTAGGAAAAACACTGGCTTTACTAAAATTTTTATCACTAGACTAACAACGTTATATTCTTTATGAGGAACAGGCACGTTTTTAAACCCTACCTCTACTGCGCAGTAACAGGATAAAATAACAAAAATGTAATCAAACATAGCATGCAACATCAGCCATGTATAATCAGGAATTCATGATTTCTCCTCTTTGCAGAAAAATGCAGCTTGTGGCAGTTAAGATAGACAAGTGTGTAGTTGTCTGCAAGTGGTCTATGTAAAAAAAGGCAATATAAATTTATGCCAGCGGTTTTAACTTTCTGTAAGGGGGTAGTATGGAAATAAAACAAAGGCCTTCATCATGCAACCAATATGAGGCATAATCATTCACCCATATACAGTTGCAAGAAAAAGTATGTGAACCCTTTGGAATTATATGGATTTCTGCACAAATTGGTCATAAAATGTGATCTGATCATCATCTAAGTCACAACAATATACAATCACAGTCTGCTTAAACTAATAACACACAAAGAATGAAATGTTGCCATGTTTTTATTGAACACACCATGTAAACATTCACAGTGAGGGTGGAAAAAGTATGTGAACCCCTAGACTAATGACATCTCCAAGAGCTAATTGGAGTGAGATGTCAGCCAACTGGAGTCCAATCAATGAGATGAGATTGGAGGTGTTGGTTACAGCTGCCCTGCCCTATAAAAAACACACACCAGTTCTGGGTTTGCTTTTCACAAGAAGCATTGCCTGATGTGAATGATGCCTCGCACAAAAGAGCTCTCAGAAGACCTACGATTAAGAATTGTTGACTTGCATAAAGCTGGAAAGGGTTATAAAAGTATCTCCAAAAGCCTTGCTGTTCATCAGTCCACGGTAAGACAAATTGTCTATAAATGGAGAAAGTTCAGCACTGCTGCTACTCTCCCTAGGAGTGGCCGTCAGGTAAAGATGACTGCAAGAGCACAGCGCAGACTGCTCAATGAAGTGAAGAAGAATCCTAGAGTGTCAGCTAAAGACTTACAAAAGTCACTGGCAAATGCTAACATCCCTGTTAGCGAATCTACGATAAGTAAAATACTAAACAAGAATGGATTTCATGGGAGGATACCACAGAGGAAGCCACTGCTGTCCAAACAAAACATTGCTGCACGTTTACAGTTTTCACAAGAGCACCTGGATGTTCCACAGCAATACTGGCAAAATATTCTGTGGACAGATGAAACCAAAGTTGAGTTGTTTAGAAGAAACACACAACACTATGTGCGGCGAAAAAAAGGCACAGCACACCAACATCAAAACCTCATTCCAACTGTGAAGTGTGGGGGGGGTGGAGATCATGGTTTGGGGCTGCTTTGCTGCGTCAGGGCCTGGACGGATTGCTATCATCTAAGGAAAAATGAATTCCCGAGTTTATCAAGACATTTTGCAGGAGAACTTAAAGTACCACTATAGTGCCAGGAAAACATACTAGTTTTCCTGGCACTAGAGTGCCCTGAGGGTGCCCCCACCCTCGGGGATCCCCTCCCGCCCCGCTCTGGAAAGGGGTTAAAACTTACCTTTTTCCAGCGCTGGGCGGGGAGCTCTCCTCTTCCGATCCTCCTCCTCTCCGGCCATTTGGCTGAATGCGCACGTGCAGCAAGAGCTGCACGCGCATTCAGCCAGTCGCATAGGAAAGCATTGGACGCTTGCGTACTCTCACTGTGATTTTCACAGTGAGAATCATGCAAGCGCCTCTAGCGGCTGTCAATGAGACAGCTGCTAGAGGCTTTGGAGGAAGGCTTAACCCATTTATAAACATAGCAGTTTCTTTGAAACTATGTTTATAAAAAAATGGGTTAACCCTAGCTGGACCTGGCACCCGGAACCACTTCATTAAGCTGAAGTGGTCTGGGTGCCTAGAGTGGTCCTTTAAGGACATCTGTCTACCGGCTGAAGCTCAACAGAAGATGGGTGTTGCAACAGGATAATGACCCAAAGCATAGAAGTAAATCAACAGAATGGCTTAAACAGAAGAAAATACGCCTTCTGAAGTGGCCCAGTCAGAGTCCTGACCTCAACCTGATTGAGATGCTGTGGCATGACCTCAAGAAAGCGATTCACACCAGACATCCCAAGAATATTGCTGAACTGAAAACCGTTCTGTAAAGAGGAATGGTCAAGAATTACTCCTGACCGTTGTGCACGTCTGATCTGCAACTACAGGAAAAGTTTGGTTGAAGTTATTGCTACCAAAGGAGGTTCAACCAGTTATTAAATCCAAGGGTTCACATACCTTTTCCACCTGCACTGTGAATGTTTACATGGTGTGTGCAATAAAAACATGGCAACATTTAATAAAAACATGGCAACATTTAATTCTTTGTGTTATTAGTTTAAGCAGACTGTGATTGTCTATTGTTGTGACTTAGATGATGATCAGATCACATTTTATGACCAATTCTTGCAGAAATCCATATCATTCCAAAGGGTTCATATACTTTTTCTTGCAACTGTAAATACATGCATGTTATCCAATGAACTCAACAAAACGGTGAATTTATGTTATCTGCTCCTCACAACAGAAATAAAAAACAAACACACAAACCAAACTTACAGAAGTTTCTCTTTTTGGCTTCCTCTGTTCTGAAGCATATTGAGATTTAGGGGTTAAGCGCTGCATTGTTTTATCTAGGATAGAGATATATAACATTGGTGATTGGAGATAAACATACAAGGAAAATGCAGTAAACGTATCAATATATTAATCTATAAGGTGTTGTATTGTAGAACAAATGTGCTTTTCATATTCCCATCCAAAAACGTACCTGTTTAATAAACCTGAATAAAAGCTCAGTGATAAAGGGAAACTCGAATCCCCGGAGTACGTATTCCAGTACTTCAGCTGCCGCATTGCCCAGGCTATCAACTTGAATGCACCCCAGGAGACCCTTCAGTTAAATTTCTTATGGACACCCAACCAATTTTGGAAAATAACTTCTGCTTTGTTCCCATTGACTACAGCTCTATCAATTAAATTGGGGGATGTTATACACAGAACTAATCCAGTGAACTTGTTGTCAACCCTTGAATGCAAATGTCGTTATGGTATACCTCATATTAACTATCTTGTTAACAAATGTTCTGCTGTCCCCTAAGCCACATTGCAGGCTACATACACTCTTCCCTCCCAGTTTATCTTTCTTTTTGTCCCAACTTAAAAAAGTGTGATTAAAAATAAATAAATAAATAAAAAAGGTAACTGTTGTTGCAGTTGGAACCAGCCTTATGCTGAGGTAGCATATCTGGAACATTTTTCCCACCCTCCCCATGGTACTCACTACATTTATAGATCATTCAAATCACCTGTTTTCCCATACACACCAATCATGTCTATCATCTTCTCCTCACTTGTAATACCTCCATTCCCACACCACAGACCAGTTACCCCTTCACTACACCACACACTCATATGGTCCAAGCTGCCCTTATAATTTCCTCATCTACAACAAAACACTTCTTAATGTTCTCTCTACTATTTTTCTGTTTCACCCTCACTTCTCTCATTAACAAAATCTCTCTTTCTGCTTACCTGTCCCTACTGACACCATCTTCATTGCTCCTGGTTTATTTCCCTCCTCTCTCTGTTCAGCCCATACACTACACTCGTACCTATCCATCCATTCTCCTCCAACTCCTTGTAAATCCTCAAAATAAAAACATTCGACCAAAACATTTAAATCTCACTCCTACCTTCTCTTACTTTCTATGCTTCTGCTCCTGGCAGTTGGCGATGTCTCTCCAAACCCTGGTTCCTGCCTCTACCTACCTACCTTGTGTCCACCCTAGAAACCGCTCCAATCTTATATCCATCCCATGTAACTCTCCCTTTAAGCCCTCAGGAATGCACGCTCTGTGTGCAACATAACTAAATTTACTTCCATCCATGACTTATTCATCTCATGCTCCCTTAACTTACTTGCTTTAATGGAAACTTGGCTCTCTCCTTCTGACACAGCTACCCTTGCCTCATTATCCAATGATGGTCTACAGTTTACACACAACCCAAGACAGTCTGATAGTAAAGGTGGTGGTGTAGGGTTTCTGCTTTCACCCCACTTCTCCTTAAAACCTCTACCCCACCCCCTTCCCTCGCTTTCTCCTCCTTTGAAATTTATTCAATTTTCTTATTCAAACCCATATCTGCAAACATTGCAATTATTTATCGGCCCCCTGGTACTCCTCCTCTCTTCCTTGACCATTTTTATGCCTGGCTATCTTACTTCCTTTCAAGCAATATTCCATTCCTAGTTTTCAGGGGATTTCAATATTCCTATACACACTGTCCTCGGTAGCCTCAAAACTTATTTCAATTACCTCCTCCTTTGGGCCTATCACAATAGGCTAATTCTCCCACATATGTAGCTGGAAATACCCTAGATCCCATTTCTCTGTCTCCAATCTCTGTAATACTCCATTTCCTCTGTCAGACCACCACCTCCTATAATTTGTTCTTGAGTGCCCCCACACCCAATATCCTCAACCTAATCCCTCTCAACACAGGAGGAATTTGAATTCTCTTCATCTCCAGCAGCTCTCGACTGATATCCATTCTGAACTCTCATCCATCCCTACCCTCTTCAGCTATTTCCTCTTCTAAAGCTACCCTCACCTCTGCCCTAGACGTTGCAGCCCTGCTACAAGCACAAACCTCAAGGAGGGCGCGCCTCCAACCGTGTCACACTAAGTAAACATGCTACCTGCAGAGATACCCCCGTTCAGCTGAACGCTGCTGGAGCAAGTCTCGCACCTTGTCCGACTTTCTACACTATAAATTTGTTTTGCATTCACGCAACACAGGCCTCACCCTTGCAAAACAGTCCTGCTTTTCATCTCTCATTAGTTCATGCACCCGCAATCCTAGTCATCTCTTTAATACTTTTAACTCTTCTTCGCCCTGCTTTGGCCACCCCACAAACTGATCTTTCAGCTGATAGCTTTGCATGTTACTTTACTGACGAGATTAAACAGTTAAGGAATGAATTCTCTCCCCTTCTCCATCTCAACCTCACTTGGACCATACCATCCCTACCCTCCAAGAATTCTCTCCAGCTACTGAACAGATCTCTAGCCCTTTGTCTGGTGCAGTCGTTAATGCACATCTTTAACTGCTCTCTTTCTTCTGGTGTTGTCCCAGCTCCCCTTAAACATGCTTCTGTTGTACCTTTCCTCAAAAGCCATCTCTTGACCCTACCTCCCCTCCCAACTATCGTCCCATATCCCTGCTCCCTTTCTCCTCAAAGCTTTTGGAAAGACTTGTCTTTACCCGTCTGACTTGCTTCCTCAATTGCAACTCCCTCTTTGACCCTCTTTAGTCTGAATCTGCCCCTCCACTCCACAGAGATTGCTCTGACTGGATTTAGCTGCAATCAAATCATTTGTAACTCTAAAGACCACTACTCCATACTAATTCTTCTTGACCTCTCTGCTGCCTTTGACACTGTTGATCATGGCCTCCTTCTCCTAACTCTTCAATCTCTTGGTCTCTGTGACACAGCCCTCTCATGGTTTTCGTCCTCTCTCTCCCAACTCTTCTTCTCTTTTTGGAACGACACAACGACACCTCTTCTCCTCGTCCTGTCTCAGTAGGAGTCCCTCAAGGTACAGTTCTTGTTTTTTTGTTCTCTCTCTATACTGCCTCTCTGGGCATACTAATTAATTAATTTGGATTCCACTACCACCTGTACACTGACGACACCCAGAAATACCTCTCCTTCCCTGCTGTCCTACAACGTGTCACCAACTGCCTCTCTTCTCTCTCGGATTGGAAGTCTTCCTGCTTTCTGAAACTCAATCTCTCTGAGTTTCTTATTTTTCCTCTTCATAACACCGATCCTCCTACTTTACTCTCCCTGCAGGTTGACAGTACCTGCCTCACCCCATTCTTTAAAGCTGGTGTAATTTTTGATCCAGGCCTCACCTTTGCGCCTCATGTCAAGTCTGTTGCTAAAACCAGTCGATTCCAGCTTAAAAACATTGCCTGCATACACCCCTTTCTTACGCAAGATGCTGCCAAGGAGCTTGTTCATGCTCAAGTAATCTTTCGCATGGATTACTTTTATTCTCTCCTAATCGGTCTCCCCAGAAACCTTACTGCCCCCCTACAATCTGTGATGAATGCTGCTGCCAGGCAGATCTTTCTCTCTTGTCGCTCTTCTCACACCTCACCCCTCTGTCGATCTTTACACTGGCTTCCTGTACCCTACAGTGGTCAATTTAAAATACTAACCCATACCTATAAAGCTCTAACCAACTCTAGCCCCTCTTACATTTTTTCACTGATTCATAGGTATGTCCCCTCTCGGTCTTTCTGCTCTACTGGTGACCTTCTCCTGTCTGCTGCTCGCACCCTTACTGCAAATTCACGCCTGCAAGACTTCTCACGGGCGGCTCCTTTCCTTTGGAACAGCCTGCTTACCCCTATCTGACTCTACCTAGTCTTCAATCCTTTAAGAAGTCCCTCAAAACCCGATATCAGGAGGGGGCCCGTGGTTTGCTGGGCGCGGGGCCCCTCCAGTCTGCCCTGTGAGTGAGAGAGCCAGTGCCTCCAGTCTGCAGCTCTGCCGGGTGTGAACTGCAGATTGTGCAGTATCTCTCAATCTCTGGCCAATCAGAGTGTTGCTGCAGGTTTCCACGGCAAAGCTCTGACTTCTGGAGACAATGCACAGTCTACAGCGCACACCTGGCGGAGCTGCAGACTGGAGAGACAGCCCACGGACCACCAGGAGGAGAAAGACCCCACAGGACCACCAAGGAGCAGGAGAGTCCATAGGACCACCAGTAAAAAAAATTATAAAAAAATAGGTATTTCTAACACCCCTCCCTCACTCGGTCACCAGTCACCCCCTCCCTCCTCCACTGTCACCCCCTCACTCTGCCAAAAGTCACCCACTGCCTACTTCATCGTCACCCTCTCCCTCCCTAACCAGTCACCACCTCCGCCCTTACTTTGCCACCAGTTACATCCCTATCCTGCCCTACCCAAACTACATCCCTATCCCAGCCCACACTATATCCCTATCCTGCCCTACCCATACCACATCCCTATTACACCCCTATCCCACCACACACTATGTGCCCTACCCAAACCCCATCCCTATCCTAAACTATGTGCCCTACCCACACCACATCCCTATTCCACCCTATGTGCCCTACCCATACCACATCCCTATCCCACCCCACACTATGTAATGTACCC
Source organism: Pelobates cultripes (assembly GCA_933207985.1). Classification (NCBI taxonomy): domain Eukaryota; kingdom Metazoa; phylum Chordata; class Amphibia; order Anura; family Pelobatidae; genus Pelobates; species Pelobates cultripes. The sequence continues at coordinate 77,202,792 of OW240916.1, read as the reverse complement.
AAAACACATCCCTATCCCACCCCACACTATGTGCCCTACCCACACCACATCCCTATCCCAAACAATGTGCCCTACCCACACTACATCCCTATCCCACCTCACACTTTGTGCCATACCCACCAGACACTTTGTGTCCCTACCCACACCCCATCCCTATCCTACCCTATGTGCACTATCCACACCACATCCCTATCCCACCCCACACTAGGTGCCCTATCCACACCACATCCCTATCCCACACTATGTGCCGTACCCAAACCACATCCCAATCCCACCCCACACTTTGTGCCATACCCACCAGACACTTTGTGTCCCTACCCACACCCCATCCCTATCCTACCCTATGTGCACTATCCACACAACATCCCTATCCCACCCCACACTAGGTGCCCTACCCACCCCACATCCCTAGCCCACACTATGTGCCATATACACACACACACACACACACACACACTACATCCCTATGCCACCCCACACTATGTGCCCTACGCACACTACATCCCTATGCCACACTATGTGCCCTACATACAGTACATCCCTATCCCACACTATGTGCCCTACATACAGTACATCCCTATCTCACACTATGTGCCCTACATACAGTACATGCCTATTCCACCCCAGTCTATGTGCATTACACACTCTACAAAACCTACAAACATACACATACATCCCTATTCCACACTATAGTGTGTGCCCTACATCCATGTCCCACACGACACCATGTTCCCTACACACACTACATCTCTATCCTGCACCACACCATGTTCCCTACACACATACACAGTACATCCCTTTCCCACACCTCACTATATTCCTACACACACACACACTACAAAACCTACACACTATGTTCCTTACACACACTGCATAACCTACACACTACATAGCTATTCCACCCGACACTATATTACCAAAGACCAGTTTTTAAAGGGGTGCTCTAAGCAACAGAGCCACACCAGTTTAATGTAGTGGTTCTGGAGCAAAGAGATTGGCCCTGTAGGCTCAGCAGTATAACCCCTTAAAGACACATGACATGTGTGGCATGTCATGATTCCCTTTTATTCCAGAAGTTTGGTCCTTAAGCACTGCCTTTTTTGTAACCAATAAATGGCCTCCTGAGGTTGCCACAGTTAATTATAATTATATTTTGTATAAAGTAAGCTATAAATCTCATTTGAAAATCTAAAGAATACCACTTAAAAGGTGTATGAACGTTATAACTCTGTGAGTTTTATTTTTCTCTAATTTTTTGTATCAGTACAAGTAGATTGTCCTGGCGGACAAGGAGATTGGGCAAACGCTTAATTCCCTGGACAAGTGGCTTTTTTTTTTTAATTTCCACACCCCTGCATAATACTTATTTTCTGCATAAATATTAGGTAATATAGCAGACTAAAAAGTCAAGTGAAAGATTAAATTGAATGTAAAATCAAAGTTATGCATTTAAGGATGAGGAACGCACAAACAATTTATACCATAAATTGTACTGAGTAAGATGAATAATGAAAGAGGTCTTGTGAATAGTTCGACAACAGACTAGGCAACAATGTGCAATGTCAGTCATCATTTGTTAAAGTCAGGCATTAAATAAAGTGATGAAAATATTTTGCCACTTTATTAAATAATATATTTCTTTAAAACAGGTGCCCAAACTAGCACTACACTGGATATGTAGTGCTAGTTTGGGCACCTGTTTTAAAGAAATATATTCTGGAGTTATAAAAATTCAAACTCAGTGGAGGCAACGAATATTTTAGTTATGAAGGACGGCTAGAAAAAGAAGAACTATTTGGAAAGAAAATAAGAAAAAAAAGGCATCTCCTGAGATATTGTAACATTATACAATTATATGTAGGTGAAATTTTTTTTTTATTTCCGGTACCTTGTTCATTAACTGGGCTGCACAAAAAGACAAAAGCAGGCCTACATCAGAACTGTTTTATATTGTTTTGACAAAAACTGGGGCTCTCTTGGCATTTAAACCATGATCTTTTTACTGAGCGCTCTCGAATGTGAAAATGAACTTGCTTAATTTAAAGGATCACTATAGTGTCAGGAAAACAAACTCGTTTTCCTGACACTATATAACTCTTAGGTGCCCCCCACCCTCAGGGGCCCCCTCCCGCTGGGCTGAAGAGGTTAAAACCCCTTCAGCTACTTACTTTAATCCAGTGCCAGGCTCCCTCGGCGCTGGTGACCTCTCCTCCCACTCCGTCGTCAGCTCCCGAGTGGAGCGGTGTGCGCATACGCGGCCAGAGCTGTGCGCGCATTAAAAAACACCCATAGGAAAGCATTTCTCAATGCTTTCCTATGGACGTTCTGCACGCTCAATGCGATTTTCGCATTCAGCGGTGCAGAAGCGCGTCTAGCGGCTGTCAGGAAGACAGCCGCTAGAGGCTGGATTAACCCTGCAATATAAACATAGCAGTTTATCTGAAACTGCTATGTTTACATCTGAATGGTTAAAACCTGGGGGACCTGGCACCCAGACCACTTCATTGAGCTGAAGTGGTCTGGGTGACTATAGTGGTCCTTTAAATTTAATTACCAACTAATAAGCATACACATACCATTAATAACAGAGAGATCCAGGTCTGGACGGGCAATCCTGTGGCCATCTAACAACGTTGACTGCAAATCATCTTTCCAAAAAAGACTTCCATCGAGAACATTAGAAGCAATGCCTAGGTTAAAATACATAAATTACAAAGTTTATAAGACCTCATAAGTTTTTTCAAACACCAACTAATATACAATAGACTTTGCTCATCATCAAGATGCCATGAAAACAGCCCATGAGTATCGGTACAGACATTCTAGTCCAAATAACTAGTTACCCGTGTGTAGAGGACTTCTTCAGAGATGACACATTTCAGCCACAGATAGTGGCAATTTGTAATGATAATTTAATGTACTCTTAATTGATCTCCTGGGCTATATTAATGGAAAAACATGATAGATGTTTTAAGAATTTCTTTCATCTTGCTCTATAGAAACAGTATTGCATTAGGAATACAAACTGTGAGGTTTTGGAATGAGCAATTTACTTGCCTTTTAGCCCTTGCCACACCAATCTTAGTCCTCCTGCTCTGCCTCCTAGGCAGAGTTCATTAAAATAACACTAATTCCTGACACTAATGTGTTTCTCAGCCCCTTCAAACCACCCAGCGATGCAAATTGCTAAATAACCCTTTATTCGGGTATCCGATTCCATACGTCATTCGATGGCGCCAATGTGCTTCTTGAGGATGTCTGGAAGACAACTACAAGAGGTGTGTTAACCCAGCAATTGATAGTTCTATGAAACTCTTGGTTTTACATTGAAGGGTTAAAAATACAGGACCACTGCACCCAGACCACAGCACCGAGCCAAAATGACCAGGGGGCTTCAGTGGTCGTTTAAATGCTTGCAACAGCCTCCTGTGTGTGATTCAAGTTTAATTACCAGAGCAGGAGACACGAACTTCTAAACCTGGGGTGGGAAACCTTTGGCACTCCAGATGTCGTCGACTACATGCCTCAGATGCTTTTTGCTGTAAGAGCATTAAGGGAGATATAGTCCACAACATCTGGAGTGCCAAAGGTTGCCTATCCATGTCCTAAACTAAACACACAGTGCTATACAGTGATAAGTTGAAAATAACAATTTTTTCCCATGTAGGCTGTGTGAGCTAGGGGAGGGGTGATTAGTGCTCCAAAAACAAAGTTGTTTAAAGCTTACATGGCAGAGAATAGAGCAGTGAGAGTGCAGGGGTTTGATCTACACACCCAAAGTGCTTCATTCAGCTAAAGTTTCTGTGGTGCTTAGAGGATTCCTTTAACCTAAAATTGTTAAGTTTCTTATTTACCCGGCATAGCCTTTGTCCGCTGAGGAGCTATAGATCTACGCGTGGGTGTGCCGCTGCTGGTTCTCTCTGGTGCCTTCCCACCTGAACATACTGTTGTGTTAGCCAGATTTTTCTATAAAGGATAAAGCAGAAAAACCATATCAATATCTCAGTTTTGAACTAAACAGCATCAGATAACAGTTTTAACACAAAAAGGATTAATCCTTCAAACCTGGAACTGTGAAGAAAAAAACAAACAAAAAAAAACAATACACATTTTAGGCCAAAACAGCCAACTTTCAGCTATTTTTGCAATGTCTTTTTAAAATTTCCGTTCTTCTTTTTTTTTTTTTTAATAAAAGACATAAGCATGTGGTGCCTTTATGGCATTTTACAGTTACAATGATATTGAAGTAATGTTACAAGGTAACACAATAACAGGAGATGAAAAACAGAAAATAGTAACAGACATTAACAAAAGTTTATAAAAATAACTATCTATTCGGTCTTTGCTATGCACATGGTTTCCATATATAAAAGGGGGGTGGTCCTCCACCCGTCTCTGTGACTGGGCCCACCCTATAGAGGTAGTGGGAAATCGATAGTCCACGGGTCCTATATTTTATGTTTTGTGGGGTCATGAATCAGGGCTGACAGAATCAATTTTTGGGGTTTCTTCCATTTTCTTTTTGACTGTATCTAGAGATGGTAGGTTGGGGGAGATCCACTTTTCTGCCATTGTGTTTCTCGTGGCTAGTGCTAGTCGGGCTATTAATTTGTTTTGTGCTCTGTAGGAGTCTTTGTGTGCTTTGGAGAGGAGCCATATCCACAGATCCATTGGAATATACATGTGTAGTATCCTTAATGTCAATTGCTAAAGGTTTTATACCCCACTTCCTATAAACTGTCAGTTCTTTTGAGCAGGGTCCTCGTCAACCTATCATTCCGGTAAGTTTTCTTCTAATTGTCATATTTATAGTTAAATCCCCCCTCTCCTAATATTGTAAATTGCTACGGAATCTGTCAGCGCTATATAAATGGCAATAATAATTATAATAATAATAATAATAATAATAGGGCGACTTGGCTCCAGAGTTGGTCGACATGTGTGCATTCCCTCCATAGGTGGATATATGTGCCCTTGATCCCGCAACCATTCCAAGTTCTGTGTCCGATTTACCCATTTGTTTCAAGCGGAGGGGGGTCAGGTACCACCGCATCAGGGTCTTGTAGGTTTGATCTTTGTGGTGAACACAAATAGAGAGAGAAGCCGTGGCCTCCCATATATCTCTCCAGTCTGAGGGTTCTGATGGAGGGCCTAGATCCCTCTCCCAAGCAGACACATAGTATAGAGAGTCATCAGTGAATGTTTGGGTGATGTGCGAGTAGATAATGGAGATTTGGGGTCATAGGTGAAGGGTCTGAAGTAAGAGTACTGAGTGCCATCCGGTCTCAGATTTTGAAAGACAGGAATAGGGTGGGAGAAGTGGGAGGTAGCAGAGGTCTGCCTTGTTTGGGGAGCCATAAATGGGAAGTCTCTGTCTAGGATGTCGTGTTCCAGGTCGACCCACCGCTTAACACCTATAAGGGATTGTAGATTTTAAATTGGCTCCAATTGTGCTGTATAGAAGTAGTGAGTGAGGTGAGGTAAGGTAAGCCCAATCCTCCATTTCTGTTTGGGACGTATAGTGTAGCCATTTTGAGCCTAGCCCGTTTGTTGGCCCATATGAACTTGTCTGTTTGTGTTTGTAGGAGTTTAAAGTCTGCCAATGATATGGGGATGGGAAGAGCTTGAAATAAACAGAGGAATCTGGGCAGCAGGTTTATTTTTATGGATGCTAGTCTTCCCAGCCATGAGATGGAGAGTTCAGTCCATGTAGTAAGGTCTTGCAATGCTTTTTGAAGGAGAGGTGTATAGTTGAGTCGGTATTTCTGGCAAAGATATGCTGGGAGATGTGTGCCGAAGTAGTGCATGTTAGTGGTTTGGAAGGTGAAAGGGTATGTTTGTTGCACAATAGATAGGGTAGTAGGTTCTATATGGATAGGGAGGACTTCTGTTTTTTCGGTGTTGAGCTTGAATCTGGAGATAGTGGCATATACATCTAATGCTAGGATTAGGTTCAGCTAGGATTGTAATGGTTCTGTAATGGAGAGGAGTAAGTCGTTGCACTGCACACGCGGCTGTTTTGTAAACCTCTCAGCAGATTTGAATGCCTTTGATCGTTTGGGCATTGCATAGGGTTTGTAGGAGGGATTTCAGGGATAGCACCCTGTCGTGTGCCGTTTTATAAACGGACGAAGAGGGGTGGGTGAGAGGGAGTAGGTTTGTTGTGAGGGTAGAATGAAGTATACTGTAAAGTGCTAAATAATCTGTTGGTGCTATATAAATGGCAATCTTTCACCCAGGGCGTCCATTATGTTTAGAGGGAAGCCGAATTTGCGGAGGACAGCGAAAAGAAAGGCCAGAGTAAACGGTCTTTTCGGGGTCCATGGAGAGAAATAGTGTAGGTATGTGGCGGTGGTGTACTGTCCATTGGAGGTTGAAAACATGTCTTGTGTTGTCACTGGCCAGTCGGAAGGGGATGAAACCAACTTGATCTGCGTGTATAAGTTTGGGGAGAAACGGGTTTAGGCTGTCTGCTGTGGGTTTCGAGAACAATTTTACGTCCAGGTTGAGCAGTGAGATAGGGCGGAAGTGTCTAAGTTCTGTGAGGGTCTTGTGAGGTTTGGGGAGTATGCATATATTTGCCTGTAGCATATCATGTGGGAGTGCTTCTCCCTGGAGGATGGTGTTGAAGACAGATGTGGGAGGAGTGTGTAAGTATAAGTTTTATAATAAAGCACCGAGAAGCTGTCTGGGTTTTGTTGTTTTAAAGGTTTTGCTCTGTTCTTTCTTGGTGATAGGTGAGGATAGCATAGAGGCCGCCTCGGGTTTTAGGGAGGATAGGGCGATAGAACTGAGGTATCGGTCGGTTAGGTCTGCAACTGTAGTAGGGTTGGCATAAGCTGTGGTCGTATAGAGAGGTGAAGTATTATTGGAAGACTGTAGCTATTTAGTCTGGTTGCACTTTAATTTTCCCCTCTGGGTCAGTCAGTCGCTGCTTATGTGCAGTGCGTTTTAATCTGCGGGCTAATAGAGTGTCTGTTTTTTGTTTACTTTTCATAGAAAAGTTGTTTCATCCACTGTAAGGCTTTTATGGAGTCTTTGGTCATAAAGTCTTTGATGGTCTTTCAGCAGTTTGAGATTTTCATGTTTAAGTTGGGTTATGTTGTCCTTCCAGAGAGCGGAGTTCTGCCAATGTGTGTTCCAGGTTGGCAAGTTTTTCTTTTTTGTGGGCTGAGGTTAAGGCAATTATCGTTCCCCTGAGGACTGTTATGTGTGCCGCCTAGAGTGTGCCTTGTGAGGAGACAGAGTCCTTATTCAATGTGAAGTATTCATTGTTACCTTTTTGAATAGATTCCCTGAGAAGGGAATTGTGGATAAGGGTTGGGTTCAGACGCCACGACTATGGCCGAGATGTGTTGTGAATCAAGAGGGTGAGCGAGATTTCAGAATGGTCGGACCAGGTGATGGAGACTATGGATGTCGTTGTAATCATTCCCAGGAGCAGAAGGGAGACCAAGAAGATGTTGATGCGGGAATGAGATTGGTGGGAGTTTGAGTAGAAAGTGAAGTCATGTGTGGTCAGGTGTTGAATTGTCCAGACGTCCATTAAATGTGTTTGGGACATGAATGAGTGAAATAGTCTTTCTGATTTTGGCGATGTGGGGTTGAGAGTGTGGAGCATGATTCGAGCAATGTCTGTCTAGTGCTGGGGCCGGTGTTGCATTGAATCCTCCGCCCACCATTAGATGGTGGGAGGGGAAGTGTGCTAGGTGCGTTCTAAGGGCCTGACAGAAGTCGCTGTTTGAGGTATTGGGTGCGTATACAGAGGTAAATTCTACCTGTTATAGGGATTTATCACACTTGGGGGGCGCCAATTGTGTGGTGAATGGCCATTGGGCAAGATTTGCATATCACAATTGCCACTCCACTGTTTTTACCTGTGGGGGAATTTGCTAGGAAGTGTTTGTTAAAGTGTCAGCTCAGGAGTGGGAACAGCTTGGCCTGGGAGAAGTGGGTTTCCTGAACTAGTATGATTTCTGTTGGCCCATCTCATGACTTGGTGGCGTTTAGATAGGTTACTATGGCCCATGCAATTTATGGACAGGCAGGTTACAGTAGTGGGCATGGTGGATTTTAGGTGTGAGGCTGTAGTCAGTCGTCAGGACAAGCGGGGCGACTCGTGTGAGCAAGGTTGGGTTGCTTTCTAGGTCGGAACCCACATCCTCGCGCAAAGGTTAGGGGTTAATGGGCCAGGTAGAGGGGAAAGAGAAGGAAGAAGAGAAAAGAGATCTAACGGAGGGGGGAAAGTGAGAAGGGTGGAGTGTGTACTTTGTCTGATACAGACATTATAAGCACCCCTCGACCTGTAGGAGGAGGGTCAGTGCGGGAGGAGAGTATGGGTGTGGGAATGGATCTCGGAAGGTGTGAGCCTCTTCCTAAGAGAATCCTCCCCCAAAGCGTAGCCTTAAACGTATCACAGTGATGCGTTAGCTTTTGTAGCTTATGGAGTTAGTGAGCAGGTTGAGGTATTTATGTTGTAGTTGCGAGCTTTAGTTGTGCTTTTAATGGAGTCAGTAATAGTACGAGAAAATTGTATCAACAATAATCACATGCATACAAGTTAATAAAGTGTAAGAGTGTAACCAAAACTTGGAATATTAAGTGCATAATATGTGGGTGTGGAAGGCTGTCCCCATCTTTGCCTCCCGAGAGTCCTCAGAGGGTTGATGGTTCCCTATCTCGTTATCACACCTAGTCTGAGGTGGGGGTCCCTTGCAGGAGACTTCCCATGTAATAGGGTTGACATCCTGGAGGCCCAAGTTCAGTTAGTGTGGCTCTGCAAAATAAGTTGGGGTCTAGTGCGGCCGTGGGGTAATGTGGCACTTCAACTAGTGGGGGTCTCAAATGGGGGGTAGATGAACAGTCTGGGGGGCTAATGGTTAGTGTCAATGTCTAGGGGGGTCTTAAAGTTGCCTTTTCGGTCTGGCCCTTTACCCCTTGATACCTGTGGTGTTACCTATGGTGGGTTGTGTCGAGAGGTGTTTTCCCCGTTACCTCTGTCAGGTGTAAATCCATCCCATGTAGTGGGGGTTCGGATACGCGTCGAGAAGAATCGCGTTAAAGCGTGTGTCCCGCCTCTTATAGAGAGGGAATAGTAGTTTAGCCACCCATACAGGGAACGGGTTAGTGTGTTCAAGAACTGGACCATGGAGCAATTGAAGATGGCTGTATAGTCTGATGAATCACGTTTTCTATTATATCAGCTGGATGCCCTGATGTGTGTCATTGACTTGGGGATGAGCTTGCAGCAGGATGAAGGGCAATATGCTCTTGGCAATATTCTGCTGGGAAAAGTTGAGTCCTAGCATTCACGTGGATGTTACTTTGACACGTACCACCTATGTGAAGGAAAGCTGAGTACTGAACAACAAAGCCTTTCCTCCTGCTCCACTCATCCCCATGATAGAACTGACTGTAGGTGGGGTTCCATGAATATTGAAGCCAAAATCAAGAGTGCCTGGCATCCACTATATATTTTCCCTGAATTCTCACCACTGACTTTCCACGCATATACACGTGTCTGCAGACAATTCCATACATTGCCAATTAGGCATGCCTATATACATATGTTTAAAATCTATTCACTTTGCATCACCCTGATAGAGAGAATCTTATCAGTGTGATTCAAGCACAGCAGGCCCTGTTAGGTTTCTATCTCCTGCTGCTGTGCAATAATGCCCTGTTTCTGTTAGTGGACTGGTCTGAAACAGGGATGTGTGTTTAAGGAGGGGTGGAGGCTGAAGAAACTCCCCTGAGAGGTGTGCTCAACAATACAATAAAACCAAGTTTACAAACATGTATTACATACTTTTCAAGGCTTTTCTTGTTTTAGTTTGGCTTCATTATATATATATATATATATATATATAAAAAAGTGCTTCCTGGTTTATAAAAATTGTCAAGGGTACCTTTAATAATTAAATTATAAAGTATAAGAAAAAAAATAAGTTGTATAATACTGCTCCAATAACACAATACGGGATTTAATAATTTTACTAAATTCCTCTTCCCAGCCATTCTGTCTGGTCCTCTGGAATTGCCTTGTTCCTAGAGGTTTTTTTTTTTATTAGGAAGAAAATGGCTTGATCAGAGTTGTTTGGCAGCACAGCCCTGCTGCTGCCTCCTGTCCCTTCAAGTATTTGCACCTCAAGTTAGCAGAGCCAGACATGTTTACGAAGGAGGCTGCAAGTGATGACACAGACACGTTTTGTGTGACTGTGTATTTAATGCATTACTTTCCTTGGTATGCTGCCACATTATTTGGGTGGGGCGGCTGTACCATAAGTTCCCTAGAATATGCCTAGCACGGTACACAGATGGAAGTGTGGTTGTTTTCTATAGTGACTCACTTAAATATAGCCCTAAGGAAGAATTTAAAATAAAAAATTAAATTTATTTTTTTTTTTTTTTAAATACACGAGCGAGGTGAAGCATTTCAACAATATCTCATATAGCTGGTTATTTTTTTTTTATCAATTAGTAATCTTGAGCAGATAAATGTGCATTATTGTTTAGTTCCTTGTTTGCCAAATTTACCACAGATGTACCTTGAGGTTGCTTTGTCATTCAATCCCTTTAATTTAATGTAAATGTGTACCCAATACTAAACTGCAGTTTCAGTTTACATGACCCCGTTAACCTTAGATGTAATTGGCTTTGAGCCAGGTAATATAGGTTTCATTGTGTGTAAGATGATAATCTCCTCGGCAGGTGATGCCTCTGGAACAAATCAAAGACTTTCTTTTTATCCACTGGAGCACAACAGACGTGCTATACCTATATATTAACAACTATAGAAGGATGCAGCATAAATTTCAGGTACATTTATAATTCAAAATATAAATCAATATTCGCTGTAGAAAAAGTAAAGATCCACTAACCATTTTGCTGGTTTTTAAGTTTAGGGTTTACATTAAAATGGTAACTTGCTATATAAAACTATTGTAGACTACATGTCCTATAATTTTTTATTTTGTGTTTATAACGTTTTACAGAATACAGATATATCGCCTCCACATGAGGGCATGGCATTCTGTTGAGCGACATCGATGCGTAACAATATTAAAGTGAAATGTACCAGTTCAGAGTGTGCACTTCAACTAAGTTAAGTGAGAGGAACAATGTACACATCACAATTAAATGCACAGAACATCAAGTATAACAACCTATGGGCCAAAGAGAAGGAGATGTCAATATTGCAAAAGTGTTAGGCGGTTTGTTATCTTAAACGGTTACTCCAACTGCCATAACCACTTAGGTGACTTAACCCCTTAAGGACCAAACTTCTGGAATAAAAGGGAATCATGACATGTCACACATGTCGTGTCCTTAAGGGGTTAAAGTCTTATGGTGGTACGAGTCTGCATGAAACACTGCACATACTGAGAAATGTATAATTCTCTGCAAAGAAAAACAAATTGAAATAAATTCCCGCACTCAGATGTGAAAATCTTCCCCTTGCTGGCACAGCACAAGTTCGCTCTCCCCTCCCACTCTCTGAGCAACGTTGTTTTTTTTTTAACCCACCAATCCACTCCCTCCTCTTACCAGCACAGGGCGCGGGAATGTGCTTTGAGCGGGCAAGTGGTCCAATCACAGGCCACGAGAAGAGCGAAAGGCAAAGGAAGAACTCTCCTCTTCCTCAGCCAGAGACTCACTGAGCATTAAAGGACTCACCCAAAGCAGACATTTTGCACTCAGTTTAACACATTTCTGACTCATTTTTTTCCTTCTCCCTATGACCTCTGTACCTAGGAAGGGCAGAGTTTAAAAACCAGAACCATGTACTTTTTCTTTATCAGAGAAAGAGAGAGTTAAATTGCCTGGGAGGAGCGGGGCAACAGGAGCTTTGATAGGGAAATGGTTATAGACTAAACTCAGAATTAAATCGGAATGGCAATATAGAGGCAAAACTAGCCATGCTGTGACTATAGCAAATTGGGAAATATGTCCAATCCAGCTATTTTATCCACATTTTTGCCACTGAGGATTTAAATCAGAGTTTTAGTGGGCAAATGGGGGCCTGTTGCATTATTTGGGGTTAGCATGATGTGCGCACCGACGCTACATACAAAAGTTGCAGAAAACAAATATTGTCAAACAGGAATAGAGTATTCCAGCTGCCGATTTTACAACCCAGGAAGGCGTACCTACACACAGAAAGGAGAGAGAAAAAAATAATCTCCGGAATTAAACACTTTTAAAAAGAAAGGCTACAGGGACAGGGTCTTTGCACTATATATACACACACATCAACAAGCTAAAGCTTAAACTCTGTGTTCCTCTTTAATTATATAATGTTTTAATATGGTATAGGCAGCAATCTTAAACTTGGAGTGATGGAATCCCAATCTCATGCATAATAATTATACTATGGTTGTGAAATACAATGAATTGAATTGGCAAATATGAACCCAATTTAAGCACTTAATGATGTTAATATTCCATACCTTACTTGAAATAATGGGCTTTAACACGATTAAGATAGCATGGAATATCATGCAGTTAAATCTCTGCTAACACCATGGAGACTTGGGTATCAATTGATACCTTGGCTCCCTTTTGTCAGCTGCAACCATATGTTGCGACAGACTAACAAATTTGCTGTAAGCAGGGCTCAAAGCGAACACTGGATATAGCCCTTTAACCCCTTAAGGACCAAACTTCTGGAATAAAAGGGAATCATAACATGTCACACATGTCATGTGTCCTTAAGGGGTTAAATCACCACAGCAGAGTTATCGTTCTCAGCATCTGAGTCTCTGCTTTTCTGCACTCAAAAGGAGCCTCCCAGGATCTGGAGAGACCCCGATAGTGTCTCAATGCATGCCCTCTGCCAAAAGATGCTCCGCAGAAGCCACATATCCCATGTTAGTGCTTGTTGGGAAAACATTGGTTACAATGCTGAAGTAGCCCTATAAGATGTTAAATTTGCAGGTTCAAACACAGAGACTTGAACATTTTATCTAGAACATTCAAGTTGCAGAAATGTACCTTTGCAATTTTGCACTTGTCATACTGCATGTAACGGGATTTTACGATCTTTCCACCTGTACATATGGGATTGAATTAAGAGAAAACAAAGTATTAATATTCTTAAATGAGATAAAACGGTTTAGATTACATTTAATATACAAACTGAAAAAGAAACCATAAAATAAAAAAAAATATTTAATACATTACTTCACTTGCAGTCATTTTCTGTGCATATTTGTTAATGCTTTTTGTATTGTATAAAGCTCCAAGAGAAATACGTTGCATCATTGTTTGACTTTATCAGTTAACACTCCCTTCAACCTAACCGCTAACAAATGGTACTTTCCAAATGCAATCTTGTGGCGTAGGCTGTAAGTTGGCTTGCCTTTCTATGTTGATTAGGTGTTGGACTATAAATACATCAACACAATGATTGGTTTTTGGTCTGGCTCTAGAGAATCACTATCTTTCAGTGAGACTATGGGGGGATGTAGCAAAGTGTCTTGTTCTGAAAAGTGGTGCAAATATTTTAAATGGGAGGAATGTGCCTGCTTCCACTAGTTTCTATGATGATTGTATACGATGATTGTGTTACTTGAAACTTTGACAAATCTCTGCCCAATATGCCACTATCTAACCTGCAGACATACAGTGAGTTTAAGTGTTCTCATGGGGCCAATCCTCCTGCCCCCAATCCTATGTCACTGAAGGGGTTAAAACCCCTTCAGTCACTTACCTGAACCCAGCACCGATGTCCCTCGGCGCTGGGTCAGGCTCCGCCAACGCTCCTCCCCCGCAGAAGTCAGCGACCTAATGCACATGCGTGGCAATGGCCGCGCTCGCATTAGACCTCCCCATAGGAAGGCATTACTCAATGCTTTGCTATGGGGAAAATCTGACGCTGGAGATCCATGAGGACCTCCAGCGTCAGATAACAGACCAAACGTAAGTTTGGATTTTGGAAGCCCTCTAGTGGCTGTCTCTTAGACAGCCACAGAGGGCAGACTTCGAGCTGCAAAGTAAACATTCCAGTTCTCTGGAACTGCAATGTTTTACATTGCAGCACTAAGTGCAGAAGGGTCACAGCACCCAGACTACTTCAAAAAGCTGAAGTGGTCTTGGTGCCTACAGTGTCCCTTTAAGTTAAAGGTCACTCTAGGCACCATTTTGTATTATTGCAAATAGAGTAGCCTGCACCCACTCACAACTCTGCGAGTGGCTTATAACTGCAAGGATTTTTAAAGGAACACTATAGTATCAGGAATTCAAACATGCATTCTGGAAACTATAGTCCTTAATTGGCTGTTTAGGTAACCACCACCCTCCAATCTCAGTAAAAAAGGCTTTACCGTAGGAAATAATTGGGAGGCTAATGCGCATGGGTGGCCAAAACACAGTGCTGCGCCAATAAGCATCTCCTCATAGAGATGAACTTAATCAATGCGGAACGTTCACCTACTACATGGAGAGTGTGGAGACACTGAACGCCAGTGGAACACACGGCAGCACTGGTATTAGTATTCAAATGTAGCACTGGACTAGAAAGCACCTCTAGTGGCCATCTGTGCAACTGCCTCTAGGAGGTGTTAGTAGGCAGCAATGTAAACTATGTAAAAATGCAGTTTAGAGTGCTCACACTGCAGAGATATGCTAAACACACCAAAAACACTACATTAAGCTGTAATATTTCTGGTGACTCTAGTGTCCCTTTAAATTAAATAACAGGGAAATAATAAATACATTGTTTCCAGAACATTGTATAAAGGAGACTTTTTTGGACAAAAGATGTCCTAACATAACATATCTTTATATACAGCAAGAGCAATATATTTTTTTCTTAACATAGTTGTGTAGTTATCTACTGTGACGAACGCCCCATTGCCTGGACGTTCGCCTCTGGCTCCTGGAGGAGTGTGGAAGCTGGCCTCGTGCACACCGACTATGGGCCAGGTCAGCGACTGTAAAGACCCATATTTTATTCCCCCTGGTTTGGCACGTACCATTGGTGCGCATAGAACCGAACGCAAGCTCCCTGGCGGCCATTCGCATGGACCAAAACTGCAAATATAGACTTCAGGAGGACCTAGCCGCGAATGCCCTGGAACTATTTTCAGCTAGGGGAACACTTTAAAAACGGCCAGGAGAGCGCTGTTTGGAGGGAAGGTGTCTGAGACTATGGGGAACAAATGCTGTTTGCGTTCCAGGCGGAACACCCTGTAGTTCATCCGCTGGAGCCCCAGAAAGTTGACCGGCAAACGCACCAAATGCTCTGGAACTGTTTTGGGCATAGGCGATTCCTCTGTACTGCATTGAGCAATTTGCACAATTTGGGCGCTCAGATCAGGGGTGTTTAAGATTGTATAATTTGTGTGGTTATTATGTATTTTTATAATGTTTTTGATTGTTTTATGATTTTGTGTATATTTTCCTGTAACAGAGATATAAGGTCCTTTAGACTCAATTTTATCACATGACAGGAGGCTTCATATTTTGCATAACTTTCTTTACTTTATGCCTCCAGCAGCACAAGTCAATCAATAAACTTTAAACCAATCAGTAACAGGCATCACATTCATATATAAAGCCCTGATAGTCACATGACTTCCTCTTTCTTTGCTGCTTACCAGCCAAGGCACAGGTCAGAGTATTTTGCTCCAAACTGTTTTACTGAATATTGCAATTGTCATTAGTTAATCATTTATTGCTTAACTTTCAGTTTGTTCCAACTGTTTTTATTAATATTGCTACTGTAGTTAGATTTTAAATGCTAGACATTCAGTTTTTGCTCCAAACTGTTTCTGGATATGCATGGCCACTTTTGTTAAACTTTATTAGCTTGTCCTGCAATTTTGGCCTAAACGTTTTTCATTATTTTGCACTTGCCTTCCATTTGGATTTGTATAGTGTGATATTCTCCCCCTGTTACCCTTCCCCTGAATTAACCCTGTATTTTCTGCTTTATTAGCCTGTTTTCTGTTGCTGGCACCTTTTCTTTCCTATGCTTTACTCTGGTCTCGCATGGATCGCGGCGTTTTACCGCGAGCACGCTTTTTATTCATTGGTGCTGGGACTTCAGGGCAGGTCTCTGGGGGTTGGGGATGTCGGGGGGACTCTTTTCCATGCCGGCAGACCGCGATCGTATCCTCGATCGTGGGCCGCACGGCACTTTTGCGCGCGAACGGCGGCCATCTTGAATCTCGCGGCACTCGCGAGATTCACGTCGGCCATGTCGTTTGGCCAGTTCGTGATTCCCACGAACTGGCGGCTAGTTCTGTACTGTTTCATATATTTTTCCTGTGAAATAAAAGTTTTACAAGTACTTTTGAGCTCAATACTGTTCATGGGCATGTGGAATAAAGGTTTTATATGTACCTTTCCTGGAAGATTATGAATGGACTGTTCACTGCTGAGCTCTATACTGGCATATTTCATTGGCATGTGAAATAAAAGTTTTATATGTAACTCTGCATGAATATGTAGGACTGATCCCTGCTGTGTGCATCTGCTGACAGTTTTCTCTATTCTGTTCTATACAATTGACATGTTGAATAACAGTTTTATTGTACATCTGGAGGATTATGAATGGACTGTCCCCTGCTATGGGTATATAGTCAATGCATTACTCTATCTACTGGCAGGGAAATTAAATAGAGCTGATATCTTACTCCGCTCCCTACTCCCACTGGACCTCACAACCATTGGATACACTCCTTCCCCACAGGGATAAACCTCCCAGGACACAGTAGTGGAGGCACATAACGGAGTGATTAACAGGGGTGACCCCCCTTATGCTGGGTGACCCCCAAGCGTGGCAGACACCTCTCCAAAGTGACATTGTGGTACAGGGGTGACCCCCCTTACGCTGGGTGACCCCCAAGCGAATCTGGTTCCTGTCCTAGTGACATACATATACTGGGGTGATCCCCCTACTCTGGGTGAACCCCAAGCGAATATTATTCCGGTACTAGTGACATACATATACTGGGGGGAACCCCCACGCCCTAGGGCGGGCTCATTTCCACGGAGTACGATCTGTTACTGTATGCACAGACCGGGTCACACTGAATACATGTATATCGACAGAGCCAGGAAGGAGAGCTCATGGTGCTGCCAATTCTCCACAGTACTATATCCTATAAGGGTGACCCCTTGGATAATTTGGAGGCTACCATACCTCCCCATACACGGGCTACGTCCCGACATTACTGACCGCTCATCCCGGTCTTATTGAGGGTGACCCCCTCCTCAGACCACTCCCAGGAAATCTCTAAGTGGTACTGATTGAAACAATTCTGGGTGACCCCCAGTTGTACGTGGAGGCCCACTAAGTGGCAATAAGTGTACTACCGTACCTGACACCTGTTCGGTACCCCATAGACCGAAAGAGTGTCCCAACATGCCATAAGAGACATTCATACAGGGGTGACCCCCCTATGCTGGGTGAACCCCAAGCGAGTCTTACTCCGGTGCTAGTGGCATAGGTACAAAGGGGTGCACCCTTTCTAGGGCTTCTACCTTCAGAGTACGCTCTGTCATTGTATGCACAGACCAGGGCGCACTAGATGCATGTATTCTGGCACCTCTATGCTTCAACTGGGGTTCCGTACGCCCTTCCCTTAACCGAGAAGGAGAACTCACAGTGCTGCCAAAACCCCACAATTCTAGACCATATAAGGATGAACCCCGTGGACTATATATATATTGAGGCTTTCACGTCTCCCAGACTCGGGCTACGTCCCGACATTGCAGACCGCTCATCCCGGTCTTACTGAGGGTGTCCTCATTCTCAGACCACTCCCCGGATCCTGCGAAAATGATACTGATTGATCAAAATTCTGGGTGACCCCCAGTTATACGCGGAGGCCTACTGAGTGGCAATAAGTGTACTGTTGTACGATCCTGTCTCCCACGGACCGAAAGGGTGTGAACCAACATGTCGGACTTACCTCAATATCCCCGACCGATTTTCAGGCGAGGATTAAGGCTGCCATGACAGCTCCGGGGGAAGAAGTCCTCTCCAGTATGCTGGCTAACAACCCATCCGACAGAGCGGGTGCAACGGCAGCAACACCAATGGAAGATTGAGATACCGACGTTAGGTCGGACACCCATCATCAGGGGACGAGGACTTCATCCTCCCCCCCCTTCTCTGGAGATCATGAAAGAATGGAGGGCAGAAGAGGTAAAAGTGACAAGACACGCCTAGCAAGAAAGGTTTTTTCTTTGGCACACTGGACACTCCTGTTTTGACTCACGCACCATCCGACAACCAGGGTCATCCGAATGGGGTTAACTGGAGCACCGGGCCCACTTCTGGCTTAGGAGGCCTATGGGAAAAGAAATCCGAGACCGGCTCAGGATGGAATGCCCACGCCCTCTATGTCCGAACAAGATAGTCCTCACTATGGAGCTCGTGGTGATATGTATGTCCCGATCAGTGTGTAGGAGGAGGACTCAAAATGAGTTAAATACTGGATATGATCAGCCCGGGAAAAAATTCTATACTTTGCGGACCTGACCCCACACAAGACTCACCTCTAGAAGCTCACGATGTGAGGGAATGGGTGCAAAGGGCAATATATAAGTTGGGGAACGCAAGGCAGACAGGTGCACAGAACGCCGCAAAGTAGCCCGATTAAAGATGGATTTCAAACTATTGAAGTTAGGGACGAAAGAGCGAGGACCTCAGGCAGACGGACTATCGTTTGGAGAACCATTTATCTCAGCAACGGTTTGGTAGTAAGGAAGAAGATAGGAGACTATCACCCAGTCATCAACCTATGCCAACCCAATGGTTTTGGGGCGTACCGACAACTCAAGAAGGAAGGTATCCATCTCTTAGGGGATCTACAAGGTTGGACTTGAAGGGCACTTACCTATAGGTTCACATGGTGCCTCATGAAGTTTCTGAAGTCGGTCACTGCGCACTGAAAAGCAAAGGGTATCTGCTGTCATATACCTAGACGACTTACCTTTTGCAAATCCAATTCATGACTACGTTTACAAACGAGATTTATGTTTACAGTTTCGGGAATTGTTGGGATTCATAGTGAACAGAGAGGAGTTGGTTCGATCCCAGTTCCGAGTGATTCAGTTCCTCTATTTCAGAATAGATTCCACCTTGGGCGGATTACACCTTCCCACATCATTGATAGCGACGATTCGTAAGGAAATTCGACGGGTACGGCGGAAAGGCACCATAACCCTTTGACTATTTCCCAGGACTGCTTCACTACCAGGCCAGACAGTGGCTGAAAGCTCACTGCCTGAGATACGGACACACCTATGAAATTGGGATCAGAATAGCGAAGACTTCGATAGTACTCATTACTGCGGTAAAGGAGGCAAGCGTGACACCCAGAAGGGTTGTCCTTAATCAGGATCATCCTCTGCTCCTTCCGTTTTAACTTGCCTTCGGGCGGATCCAAAAGGAGAACATCATCCATTGAGAATGCAGGAGCATCTGGAGTTGGTAGATTGGTGTCTTCCAGGGGAGACTGGTATGTCAAGGGACTATCGCAACCAACTAGAGACCTACTATGGGACTCATGGACGCCAGGTATTCCCCCGAAATAACTTATCCGCATGGAACACCTTGAGTTCGCTGGTGTATGGGAAGGGACTGCGATCCCTTTATTACACCTATCTCCACGATGCTGGATCTTTATCATACCTTTTCACTACAGGCCGATCGGAACGTTCCATTAACGGGCTACGTTCCGCGATTTCGACGATGCATAGCACGATTCACGACACTCCGGTCAATCAAGAGCCTTTGATATGCCATTTTCTGTGGGGTATCAAACCGTCCAGAACCATGCGTCAAAGTATCACTGGTGTGGGACTTTGATTTGGTTCTTTTGGAGCTAGTCAGATATCACAGTCCTATCCCTCAGTCAGCCATTAGCCAGAGTCACGTTACTTTTAGGTCTTTTCGTCGGGTATCAGATGTACTGGAGTTCAACGTAGACGGTCTTTTCGGTATCACCGGAAAGAATAATTTCTACAGTGTCTCGTAGAACTATATCTTATCCGTGTCCGTATCGTTCCCTGTTACCGACGGTTTCCCAGCCTTTGTGCAGTTAAAGGGGTACTTTGTTACATGGAGATCACGACAACACTTAGAATGTCACATTCAGGACATCTGCTGGTCTTATACCAACCGTACAAGCCAGTTACCATGAACACTCTGTCTAGATGGGTTCATTGGTTGTTATCGCTAGCGAGGGTGGAGACGTGTTTGGGTACTCATTCGGTAAGAGGCGCGGCTGCTTCTCAGGCCTTCACGAGGGGGCCTCTATATTTTCAGCGACGAATTGGACACGGATAGACTACTTCCGTATATTTATTTTCGTCAACCACACACGCATCCTTCTCGCTCATACCACAGCTTTAAAAATGCAAAATATGAAGCCTCCTGTCATGTGATAAAATTGTAGATTATGCTAACGTAGTGTACCTATAATCTTAATTTTAATAATGACAGGAGGCGAGTATTTTCCCTCCCTGTTTCCCTCCCTATACTCTGGAAATTTTTTATATTTTGGTTTGTCATTTTCTCAGTGTAAATTATAAGGTTTGGTAATTCAGTATATTTATGGGATGCTTATTTGGTTGATATGTGTTAGATCCGTGTTGATTATTAAGTATACTATGGTTTGTTTAATGTTTCAGTATATTAACTTAATATAAATATAGACACATATAGTACTGGATTTAATGTGGACAACAGTTGGTTTCCATCACCTTTCACGTATTTCTGTTCTTTTCAGCGTAATCATCATAGATGGATTCGACAAGATAAAGCTGGAAGGTTTCAAGTTATGTTCTACACGTTACTCAGGACTGTTATTTGAATTCCCTGACGTTATAATAGACTGTTTTTCGCATCAAAGAAAGAGGAAGTCATGTGACTGTCAGGGCTTTATATATGAATGTGATGCCTGTTACTGATTGGTTTAAAGTTTATTGATTGACTTGTGCTGCTGGAGGCATAAAGTAAAGAAAGTTATGCAAAATACTCGCCTCCTGTCATTATTAAAATTAAGATTATAGGTACACTACGTTAGCATAATCTACAATTATCTCTCAGCTGCAGGAATTAAAGGGAGGAGCTTACGTATGAACCTGAAGGGAGACTGTATTGTGGGTGTGTTCTACATAATGTAATTATTGCTGTGCATTGTGTATAAAAGGAGGCCACTGGATTACCCCTTCATGAAGTCTAGACTCATGTTTGGGGGATTAGAGAGCTCTAATCACTACTCTGCTGGAAACAGGAGAGCTATAATCACTGCAGCACTTGGGATTCGGGAGACTACTAACGGATATACTCAGTCGGAGTATAGGGAATCCGTTACATTAAAGGGACACTCCAGGCACCCAGACCACTTCTGCCCATTGGAGTGGTCTGGGTGCCAACTCCCACTACCCTTAACCCTGACTGTGTAATTATTGTAGTTTTTTTTTTTTTATAATCTGCAATAATTACCTTGCAGGGTTAACTCCACCTCTAGTGACGGTCTACTAGACAGCCACTAGAGGGCACTTCCTGGTCTATAGCACAGGTTTTCTGTGCTAGAGCGTTGCTGGACGTCCTCACGCTGTGTAAGGACCTCCAGCGTCGCTCAGTTCCCCATAAAAAAGCATTTTCGTTTCAGGAGCCAGTGGCAAGTGTCCAGGCAAAGGGGCGTGCGTCACATCTACGCTATTATAGTACTATACTGTATGTATTTGCATATGTGCGGCATGTGGGTGCATATGTGCAGGGTTAATGGGTGTATGTGGCTGGTTACAAGTTGTTTGATAGGATTTAAATGTTGGTTTAGGGGCTCTAACCAACTTAAAGGGATGCTACAGTCACTCAGCAAAAGAGCTACTGTAGCTTAAATTGCTGAAAAACTTAATGCAAGCCATGCGAGAAAGGACACACACGGCAGCTTTAACGGATTTGCGTAGCTGCAAAGTGCCCATCATGACCCCCTGCAACTGCCAAAAGGGCCTTCAATGAGCATGAAAACTGAGCCATGGATTAAAGGAAGAAAGCTGCCTGGTATGATGAATCACGTTTTCTTGAAGATCAGGTGAAGTCATGTGTGTCGTTAACTGAAGAAGTGGTGGAATTAGGATGCACTATGGGAAGAAGGCAGGCCGGCGGAAGTAGTGTTATGCTCTGAGCAATGCTCTACTGCAAAAGCCTGGGTACTGGTGTTCATGGGGATGTTACTTTAACAAGAACCACCTACCTAAAGATTGTTTTCTCCCTCGAAGCGCTGGTCTATGATGTTCCACTTTGCCAGAAACCATCAAGCCAATCAAATGCTCCTCCATATTGAAGAATTGGGAGGCTAGTGTGCATACACAGCAAATCAGATGGTATCTCTGACAATTTAACTCCACTATTTCGGCAGAAGCGCCTGTAGTGGCTGTCAGTATGAAAACATTGCTGGTCCTGCCGAAAAACAGTAATTTTACTTACCGTAAATGACTTTTTTCTTAGTATAGTGGCAGTACTCACAAGTAAGATGTTCCTTCTAGTTTTGGAAAAGAAGCTCCCCCTTCTTTGAAGATAATTGTTGTGCTGCCTCTATATAATCCGTATGCCAGAGGAGAACTCCAGTAATTAAAAATAAAAACGGAGACTGAATACTAACAAAAGTTATTTAATCCATATAAAAGTGGAGGGAAAGCCAGTAATGCCACTATATAAAAAAAAAAAAAAAAAAAGGAATTTACGGTAAGTAAAATGACTGTTTTTCCTCTCGTATAGTGGCAGTACTCACAAGTAGGGATCGACCGATTATCGTTTTTACCGAAATAATCTCCCGATATTCGGTATTTTCGGCAATATCGGTATCGGCCAATTCAGATTGGGGGGAAAGAAGCAAGTGCTTACTCACCTCCCAGCAGCTCCCCAGTGCAACTCTCGCGAGACCCGCAGCCGTCAGAGCGTTGACACGCTGGCCGCGAAAGTTGCACAGGGGAGCTGCTGGGAGGTGAGTAAGCGCTTGCTGGCTGCCTGACCCCCCCAATACCTCTGGACCACCAGGGATTGCTATATCCCCCCTCCCTGGCCAGGTAACAAGCAGGGAGGGGGGGACAACAAAAATAAATAATTCAATATATATATAAAAAAAAAATGCCCCCTCACACACTACATTATATACACATACACTACACAAACACACTGTGTATATACACACACTATACAAACACACACACTGCATTATATACACACACTATACAAACACACTGCATTATATACACACACTATACAAATACACACACACTGCACAAACACACTGTGTATATAATGCAGTGTGTTTGTGTAGTGTGTTTATATAATGCAGTGTGTGTTTGTGTAGTGTGTGTATATAATGCAGTGTGTGTTTGTGTAGTGTGTGTATATAATGCAGTGTGTTTATATGCTGCAGTGTATGTATATAATGCAGTGTGTTTGCATAGTGTGTGTATATAATGCAGTGTGTTTGTGTGGTGTGTTTATATAATGCGCACTACACAAACACACTGCATTATATACACACACTATACAAACACACACACTCTGCATTATATAAACACACTACATTCACTATACACACTCTGCATTCATTATACACACACACACACACACACACACACACACACTTTACATTTAGTATATACAGCATTCACTTTACGCACACTACCCACACACTACACTAATACACACTGCATCCACTACACACACTAGACAAATACACACTGCATCTACTACACAAACACACATTGTATCCTCCACAACACACACACACACACACACACTACACAAACACACACTGCATCCACAACACACAATACACACACACACACACTACACAAACACACACTGCATCCACTACACACCCTACACAAACACACACAGCTCCCCTGTCACACTGCATCCACTACACGTAGCATGTATATTTTGTGCATTTACCTTTAGAAATTGTTTTTATTTTCCAAAATGGTAAATGTAAAGAATATCAGCAAATTATATCGGCTATCGGCCTGAAAGTTCACAGAATATCGGTATCGGCTCTAAAAAAAATCAATATCAGTCGATCCCTTCTCACAAGTGGGATATAGCAGGAGCCCTGCAAATAAAACAAAAGGGTGGGGACTCAGAGGGGTATGCCTGTAGCACCTTACGCCCAAAAGGAGCTTCAGAGGATGAGAATATGTCCAGCCTACAATGTTTAATAACGGTATGTAATGATGACCAAGTAGCTGCTTTGCAGATGTCTTCAGGAGAGGCAGCTGCTCTTTCAGCCCAAGAGGTTACCATAGCCCTAGTGGAATGAGCCTTTAATGGAAATCTAAGTGGAATCCCTCTGGCTTGATAAGCCAACCTGATGGTATTGGTCAGCCATCTGGATAAAAAGGGTCTGGAGGCAGCACATCCCCTGTTAGTGCCTTGAAAGGAGACAAAGAGATGATCCGAGGTCCTAAACCCCAGAGTTTTTTTGAAGTGCTCTTCTAACATCAAGGAGATGCCACTTTCTTTCAAGATCTGATGAAGGAGACTGGCAAAAAGGCAGAATAATAGGTTGGTTCATAGAAATACTTGAAATAATCTTGGGCAAAAAAGAAGGCGTAGGGTGCAGGACAACTTTTTCTTGATGAAAAATGGTGAACTCAGGAGAGGAAGATAGAGCCTAGATTTAACCTATCCTCCTAGCTGAGGTGACAGCCACCAGGAATGCTGTCTTGAAGGTAAGCAGTTTAATGGGAACCTCTAGTAATGGTTCAAACGGTGGTTCACAAAGGGCTTGAAGCACCAAGGACAAATCCCAGGTAGGGAAAGGAACTAACTTGGGAGGCCTCTTCAGCCGTATGGATTTTACAAAATCTGGCCCTTAAGAGTAGAGACCCCTAGGACGGCTTCAAACCCATCCTGCAAAAAAGGAAAGAATTTCCGGTACTGATGCGCTGGCAGGATCCGAACCTCGAACGAAACATCGGGATCTGAACTTTCTCCAAACCCTAAAAAATAAATTCTTGTCGTGGACAAGCGGACTGAAGACATCAGAACGTCACATAAGCGGTCTGAAAGACCATGTCCTTGGAGGATCAACCTTGCAGCAGCCATGCAGTCAGGTGGAACATTTCTAGGGTTTCTACGGGAAGAGTTACCCGCTCTATCACGTTGGTAGCAATTGGGAGAGACCAACGTGAGATTGTCATGTTTTCCACTTCTGAAAACCAACTCCTGTTTGGCCAGATGAGCAGGATGGCTAGAATTCTTGCCTTCTCCCATCTTATCTTCTGCACAATTCGTGGAATAAGATACTGGAGGGAAAACATAAGGCATGTTGAAGTTCCAAGTGATTGATAGACCGACTAAAACATCTGGGCAATCTCGTGCTTGGAGAGAAGCAAAAATCTGAACTTTTCTGTTTCTCCTTGTGGCCATAAGGTCTATATGGGTAAGCAGCTCTAAGAAAACTTGGTTTGATAGTGACCAGTCTGCCTGAGACCAATGACTCCTGCTGAGGTCGTCTGCAATAACGTTTAGAGACCCTCTGATATGGGTAGCCAAGATCGCGAGAAGTCTCGATTGGGCCCAAGACATGATGCGATATCAGAAGTCTTGGAGAGCTTTCACCCTTGTGCCTCCTTGGCGATTTAAATAAGCCAGTGTAGTGGCGTTGTCCGACTGAACCCTTACTGCCTGATTGGTGATGACTGAACTGAAGGATTCTAGTGCCTTCCATACAGCTTTCAACTCCCTGAAGTTTTAGGAAGTGTTTTCCTCTTCCCTGTTCCAAAGACCTTGATGGAATTGAGATCCTAGATGAGCACCCCAACCAGTCTGGGAAGCATCTGTGGTTATCGTAATCCACTGTTTTTGTGCAAACGAGAGGCCTTTTGAAATGTTTCTTTCTTTACACCAGTTCAGTTGTTTCTTCACCACTTCGGATAGGTGAAAGACAGAGTCTAGATCCTCCTGTCGTCTTTACCATTGCAAAAGAATGTTCAATTGTAAAGTATTTAATTCTGCCTTTGCCCAAGCCACTGCTGGTATTGCAGAAGTGAGGTGGCCCAGTAAACTCATTGCATCCCTGAAGGAAAATCCTTCTTTGTTTCTCTATTGGAAGAAAAAGGGACAGGGACTTTGATTCCACCCGAAGTCCCAGGAATTCCAGACTTAGTGAATGAATCTACTTGGATTTTTTTAGTTTTAGGAGCCAACCTTGTTCTTTCAAAATCTTTATAGCGATCCCGAGATGATATCTTAGAAGCTGTTCTGATTCGGCTTTCAAGAACCAATCGTCCAGGTATGGAACTATCGAGATATCTTTCAGTCGTAAAGCTGCTGCTATGGGTGCCAGGATTTTTGTAAATACTGAGGAGCCGATGACAGGCCAAAGGGTAGAGCCTTGAACTGAAAATGGAGAATTCTTCGCCTTCCTGTCAAGACTGCAAATCTGAGGAACTTCCGGGAAGACACTGATACCGGAATATGGAGGTAAGCATCTTTTAGGTCTAGCTTTGCCATGATTTCCCCTTTTTGCAAGATGTGTGTGACAGACAGAATATTCTCCATACAAAACCTTTGATACGGTATGCAGGTGTTGACCTTTTTTAAGTCTAGGATAGGCCGAAAGGATCCGTCTGGTTTTTGAACCAGGGACAGGAGAGAGTACACTCCCTGAAATTCCCATTGTTTGGGTACCTTCTCTACTACATCTTTCCTTAAAAGGATAAGAGCTTCTGCTAGGAGTGCCTCCGATTTCTTTCTTGATGGATAGCTTGACAGTAGGAAGGATGGTTGTGGTATCGCGGAAAACTTGATTCTGTAACCTTCTGAAATTGTTCTTAGAATCCACCCGTTTGATGTAATCTTTTCCCATTTGTGGGCGAAGAACCGAAAGCGTCCTCCTACTCTTTTGGTGTCAAAATGTTCTCTTTTTCTCTTGCCTGTTGAAATCCTGTCTAGACCACTGCCTGCTGGTTTCACCTTGTTTTTTAAATCTGCGAAAACTCCCCTGGTAACGAAAGGAACGCTGACCCTTGAACTGATATCTTTTATATTTTTGGGGTCTTGATTCCAGATGTAGAGCCTTCTTTGTTTCAGACATTTGTCTAATAATGTCTTCCAAAGGAGTGCCAAAAAGCTTGTTCCTCTCAAAAGGTAATTCACACAAGGCTGCCTTAGAAACTGAATCAGCTGTCCATGTTCGTAGCCACAGTGCTCTTCTGGCCACTGACGACAAACCCATAATTCTGTCGAATAAATGAAGAATCTCATCAGAGGCATCTGAAAGAAATGTGTTAGATAATTTCAGGAGGAACATAAGCTGGACAGGGTCGGTATCAGACTTCCCCATAAGAGACTCTTCAAGGGCTTGGAGCCAAACACTCTGTGCCCTGAGAACCGCTGAACCTGCTATTTCGGCTCTGCACTGGTAGCCTGCGGCCTGGAAGATTCTTCTACATGAAGTTTCGGCTCGTTTGTCCATTGGGTCTTTCAGTCCAGAGACCTCGCCAATGGGAATAGTGGTCTTCTTTGACAGCTGGGCTATCTGAATGTCTACCTTGGGAAGATCCTCCCATTTCTCTTCAGACTGTAGTATGAACAGAAGTTTAAAATGTTTAGAAATAAATGCACGTTTTTCAGGATTCTTCCATTCTCTATGAAGGAGATCCATAATCTTAGGAGGCATCGGGAAACCTTTAACCTTACCCTTGGTAGGTTCTGGTTCTGGTTCACTTACAGCTGTCGCCACTCCTTTATAACATTTTTTTAAGCTCTTCTGGTGGAAAACCCTCTTCCACACTTGAAGCTAGGCTGGAAATATCAGAAGGTGATGAGAAAGCATTCTCCTGAAGAGATATCAGACAGAGAAGGAGATCTATTTCTCCTACGTTTCTTAGTCTGCTTCTCCTGAATAGCCGGTTCTTTCTTTGCAGCATCTTTAAAAGATTCAAACGTCTGTGACAAATTTTCCAGAAACCAGCACATGAAGGATAACATATCAGTCTGCTTGGCGCGATTCGGTGCTCGGTGGAACGCAACACCTCCCGGGTGTGCGTTCAACCGCTGTGTGCATGCGCATTGCCCCATGGTGGGAGGTCCGCCCGGGAAACTTCCAGAGATACCACAAATAACGAGCTATCGGTCGCGTTCCGTAACGCAAATCCGCAAGTGCTATTGCTGCTCAGCTCCCACCCGGGGAGCTATCGGACACGCACCTCCCCGGTCAGCAGCCTGTGCTGACCGCACCATTATCTACCTGGACCTGTAAGGAACTTGTCCGTCCAGTTGCCAGGACAAGAAGAACTGGATTTCTCCTCTGGCTTACAGATTATATAGAGGCAGCAGGCGGAGCACAGCAATTTTCTTCAAAGAAGGGGGAGCTTCTTGTCCAAAACTAGAAGGATCATCCCACTTGTGAGTACTGCCACTATACGAGAGGAAAAGCAATGTTTTCAGATGCAAGGTTGAAACAGGGGGTCAGGTCAGCCAAACCACATAATTGAGAGAAAGAGGTCTGGGTACCTATAGTGTTCCTTTAATAAATACATACAAATAATGAATACAAGACAACGCTTTATAGGGATGTGAAATATATATCACCCGATGTTAGGGTGGTAGAGCTACCTTGGAGAACTAGTGCCAGTGCTTTCTACGTAATCAGCGTGCACACCGTGATTTCCAGTGCGCACTGACTCACTGAATGCATGGGCTGCCACAGCTACGGGGAAGAGAGACATTTTAGCTGTGTGTTGTGCAAGATACACAAAGCTGACATGTTCTGAGTACAGAGGGAAGGCATGGGATCAAAGTCCCCCAGCTGTATGTGCAGAAATCTAAATAAGCAGTACAGTAACATGTATTGTCTTACCGCCTCATGAAGACTCACTGGAATATTTCTCTATTTAAATTATATATATACACATATACACACACACACACACACACACACACATATAAGCCAATACACACTATATACAGCTAGCACATACCACACACACACACACACACACACACACTATGATAAAGGTCTTACAGGAGGACTAAGGGTGAGAAGCTCAGGGTAATTCACAAAACTGAGTTTTTGCAAAAGGAATCCAAATGACGAGTCAGCTATATTTGCCTCAATTTTTCAATCAGATACACGACTTTACAGTGTTCCTTTAAGTCCCATAGTGATGTACAAAGTGCACATAGGGTTCACACACAAAATTGAAATTCTTGTATAAATAAAATGAACTCACAATTCTGTGCAAATCAACTGCATGCAAGTGCTATTTAGAGATGCACAATAGTGATTATAGCAGAGGTGGCATACCTCAAGAAAACTTGTTATAGATATACTACTACATTCAGCAGGAAATAACAAATGAAGATTGAAATGTACGATAAAGCAACACTGGACAGGTAATTTGTCTTTGGAGAGACACTGTAGTCACTGTAACAATTTCATCTCATTGAACAGGTTATAGTGCTCAACGTCCTCTGGCACTGTCCATCCATCCCAGTGTTAAGGTATTTTTGAACAGTTGAACACTAAATAAGGGTGCCTTGCCTCGCACAGCCAGGCCTCTACTGGAAGTATGGCTATGGCAAAAAATATACACTTAGTCATACCAATTCATACCGGCAATGGCACTGTGTCTCAGCCAATCACAGCAGCTTTTTGGGGAAGAAGAATTCTCATTATACTGTACTATATACAGAACAAGTAAAGATTTCCTAATCAAGTACAAATAGAACACTATTCATTTTAGGCCACTGGGTGGAAGTATTGACACAATTTACAGAAAGTCTGATTTCCTGCCCTTTGCTGATATGCAACCCATTTTAGCAAAGCACACAATGCATGACTTTGCTCATTCTGTAAATAAAAATGCTTCCTGATGAGTGGCTTTTATAACAATCCCTATATGGCATTGAGAAATGGATGTGTAAAGCAAGTTCTATGCTAAACAATGCACCAAGACAGGATATATGATCTCACACAAAAGGAGTCAGATATCCACAACAGCTCAGTGTTTTAAAGGGGACAATAAAGAAAATATATTTTAAATATAAAAGGACTTCCGTTGCAACCTTTTGGGTTTTTAACCCCTTAAGGATCAAACTTCTGGAATAAAAGGGAATTGTGACATGTCACACATGTCATGTGTCTTTAAGGGGTTAAACAGAATAGAATTATTTACAGTTTGCAGAGCAAACAGGGTAATTCTCACATATATGTATGTCTGCAACTAACCTTGGTACCCCTTACAGCTGATCAGACTGGAGGTAACGGCTGAAATCTTCAACTCAGTCAGCTTACATCCTCAACTTTCTCTCCTCTTTGGTTAAAGAAATGTATTTGAAAATACGCTCCTAGCCTACACATCCATTGCACAGTGGTTTGACGAGCTATGACACATTTGTAGTCTCTCCTCTTAACAGTGTGCAATGTATAATTTTTCGTTGTGCAGAAAAACTAAAAGTTTAGTGTCAGATTCATTCAAGACATGTATTTTATCTTCTTCAGAATGACTATTATTTATTAAGGAGGAAAAATGTTTAATAGGTGTACCAAGAACCATAATCCCAAAAACAGAAATTTAATCAAACACTTTATTTTGGAAACACTAAGTAAATTACCATGAAAACAACTCTGGTTATAGAGAGATCATTGACAATTCAACATATACCAAAACAAAGCTGCATTCAAGTCCACAGACACTTAATGCACAATTCCCGTAAACCCAAAACTTGAACAAAGGAAGAACTAATTTTATTGGTCTCTGCACAGTGCTTGTTACAGTGTTGGATGCTTAGGTTGCTTATTAACTTAACTGTGGTAAAGAAAAAAACATTCCTGAACATCTATATACTTACACACATTAAAATATTTTAATTATTATTCCTTTAAGGGTATTATCACCACCAAGGATGTAGCCCAAGGATCCAGCAGCAGCAGCAAAAGGTCCAATAAAAGAGTACTTTAATGTTAAAAAAAAAAGTAGCAAGATAAAAAATTGGCAAGACATTATGAATAGTACACTTAACGCGTTTCACCTAAACATAGGCTCTGTGTGAGTGCACATTCTTTATCTTATATATACCCACTAGAGTTTTTAAACACTATTGTTTTTTTCCTCTGGTTTTTCTTCTTGTCATTCCACATATCCCAAGATGGACTATTCAGACGTTGCACCTACCTCCTGTTTCTTTTCAGATAAAATGCATTGTTTACATTGCTGCCTAGTAACACCTCTAGTGGCAGTTACTCAAAAGGCCACTAAAGTGCCGCTGCAAGAAGGCGCTGAACGTTCCCCATTCAGATGCATTGATTCAATGCATCTCTATGTGTTGATGCTGATTGGCGTAGCATTTTACTGTGAACACTCTATAGCTTCCCAATGCTTTCCCTTGGCTGAGATCATCAAGCTTGATGGCCAGAAGCAGCAAGACCAGCATGGTGTTGGAAAAAAGGCGCGTAAACACCATTCCCATGCGTTTGAAGGGGTGCTGGTCACCTACATACACACTCACTGACACACAACCGGACAAACACATACAGATGCAAACATTGACAGAGACACATTATCTTACATACTTACAAAGTATTTTTGTATTATTTAATATATTCAGATAAACACACACTTACAGAGATACACATATACACCGACATACACATGGTCACAGATACACACACAGAAAAAATATGAATGAACACCTATTTTTGACACCATCCTGTTTGCTACTTTTTGGGCGCATCAGGGTGGCTTCCCCGGGGTCCGCTCGCTGCCAGCCTCCATTTCGCACAACTAGTGCCCTGCCTCTGAGGGAACAGGCTGACAAATGCCCAGGTGCCAGAACAAAATTCCTAGTCGACGTGTTGATTTGTCAAGCCCTCCATTAAATGTCCTGCAGCTTTGGTGTCAGCAGGGTTAAATAAAAGCTCAAATTGGGAAGAGAGAGATCAATCAATACTTGGCTCTCCCATTTGTTGACTGGAGCCATTTTTAGTGGCCAAAGACTAACAGATGAACTGTATGCAGAGCTTAAAATGAGTGCCCAGCCATGATAAGTTTCCACCTGCTCTTAAGATTCCCAGGTTCTGAAAAAACCCAGACACGGTCTTCATTAAGATTGATTATCTCACCAATGAAAAGACCTGGGATTTGTCAAGCCCTGACCTAGCTCATGGTGGCATCTTCTGCAGCATCTCATGCAAGGTGCCCATGATGCTATTATTCTGACAGTTATGTAAAGGTTTATAAAAGGATATGCTTGTTAAAATTTTTAACAATTACGAATGTTTTACAAAAGCCACAGTGGCCCCTACTTTGTCTGAAGTATTTTCTCCATTCATATTAATTCTATCATGGAGTGTTATGCATACTGTGACCTCATTCTAGTCAGCCATAGTCACAGCATACTCACCAGGGATGAATTTCTATTTGTCAGGGCTAAACTTTTACTCTCCAATGGCTATCCCTCCCCACATGTTAATTTAGTGATTCAATAGTTTACAGGAAGGTGGGCATTCAAAATATGACAAAGTATTGTGCATTACAACATTGCTCGACAAACTCCCAGGAGCCAGGTCTGATTTAAGAGCCTGTAGGAAATTATAGCTCCCTCTTCACCTCCATTACCACAGGCATCTGGCCTCTCCATTTTCCATCTGCAGGATGATAGCAACCTCACTAGACCCAAGAGAAAGCCGAACCACTCTAGCTCTCCCAAAGACAGACACGCTGAGTGGATTTAAATTGAAATATATGAAATATTATTTTTTTTTATTATAATTTGTCAGTGTGTGTGTCTGCCAGAAAGACTGTCTGTTTAGGTGCCCAGCCCCCTTCTGATCGCACTACTTTTCCACGCTGTGCCGGTCTCGCTATGGCTGACCCCAACTCCACAGCTGAGATAAACAATCTTGAGGATCTTGACCAAGCCAATGCTTTCCTATAGGAAAGCTTTGGGAGGCTATTGTGCATGTGATAATCAGCCTCTCCTCACAGAGATGCATTAAATCAATGCATCTCTATGGGAAACATTCAGTGCCTCAATGCAGGGCATGGAGACGCTGAACTTCACTGCAGCATGAACTAGGATTCACCTCTAATGGCCATCTAAGTGAAGGTCACTATAAGTGTTACTATGCAGCAATGTAAGCACTGCCTTTTTTTTCCCTTTTTTGGAAAAGGCAGCGTTTACATTGAAAAGCCTGCAAAGACATGCTATCGACACCAGAACCACTACATTAAACTAGTAATTGGTCAAGCCCTGCCTTACAACATGTTTACTTTAGACAGTTAAGATCTTAAAAGCTTTATATTTTGTATATTTACATCATTATAGGAAAAGAAAATGTGATGTTAAATATCTGACCTTTATTTTTCTTAATTGCCATGTCTCCAATGCTGCCTCCTGAGCTGTTTTGTGACCCATCCTCTAACACAGCAGTTCTAAAACAAAATATACATGCATAAATGAAAATATGCTATCACAACACCTATTACCATGGCATGCATAGACAAGGACAAGTTATACCTAAACCCAAGTTGGTGCATACAAGTTATATCTAAACCATTTCTAGGTACAGAACTTGGCATATTCGTTTCTACAATTACATTAGGACAGTATATAATGTATATTGGAATAAAGTATAATTTCATTTTCTCAAATAAATATATAAAGATTTGTTCATGGTCTAAGATCCCTGAACGTAGATTTGAGGCATTACTTTAAGCTTGTCCATAAGACATAATATTAATTTATATAATTTAACAACTGTAGGGCAATAGCTTCTTGATCCAAAGATAAATCTGACTGCCATTCTGGGGTCAAGAGGGAATTTATTTCCTAGTTTTTTGCAAAATTGGAAGTGCTTTAACCTGTGATTTTTTGCCTTCTTTTGGATCAACAGCAAAAAAAACTAATGTGAGGAAGACTGAGCTTGATTGACACTTGTCTCTTTTCAGGCTATGCAACTACAGTATATACTCGAGTATAAGTCTAGTTTTTCAGCACATTTTTTGTGCTTAAAAACCCCCACTCGACTTATACTCGAGTCACTGTCTGTATTATGGCAATTTAGAGAGCCGCGGCCGTCAGAGCCATGGCAACGTTCCCGCGGCAACCAGACCGCGAGACTTACAGTGGAGCTGACCGGAACGGAGGAGAAGGGAGCTGACAGGAGCTGCAGGAAAGGTAAGTAAATGCTTCCTGCCGGCCCCCCCACTTCACAGCCCATGCCAGTGGACCACCAGGGATTAAGATAGCCCCCCTCCCTGACCAGTTAACAAGCAGGGAGGGGGGACAAAAAAAAATTAAAAAAATAATAATATTAAAATAAAAAAAAATTAAATAATAAAAATGCCCTCCCCCCACCCAGTTCACACACACTACACAAACTCTGCATTATATACACACTCTGCATTATATACACAGAGTGTGTGTATATAATGCAGAGTTTGTGTTTGTATGAGTGTGTGTGTGTATATAATGCAGAGTGTGTGTTTGTATGAGTGTGTGTATATAATGCAGTGTGTGTTTGTATGAGTGTGTGTATATAATGCAGAGTGTGTGTTTGTATGAGTGTGTGTATATAATGCAGAGTGTGTGTTTGTATGAGTGTGTGTGTATATAATGCAGAGTGTGTGTTTGTATAAGTGTGTGTGTTTAATGCAGAGTGTGTGTTTGTATGAGTGTGTGTGTATATAATTATAAAAATCACAGAATTTCATAGCCCCAAGTTTTACCCTCGACTTATCC